>OY747706.1:26159029-26839029 GCA_963556495.2 Valencia hispanica | reverse complement strand
ACATCTGGAGATGATAATGCAAAGAAGGATTCTTCATAAAATCAAAAAAATTATGGACAACCCTGAGCATCATCCTCTTCATGAGACTATCATACAACAACAGAGCGTCTTCAGTCAGAGGCTTCTTCAGTTTCACTGCAATACAGACCGCTACAGGAAATCCTTCCTGCCCACAGCCACCATCATCTACAACAACTCCTTAAATAATTGATTATATGAGCTATACCAACACTTAATTTCCCTCTGGGATCAATAAAGTATTTTTGAATTGAATTTGAATTGCAGGTGTTGAAATAATACTGATACAGAGAAGCATACAAATGTTAAACATTAATACATTGCAATATCTGGACTTAGTATTGCATATTTATGTAGCAGGCAACTTTGGTCACTCAGTGGGCCTAACAAAAGAAAAGTTGAATAGTTTGAATAGTTTTAAAGTCTATGGGTAAATCTAAGATACCCTTAATCCATAATCTCAGGAGTTGCATTATGATGTTTAAAAGAAAGAAAAAATAATACATATTCACACACTTTGAAACATTATTACCTACAGTAAAGTATAAAATCCCTTATCTCGTTTCTGGATATCTCAACAGCTTATCAAATCAAATCAAAAGTTATTTATAAAGCGCTTTTAAAACCATAACAAAGCTTCTCAAAGTGCTTTACAGATTAAAAATCACCCACAAAAAAAAAAAAATTTATAAAAAAAAAATATAAAAAAAATCGATCCTTAAACATACGGGGAGCCAATGCAGTGATTCTAAGAAAGGTGTAATGTGTTCCCGCCTCCTGGTTTTCGTCAGGACACGTGCTGCTGAATTTAGTAAAAGCTGTAAACTTGAGGTAGTCTTTTTGGGAAGACCAGAAAGCAGGGCATTCCAGTAATCAATCCTACTGGTGATAAAAGCATGCATCAGCGTTTCCGTATTGGCCCGAGAGAGAATGGGGCGGACTCTGGCGATGTTCTTTAAGTGATAAAAACCTATTTTAGTAATATTTTTTATGTGCGGAATAAAGTCAGCTCAGAGTCAAAAATCACGCCCAAGTTCTTCACTAGTAAAGAAGGATTAAAAGACAGTGATTGTAGTTTTGGTAAAAGTTTCTCTATCTGAGCCTCAGGACCGATGACTAAAACTTCAGTTTTGTCCCGGTTGAGCTGGAGAAAGTTTTCTGCCATCCAGGATTTGATGTCTAAAATGCAGTTATGGTTGCAATATTCTTGACGATACCTTTACAGAATCCACTGTAGGAAGATTTCCTGCTATTAATTTGTCTCATCCATGTTTCCTTTTTTTCATACCTTAGCAGTGGCCGATATCTCCTGCACTCCTTTGTTAGCAGCATCCCTGATAATTGGTGTGATGAGGCCTCTGTCAGTAGCCACAGCGACTGATATATGGATAGAATCTAGTGGATGAGGTCCATCATTAGACCACGTCACATTTACTTCAGGCATTTCCTGGGGGGAAAAATAAACTTTTAATGAAGTGTGTGAATGAGAATCCACATTTTATTGTCACAAGAGAATCATAAAATAAAAAACTGATACACTAACAAAATAGATTACACCAACATCCCCCTTCTAGTCTACAGGCTTTCCTAAACAGGATAAGATTAGACTCAGTAGACAGAGCTTCCAAATGTCTCCGGAAAAAAAAAGTTTATGCTTAATCCTGCTTCCAAACTGCTTAAATTGCAATTTGTGGAGTTTGGAACCTAGATGTAATAGAATCTCTGGGAAGTAAGCCCAATCCACAAACCACAGACCAGCATAGATAGATTACTAAGATCACAGAACCAGACAGTCCTTGACATCCTCAAATGCTATTTGCCCAAGCTCTCATCTGATTGATCAGAGGTTTATTTGGCAGCATGAGCGGAACTTACTTACAATTAGACTGACATACACAAGAGTACTATTCGGTCCTAACATTATGATGTCCAAATGATTCGGAAACATTCACTTCCAAGTACGGAGGAGGATCTATGTGCCAACTGCCTCACTCGGAAATCTGTCAAGAGTTAGTACAGTTACTAAGTTAAAGCTTCTTCCCTGGGTCTGTTAAGTATCTATGTTCAACAAAGTCTGTTTTCATTCCTGTGTCACAGCAGCAGAGCAATGTTTATCGTTTAATCATGTGTGACAGAAAAAAATAATACATATTTAGGGTCAACTAAGGCAAGGTATTTTAGTCTTTAGCAAAAGTTCATCCAAATAAGTATTGTAGTCATGTGGTAAATTGTAGCACCAGTCAAAGCATAGTATCAAGAGTTAGGAGACTAGTTTTCCATTTTTACTTCTTCTGAGGTGGAAATGTAAATGTATGTTTCATATTTCCCATTATCAGGACACACCCATCATATTACTATATTTAATCAGGTGCAAATTTGTCTTGAATACAAAAGCTGTACTTAGGTTGATCAATAATTTAAAGTAATGGGATGCAATTTTCTGACAAAAAAAAATACTACAAATTAATCTCAAAGTGGAATAATTTAATTACTGAATGACTAGATCCATTTAAATCCCATCAACTTTCAAACAAACTTTAAAATCTAGTGAAAATATATTTAAAAATAAGAAAAGACTGTACAAATGTGTCTTAGCACAATATTTCTAATCATTATAATGGCTTATGATTGTCCAATCTGAATACAGTTGAGTAAGAATTCATGAGAAAGAAATATGCTTTATTAAGCAAAAAAGGACTGTAATTAGGAATTGGGCGTTTGGTAGTGTCACGGTTTAAAAAAAGATTATGTCGAAACCTCTCAAACTTTCCATCATGAATTAAAAATCCTTTCAGTGATATACTACATAACATACTAGAGATACTACATCTAAATAGCAAACTGAAAAACTATTAATAAAAACCATAAAATCAAAAAAGGAAAAAACATAAATAAGCATTTAAACATGTGCAGCAAGGCTACTCCAGAAACAATTAAAAAAAGAAAAGGAAAACAAAAACAAGATATTTTTGTTTGTAATAAGCTAAAAAAATCTGCCAATAGAACAAGTGAATGTTTTCTTTAAAATATTTATTGAAATAAGACAAAAAATGTCCATACAAATAGATTTTTACGTTCTTGAAAATCGTTTTTTGCAGTAGAACAGGAAATAGGAAGAATACTCACTCTAAGTGTAACAGCAGCTGCCTTGATAATGAAATCATTAACAGACACTTTAATCTGATCTGAAAAGACAAAGAAAAAACAACCAGTAAGCATAATTCAAGCTCCTAATATTTAACACAAACTGTAAAATTTACCAGAGACGGATGGAGGTAAGAGACAAAATGAACTGATGGCAACAACAACAAAAAAAACTGTAGAAGATACGCTAACTATCATAAACACAAAAGGAGCTTATTGACTTAAGTACATTTCTGAAGAACAGGAACACAATTAGATCAGCTAATTCAAATTGCCCTTACCAATCATAGTACACAGTTAAAGGGATACAAAGAAAAAAAAAAAAAGTTTACTACAGATGAGACCTTTAAAAGAATCATAGTCGACATCTCTCTTTAAGGCCGAGGCAACAGAACTCGCTCCATTTCTGTATGTGTGTTAAGACACCAGAGGGACAAACAGGTTTGGACTGGCAACTGCCTGCCAGCTCTTACTAGTGTCCAAAACTGCAGCCCCAGACAGTTATGAACGCTGTGAGTGGGATGATTAATGAGCTAACCGTGAAATCACGCTGCTCCTGAACAATGAGGGGCCACAAAAACAACCGGGGCCACAGAATCCCTCAGTACACACACAGTCTTGCTAATAGGTCAGGAATGGGCGTCTCATTTCCCCCACCATACAGACGGCACCCATAGAGATTTTGTGTTTGTTTGACAGTGAGGCAAAGTTAAGCTAAATGAAGCCAATTACGTGATAGGTGTAAAAAAGAAAAAGAAAATCGACAACTTTCCGCATTTCACCATAAAGGTCCAACAGGGCAAAGTAAGAGATGGTTAATTGGACTCAAAATGGAAATATGCCAAACTGTGGGAGTTGTGACACATGAAAAAAAAAAAGAAAAAAAAAATACTTCCCCATCTCTTGCCTCGGAGTTGACCTTCCTTCACACCCTTCGATTTCAAAAATCCACATCCTGATTTCTGTTGCACAAGGAGTAACCGTTTGTGAAATAACTGGGCAGCTGTGGGGCTAAGAAGGTAAACACCCATTTATACAAATATCAAAATTAAGTCTTGGAGCTGGGACAAACTTCTTATAGTATTAATAAATTCCTGAACTGATATAGCTTTTTATAGACTATATTCATAGACCTTCTTGTTTAGTTATTTATTATTTATTGCACAAGAGCTCACAACCTTTTTTCTAGACTTTTCCTTACTTTGCCCTTGTCACAATGTACCAACCCAGTGTTAACCAAACATAGACGAATCTGTGGCGGTGCGCCACAGATTAAACTCCGACCGCCTCAGATTAAACACCGACAAAAAAAAAAAATCAATACCCAACCGTCAAGTATTGCGTTTCGTTTTTCTTTTTTTACAATATTTAAAACACCCACCGTATTTGTTCATGCATTTCCTTTCCCTGCTCTTTCTTCGTCTCTGTCATTCACGCGTCTCTCTCGCACAAACATACACACACATACAGCCCCCTCCCCTCCCCTCCGTCCTCTACCCTCCCCACCCGCGCGGCCGACCGACCGCCACACATTGCTTTCCAATCTGTGGGAAACACTGCAACCACAAATCTCAGCTTAAGCATACATATTCATGGCATGTAGAATCCAGATGCATGGCAATTGAAATATATCCTGATAAATATTGCATTCATGCAGTCCAATGCAATAACAATATTGGACATTGTTATTGCAAATTAGATTTTATATATTCTACAGCTGTGTTTTATTGCTAGACTAATGTCATCTTTCCCCTTCGTTTTGATATGACATAATTTTGCTCATAATATTTCCCTTAATCATGTGCCGACAAAACTAACAGGGTTTAACTGCTTTATAAACTCAATACTTTTATTTTAAAACCCAAGAAGAGTTAAATCTGGGCTTTCCGCATCTTCGTCTCCTACACCAAGAGCTGTCTGGGTAATACCTGAGCACTGTGGGCACAGTAAGTCACATGACCCAGACAGACAGGGATCCACAGCCTCCTCTCTAGCTCTCTCACAGTGACTGCCATGAGAAATAAGGATGCAGCTTAAAATCCAAACAGAAAACCTAGAAATGAGTAGCAAAGTAATGTGCCCAAAGTATAATGCAAATTTGCAAGCTGTGCACAAGGGGAAAAAAGGCTACAACTCTTAGAAACTAGTCATGCAAAATGCAGCTGACAGTCACAGACTGAGTAACAGGTGTTTGGAGTTGACTTTTGACAGGAACTTTTGATGACAATCATTAAAGATGCATTGATTGGGGCTGAAAGAGCTAGGCGTGGATTGACAAGACATTCCTAGTTTTAATAGTTTCCTTTTTTTCAGTTAAAATTTGCCTGCACGGTTTTTTATTTGCATTCTGAAATGGACCATGTTCCCCCAAGCTGGTATTCTAACAATGAAAATCTGAGTAGTCATTCATAATTACTTTAGAACCCAACTCATAACTTACAATGTCATAGTGACCACTTTAAGAATCAGTTTGAGAAGAAATTTACAGGAAAATTTATAAAAGCACGAAGAGGACCTCACAACAGTTCCTGTTCAGATTAAAAAAGGTTCAACCATTTTTTAGGACCATTTATGCAATCTCCTTCTGGGCATCTGGGGTTTGGGGAGAATAGGAACTTGAATTTCAAGTGATGTTTTAAAGTATAGGATACAAAAGTTTGTTTCATTTATCATGAACAACAAAAAAAGTTCCTCCAGGTTAGAAATGTGTGTTGTTTTGGAACCAGATGAATGTAACATCTTTGACAGAAGAAATGGTTCTCTAAATGCATGAAGAAGTAGTCATGTGAAAACCTTGAAATGCTCATGTTCAAGGAAATGCAACCCATAGGAATTTACTGAGATGTTTACTTACAGGGACGGACACATGCATCTATGGAAAATTGAACTACTGCACACACGCTCACTTGGAAGTTGTAGCTTTTTACCTTTGGCAAGGTCTTTGCGGAGCTTCATGACAGCAGCCATATCACAGTCTATGGAAGCATATGCATGCGGGATTGTAGTCTTGGACTCGGTCAGTCTTTGAGCAATCACTCGACGGATATTTGTGGCAGGGATCTCACTGAAAGTTCCCTGACGATAACAAGTGGAAGAAATTGGATTAAGAAATTAATGAGGAGACAAGGACATATTTCAGAGAGGCAAAAATTTATGGAGTAAAGACATTATTCATGGACAAAAATTAAATAAAAACAACTGTAAATGCATTGATCAGCTTTTGTACCTTTGAATATTTATCCTATTTAAAGAAATTATACATTTGTTTGTTGATTTAACTGGTCGGGAAATAAAAATTACAGGAGTGCTCACCGGTGCTCCTGGTTTTCCGGGTACAGATACTGGAGGGATGTTGGGTCTGCTGCCTGGAGGTGGAGGGGGGGGTTCTGGGGTGGGGGCAGGACTTGGGGCAGGACTTGGGACTGATGGCTTCATGGTACTTAGTGGCGTTTCTGGGGCTGGAGACTTCTTTAAAAGGTTCAATGCATCTCTTGGAAAATAAAAAACAATTAAATGATAAATATGAAAATATATGACAAAGCATTTATGCAAGTAAAATAATTTTTATAAAGACATATTCAGTCATATATAAAAGTAAATCATATCAAATAACTACCAATAAATTCAACTACGACAAAAAAATGAAGACACTGCTGGAATATATAATTACAGGAAATTATGAAAACAATTGACAAACCACATACATACCATGATACTATGATTGATCAAGTTGGTTATAAAAACAGAACAAACAAAAACACCACAAAAACTACAACATTTTATGCACCTGTAAGCCAAATTTCATAATGTTTGGAAGAAAGCTAAAACTTACCTGAGAAACAAAATAATTTTCTGTCGCAACTGTTTTCCTTTTTTGTTTCACAGGTTCAAAACAATATTTTTATTATCAACAGATCTTATGTTTTTCCACCCACCTGCTTTTGTTTGTGTAAGGCTTACAAAAAGGTAACTTTAGGTCATCTGTGAGTGAATGGGTGTCATGAGAATTATGTCATTGTCACAACCACAATTAAAAGGTGTGGCAGGATCAGGTGTCAGCTGCACCATGGGACTACTTCTTTCAATACCCCGGGTTTCATTACATTAAAAAGCATTTTCTTTCATTTTACTCTAAAAATTAAATAAATATTGATTCTCTTGACTATAATCAATTTAGTAGGTAATTAATAAAACAAAACTGTTTTCAGAAGGCAGAAGCTACAGAGACATGACAGACGCAGAATTGTCAAAGATAAAGATCGAAATTATCTCATGCAAGTAAACCTGCATTAGAGCTATACTTCAGTCCTCAAATTTTGGTCTGAGCAGCAAAAACTCAGGAGGGGCCAAGGATCAGGTGTTTGAAGTTCTTTGGTTCCAGCTCACCGAGCTGTGGACCACCTACCCATATGTAGGCAGTTCTTTGTTTGGACCAGCTGCTCCTGGCTTTACCATGCTGCTAGGATTGCCAGGGGCTCAAGTCTCACTTTTGCTCATCATTCTGTCAATTGCCTTTTTTAAGTCCCCCCCAGGCTCCTCCCTCTCCATTACAGATTTGTTTGTGGAGGTAACTTAGAAATCCATTAGCTAAACTGTCAGCTACAACACTGAGTACTTGATTGCAAGCCAGCTTTACAATCAGCTATAACAAATCGAATAAATCAAATGCAAAAATATGTTCTTAATTAAAATCAGTGTAGCTTGATAATAGCACCGCACATCTCTTTTGTGCAGACGGTTCAGTCAAACCTCTACTGACAGCCAGGAAGAGAACTTCTGAAAGACTAAGAGAATGTGACTGGAATATTAAAAAGGAAACAAGGCATCTTTCACATGCAAAAATTCTTAAAACAAAGAAGTGTGTAGAGGTAGACTTTGTCCTCCAACAACCCCGCTAAATAAGCTTATATAGAAGAAACAGTGAAAAAACCCCATTGATAGGGGAAAAGAGCTTTGATTTATAGTATTTTATCCAGCATAGTGCCTATACTTCAATTTCAATAACTACTTTTACTTGCCTTGTGTTTTACATGTAGTAAGGAAAATTATTTAGATTTATATTATGGGCATTTTGAAAAGTTGCATGAATTTATTACTTTAGTCAAAGAACCATCACCACAGTTTCTTTAGAAACGACAGATCAAAGTTTTGCTTTACCTTTATTACATTATAGCGCTATTAAAAGAACCATATGGTTTACATAAGAGAAAATACAAGAACAACCAAGCTACTTTCCATTATTTGCTTGAAAAGTCAAATTAAGGACTATTAAATTCTTGCACCTCATTTCCTTCATTTGTTCTCAAAAGGAGAACCCCCTTTACTTTACAACTGATCTTAAATAGGGCTGCAATATATCACATTTTTCATTATCGCAATGTCACTGTTCACTATATGCATTTCTCAAAGAACTTCTTGGTCTGTAATAATTGAAAGACCATTATTTAAGCACCATGTCTCTATGCCTGTAATATATTTGGTGACAAGATTTTGAATTCAGCACAAAAAGTTTTAAGATGGTAAAGATTATGTTAAAACGGCCATATGGGTAGAAAACTCAATTATTTGCTCATTTAAAAAGAAGAAAAAAATAGTTTTTTAAATTGCAAGTCATGTTATTTTAGCAAATGTGTATGTACACTATCTATCTATCTATCTATCTATCTATCTATCTATCTATCTATCTAAAAATCCAGTGAAATTTATAAGCATACAAGACAAAAATACTATGCTGATTTCTCAGGAATTGACTTTAACATGCTTATTTTAAAACTAAATTTCCATTGTACATAGAGAGATAAGAACCTAAGAACATATCGTCCATGTTTCCATGGTCACCATGGATCCTAGAGACTGGGTCGCTATGGCAACAGAAGTTCAGTAATGAGATTCCCCAGCAGGCTGTTTGGAGAGCAGCAAGAGCATTCAGTTAGGTCTCAAGTGACGGCAGGTAGCCATTACTGTGCGCGCGCGTGTGTGCGCGTGCATGTTCACAGCTTTCTCCTTAGTGAATTCAACCCGCAATTGGACTAAAAAACTAAAAGGTCTTAACCACCTTCTTTTCAGCTTCTTGTTGTTTACATGACCTACACTGATACCCTAATATTACTGTGATGTGGTGGGGAAAACAAAAAAAACATATATCGGCTCTGACATCTTTTCTCCTGGTTTGAGTGTCTAGTCCTGTGGCCCTTTGCTGCCTTATGACTGCCCAAATAAAGCAGGAAAATCAGCTAATGCATTTTACAACACCGGTCGTTCTAAGTCTGTCTTCATCCTATTATGACTTTGTACATCAGCCTTCTTATTTCATTGGGTTAAAACAAACAAAGCTTATATGTAGTAAACCTTAATGTATACCATTCCATCACTCACTCTTTAGTGATCAGTCCTCGTGGCCCTGTGGGTGTGGCCAACGTTGGGTCAATACCATGGGTGTCCAAAATTTGTCTGGCTGCTGGACTCAAACGTAACCTGCGGTTAAAGAAAGTGTTTAGAATAATGCTTTAAAAAAAGTTGTTAAAAACAAAGAAAACAGTTTAAAACTAAGCATTTAATTTAATTTTTATATAAACTGTTTTTAGATGCATTTAAAGACAGCGGGTGAGTACAACTAAAGAACAGGACAGATAGATATATGTTCAGTTTCAATGTAAATTTAGGATGGAAAAAAATCCTGAATCTGCACTCTCTAGAGGTGGAAAAAGATCTTTTAACCAGCCCTCATAACACCTTGTTCACAAGTTTCCATTCTAGTCAGCATGAGTACCCACAGTAAAGTTAAACATGACTTGTTCAGCTGTAAGACTAGAATGTTTTTTGCCAGATCGAGATCTTTTTAAAACCTGACCGTTCCGTACTACAGTCATTGACAAGCTGGTGTAAAATTAAAAGAAATTTTAGTTAGCAGACAACCTTAGCAATATAAGTTTTAGCATGATATAAATAGAACTTGCTAGGTACCGGTGCTCAAAAATGTTTCGACTGTGTAAACAAAAAGCTTACCACACATTTGACAGCAAAACCTTTTCTAACCAAAATCTGGTCTGTGGCCTGAAGCGGAGGTTCTGCTTTAGGATCAAATTCTAAAATTATTTCACAACCTCTGGGTGGCAGCGGTTGGGACCTCAACATACAGGAAACAATTACTAAATTTTACTAGCCTGGTTTTCGCGAGCCTGATCTGACGGCAGTGCGATTCTGCCCTGCAGATCAGTCTGGAAACCCACACATTAAACTACTGCTACAGCCTATCCAGTTTTTCTGAAACCAATCACAACCGGGCTTATCCGCCTTGCGCGCTATTGGTGGGTTCAAAACGATGACGTCAGAGAAGCGACGGAAAAGTCGGCAAGCAGCTTGTTGTTTACATTGGTCATAGCAGCCACCAGAGCTAACAATTACTAATAATTAATTATAAATAACTAATTTTAATCCTAAGATTTTAACTTGCTAAACCCCAGACTGGACAAATTTAATTTGAACAGCTAAAGAGACAATAAAAAAAAAAAAAGTGACACTCACGGCCCTGATGTGACTGGTTTTGGCAGAGGGCTCGGAGATGGAGCAGCAGGGGTCAACGTTGAAGCAGTGCCAGCATCTGAGGCAGATGGAGCTGCAGATGGTGATGCAGCATCTGGAGTGGGCATCTCAACCTGCTTCCAGTCCTCCCCTTCTTCCACGATGAGGGCAATGAGAGTACCAAGGCGCACGTTGCGACTGCCCTCTTCCATCTGCAGAGGCCGAGCAGGGCACTTACACAATTACATGGAAACATCAGATTCTGCTACTTACCAACTGCATTCGTGAAGGGCAGAATACAGGTGAAGGATTTGTACAAATCTGCAGAAAATGGGGATGTAAGAAAATATCGATATATCGAGATATTTTATTTCCCGGTGTTGTATCGATATTCCAAAGCAATTTTTTTTTTCAGGATTTGACTGGAACCATTAATGATGACAGTCATTTTTGTAGCAAAATTTAAAGTATGACTTGTAGGTTGTGGCTGTTTTCACCTTCTTTGTTCCAGTGGATCAACTAGATCTAGTAATAAAACTGGATGTGTTAAAGTATGAAACAGGTTGGAGTGTTTAGAATGCTGGGACAGTTTTTCTACAGTTAAATTCAGTTTTGAAAATCAAAATATATGTTCTTACTCATAGTATCACAGTGTATTGTATTAGATCGATAGATAGATATAGATAGATAGAGATAGATAGATCAATAAGAAAATCATACAAACTAAATTAAGGGAAGCTAATTCTGAGCTCTGAAGTCAGTTACAACCCATTCTCATTGACTAAGCTAAAGAGCTTTTAATGAGGAAGCTCTTTCATTATTACCTTTATAATTTCACAGTATAATACTAGTGAAAAACCTCACAGCACTGCAATAGACTTCTAAAGTGGTGTATGTGTTGCTATGCTTCTCTATGCCGTTAGCTATCGACTATCTTGTTACACAATAATCCAAATTCAATACACGCCTTTTGTTGGTCTCCCCAAGCTAGGCAGGGTGCTGTTTCTCAAATATAGATCCATCTAATTGAAGGTTGGGCACAACAGAGTGCTTGGCAGGTTGCACTTTATCACTTTCTAGAAGATAGTCCCTCAGCGAGCTTCTTGTCAAGATGAGGCTCAAAATGAAAAGGAACAGGGGAGGAAACAAAAAGCTGTGCCGTTTTATCAAACTGGTCTTTTAAAAAAGATTAGAACCTGAACTTAGCAACAAAAAGAAAAAAAGGATGTGACTGAGGCAGCCCTAAGCACGCTCTCTGTCCGAGTAAGCTTGGGAAATCAAAAGCAGAACTCCAATGATCAACCCACCAAACTGGAAAGAACATCAGAATGAGAACACCTGAGCTGCACAGTTATGCCTACATTACCCTACATTTGTGTTTTTGAGAGGATCCAGCTGTCCAGCAGAAAAATTACAGACAGAGCTTTAAATTAATCTGTATGTCTGAGTCACGTTAAGCACTGCAGTACACATTTAAACGTTCATCCTTAAAAAGAACAACTTTATCAAGAACACTTAAGTAATGTATTGCCAATGTGATAAACCTGTAGGATTTAGTTTGGTGAGGTGCTCAAAACAGGTAACACAGTATACGTTACAAAAAAATAACAAATACACAAATAAATACAGAGATAAAAATAGTACAGTGAATTAAGAGACACAGAGAGGGACTGGGCTAGCTAAGTAAAGTGGAAAAATTGGGTTTTATGAGAGTTGAGGGCTCCCCCTGCCTGAGGATATGTTCTATTTAGGAATCAGTATTATTGTAAAAGTATTTATTGTAAAAGAGCAAATGACCATAATTAGGTTTAATAATAAAACTTTAAAAAAAATAGCTAAACAGATCCAATGCGTGACTAATATCTTGTGTATTATTAACTCAAATTTCTTAAATTTCTCTCCCACGTAAATATCAAGCGTTATACCCCCAACCTCCTTTTTGCATGCATGCACATTTGTATGTGCAAGGTTTTCATCTCTGCAGCACCTGCCTCGAGAAGTGGGAGGTGATAGATAAGGGAAAGTATAAGGGCCTCTATGGGAAACACAGCATTCTTGTACATTTCCACAGAGATCAATCAAAGTGCTCTCAGAAGGATTTTTACTAGCAGCAGGATAAGGCTGAGAAACGTTTCCCACATTAGATGTTTAGGATAACCAACAGTCCTATGTGCAATGTATTATCAGATTGCCACGTAGACATCTTTGTGCAACTAACAAAAAACTGTGTCTGTCATTAACCTTCAATTGAACATTTGTAAACAAATAGGTTGCTATTGATAAAAGCAGACAGATTAAAGGTCTCGTTCACTGAGAAACCGTGCAATACATATTCTTTGTTAAATATGATTGGTCACTCTGAGCTGCATGTGAATTTTCTCCAACCCACATTGCCTGCATTAGCCACACAAAGGAAATAGACGGCAAAACAAGCAAGCCAGAACAAGCTAATTCAGCTAACTGTTAGCAACGTCACAGAATGGCAGAACAGGTTAGGGCTTAGTTTAATTGTGGACATAGCACATCAGAGCTCTTTACCAATGAAACAGCTGAGGGGAAAAAACTGTTGGAATTTGTCATTGGAAAACAGCCAGTAAAGTAAGTTAATTATTTGTTTGAAGGCAGCACAGCTGTTAGCCAATCAGAGGGGAGACGTTTGGATATCGTGAATAATGAGTTAGACTCTTGATCCTGATGTCTTCCTCCACCCATTCCACTGACAAACTGCAACCTCCTGAAACAGGAGCAAGAGAGCATTTTTATCCACGTAAAACGGCTCACAAGGTATTAATTTATACAGGGGAAACCAAAGCCAATTTATTGGAAAAAAAGTGAATGAGACCTTTAAAAAAAAAAAAGTAGGGGAAGTTTACAAGGGGTTGCTACAGCTTGTTAAGAAACTTTGGTCATTCCCATATGATATTTTAATTGCCATGGACTGCTGCACATATGCTTGCATTAATCTTCAAATGACTAAACTCACAGTTGTGCAATTCATGTTTGAAAGAAAGATGGTTACAGCAGCTTTTGCTTACAGTTTTCACTGTTATTACTGTGCACATGCCAAGAAAAACTATGCCATGTTTGATTCCTGTATTTGCCAACAACTGTTTTGTGAATATTCTTCTGAACCAGTTCTGAAGAATATGCGGCGGTCGTGCTGTGGTGAGAGCACCCATGTAAGATGAAGTGCCTCCATATTCAGAATGTTGCCAAGAAAAAAAGCCCAGTTGAGCTCGTCTGTTGTCCATAGACCACAAGATACTAGTCGACTTAATACCAGTTTCCCCTAAACAATAGAACCATTTTAGACAAAAAGTCCTGTAGAAAAGCTTGTTGGCTATAGACATGCTTACTGTCTTGTACAGATGGCGGCTTGAGATGGTCCGGTATCAGCCTATTCTCCTCACTGACTTTTGGCTTTGTCCACCTCATGCTTTTTTAACAATATAAAAAAATTCTAAGATTGTTTCTCAATTAAAATACAATAAAACAAGACTTAAAATCAAGGTGCCTTCTGTCATTGCATTAAAATGGATTGGATGGTGTCAGCAAATGTCTGTTTAATAACATAAACAGCCCGTTTAGAGTATAAATACAGTTTTCAAAAAGAACGTGGATTATAATTATGGCTAGAAATACCCCAAAATGTTACATTTTGCAGAATTCTAAATTGATCTACAAAGATTACTTAAATATACATTCAAATAGCTTATTGCATTATTTTGATTTAAAATAAAGGAAAAGAGTTGGAAGTGTTTGGTAGCAGGCAGTCTGATAAAATTAGGCTTCCAACAAATACTAGTTGGTTCATGAATTTAATTTTTCCAGAAGATGTTCAAAAGTACTCCAATTTGTGACATTCTTGTGAAACTCCCAGGTTCAGACAGACACAGAATTTGTTAAACATTTTTTACTTCAGTCATAAACATGTTTGTGCATTTTCTAGCATAAACAGATGCCTACACTGCAGCAATGTGGAACTCAACATTGCCATCAAATGGTTACAGATGTCATGCAAACCTATGGGAACTGTACATTTCTCTCACATCACAGACGGGGTTCAGAAGACTTACTTACAGCTCTCAGGAAGGATAGAGATATTAAAAAGTTTTAGTAGACCAATAATGATGTTGAACAAACCTAATTCTATCCAATTATTGAGATACAGAAGCAAAAGTTCACCAGGACTCATAAGATCTGGGTAAAAGCAGCTTTAATTTAGACAGATCATTTAATTTATTACAGTAACACCTGTAAAATTAGGAGGTGTAATAAGGTTCAGCATTATAACAAATGGCAGCAAGGGTTCACCAAAAAAACTCTTAAGCCTTTGAACAGTTTTTCAGCTTTTTTCCCCCCCAAAGAGGATGGATTTGAACTAGGTATGCACATGAATGCTTGAGAGTCATGAGGGACTCTGCCTAGCAAGTGAGACGATGTCTGGCTTTGATCAATAGAGCCTGACAAAAACAGGGCTGTAGCTCCGTTCCTTTAAGTGGAGACACTTTCAAATTTCAGTGTAATTTCTCACAAATAAAAGTCAGTGTTATGGAAATCAAAGTCTTCTTTCTTTAAACAAGGATAAGGCTGAAGTCCTGATTGGCGTTTTCTTATATTTTATGAGGTTGATCAGCCAGTCTTGTACAGGAGCCCATCTGGGTAAAGCTCGGACTCCTCCGTCCCCTCTTCTGTCTGCCTCCTCTGAATAAAACTTCTGCCTCAAGAACCCACAATGTTATGTCTTCATAACGAAGTTAACCAAAACACTTCTCACTGACGCTGGAGGAGACTAGGTGAAAGGCCACCTCACGACGTCTCAAGATGTCTTATTACGCCATATTGCGTAGATGCATTTACTAATATGTAATTTATCAAATAAGTCAAATAGCAATGAAATATTCCTGTAACAAAAGCCACACAAAAACAACCAGGACCCAATAGTGGAAACCTTTATAAAATTGTACACCTGAATGAATGTTAATTGCAAACTGACAACGCTGTCATTATGGCTGCTTGAATATATATATATATATATATATATATATATATATATATATATATATATATATATATAAAAAAAACAATTATTTCAATATTAATTGAAATCACAACAGCAAACATCTGTAGCTGTTGTATACCATATATAAAATCTCTTATTTCAATCAAATCATCTTCATATCATGTCTAATGTATTTCATTAAGAGGTGCTTGTGCGGGTATGATTGTTTAAACCTGTGCCATGTCTTCAACTCATTAACTGATAACACCAGCGGCCGATATTCAGGTTCAAGACATTTACTCAGTTTAGCGAGAAGCACAAGACAGTCACTCATCTGTTTGCATTGTTTTAATATAACCACTAACAAGCAAAATTTTCCTGTGTGAGAATAATCTGTTACCCCTTGTCTGGGTGGGATGTGTTAAGAAATTTTTCTTACATGTCCTCTAATAGACAACGATAACATTGCTTGGCCCTAAAAAAAAATCCTATTGGAGCCCAATTTGTGTCTACAGCAGCCTGTCATAAATTTGGCCACAGGCAAGTAATTATGCTAGCCTTTAAATTAGAAACCTACTGGGTGCTTAGAGAGCCACGTTGACACCGCAATGGGCTAATGTGCTCTGATCCAAAACATAAGACCATGCAAACCTTCCAAAATCTGTAAAATGCTGCCCAGCTCTGCAGTTATTGCCATTAATATTACACACAGTCTCACATCGAGTAATAAAGAGCTTGGGGCTCATCTAATGCAGACCATCTTTCTTTGCCAGATAAAGCCCCTACCCCCAATCCTTGGGTGGTTGCTATGGAAACTATCTTATCCCCACTGTGGCTAAGACATGAAGGAGAATGGAAGCCAGTGAGGGGAAAGACATAAACAAAGACATAGCCCAATGATTTATATTTGAGAACAGTGTGTAAAGCTACATATACAATTAAAAAAAAGCACTAATGGGAAAATTTATGATGTGCATTTGTGGTGAAAGCTGGCTGTTAAACACTTCATTGAACCCAAATTATTTAACACAGCATGACTAGGAGTCAAACATTACATGGACAGAAAAAAACTCAGATTAAACAATGAGATGGAACCATGATGTTTGCTTTTAGTCATGCATGGGAACTAAACAGGCGACAGGTGACAAGTGGTGGAGTCCCACTGAATGACATCTGATTGCTTCGTCTCTAGCAATTTATTAAAAATTCAAACAACAAATGAACACACTGGGGGGATGGATGGAAAGATTTGTCAGTGAATCCAGCTTATCAATGCTTTTGTTTTCTCTGTTTAGGGAAGCAGATTAAACAAGATTAAACATCATGCATCCCTACAACAAACAGCACTATATCGTATGTGAATATGAATATACTCAAAACCAAAGGTATGCATCAGTTAACATGACAAAACTATTCTTAATCCTTAAGTTTCTGTGGTGTTAAATTAAAGTTTGATCTTCCGAGATATTTTTTTTTGTCTCTCTTACCAATATTTTGGCCAAAACGCCGTCATCACTGGACTCCATAGTAACCACTGCCTTGTCGGTTTCTATCTCGCAAAGGGCATCGCCTGCTGCCACAGCCTCACCTGTAAAAAGAGCAAAAAAAAAAAGAACCACATCTAAGAACTTTTAAAATGCGCATTAATTCTCATTTGGCATTCACCCAACCAATTATCAAACATTTTCATTATTAAAGGGTTCTGAACTAAGCTAAAGTGCAGATGAATCACCTGTGCTGTGACTGGAATACATGAATAGTAATTACTGGTGGCATTTTCAATTGCTCTTGACAAGAGCCTCGCTTAAACTCAGAACACACCTAAAGCTACAAAAAAGAAAAAAGAACTCCAATAAGAAAGCAAAAATAGGAAAATATACAGTGCTATAAATTTAGAATACATAAAGTTATGTCAACAGTTTTATAAAGAAAGTCTGAGAGAAAAAAAGTTTGTTTTAAACATGTTTTAGTGCAACCAATTAAGATGCTTCCTGTCAAAAGATGTGCAAAAAAGAGAGAAAGGTGTTGAAAAAATATCAGGTATAAAAGACATCTAGACAGTAAATACATTTTCAGAAAACAAATTTTTAACATCTAAAATATAATATTTTCAGTCAAATACTATTTCTAAAATGCAGTCTTGACTAAAGAGTTTAAAGACCCACTCCAATAAAAATCATGTTTTTTGTGTTGTTAACATGTTCTTGTGGCAATTTTTCTGATGCCAGAGGACATATCTTAAGAAAATAAAGCTCAAAATTGCATTTCTGAGTATTTCTGCTTTCTAATCGCTGTGAATCAGTAGCAAAGACTGTGCTTGTGAGGTAGCAACCGCCCTGGGTGGGCTACAAGCTCCTGCTCTGCCCCGTCCGCTCAGGTTCTGAGGAGTACAGAAGACGATGGCAGGCGGATCAACACCTGTGTGCTGTAGCGGGTTGCAATGCTGAAGACGACTAGATCTATGTACGTCTTCCTGTTCATTGTCCGAACTGGCATCTGGATCAAAACTGTATGGCTGGATAGCTCCAAAGTGGACTTTTTGAAAAAGACATTTTGGAATAAAAACTGAGGAATTTAAAAAATTGACAAAAAAATCTAATCTATTAGGGGGGAAAAATACAGTTAAATGTTTATTAATAAATACATTTTCAAAGGAAAATTAAAAAAACATTTTTTTACTAATGAGCCAAGAACTGTATATGAATTCAGTTTTTCAGAATTTCATTGTCACTTTATATGTTTGTCTATTATTTATTCATGTAGCTATTTATTTCACAAGATTTTTTAAATTTATTTAATTTTGAGCATTTTGGCGTTCCATAGAATAATCAGACTAATTAGACCTGACTAATCGGGAAAATGGCCTACTTTGTCTTTTCTTTTTCACGCAGTTAAAACTCCCATACCAAAGAGTTGTGCAGTTAAGGCAACATATTAGTGCTTAAATATGGTGCTTTTTTTTTTTTACTTCAAATAAAAAAATTTAAAAAATGGATGCCTCTGGTCATTAGCAGTGTTCTCAGTGTGTATGAAATGAAGAATGAATAGAAATGTGGCGGCAGCTTGAAAAATCCAGGGAGTATTGAGTTTACAGGCCCCCAAGACCAAGCAATGATTGGATTTGTATGAGGCATTAACAACCTATGACCCCTGGGTTTTAGTGTAATGTGCAGCATTAAAGATTCAACAAGAAGCTAGGAGCTTTTTCACTTCTGCTCCACCAGAAACCACTGGAAGTAAGTTAATTTATTTATTTATGGACAGAATAAAAAGCAGGTCAAGACTGTGTTGGCACATTACATGAAATTAAATAAAAACTAAAAACGTATTCGTATTAATAGCCTGCAAAAAAAGAAAGAGTGCTAAATTTAGAATTTAAGATACCTTTATTGTCACCCAACCTTTTAGTCTTTCAAACACCTTCAGCCCTTAGTTTAATGGGAACCAGTAAATAAAATAAAGCTTTGCCCTTCCTTATTTTGCTTGCACATTGAATACATGAAACCCAATGTCAAAAAATAATACATGGCAACAAAGCAGAACAGCCAATCAAAACACAGTACACACAGTCCCCAGATGAGTAAGAGCAAAACTAAGGCACCTGGCCAAGATGAGTTGCTAAGCAGTGAACATCAGTGAGCTCTCTGACTCCTCGAACTAATTAAAGGAACAGGAGGCAGGATTTGTAAATAAAATAAACATCCATGTCCAGTTTTTTTAATACTGTGGGGTGATGAAGCGTTATAAACCAAAAAGAATGAGCCCACCCACGTATCGCACCATTTTCTTAAACTGGCTATGTGCTGCAAAATGTGCTGCAGTTCGGGGCCCGAATTTCCCGCGCTGTCCTACGGATGTGTCGTCAATTGACAAGGCTTGCGCGTTCGACAGGTTTAAAAGAGGAAGAAAAATGGTCGCAGACCTCCATTGATTTAATTGTGAGAATGGATTCTTCTCTTCTGCAACTGGGAAACGACCAAGGACGACTCACAGCCCACTAAAAAGTGGCACTAAGAAAAAGAAATATGTCACTGTGAAGAGGTATGTTTTTTTGTGAAGTGTTTGTGCGCGCTCCCGTGCGGCTGGCTGCAGTTACTTGCAGCGCCGCCCTTGAGTTTCGTTTCTTCATTCTGCCCCCTGCTCCTTTAAGGAACTTCTCTACTGCTTGAACTAGTTATTGACTGGTGCTGCTTATGGTCTTTAATTATGGGAAACAGAAAAGCTAAGCTTTTGAGTTTGTTAAAAAAAATTATTTTAAAGGTAACATTAAACTTTAAAAAAGGTTTAAAACAGAAAAAAGAAAATACAAGTACTTTTTAGTTAATTTCTTTCCTTATTTCCACAAACATAGGATGAATGAACAATCTAAACATGTGCTCCCTTTACCTTCCTTCTTCAGCCATTTGACTATGTTCCCCTCCTCCATGGTGGGGGATAAGGCTGGCATTTGCACTTTGAGTGGACTGACACCTAGAGGAGAGAAAGAAGACAGCACAATTTGTATTAAGATACCAGCAATGAAAAGGACCAAAGAGTAACTATATAGGAGATCAAAAAGAGCAACAAGGATGCCAAAAAATAAACTTAGTAAAAAGCCTAAAGACTGGATGTTTGGGCTGTAACCAGATCTGAGTAGATCAACGCATTCAACACAGCTGCAGAACAGAGGAAAAGGAGTACAACTGCAAAAGATGGGCAGTAGCAGCAGGTCATGTCTAACAATGGCCCTGGCAACAAGTGCATCAAAACAAAGAGGTTTTCATCCTCTCTTAGTTTGAGCTAAGCACCGTCATCGACAACTTTCAACCAGCTGACTGGAGGTCAACTGGCTCTCTGCAGTGTGATGGACTAAAGAGGTCTTTCTCATTTTTACAACTCATCCTCCTTGTCTCTACTTGTTTTTGACCTCGATTAACCTTAGCCAGTCATGCACACAGGTGTATCTTTTGCAGAAGTCTCTCAAACATCCATAACAAGGCATGTTTTCCATCCATCCATCCATCCATCCATTTTCTTCCGCTTCTCTGGGGTCGGGTCACGGGGGCAGCAGCTTAAGCATAAAAGACCTAGACTTCCCTCTCTTCAGCCACTTGGTCCAGCTCCTCAGGGGGAACCCCAAGGCGTTCCCAGGCCAGCCGAGAAACATAGTCCCTCCAGATTGTCCTGGCTCTTCCTCTGGGCCTCCTCCCAGTGGGACATGCCTGGAACATCTCACTAGGGAGGCGTCCAGGAGGCATCCTGACCAGATGACCAAGTCACCTCAACTGACTCCTCTCGATGTGGAGGAGCAGCAGCTCTACTCCCCTCCCCTCCCGGATGACTGAGCTTCTCACCCCATCTCTAAGGGAGAGCCCAGACGCCCTGCGGGTGGGGATCTTGTTCACGAATGAGAGAAAAATGGAGCAGGAGATCAATAGGTGGATTGGTGAACCGTCTGCAGGGATGCGGAAGATGTACCGGTTTGTCGTAGTGAAGAGAGAGCTGAGCCAAAATGCGAAGCTCTCGATTTACCAGTTGGTCAACGTTCCTACCCTCATCTTTGGTCTCGAGCTCTGGGTAGTGACCGAAACAACAAGATCACGTATACAAGCGGCTGAACTTAATTTCCTCTGCAGGGTGCCTGGCATATTTTCCAACACATTTAAACTTCATCTATTCACCAGTGATAACCACAGATGGACAAGCAAGTTCATTGTTGTATATTACAATGACAGCCTCACCTTTTCATCACTTCTGTCATTACAATATTTCCAACACACACTGTGAGTATTGAAAATTTCACTTCAAAACCTCCTTTTGAATATTAATTTGGAATACAATTATACTGCTTAAAAAAAAATTCAATATGCAACCTTATTACATGTCACAATCACTGTTACAGATGAGAATAGAACAGTATATGTTTACAAAACACTTAAGATGCAGCTAATATCTCATACTGGATTGAATTTGGTACAAAATAAAATGGTTCAGACATCTCTGTTGATGGGAGCGATCAGGGGAAAAAAAAGATGATGCATCACAGTGTCACAACAGCTTGTAACAGTTTTATATAAAAATGACAATCTGGCATGTTTAGGGAAAAAACGAAGAAGAACTTTAAAAGGAATTCTGATTATGATTCTTTAGGTGTTTGTTACATGCACACATCTAAAGTATGATGCTAAGGGACTGTAAAAGCAGAAAGGAGATAGGAAAGAAGAATGGAAAATATGAATCTACAAGATCATACTTTTAGAAGATAATTGCTGCTCTACCAATTCAAATTGTTTGCTGTGAAGATGTTCCAGGAACCCCCATGTGTTTCTGTGTCCAAATTACACAATTAAATCCATGAGAGAGAAGAAAAAGCAACTGGCTTGAGGCAGTTTAGTAAACTTGTACTGCAGAATTTGCTTCATTAACTAGTCAGTAAATATTAGTCCTCAAAATAACAACTGTACCGAATGAACAATTTAAAGAGCACTTTTCAGATTGGTTTTGAAATGTAAACATCTCTGTTTTGAGTCAAACTTAAAAAAAATTTTTTTTTTAAAAAGGATCTGTTACTGAAAAATGTATAACATCTTTAAACAGATATGTGATTCAGACTTAGCATTTGCCACTTGTGCACTTTTTGAATTTGCTAGACAGAACTGTATACACTGAAACCTTTTTTAATAACAGCTTCACATTAAACATATTGACATGTCACAAGAAAAGGGGTCCAATGAAATTAAGAGCAGGAATGATAGCAACCCTATTGTACCTGCTAAAGAAAGGTTTTGTTGTGTCTTTACTGGCTTACATTAATCATAAAATTATCATACTAGTGACAGGTCTTCCTTATTCGTCCTAGAAAGATTCTTTCTACAGTTTTCTTGGCTGCTAGCTCCTCAGTTCTGTCTGCTGGCTGTCAAACCAAAAAGTCTTTTGTACTTTTTTATTCTTGCATAAAATTAAGTTGATCGCTTGCAATTGCTGTGACAACTGTACTATGCAAAAGACGCTTAAGCTGTTGAGCTAACAAAACAGGTTATATTGTAGCTTGCTATTATTTCAACGAGTGAACTTTTCCAAGAAACATGAAATGGTAACATCCTAAAGACATGTCCTATTCTGATGCTTATCCTGTTAAAAAGGTGTTGTGCCAATATCTACTATTGATGTTACAGTGACCATGCAGGCTAAAGCATGACACTGAAACTACTGTTAAGAAAAAAAAAAACACGTTTTGATTGTGCAAAACAGATTAATTTCCCAGCACATCAACTATGTCTTTATCACATAAATAATTTTACATGGATGTTATTAGTGCTTCCGTTGAGAGCCACCTGAAACAGTTGCATTATGTCAAATCCACAAATAAATTGTTTTTTTGTTGTTAAAAAAATTTATAAAATTAAAATTAAAAATAATAATATATTTACCTTATTCTCATGCCTCCATCACCAAAAAATAACATCTTTATGCTATACAAGTAGGGGGGAAGTGCTTCTGGAAGATACAGTTCATATCCCAGATATGAAATTAGTAAGGCTTCATCTTGAAATAAATGTTACTCATTTGTTGAGGGTCACATTTTTCTCTAAAGGTGAAAACTTGGTGTAATTCATGCCTGAATAACAATTTATAAACTTTAGAGCCACTTGACCCCATCAATATATGACTCAAGCATTCAGATCGTGTGTGTGCAGGATAGTGCTGTGTTGAGAAAAAAATAAAATCGGTTTAACCCTCTATGGTACGATGTTGCCATATGGCAACAAACCCATTGAATCCCTTCCACACACACATAATATATCCTCTTTTAAAGATGTAGTGCATTGAAAGAGAGGTGGGGTCCTAAGAGAACCAATAGTAGTGTTTAAATTTGTCCCATGAATTTCTGGAGGATTTTTTTGCTGCCTTTTTCTGCAGACCTCTTCAAAGGGAGGAGCCTTGCCCTTTTACTCTTCAAAAATCACCAAAAAAACACAGTACCATTATGGAACTGTTAGCCTGGCATGTTGATGGTATGAACTGATCCTCTAGTCTACTTTGATAATGCACTGAGTCCTTTTCACACTACATATTTGATACTTTTTTTCTTCTATTTACAGAATGAACACCAATATATTTTATGGTTCCTTGCAGAGGACAGCCAAACTAGCCTTGCCTGTAGATGGTAGTGAGGATGAATTAGGCTTTAGTGATGAAGAAAACGAGCAGATTGCAACCCAGCAAGGAGAGTGTGAGGATGATGGAGACTCACTGATTGCTCTTTACCGCACAAAGCTGAGGTCTAAGAAGTGGTATCACAGGATTGTGTTTCACATGATAGATTTCACCCTCGTCAAAGCCTGGCTTTTGTACTGCAGGGACTGCAGCATCCCACAAAGACAGGTCCTCAGCCTGCTCCAGTTCAAAAGTGAGGTTGCAAGCTGCCTTTGCATGGAGAGGAAGAAGAAGAGGGGAAGACCCTTTCCAACATGTTGAGGGAGATCTGGCTGGGAAGAGGAGTAGAGATCCCACTGCACCAGTTCCACCAGAAGCTGTGCGTTTTGACAGCACTGATCATTGGCCTGCTGTCGTGGCGAAAAAGGGCCGGTGCAAATCCCAAGGCTGCACAGGTATTGTCAGAGTGCAGTGCACAAAGTGTGAGGCCTACCTGTGCCTCACAGTTGACAAGAACTGCTTAATTGATTTTTACAAGCAGTAAGACTGAGACGACAACATCAAGACAATCAAATTAAAATAATTCTTCAAAGAAACATTCAAGTAATATGATAAACAATATCGTTTAAATAGTTTAACTTTTAAATGTTACATTTTTAACTGTTTATGGTACTTGGCACAAAAACTATAAACTGAGTTGTAAAAATAAAAGGTTTTTACAATCATAAACCAAACTCTCTTATTTTCATCGATTTCCATTATCGTACAGTGTTGCCGTATGGCAACGTCAACAAATAATAAAAAAATAAATATATATATTTTTTATATCTCTTAAATATGTTTATTTGGTCTATTTTATGACAAATAAACATCCCAAATATTTATTCAACAACTGACATCATGATGCGTACCATAGAGGGTTAATTGTTTAACATTGTGTGCCCCTTTTTTTACAGTTAAAATAAGAAGGAAAAGTCCAGAAAGCCATTTTAAGGCTTAGGTAGTTTTTCCCGGTGAACTGTTACTCACCTAGTGTTGCGTAATAGCATTACACCAATACAATTAAAGCTACATTGTGTAAAAGAACTTCTCTCATCTAGCGTTGAAGCAACCAACTGAATATTATGTTCCAGCCCCACCTCCCACCCCCCATTCCGAGCGCGTTTTAACACCTACGGTGGCCGTTTCATGCCAAGGTTTACATGGCTTCCAGTACTACCACTTCGTACAGTGCTCCTTCCTGTGAAAAGGTTACTTTAGAAAACTACATTGCATTTAGTTATATAGTCAGACGTCTGCCGTGTCGCAAGTAGACAATCTCCCTCTGGTATTCGTCACCATGCAACTGAGTGTAGCCAAAGCGCGAAAGGCGGAGCTAGAATTGCCAGGAATGTCCCTCGTTGGCGAATGTATTTCAAAGATGGAGGCTCAACATGGATTCACCCATTCGCACGACTCGCGCATATGTATTCTGAATAACAGATTCTACACTTAGGAGAATACTTTCATTAGTGGGTGGAAGTAATTACACATCTATGAGCACATATTTTTGAAAGAACAAAGGTTTTTTTGCTAAGAATTAACTCAAAAAAATACACAATGTAGCTTTAAGGTAACAGTCCAAAAATACCTTTTTAATAGCAATGACCAATATCAATATTGAATTGGAACAGATCGGATCGGATTAATCGATTCTGGCTCTTGAGAATCGGAATCGATTCTTGAAATTTGAATCGATACCCAGCTCTAGTACAGGACAAATTGAATTATTATAGTATGCCTTTATGCATGTGTGTATAGCTGCTAGTCATCTGTTCTTATAATTATTATAAATAATAATTGTTCTGTAACTATAATAAAGTGTCTCATTTTAGGACCTCAGAGTCACGTTTGGCCTTTTAGACGTCCCAGATTGAGTCGCAGTGGTCAACAGTAAATCTGCTTAAAATGTTAATTCAGCAAAATAATAATAATAATAATAATAATAATAATAATAATAATAATAATCCAACCATGCTGCTTATTTAATGGCTTCTGATATCGTTTATTTGTTAGGGAACCTACATTTTCAAACAGTGTCAAGCTGAGAAGAGTGATGCAGAATGCAACAATAATGTACTTCTAAAAAATGTATCGTCTACATATTTTATTTTCCGAAGTACAGGTAGAACTCCTATTCAAGTGTAAAACTGTACCCATTTTAAAGCATATTTAGTACACTAATTTATCATTTCTGTTTCAAAACTGTATTATTTACAACAAAGTTTACTTACGTTCAAGGGCGTTACGTATCAAAGTGTTTTTAAATCAGTGAGACAAAAAAGCAAATTATATTTACATTAGCAAGTGAAAACAAATCATACTTTGTCGTCGATCAAATTATGAAGACATTTAATATGACACAAGAGTCACAAAAGACTCATCAATCAGAGGAGACATGCTAAAAGCTAAGCTAAACGTATGCAGCAGATTATCTCACATCCTCGCCACGACAGCTGGTTATCAAACACCACTAACCTATCACTTTCACAAGATTGTTATTTAATGTCGTCTGACCAAATTGTGACAAAATTATCCCAAACATAGCTGAGTTTTAGAAGCAAAAAATGACGCTAACAGCAAATGTCATCTTAAAAATGGCAACGGCTAAGTGTACGTTTACCCTTCAACACTTACCAAGTATCCATGGCGACTGAAAGAAATATCTCACACGGCCCTGACACGGCTGTCTGGTCAACGAGCATTTGTTGAACTGGGACAACCTGAGACCAAACAAAACTCCCTGACGACCCAGGCGCAAGGAGACCGCCATGTTGTCGTCCTCCGACGAAGAGAGGAGCCCTTACAAGTGCCTGATGATAATGCAACAAGCTTTGAACAAGACACAATATTTTGAATAACTGACGTTCAGAAACATATCAACAACAAAATAACAGTTAGGGTTATAGAGTGAGGTGTGAAGAACCATATTTTATTAAACAATAAATAATGAACATAAGGATAATTGACGAGCTGGCAAACTAAGTGTTCTTATTTTGGACCTTTTTGGGTCTTTAATTGTTTTTCCTTTTTTTATATAAAAACGTTATTGAAGAAACTCATTTGAGCGCAATTTTAACAATTAAGCGTAAAATGATAGACTAAACAGAATTATTATTTTTTTGAATGAGTTGCAGTTAATTAGGAAGCTATTATAATATATAAAACAGCAACATAAAAGCAACATTTGTTTTTTTGTTTTTCTTTTCTTGGTGTTCATAGTTTAATAACTGTTGAGATGATGATGATAGTCTGGGTTAGTGTGGTTTGGGGATTAAAAAAGAAAGTCTTAGCATTTAGCAAGTCTAGGTTAGTCATACTATTACTACATTTAAAATAACACAAAGAAAAAAATAAAAGGCCACATCTTATCTGCCAATTGAAATGTCTAATCACCTGTTGATCAAGTTCCATGAGGATCTCATAATTGCATGTTTTCTGAATCCAAACAATTATCTGAAAGACTGTGGTTTTTATTTTTGCTGTACAAGTATCAACAAGTATCTTAAGAATCCAATAGTTGTCCCCGAGATTCTCCTAAGATATTCATGTAGTTACTAAACTTTTTTTTTTAATTCAACACTGCCTTTAATTCCTTTTTTTTAGCACGGCTGTATTCAACCCTGTTGGTGTTTTCTTTTTTTTGTGTGTGTTTTGCTTATTTTATGCTGTATTGTTTTCCCCATTGTTTTTGTTCCTTTTTAGGCAAAACTTAAAGCTTTCTTTTACTTTAATGTTTCTCCTTGGATTTTTTGTAAAGCACTTTTGTCATTTATAGGAATGATGGAACTCAAAAATCTAGTCTTCCTTTTTATAGCATCCCAACTACCTCTGTTTTGAAATACTATAGTACAGCTACGTATAGCTACCTAGGTGCAGATTATGTCCTACCTTACATGAACCATATACATGCAACTATATTAAAAAGCTCCAACAACAGCTTTATTTTATGAAGTGACTAAAGTTGGCAGATGTTGCTGTTCTTACTTTATTTGACTGGTTTTGTGACATGGCTGCAATTATTGGAGGGATGTGAAAAAGGACAATCAACATTCTGTCTTTTCTAAAGAACATTTACACCTGGAGGTGCAGACCCAGAGCAAAGACTATAATGATCAACAACATCCATCTACTTATCATGAACCACTCACCTTGTTTCTCAGAGTCCAGACTGAAGAACATCTTTTTCCCCGTGTAACTGTGAGGCTCATAAATGATGTCTCTGAAGCCGCCACTACATTTTACATCAATCTCTTTTTACTAACTTGTGATTTCAGGCTTTTATGGATTCATTTCTATTATTTATTTTGTTTTATTTCCTTGCTCAATAAACATTTCTCACCCTCCAATGTTTTAACAGTCTGGTATAGGCTATACATTTACAGCTCTGGAAATTATGGGGAAAAAACAACAACAAAAAAACCCCAACTATTTTCTGTAATCAGTGGACACCATTCCAGTGTCTGCTGAATTCCAATACAAGCACTCATGTAGTTTGATGAGGTAAAGATAAGGCGATTAGTTGAACATCTTTAGACTGAAAGGAGTGTCAACATTTCAAAAGTAATTTCCACTATACAGAAAATAGTAAACCAGTGGGGAGCATTCTAGAATCCACCATGAATTCTACCATGTATCACAGGGTACCTGAAGAAAATATAAGACGATTTATAAAAATAAAAAAAATTCAAGTTGAAGCAGAACTGGAAGCTGCAACATAATAATGACCCAAAAGATAATGGTAAATCTTCCAAGGTTTGTCAAAGGATGGCAGAAAGCCCCTAAACATCTCACAATGGAAAGTGAGGAGTAGGGGAAAACCATCCCCAGACCTATGTCAAAGACTGATAGATAGCTACAAACTCACTGACGTTAAAAAGCAGATACCATTAACTATTGGAGGCATGGTGTGCTGATTTTTTCAGATTTTTGTTGACATTGTTTGTTTAATGGGTAAATCAAGCTTGTTTTGGATGAAATGTAAATAAAATTGTCAGTCCAACTTCTGAAAAAATGTCTGGTCTGTTCTATAATAAAAAATATGTGAAATTTATGCTCTCCTGTTCTGAAATCCAAAAGAGGATAAATGATTGTTTATAGTAAAAAAGCTTTTCAGGTTGTAGAGTTAATTAAAACCAGAAAATTAAACCTTTAATTATGTTTTATTAAACAAGGCTTTAGATGGTAAAAACTCAGAAAATTGAACAGGTCCTTTTAGTTGGGGTGATAAAAATAATTTAAACAGTTTTATGTGCTGTTAAACTGAAATTTTGTTTAATCACCTCAGTTCTTAGCCCTTTCAGATGTGAGCATACATTACCATTCTGAGTAAATCCATGTCAATGCACACTAAATCAATTAAATAGTTTATCACTTATAAGGCAATTCGGTATAAAAGTAAATTCAAAGGAGCAAAATGATCTCAGTTATCTTGCGCTTTGCTTATTGACTTTTATTGAAGTCAGCTTTTTGTAAGTAATCATTGAGGTTCAGCGATAAGGGAGACTGTGTATTGTGAGTGGTGTAATCCAAAGGATAAGCTTGGAGCTTTTGGTCTTGTAAAGGTTGTCTGTAAAGAAGAAAAAAAAATCTTATGAAGCTTAGGATTTTAGCTTTTGCTAGTTCATAAAATGTTACTTACCCTCTCTGGATAGTATGCCCCTGGACCCGGTCCTTGTGTCCTTTTGTCAGGTAGGAAATTACGACCTTTCATTGTGCAATGGGGGGGTTTTGGCCTGGAGACATAAGGGTCTGGAGCATTATAAGCAGCTGGGCCAGGAGTCTAAAAAAGGAAGTCAGAGTTAAAGAAAACAACAGTAAATCTTGCTTTTTGATCAGTTTCAGTGACTGTTCTTTTTTTTCCTTTACATGTTTAAGATCCTCAAAAAAGGCTCCCTTTTGTGTGCGGCCAATGAGTGTGAAGGAGGGAGCAGAAGGGGTTGTTATTTCTTTTGTCCCAATTATGGCGGGGAGTTTGTAGTTTGCTGGGCCTAAAAGAATAGGAGATATAGTTATCTGATACTAAGATTTGAATGATAATCTGAAACATTTAAAAGTGACAATATAGCAAAACCAGAAGAAATCTATGAGGGGCCAAATATGTTTTCACAACCTGTATAAAATTGAGTACATATTAACTGTCTCCACACAGATATAGTGTAGTATGCAAATAGCAAATTCCTTTCTTACCTGGTGTTGTGTTCTGAGTAATTTCTTTGTTTCTGCCGGAGAGAGTGTATGCAGGGGCTGCTCTGAACAACCACTTTTTTGAATGCTCTGGAAAGTAGTTGGCTAAAATACCAAAGCAAATTAGAAAAAGAAAGTCCAAAAAATTCAGTTACAGAGAATTAGAGCTGTTTCTCATGTACTTTTTAACCAGCTGTGGTTTTGATTTCCGAGGGGCCCAACTGACCTGGTCCAGGTGTGCACAACAATGCTGGCGGCTTTGGACGGCCATGCATTGAAAATGCAGGTGTCCCATCTTTGCCATATCTGGAAACATTGGATGGGAGCAGATACTTTGGTCCAGGGGAAAAGTTGGTGTTTACCTCTTTGGGACGAGCACCGATGGAGTACGCTGGTGCTTTAGGTTTTGATGGGTCATGTTGAGATGCACCTTAAATTAGGAAGGAAAAGAAATAATAAAATATAATGGAGATTTAACTCCTAAACTACAAAATATATAACTGCAAGCTACTGTATGTTAAATGTATATTTTAGTCTCACCTGTTAGTCCAGGTAATACATATTTAGGCCCAGGACTCCTATACTGTGCAGCTATGGGCCCTCTTGGTTTGTGGGGCCTCCAGGTTCCAACCCAAGGCTCATCTTTTTGCATAACTTTGAGATATAGAACAAGACTGAATTTATTTGGAAAGATGAACCCATTAAGAAAATGTAAAAAAAATGCTGTTTCTGATCCAACATGTTGAATACGGAAATGCTTAACAAAGAAATCTTTTAAAAATCAGCCCTGGAAAACATTTCCTTGTTTCCACATACTCTTTCTGTTATGCACAATTTCAGTACCTGTAACGAAACAGTTCAGTTTTTTTTCTCACAATAAAACAAAAAATGCTGCAGGAGTTGAACTTGTTATATGTTCTAAAGAAATTCTGAAAAAAAATTAACCTTCCCAAGTGTTGTCGCAAGTTATATAGATATTCTAGAATTGCGCTGCTCTGGGTGGCTGCATGTTGGAGTGGCTCTGTTGGCTACAAATTAAGTTTTGGTTTTTTGTACATTGGTTCCTCTTTTTTCTTAAAGAAGATAGCATTTTTTTTACCTGTATACTTTCTAGTTTTTGGTGATGTGAAGCTGGAAGGATTTTCGCTGTACATTTTCCCGTTTTTGACAATTTGTTATGATGCGTAACCATGGCAACAATGTGGTTTACAGCCGGGAGCAGCTGATTAACATCGCAAAAGCTGAAATAATACCTCAACTGAAGCCGTTCAACTGTTCAGAATATAAACCACTTGTTCAGAGGCAACAAGGCTGCAGGTCCAGATGGTGTCAGCCCCAGAGTCCTGAAGGCCTGTGCTGAGCAGCTCTGCGGGATTCTGCAGCACCTCTTCAACCTTAGCCTAACTCAGGAGAAGGTTCCAGTGTTGTGGAAGACATCATGCCTTGTTCAGTACCCAAAAGAACTCACCCATCAGTCATCAATGACTATAGACCCGTTGCCCTGACATCCCACATCATGAAGGTCCTGGAGAGACTCCTGTTGGCACCCCTGAGTAAGCAAACAAGAACGTCTCAGGACCCACTGCAGTTTGCTTTTCGCTGTGGAGTTGGAGTTGAAGATGCCATCATCCATCTACTTCAACCAACCCACTGTCATCTGGACAAAGCAGGCAGCACTGTGAGGATCATGTTCTTTGATTTCTCTAGTGCATTTAACACAATTCAGCCTGATTTGCTTTGTCAGAAACTCCTGAAGACACAGGTGGAGCCCTCAACAATCGCCTGGATCAACTACCTGACCAACAGACCACAATTTGTGAGACTGAAGAATTGTATGTCAAACCAGGTGGTCAGCAGCACAGGAGCACCACAAGGGGCCGTACTCTCACCATTCCTTTTCACTCTGTACACCTCAGACTTCCTGTACAAATCAGAGACCTGTCATCTGCAGAAATACTCAGATGACTCTGCAATTGTCGGGTGTATCAGAGATGGACAAGAAGCTGAATACAGAGAGCTGGTGGACCGCTTTGTGACATGGTGTGGAAACAATCGTCTCACCTTGAATGTGAACAAAACAAAGGAGATGATTGTAGATTTCAGAAGAAACAAGGATAAGTCAAAAATGGTTTTCATCATGGGAGAAGAAGCGGAGGTGGTTGAGGAGTATAAATACCTCGGAGTTCACCTTGACAACAGACTGGACTGGAGGCGCAACAGTGAAACCGTCTACAAGAAGGGACAGAGCAGACTGTACTTCTTGCGGAAGCTTAGGTCCTTCAAGGTTTGCAGCAGGATGCTGGAGATCTTCTAAAAGTCTGTTGTGGAAAGTGTAATCTCTTCAGTCGTCATCTGTTGGGGTAGCAGCATCAGAGCCAGGGATTTAAATAGGCTAAACAACCTGATAAAGAAAGCTGGTTCTGTTCTTGGGACAACTGTGGAAAATCTGGAGATGATAATGCAAAGAAGGATTCTTCATAAAATCTAAAAAATTATGGACAACCCTGAGCATCCTCTTCATGAGACAGTCATACAACAACAGAGTGTCTTCAGTCGGAGGCTTCTTCAGTTTCGCTGCAATACAGACCGCTACAGGAAATCCTTTATGCCCACAGCCATCATCATCTACAACAACTCCCTAAAGAATTAATCATATGAGCTACAACAACACTTAATTTCCCTCTGGGATCAATAAAGTATTTTTGAATTGAATTGAATTGAATTAGCAACCAACCAGAACAGCAGATTTTGAATGATAACAGTTTTATTTAACATAATCAGTAACTACTAATTCACTTGGTGGAAAGATTTCAATAATATGCAAAAACGATTTATCAAAAAAGCATGACATTCTATGTTAAGGAAAAGAATGAATTGACAAGAAAAGATGATGATACATTTTTTGTTATTTCTCACCTGAAAAGAAGGACTTGCCACGTAACCATCTTAAGTATGGTTAACATTTTCGGAAACTATTCTTTTCTTTTTATTACAAGTAAAACCAATGCTTCTGGAAGACATTTAACATATGTCTCATAAACCTAAATTGTTCTGTTACTCGACTCAGTAAGCATTCAGTGAACTACTGTTAACGTTAACTTTGGTTAAAGTTCTACTACAGTAAAATGAACGGATTTCTTTCAAAAATGAGACATTACGTCTCAGTGACGTTCACATATATAAATAAAGTTAAAATAATAAACATGGATAGACTAATAATTTACCTTACAAAGTTCCTGGACCAGCTCACTCTGTCCCTGTCAAGCTTTAATTATTGGAACTCTGCATCTGCACTAAAATTAAAAACTGAATTTCAAAATAGACCACACTGTCCCCTTGACAACATTGCCATGGTGATCATTTTAATCACAATAATTCAGTCAACAACAAGCAATTGAAACTGATACTTACATATATATACATATATAACTGAGCCCTCAGCAAGGGTTAATCAGTTATAAAATATCCCATTAGAGCATGTGCAGAAGATCCACTGCCTGAATTATGGTTGTTGGAACTCTGCATCTGCAATTGAATTAAGATCAGAATTTGGAAATGGTTGACCCTGTCCCATATTACCATGGTGATTTTTAATTTCATATAATGTTTTTTTTATGTTATATTTTCAATCACAATAATCAACAACAAGCAACCGACACTGATATATCATATAGATATAGATCATATAGATGGCCAAGGTGTTTGACTTTATTTATTTTTTTAGAATGTTGCTGATTATACAGAACAACTATTGTCTATAACAATAATTACAAGTGGGGTCGGGACCCCACTCGTGGTCACACATACGCAAGTGTGGGGTCTTGAGTTCCTCTTGAGGGAACAACATACATACCAAAAATGGCAATGAGAAAAAATGCCTTTTATAAATAGTGTAAAAGATAAAAAAGCAGGACTTGACTAAATAAAAGCTACATATTGGCCAAAATAGTGACTTATGATGCTTATTTTTAACTGACTCGGTAAAATTGCTTGCCAGCACAATCAAGAGTTGGGGTCACAACTCTCTTACACTTTTTTTTGGGGGGGGGTGTGGTCAGAAGCTGGAAAGTTTGGCAACCACTGGTCTATAAGCTAACCACACTGAGGACAATGTCTTTCCTTGCATGATTCTTCAGCTTCCAAACCAGTTGAACCTCCTCCTTACAATGATATCAGATAACATGCTTCCAGTAACTTCTTAAGTCATTCTTGAGAGTTCTTCCTTGTAGGACTGCTTCAGCCAAAGAATGATGTCAAGTCAAAACTATGTCCTTACTGGAAGGCTTGCTGTTGTATATACAAATAAACATTTGGAAAGTTATATCTTCCAGACATATATCTACTGAATCACAGTTGGCAGATAGTCACATTAAGTGTGTTTTGCAACAAGATGTTCAAAGAAACTTGTAACTTGTGCTCTCCCATGTGATAAAGTAGGTATAAAGAGAGCAAAACTTGCTGATTTGCATTTTTTCCATCTGCTTTTATGCTTTTGGGGGTCTGGGCCGTTGCAAATTTCAGAACTCAAATATAAACAGGTCCCGATGATTCCCATGTCTAATCTTTTATTTTAGCTCTGAAAAAGAAAACGATTTTTGTTACAGTGAACCAGTTTCACGAAACTTAGCAAGCAGTTTGCTGACTGTAGCATGGGAGATGGGTGGTCTCGTAGGGTGTCTTGCATTGAAATCTGCTGCAATGACCCGGTTACTGCGTTCACCAGACATCAACACGATTTCGATCCGCTCCTCACGTGTTAACCTCTTCGACATGTCAATGGCTGTGAACAAAGAGAAACTTGTAAATAACTCATGAAAGAATAAAGTTACGTTGAAACCAAGCACACCATTGTTTTTCTTGTGACATTACCAATAAGTTTGATGTGTCACATGGCCCTCTTCCTATTGAAAAAACAAAAGTTGTATCCAAGATGGCCGACTTCTAAATGGCCACCATGGTCACCACCCATCTTAAGGAGTTTCCCCCCTCACATATCCTAATGTGCCACAAACAGGACTTTGATATCACCTACCATTCTCATGTTATTACGGTGTATCCATATAAATGGCCCACCCTGTACAAAGGGAATGCACAAAATATGTGTGTGTAATACCAAGAAAAAAAACAAACCTCTAATATCTGCTCTTACCCCTTCATGGGTGATATAACCTCAGTGAGATGACTCCATGTACCACACACTCCTCAGTCTGAGGAACGCTTGCCCTATTCCTTACTTTCAGTTGTAAGAAATTCAAGGGGTTTCTTGCATGTGCAGCACATTTCAAGGCCTCCCATAACATCTCAATGAGATTAGAATATGGGTTTTAACCCAGCTCAAAACTCACTATTTCTTAGCCCTCAGCCAGTCTTTGATTGATTCACTGGCATATTTTGAGTCATAGTATGTTGCAGGGTTTAGTTTTGTTAATTTGCTTATTGATGATCTAACGTTTTTCTCAACCAATCTTTAATACACTGTAGAGTTCAAGATGGATTCTATGATGATGAGCTGGCCAGGTCATGCTGTAGCAAAGCATCCCCAAACCATGACACTCCCAGTTATATGCTTTACAGCTGCTATAAACTTATTTTCTCCGAATGCTGTAATTTTTATGCCAAACATATCCTCTACCCTGGTATCCAAATGATAAAATTTCTGACTCATCTCTGCATTATCATCTATGCATTATTCCTGAATTGCTGGTCTTTGTCTTAGTTCTTGAAGACTTCCTTTAGCATGTTTTACTCTTCTTTCAGGGGTAACTTGCATGGATGGCCAGTTCTGGGCATGTTGGCATATATTTTTGAATGTCCTTCTCTTGTAGACTAATTTCCTCATAATAGAATGACTGATTTTAAGTCTTTTTGAGGCATCTTTAAATCCCTTACAAGCAACTAATAGCTTCTTCCTGAAGACTGTAGGCTCCGCTTTCAATCCTTCTTTTTGACTGATAGGAGCATGGCAACAATAATCGTCTAAGGTATAAAAGGCAAAATTAATTGAGAATTCAAAGCAAAAATGTTCTCATCATGCAAACATGACATGATACAGCAGTGTGTGATTTTGACCATTTTAAGTGGAAATACATGTTTACATACATTTTTACATGAATTGGACTATTACACTGCCGAATTCATAAAACCAAAGAGTAATTCAAACAAGCATGATCTCCATTGCTCGATTATCTATTGCCACCTAGTGGGAAGAATGTGGTGTCTCGCCTTTATGAGAATCACCAAACATGGCCATCGCATAATGTTCAAACGTAAAATTAATGCAATGATGGAAACATTCTTTTCATCTGATGTGGTATTACAGTATAAAATATTATATAGACTCCCAAAAATCCTGATTTAACGTAACAAACAGGTAAGAGCCCCATGTTGCAAAGCTTCTACAGTGAAACCATGATAAATGTATTAAATGTATTTTTAATCTAATAAGCAGATGAATATGTAAAGTATCTTATATTTCTTTAACACACTAAATGATTGATCAGGTTTACACTGAATAAAAGTTTTTATATATATATATATATATATTTCACCTATGTGGAGATCATCTGAGACTGGAGATCTTACTGTGTATGAAGGTGATGGCTTTAAAAAAAATATATTTTATGGATAGTCTATTTTCCCTGGATGATAAATGTAAAGCATTTATTTTTTATTAATTGCATTAGTGTCATGTATAAAAATTATATTTTCATCAGTCAGGGAGAATAAAAGCAAGACAGTATTTCTTTTTTACTACTTTGATGCATTAACCAATGTTGCAAATGTTAAGTAAACATTAGATCATTTAACATAGCGAAGACATGTCACTTATTGATTGTATTTGATTATATTTTTTAAATAGATGTAGGTGGTTGTGTCTATGTTCTTGGATGGAATGAGGAAGATACAATGTAATTTTATGATCAAAACAACATGGGGAAATTAACATTATTGGAAGTTAAAAAAACATAATAAAAAATAAATAAAAACGCTGAGCGGGAAATTTCTTCTTGTTAAATTTTTTTAACAACAGAACAAAAACATCTTTGCACAGTCAAAAAAAACCCAAAACCCTTCCTTATACTTTAAGACTATCTATAAACCCAGAGAGGATTTACCTGAAAATCACAGCAGTCTTTTTATATGCGACTTTAGGCATTACGTGCTGTAACATGTCTTAGAACAAGCCATGTGGCGTAACTGACTCACAACACATTAATTAGTCATGCTAGAACTATTTTATTAAAGATTATTAGAGTGGTGATGATTAGCTTGGCTGTGGCCAGGATTCTGTGACATGTCGCTATTCTTCAAAATGTATGACTGCAGTGCTACAGCTCTAATCTGTCCGAGTCACAGTTTGAACTCAGGGCCTTACAGATTCATTTGAGTGTGAACAGGGGAACGATAAGGACCCCTGATAAGATGGGACGGAGTATCTCCTGAGACAATACAATAGCTCCACTGAGAAGGATCCCTGATACAAAATCCCATCAGTCCCAGTAGTCTTCATGCCTGTGTTCAGGTTATCTTTTATCACTTCCTTGTTCTTTCTCCAGCATGTATCTGATTGAATTAATGTGCTCCCTTTTAAATCATGTAATAGCTTTTGTGCAGCTCATTCAAATCTGAACATAATTTTCTGACGAGGAGAGATAGAGGCCCTTGTGGGAAGATATTGCATGTTGTTAATTCCCCAAATGGAGCCACTATTTTAGTTAAATAGTTGAGAGAAATAAGTAAAATAGATATAAAATATAATTTGACATCATTGTGACAACAGGTGATGTACAAGCAAAATACACACAACAAAATGAGACATGCAGAGTTTCTATTTCAAGTTCATGTGATGTTATGTTCCCCCTCAGATCCATTACAACCGGTTTGAGTGGATGTTTGCTTGCATGCCCTCAGAAGCCAAGCCTTGTACTCTAAATACATGTTCTGCTGGTTTAACGGTGCCGTACAAATTTTATCTGACATTTCCTTCTCTCACTCTCAGTTGGTTTCTAAGACCCCTTTAAATCTTAGGCCTTTTGTTGAGATTTATACCCATGTCGGCATTCTTCATGATAAAGTTCAGTTCGAATCAGATGCCACCAGCCTATAAGAACACTCACATACTGAGGATATGTAAAGCAAGGGTTTGTGTCCAGCAGGCAGTGATATGTTAGGAAAATGAAGCTCTTGTCTGTAGAGTTTAGATCAGTTTCCTTTATTTGCTTATAACTGTCCATTTATCTTCAGTTAATCAAATAAAACACACCCTGCCTAACAACCCCTAGGAGCAGATTGCTCCAAAGTGAAACTAAAACCAGATTGGCAGTTTTCAGGTCTTTAAATGGCCTTGCTGATTGTTATATTATGTTAATTATCCTTCTCTTTTTCATTCATTATGCTGACAATCATGTGCAACACATATTGTTGGGATACAGTTTCTGTGATAGTCAAATATCATAAAAGATTTCAGGTAAATGTTAGGTGACACCTACTCAGTGCGTAATGTTTAATAGTGGTTTCTAGACATGCAGTTGCAACTTTGATTCACGGGTATCATTTAACAGCTTCCACCATCTAATGTCTAAAAAAGAGTATTAAAATTAAAATAAATTCATCAATTAAAACAAATTCAATAATACTTTCTATCTGTTGTATAAAGATGACATTACACAGAGGTTCATTTAGCCACTCTTAAAAATATGAGATGAAACAACATGCCATTTAAGTAAAACAGATGAGTGTAGATCTTCATTAATTGCTCTCTAAACTCACAGATGGCAAGTTCCAAAAGAAGGGACTTTTTGGGGTAAACAAGTCTCCATTAAAAGCATTAAACAATACTTACAAGTCAACTGGTTGCTTTGGAGGTATGCAGGGGGAAAATTGTTGAAGTGAGACACTTTTTAAACTCTACTGGGATTTTAATTATCATATGCTTTGGTGATGAAACAAAGGCCGAGCTTTTCAACAGAAAAACTCTTAAGTGGAGCTGGTGTAAACCAAAGGAATGAATTGTGGAAAAGCACTAAATCCAAAAGTTAGGCCATGCTGTGGACATGGAGTTTCTGGGAATCTTTTAGTATGCATCATGAACTCTTTAAAATCCCAGGATATTTTTTTTATAAATATATATGATGGACTCTGCCAGAAAATGGGTCTGTCAGGATGATGATCCAAAGCACATGGTAAACTCAACACAGGAATGTTTCACCAGACAGAAATATTTCTGCAATTAATGACCACCTTTTTAATGGACAGATAGGAAAAGAAACACAACTCTGGAAGAATAAAAGAGGATTCATGTATCAGATTCCTCTCTCTATATCTTGTTAAATGTCATAGAAGACTAAAGCCAAAGTTATATTTCTCCATCAGAAGAGTGCAGAGACATGCAGTACCATCATCCGTTGATGCAAGGGCTCTCCGACAGGCAAGCAAGGACAGACGGAGTAGAGCCCAATTTTTAAACTATCCGTCGAACGCAAGTCTGTGATTGGTCAGCCCAACATTAGCCCAGCATCATTTCTCCAGAACAGTGCTCTATAGTCGATGTAATTAGTAGTCAATTCAGGTTTTGGGTACTGGATGCTTTATATTGCAGGGCAATTTTTTTTCTAATATGGACTTATGGCGATTTTGAACACCAAGAGGTGTAGAGAACCACAAAACATACCACTGCGTTTGTTTGTTTACAGCGTTTTTAGAGTATTCTGTGAGCTGCACTTCTAGTAAAAAGCTTTCCAGCTCAATCAAAACTCAATCTGTCAGCCATTGCTCCTTCAGTGGATGTACAATTACAAGCTGAAATAAATAAACTGTCGTTGACCAGAGATTTCACTGCAATGGTAAGCAGACCCGCCAGAAAAAGGAATGCACCCCCTGCAGTCCTGGTGGAGAATTGCTTCGCAACACTTACACAGTCAATGTTACACACCAACGGAAAAGCATAAAAGGAAAACATCAGCAAATTTGCTGACGTAGAAGTATAAACTAGGCTTAGGTTCTGTTCTATTGGCAAAAGAATGTTATGCAAAGTGTTAACAGCAGATCTGCATGTTTTAAATGCGTGGTCTTTTTTATTCGCTGAATAAATATATAATATATTACACTAGTGTGGGACTACTCTACTGCAATAAAAGATGAAATAATTTTAAGGCTTTGTACCCGTTTTCATCAGGCATACCAATTTCAGATTTTTAAACTCATTTTAAATAAAATCTTAGACTGCAGCAACAGCAGTTTAAAGGAAAAGAAAACATGTTATATCTTTATGTAACAACATGAAATCTGAACAATAGGGGCATGATAGATGTTGACTTAAAATTGAACAGTTGCTTGCTTCATGTATATTAACAATGTGGCAATTAGCAGCCCTGATTCCAATTCAATCATAGGCATGCACAGGCTTCGTCTCACTCTTGGGATACAATTCGTTTTAATATACAGAGTTGTAAAAGAAATACAAAATCACAGCTAATTCCTTAAAACAAAAATGCTTTCCCCGGCAACAAAAGGTGCTCTGGTTGTCTTTCAGAAATTGCATCTGGTTTTGTCATAGAAAAACAGTGTTTTATTCTCAGTAATGACATTACATTTTCCTTCAACTGGCAATAATATAAGTGCATGGAATAATAGACGAAAAGGTGAAAATTAAAGAAATGCAGCAGTGTACAAGAATAACTTTGAAGTCAACAGTTAAGATAATGACACAATTTAATGTCAGTGAATGTCACACTATGTAAAGAAGGGTCACAAATGCCAGATAAGACAGGGAGAAGATTAGACATGAATTTGGTTGTGAGCACAGGCCAAAGAAAGAAGCCTTTTACTGACACTGCTTTTATCTAGAGGCCAATCAAGGACCAATCATTTGTCAGCTGTATGCTGGAACCAGCTTGGGCGCGCCATGGCAAACAATTAACCGTGTGGCATTTCATAGTGTCACGATTAAACAAAAAGAACCTGCACTGCAGGGCTTTTCAGAGCTAAGCTTGTAACAGATTCAGTAGGAAAAAGATTTTGAACTGTTGCTGTCATCTACAGTCATTTGACAATATTATTCAAGTTTTCTCAAAAGCTGCTACAATTTCCATAATGCCTTGCGGGAAACATCATAGTTTTTTTTTTACTGATCTGCTACAAATTCTATTTCATATTTAACAGGACACACAAATTTTAAAAAGGATTAAATAAAAACAATTACAAACTTTATTTGTATCAGAGTTCAACAAACACATTTTCTTTACAGCTTAATAAATTTAACGCATTTAATAAGACAAAGCAAGCTTTATGTTTTCTGTAAATATTAACATTTTAACTTGTATGTACTTCCTGCAGAGTGCTTATGGGATCTTTTTAAATGTTATTTAATTTAGGTTTATCTTTATTGAATGAGCAAGCATGGTTCCCAAAGGACACTTCACAGTATCAGTGTCAAAACTTGTAGCACAGATCTGTTTGTCACATGTGCTTTGAAAATATATCAACATGTGCTACTTTGGGACTTGCATTTTCGAAAATGCATTCATGAAAAAAAAGAAGGAAAAAAAGCTTCACTGTGTTTAAATGTTACATTTTTTGTGCTTTTGTTTAGTTTTTCATCTGCAACATTTTATGTAAACACACCCTTTGAGGTCTGCCAATAAGGCAGAGTTCGTGAAGGATCTCAGTGCAGTGTCAATACAAAAAAGACATAAAAAGAACAAGTAAATAAAAATAGAAATTGAAAAACACTTGTAAACAGCTAAAACACAACTATGTTTAAAAAAGTCAACTGAAAACCATGTTCAAATGTTACAATCATGCACAATAGCATGAAAAAAAATAAATTAATGAAATTATCACTTCTCTGCCTCCCTCCAGCCTCTTGCATTCCTTCCAAACTTGTAAACCAGTCTGCGCCCATCCACTCGCTCCAGGATTTCTCTTTTGTAATAATATCTGCAAAAAAGACAGGAAAGAAAATAATTTCAGTTAATTCACAATTTTTTTTTCTAAAGTTCTGTTTGCATTCAAATGAAACAATGTAAAAGGAGTATTAAATTTGAAAAAATAAAAACTGTATTTCAGAAATTAAAAATACCTTTGTCTATTTGAAGATGTGTTTGGGGAATTCCAACAAATCAATGTAAGGAAATTTTGACCCCACACAGTTAAAAACAATTCAATCAATTACTAATGAAATTTGTAAGAATAAAAACAAAAATAATTATATCTTATTATTCTGGTGTTTAATAAATAGAGATAAAATTGGTAATCCTAACTCACCTAAAACAGGAACAAATTGGACTGATTTAATATCAAGACAGGGACAGAACATGAGGCTTCTCATGCAGTGTATGTAAAATGTCGGCTTCAACTACTGCCAAGTTACAAAACCAATATTTGATCTAAAAGTGGTACAATGTAGCTATTATGCTATTTGACACCATTTTTTTTTTGTTTTCGCGACACGTCAGCACAAGAACATAATTGCTCCACACTTTGCCGCTTTCTGTTTTCAGCACTAAACCAACTTGTTTAGTCCTCAAATGTAACATTATTTTTCTGTAGAAGAAAAAGGAATAACATAGTTGTTTTTGAAATAAGAGCATTTTTTTTACTATCTTTTCAATAAGTCTGGTCTTTAATCTTAGAACTTCACTTTCTCATATCCCAATAGCATAACTATTTTCTTTTCAGGATAGTAACTTTTTTATTGTTGAAAAATAAGACTTATATTCCTGACCTGTTTATTGGTTTAAAAAAAAATTTGCAATTCAAAGTGTAAAACCATAACATTTAGCTGATATTTTATTCAAATGTGCTTGCTTTGAACACCATTACTAAAATAGGTTCTGTCTCTGAGTATGACACAACTTTCCGTTTAATTCAGTTTATACAGAGTTGTAATTTTATCTAATGAATTTTAAATAAACAACTACTTTGGCAAGTTTTCTTTTTTATCATTACTCTTTTCTTTTAAATGAGAGCATCACAGTCACTACAGAGTTGCAAACTGCAAATCACCTGACAGCAACAGAATAGATAAAGAAAATACAGTATGTGCTTACAGTGACACTACTTCCATATGTCCTGTTAATACACGTGATTTGCACTACAGTGAAGTGAATGCAGGTATGACTAAACCAGCCAATATTTCCTCAGTAAAATATATTTGTTAATGTAACAAAGTTAGCAACATGTACTAGTTTAGAAATGAGTTGAGTGGCTAATAAGCAACAGAAACTTGTAAACATGTTTTTTAAGCATTAAGGTATTCATTTGAACCCACAATGAAGCAACAATCTTAATTTGAACAGATTTACTTTTCTTTAGATTCCGACAAGGAACAACAGAGTGTTATTCTTGCTTGTGACAGATTTCACAAAGTTGAGGCCAAACTCAGTAGAAACCCTGGTGTACAGTCATTGTTGAATTCTGGATGTAGTAATGGAAAAAACAGACCAACCAAAACAAAAATTGTAATTTGTTGACTGTTTCAAAAAAGTAATATGGAAATTAAAGAGTTTTCCCTGCAGTCATTCCCACAGTAAAACCTGAGTGTGTTTATGGTATGCAAACATGAGGTTTTGTATTTGTGTAGCTACTTTTCTAAAAGTTGTGTGGCTATACCTCATTGCACGACTTAGTTTCTCATAGGTCATGCTACTGTTATTCTTCTTCTTTCCCCATAATTGAGCCACAGCCTCAGACTTCAGGAAACGGAATACCCCCTCTGTTCGATCTTCCCACTTGATCAGCCCGGGGTTTCGTTCTGGGTTCAGAAGAATGTCTCTGATGAACTCCCACAAGTGGGTTCCTCTCGGGTCTTTAAAGGCAAAAACAAGAGGCAGTAAAGCGATTGATATACAGTGGAACTAAGCGGAACTTTATGTAAGCTGAGTTTCTATTACTTACTGTGTTTTTTGACCTGATGACCTCGACTAAAAGAACGTTTAATGTCTGAAAGAATGAAATTAAACTTGGTTAGCAGGCAATATTCATCAGTTCGCTCCAACTACTGTGCTGCATAAAACACATTTTTCTTACCAGGACTGGAAGGGGTGGGAGAGATATTGGGGGCAAGTGAATGAACTGAGGGATCATAGATCTCTGATAAAAAAAAGTTAACATCAAAACATCAATTATTGCAACGTTATTTGGATAGCAATCATATTCCAGATAGATATATTTGCTTTACCTCTGGGTGGATAGCTGACATCTGGAAGTGGACATGGGTCTGCTGTAAAATGAGTAAATGTGAGTGGAAGGACCATTTATTTGGAATCAACTAAATAGCCTTGAGCAAATCTTACCAAACAACATTAATGCTGTATTTCAACTTACTTTCATGTTTGAGCTCCAGCTGTCCAATATCAACATGGTACTGGCCTGTGCACCAATAATAAGGGTACAGGAAATACATTTTAGCACAAACATAATTTTCTGTGCAATATTTTGAAGAGTGAACACATTGATGGTTAGACATTCAATTATATAGTTTAATGCAGATTATCTTTTCCCTACACAATTGTAAATTGACCATACAATACAGCTGGGTATTATGGTCTTCCACAACAGGATATCAGGAAATGCAACATATTCAAAAAGAGAGGCAGTGTTTCATTAATTCTGTGTTGTGTATTGGGTTGATGACAACACAAGAGGCACACGAATGGAGTAGATCAGCTGACATGGGTAAGCACTATGAGCAACCTTTGATAGATTTAGACCTAACTGTGAAGCATCTGTGTTGCAAGATGTAAGTTGATGCAAATGGTAACAATGATAGTTTTCAGTTGTTTATCTTGTGCGAATCCTTTTAGTTTTCTGTTTGAATCTTTCTTTCCGTCTGATTGCTTTCTGTCCATATTCACTAATTGTGAAACAAGCAATTGCCATATTCTGCTTGATCCACCTTAAATGGTGCCATAATTTGCAGTTACAGTAGGGCTCAAATGCTTTCCCGCACCAAACACAAAGAGACAACTTAAAAGGAGGAATTTGATCAAAAACATACAAGATGGAAAACAGCAAGAAAGTACAAATAGATGTTGCTTTATCGCTTATGAAATGTCACCAGAGATATTAAAGTTTCTTACAGTAGGATAGATTCAAGTCTTTGCTAAATAAACTCAAACAATCACAAAGTGCCCCAAGCAGCATGCAAGGCGCCTGAGATTTCATGCCTTTCTGATACATTGCTTTGAGGTATAATCAAACAATACTTTACAAGGCAAAGCAGGTGAACTGTATTCTATTTACAGATTTTCTTAACTGAGCCAGAACATTTCTGCTCTGATAGGTGGACTACTGTGTGACATAAATAGTTTGGATACTAGTATTTGAAGCAGCAATCTGTTAAGAACTATAGATTCTCATCCATGTCTTAAAATCTGGATGCCTATCTGTGGAGTCAAGTAGTTTTGTTTTATTGTCTAATAATGGCAACCAGTATATGAATGTTTAATGTCATCGAAATTTGCTGTGTCTTCCAACCAGGAAGAACAAAAGGACTAAAGTGTTACCTTACCACACTTTGCAAACTGGAAGTTAAACCTGTTGTACCAGGTAATCTGGCACTGCTCTTGTTTGGAGTACTCATTCATTATTTAACAGACATGAATATTGAATTATTTCAGTTGTTTTGTAAGCTAAAATCTACACCTGACAAGTTAAAGGTAATAAGGTTATTCCTTGAGGCTCAAAAGCATCATGTTTATTTATAAACACTAATTAAAATCAATAGATGAGTCATTTTCTGCTCTTGTTTACCTTTATGCCCCCTGTGATTTGTTGGACGAGCTGCTCCAGAAAGAGAAAACAACAAATCTATCATCTCCCCTCGCCTTAAGTACTATAGCACCATGCAGTGCAACCCCTGACTGACTTTTTGATCCCTTCTCAGCTTCACTCCATCTACACTCTGTCCCACACACAACACTGATTACACAGCCTCTCTTTTATTGGTAGTAATTGTCTTTTTTCTGGCCCCCTGAACTTCTCTATCCTCTCATACCCACCGCCTGATTTTAGCTCTGTGATGCTGTTGTAAAGAATGTGTCCCACACTGCCAGCAGCGCAGATGAAGTCATGGTAGTTCAGGCTGCAAAGCTGATGGCCGTCCATGTCAAAGTTTTGGAAGGGAATGCTGGAGGCATCAATCTGGTGGATATCCATGACCTGCTGCAGCCACTCCCACACCTGGTACTTGCTCCAGAACTGAGGCTGGGAGTCATGGGGCCACAGGCGACTTGTGTAACTAGAGATCACCAGTGGACCTGGATACAGACATCAGTAGTTAGAAAACAAATCAAAAATCAACAAATCTTGTTTGCAGTTGTAGACAACTGTTAATAAGGAAAACATATTCAAATGTTTTGTCAATATTAAATCTGAAAAACAATTCACTCAAGGAGCTCTTGAGGCATTTTTCTCAGTCAGGGATCTTTGATTCAGAGCTCCCTTTTTTCAGAGCTTCTGGCCCACCAGGTGGGTAATAAATCATTGTGGAACGATTTTCACTTAGTATTCAAGCGTCACAGGGATGGATTGTTTAACAGAAAGCAATTAAAACTTCAAACAGAATGTTTCACCAGATTTTCTTCAGAATTTTTAGGATATTATCTGGACTATTTCGTCAAGTAATTCATGTCAGGTAAAACTGTCAATGTGATCCTTGGAAAGAATACTGTCAATTTAAGTTTAACTCTGAAAATGTGGGTCACACTCCTTACCGTCATGATAAGGGTTGGTAGGTCCCCAGGTCGAGGTAAGAGGGCTTTCCAGGGAGATGGATGGAGTTATGCTCATATTGCAGATTTTAAACTCTGACCATGGCTCAGTAGCTAAGGTAAGAGAGGAGATTTGTTACACTATTAATAAGCAGAAAAATCTGAGTCTATCTAGACAATTGTTATATTTATATGGGTTCTGCCCTGGCAACTTAGAAAAGGAGTTCTGTGGGGCTTATAGCCTTGCAGGGTCAGTGGTAGATTTGCTCTAAAAAAAGAAAACAGGATGAACATTACCGCACCCACAGCCAATCCAGTAGCAAATCTAATGCCCAATTTATCGGATGCTGCATGTTTTTTGAAAGTGAATGTAATTGTGTGAATGCATCTGCTTTTATCTATAAATGTTGTGTGTGAATGTCTGCATGGGATTGTTTACAAGTGAGGAGAGGAGGAAAGGCAAAAAATGATCTATAGCCAAACTGGGGAAAGACCAATCCCAAGAGCACCCTCTTCCCACCCAGTGTTGCGGATATGAACATAATCCACCATACAATATTCACTTTACAGTATATATTCAAACTAGCTCATCATTCCATTTAGGATGGCAATAAATGGGGTCGCTTAATCATTCTGCCATAAAACTTTAGATGAAAACTGCATTATCAAGTTGATACATTACATATAAAACTGGGTTTTCCAGAGCACTAAAAAGCAGTGGCACAAAGCCTTCTGTGTCTGCACCATTGAGTAAGCAAATTTGTCAGTTGGGTTATACTTCTTGAAGGAAGTTAATTTGTTTATGCACAGCACAAGAACTGTTTAATTTGTCTGTCAGTATTAGAATTGAATCAATTTTGAACTGCTCATTCAAAGTCAAAGAGTCAAGTTAACATTTTTATAACTTTTTTGTGTGGGTTAGTTGATTTTTATCAACTGAACAGTCATTCCTGACAGTTCCAGGTATTTTTCTAGAATTTTTTTTAAAGCTGCATATTGTAAAAGTAAAATGTAAATAAAGGCATGTTTCAGACCTAACTCTGCGTGTATTTGCATGTGATGCAAATATACGTATCAGAATTTCACCAGCTCCACTGCTTTGGTGACAGAAGTTGTGCATGTGCACAATAACTGACTTGTAGTTTTCATAGTTCACTGTTAATATTGAATTTTAACAGTGGGTTGCTGTTACAAGTCTAACAACGGCTGCATTCTTGAGATATGAGGCAGGTAGTTACTCATTACTCATTAATATTGGCACAGACAAAGTAAACTGGCTCTTTACAATCTGCCATCTATTTTTGTTTTGTTTTTTTTTAACCAAAAATGTTCCAGCATTTATAAAAAGTGAAATACCTGGGTGTGTAAAGGCTTTAAATGATTAAACAGTCACCTACTGTTTTAAGTTGAAACAATCAGTGACTTATTTTAAGCAGCTCTACGGTAAATCTAAGTCTTCATCTTTTCCCTGAATGATCTAGGTTATACTTTTATTGTAGGTGGTAAAAAAAATTACACCAAGCCTCATTATACACCAACAACCTCAACAGTAGTGTATGAGCAATTAACCACGTCACTGGCATACATGTATGGTAGAAAGACCTTTCACCTCAAAAATCTGACAAATCACTTCTATTAAAAACCCAGTGTCCATCTATAAAATGTGATTTCCCTTGAAACTGTTGCCCCATGCCATCAAACCAAGCAGGATCAACTCCTCAGCTGACAATGTGCCAAGTCTGTTGAAACGTGTTAACCCTTTATGTCAGTCACTGGCATGCACATATCTTATCAAGACGGCAAAGTGTGGTCTACGTCAATACAACAATCAGAAAGTCACTTTTAAAGTATACCATAAGTTGAGTCATAGCAGAAGATCACTCATTTTCCAGAATGATAAATGGGAAGCTATTAGGCTTGTTCTGAAGAAGGGCCAAGGATTGTTTGCTTTCATTTTAACATTATTTTCATGGAGGCAGAAAAGCTTAAAAAGTTTGCATGGTTTTCTGTTTTAATTGCCTTAATATTGGCTTCCTCTACAGTTGATCATATATTGAAAAGTTCTCACTGTATTCAGCCTGCATTCCTTGTAAGCATAGTTGAGTTACACTTTCCATAACAGGGGTTTTACGTGAATGAGAGTTGTCTGATAAGAAAAAAAAAAACGGCAGTTATCTTGGTTAAAGCAAAATTTGCCACTTACCAGAGCAGAACAATGGGGCCCCACTGGACCTAGAGGATAGAAGTCCCACGTAGATCCTACGCTGATCTAGCCGGACAGTTCAATCCAGCTTCAGGTGATTCTAGTACTGTGGTTTGCTTATGCTGAGAGCCAGATGAGGTTGGTCGTCCTGCTTCTCAATGATTTGAATCAACAGATGTACACAGGCTCTACAGGTGTTACCCCACCACAATGGGATTTTTTATTCACTCAACTTCCTTATTCTGCTTGATTGGCTCCCCACAGGTTTACACAGGGTAGATATTTGCATAATACACACCCCCCCACACACGCAGACACACGCACACACACACACACACACACACACACACACACACACACACACACACACACACACACACACACACACACAACCACACATTTGAGATAGCTTTTACATTCCACATTGGCACGCTTCTTCTCAAGCTCTTTACCACATAAGTGCATGCTCACTCAAGCAAATAAGTTCACACTTACAAGAAAACACGTAAACATACATAAACACACGCATTCAGGGTCCAAATACACTGAGATGCTCCAAAAACAAAATATTGCAATTTTTTAAAAAGACTGCTCACATGGTTGCTTAAGTGGAGTTAAACATTACAAGAAAAAGAAATTCTCCTGTGTTAATATGTAGTGCAATATTTGGCTTTCTTACAGTGTGATTAACACTGAGCTAACATGTTACATAGCAGGACCTAGAAGATTTAGTTTTCAGTCAGTTTTTTTCTGTTGAACCTAGCTAGAATTACACATCAAGCAAACATTAAGAGGCTGCAAAACATCAACTTTATTAAATTTGAACATTTATAAACACCTCAGAGTTTCCACTGCTATTGAGAAGTTGCAAATAAAGTTCATGATGTGGGCATGTGTGGATTGAGATCCAATCCTCACCTTGGATGAGTTGGTTTCAGTTTGACTTCGAGATAGACGGGTCCAAACTAGCTCTGATCAGATCAGATCTTGGCAATATTTAACATTTGTGAGGATATGATGAGGACTTTAGGCTTTCAGTGATTTATTTAAATAATTTGTTATCGAGGGTGGAATAATTCTACTCAAAAACAAATATGACAAATATGATTACATTTAATTTATGTTTGTTTGCTTTCTGGCATGGATCAGACTTTTGAGCAAGTCCATAATTTATTTGTATGGTTAAGATCAGTTCATTGCACAAGCTTAATATTAGCTTTCTTTGTCTGTTCCAAGACTATTTTTGGAATCCTAATCCTGGTGGAACATCCGATTTTATTCGATTTTCAACCTTATGACTCAAACTGTCTCCCTTTGGAAGAAGGAACATTTATGAGAATGATTACAAACAGTACAGGAACAATAAAACTTGTCATGCAATTGAAACACTTTCGACACCAGTGTCACTGGCTACAGTGAAGTAAGTTTCACCTCACCATAGGCTGCTCCAAAAGTAACATGTTCAAGCTCAACTTAGATTTGCAGCTCTTCACTTGGACAAACCTTCTGGAGAAGGAGCACCATATGAGGTTACAAGACAAAGATTGGGTTATTTGGCCTCTGTGACAAAAAACTAGTTTGTAGAGTGCTGAAGCTGGTTGATGGCAACAATAAGCCTGTAGTCCCGGCTCAACTTGTGAAGGGACTTTTACCCAAATATTAGGAAGCATACACATATATTTACGAATTTATGTAAATCTTTGATCCTGTGTGGATTAGAGAAAAACAAACATTTCAGTCAATCTTTTAATTAACTAATGAACTCCACCAAGAAAAGACTGAAGTACAAATCTATCAAGTGACAATGACGAATGTATGTAAACTTCTGACTGACACTGTTGTATGTGTATTGGAAGGTGTGAGAGCATAAGATGCACAATGCATTGATAGTTTGCATTGTTCCCTCACAGCAAAAAAGTCCCAGGTATAAATTAATCAAATAAATTCCCAAGTGATATCTTTCTGTGTGTTCTCCCCCCACATGTGTGCGTGTGTGTGCGAGTGTGTGTGTATTCTGGTTTCCTCAGACAGTCCAAAAACCTACATGCCATAGGTTGAAATTTTACTCCAAATAACTCTAAATTGTGAGTATGCGAATGTTTGCTTGTGCTTTTTGGTTCTGTCTTGAGTCTTTGAGGGCCTGGAGATCTGGTAGTTATGCTTATTGAGTGAGTGATATAGGATCCACATTCTTCCCTTTTCCTTGCACAAATATGATGAAAGGGTAACTGCTATGATACACAAATCTGTAGATTTTTTTGCTTGTTTTGTTGTTTTCCCTATGTCAGTTCTATCCCGCTCCAATCTCTTATTTCAAATAAACTTTTCTCATTAAACATTGTCTCTGCAGAAACAAGTTTATCAAAAAATTGTTATACTGAAGTTTCCCTTTCTTCACATGTACTGTTACCACTGCCAATGATCAGAGGGAGTTCAAGCCTTCTATTTTTATCTGCCACCAATTAGGGTTAGGAGAATTGTAACATCTCTCATCTGACATCTAAATGTGATCTGTCGGCTTGTAACATTACAGTGCCTCTTGGGACCAGAAGCAGTATCAGTATCATGCTGATAATTGAGATAACTTTGAATTGAGTTGTACTAGATAATAGTGAAATGTCTGTGAAAAAAAGATTGATGGTTTGTTTTCATAGCTTCTTGTGTAAAGTTAAGGGAAAAAAATATTTGATGCCAAACAAATAAATCCTATTTATTTATCATGCATTAATATTGATTTGTCTTGCCATGTGATCGTATAACATCACTCACAAGTATTGATAGATATATATAGGTAAGATAGATCATGTATCCAGTAGCACCAACCACAAGTGCATCCACAGACATGTCGTAACTAAATAAATAATAAAAACAGTATTAAATGAAAATACAAGACTAAAAAAACATTTAAAAAAACACAATGCATATACTATCAAGAAATATTAAAAAGTCTAATTGCCCTGGGAACAAAGGATCTTCTCGTGCGCTCAGTTCCGGAGCCCAGTGAGTATAAGCGCCTGCTGTTGCCAGAGCTGCTTTTCAGGCCAACCAGGAGGCTATAAAATGGGTGTCTGCTGTTGTTCATTATTGCTTTAAGTTTTTTCAGTTTGACCCTCTCCACTACAGTATGTAGTGACTGCACCCTATTACCAAGCACTGAGCTAGCTTTTGTATTAGCTTATCCAGCTGCTTTCTGTCCTTGTTCTTTAGACTACCTCCCCAACACACGGCAGCATAGAACAGGGCACTGGACACCACAGTGTGATAAAACGTGTGCAGCATTTCCTTGCACACACTAAAAGATCTCAGCCTCCGAAGAAAATAGAGATGACTTTGCCCCTTCCTATAGAACGCCTCCATATTCAGGAACCAATCCAGTTTTTCCATCAATCAGGACCCCCAGATATTTTTAGTGCTGCACTACTGTACAGCTCTTAACAATTCCTAAGACACAGTTTTGTAGACTAATAAACTGCCGTCTCTCGGTCAGGTAATCCGTTATCCATGAAATCAGGGAGAAGTCAATCCCCATCCTGTCTACATCATCTTTCAGGATGTAAAGCTGGATTGTGTTACAGGCACTTGAGAAGTCAAAGAACAAGATCCTGACATAGTAACCCAGCCAATCTAGGTAGATGTAGGCCCAATGCAGCAAATAGAGGACAGCATCCTCTAGTCCAACATGCTCCTGATAACTAAACTGAAGTGAGTTTGTTGCATGAGCCCGCTGTGCCCTCATCTCGCGAAGAACCAGCCATTCTAAGATCTCCATAATAATTTCTTCAGGTCATGTTGAACACACCTCATCTTTTCCTAGTCCTCTCTTTTTAACCCTTAATGGTCCGTTAAATAAAAGTAACATTGGGATCTTAATCACATAAAATGTCCTAACTAAAATTATATAATATTTCATGAGTCTCATTTTTTACACAAATTCCATCCTTGGCTTCAGTCCTCACAAAACATAATAACAAATGTGTGTGTTTTTGAGATTTAACACCTTTAATGCCAGGTTTTATTAAAAAAACTATCCAAAGGACTTGTTTTGTGGATGAATTGTCAGGACTTTGGAGTGGCACAAATGGGCATAAAAATATTTTTGTTGTATTTTTTTGTGTAGTGTCAGATATTCAGAAAAAGTCACACTTGTCCTAAATGCACATAAAATGCTCAAACAAAACTTCATATAGAAATATAATTATAATAGCACGTGTTTATATTTTATATGAATTTCATCCTTAGCTTCAGTACTGACAAAACACAACACTTTAACCCCCCCTCCAAATAAAAAAAACAAACAAACAGAAAAAGTGTAATCATATGTAATCATATTTTGTAGGTGATTTGTCAGGGCTTTGGAGTGTCCCAAATGGGCATAAAAATATTTTTTGTTTACTTTGTATTTGTATTGTATGTTGTATTTATAGCTGTTGAGTGTGTCATATGCAACTGCATTCCAGCCCAAGGTGGAATGTAAACAACAATGGCGACTATGTATGAAAACTCCCTTGGAACAGGGTACGGCCGGAGACCAACTGCCAAGAGTTCTATGTCCTGACAAACAATCTTGTCTTTCACTGTAACATGTCGAGGATGACACCATCTACTGCTTACAAACAGAACGAGTCCCCCACCTTTGCGTTTTCCAGTCGCCATCTTGTCCCTGTCGGCCCTCAGACAGAGCAGAAGCCAGGTAAGCTCACACAGGAGTCTGGTATAACGTCATTCAGCCAGGTCACCACAAAGCACTTAAGGCTACACTCCCGGTGAAGTCATTGGTCCCTCGTCAGGGCTTCAAGCTTATCAAATTTATTCAAAAGTGAGTTTACATTCCCCATCACAATCAAGGGCATGGTTGGTTTGTACCTCCACTTTTTATTCCTTAGCTTGGTATTTCTAGTTTGGCTCCAGCTCAGCCGGTATCAAATGTCTCATGCTGTGTTTAAAATGTTTAAATCCCAAAATGCATCTCTCGTGTACCTACGTATTTCACAATTCTACAAAACAGAAAAAAACTAGCTTTGCGCTATTAAACTGCATATTTCATTATCCCAACTGGCTTAGATCAATAGCATCTCCTCATTCCATAGGCTCTATGATCCATGTTTGGGTGTCTCTGCTGTTCAAGCTCAAGCTGAACTCCGTTTGGAAGCTTTTCTTCTCCGAGTGTGTATACCTCAGACTCTTTCTCCACAGATCATCCTCAGAGGTAATGAGGGTTAGGATGATTATCTGTAAGACTCACTACTCTCCCCATGTGTACCTGATCTCTACAGCCCCAATTGTAACACCTGGAACTACTGATCCCATCTGATCCCCCCCCACCCCCCCCCCAACTTCGGCTTTTAGATACAGTAGGTGGCATCAGCCCTCTCTGCTGCTCAATATTTGTGACATCTGTTAATTTTGTTTTCTAGTCATTTCCCATCCTCTTCATGAGGAGTTTGTGAAGAGTGAAACACTTATAGGGAATAAAGGGGGACCTAGATCGCTTAGGGCGCAGTCCCAGTATGAATGCTTAACCAGATTTTAATGCATCAAGATTATTACGGCTTATATTAATTGTCAGCTAATAGAGGTCACACTCTTCTCATAACGTTCAATAGTTAGTTTGTCTAATTTTTTTTTTTTACTTCTTCTTCATCAGACTATTTATTTGCTGTATGACCAGGACACCTTGGTATTGATAATGTCATTTTCATCATTTCATCCTTGTGCTTTTCTTTTTGTTCCTTTCACGGTAGTTGTGGGTCGACATATGTAAAAGTCCATTGGGAGAACAGCGGCATAAAAAAAGAGAGACACAGAGTGGGAGAGATCAAAGTCTGTCATATCGTCTTCACTCCGGGTGACTCAGCCAGCCAAAACTGTGAGGAAGCAGTGACGGCATCCTCCCAGATACAAGGAAATGTCATCCAAAAGTAGTCTTTATAGGCAGTGCCATCTATTTTGGGGAGGGTTAAGTCACTCTCCAATAATAGTCCCCGTCTGATCCATTTATATATTGGTTCATGACTTGCTTAGTAGCACACTGACATATTAATGCTTTTTTTTAAGGATGCGGTCAAAAGTTTCTCCATGACAGGAGGGGCTGTCAACACTGTCAGTCAGCGCAAACAGACATGACAGGGGGAGGGTACCGTTGTCTGCTCCAATGAATAGTAACTTATTAGCAAGAGTATGTCTATTACTGTCCCAGTTGCCTCCTCTCTTTCATTAACCGCTTATCACACTCGTTGGTGTCATCTTTAATACTTCACATTTTGATTAGCATATGATCCATGGGGAAGGAAGGAAAAAAATCATTTTATTAGTCTCAATTAAGGCTACAAATGACAATTTTGCTGCCTAAATTGTGATTTTACGTTTCTCCCTTGTCAAAGAAAAATGGGTGTGTAATTACAGTAATGAGTAGTGCAACAGAATAAATGAATTATTCACAATCCTATTTTCTTTCTTGTTCTCTTTTACTCTGCCATGTCATTTCACTGGGCATCAGTCTTGGTGCATTCATGATTACATGGGAAAACATGGGTTCTGTGTATTTCACAACGGATGCATTTAGTTTGCAAGCATGCTTGAAGGAGAAAGAAACCTGCTCTTACCTGCACGGTGTCCAGGAGCATGACCACACTCAAAGCAATTGAGGTGTAGATATCCTGCTCGCCCATAGGGGACACTGTTGTCACATGCTCTACTGGCCATCCCTGAAAATGAGGTTCTGTGATGAGTGAGCAGTACAGATGTGATATAGGAAAGTGTGGGCGATGAAACACTCTCCCTGACAGTTATTGACTATGCTGCCCATGGATGGTACTACTCATATGGGTTACAGTTACAGATCCTACATACATTATTAGCTTTTATAGGGAGGTGTGATACATGAGGGAGAAGGAGAGATTAGAGATGAGACACCAGGGCAGCACAGATTTCAAAGGGTGCATTGCCAATTTGTTGTGACAGAGCTGTACTGTCATATTGGGTTGCCACAGCAAGTGGCACCCCCTTGTGTTTCAATTATCACCTTTCTGAGGTGGATCATCAGCTGAGGGTCTTCCTAGGCATCAATGACTGCGTTTCACAGTGTCCTAAATATCCATCGTAAACCACATCCTGTTTTACCCAAACCCCAAAGCCCTGAAAGTGACTCTGTCCAAACTTCAAAGCAAAATGTTAGGATTTTATGCGATAGCTGTAACATAGAGATCCACACCTCAGGTGTACAAGTATTAGTTGTGCACATTATACATCTGAATTTCATAGAAAAAAGTAGAATTCCATTGTTGAGAAATTGTTGCTAACCGCATCTTGTGTAGGAAACAAAGCAAACAGGTGAATGAAGGTGCTCTGGTCACATGAGATCAAAAGAGTAGGTTTTTCCCTATATGCAAACTAAGACCTGGTTCACACAGCAGAATACTTAGGCCAATTTGTCCTGATTCTCCCCTTCCAACATGCCCCAATTATCAGGATGGCTCTTAAAATAATCCTAACAGATATTCCTGCCGTGTGTGGTGTGTTCAGAGTACTCTGGTCTGTTTGGAAGGACGTTGGGAGTGCTCCAATCGCAAATCAGGGATATTTAATTTGGCCCGATATTGTGGTGTGTTGCGAGGAAAAACAAGCATGCAGCCTGTTAAATGTGATGTATAGCCAGTCAGAAAGCCAGGTAACACCTTGGTAGCGTCTAGGATTATTTCAAAGTGCTGGCTCACTTGACCACAATCCACAAATATATAGAATCAGAGATCAGTCAGAGCAAAGTGTTTGAGGTTTCCCAGTGAAAAATAAAATATTTAACCTTCATATCTTTGTATATCAAGTAGAGCCCCTGCTCCTGCTGTGTGAGCCAGGCCTAACTCTTTATTTACCATCACCATTAACACGGCTAACCCACAGCAAAACATTGTGATGGTAGCACTATGCTGCGGGGATGATATTCATTGACAGGGAAAGAAACCTGGCCGGAGAGGGTGAGGAAGTGGATGACGTAAAATGTAGGGCAATTCTAGCAAAAAAAAGAAAATGTTTTCAGGCTGCAAAAGACTTGAGAGTATGCTGGAGGTTCACCTTTGAGCAAACTAAAAACCCTTAAAAATTTAGCAATAGCTGGAATATCAAAATATATCAATGTGTTAGAATAACCATGTCAAAGTCCAGACCTAAATCAAATTGAGAATCTGTGGCATGACTAAAAAAAATTATGTCTCTGCATTTGCAAAGCTGGTAGACACCAGTCCCTGAAACCCTTTTAACAGCTAAAAGTAACAGTACTCTGTGGGGGTGAATACAAGTGTAAAGCATATTTTTTATTTGGAAATAATTTTGAAAACCATTTATAATTTTCTTTCCACTTCCCATTTATTCAGTACTTTTTGTCCATATGATTTATTTTTATTAATTGAAGCTTTGATGAGAAAATCTAAGAAAAGTTTAAAATGTGTAAAAACTTCTCCAAGGCACTATTAAGACTTACATTGCATCATGTTTAGACATCATCATCAGTGTCATCCCAAAAAGCTGCTTTAAGACAAGCAGCTTTTAAACCTCAAATAGGAATGTAATTTTTCTTATTCCTGAAAAATCAGACAAAGTAAAGACTATAACTAAGATTATGATTATGATGCAGATTTTAAAGAGCCAGCCAGATCAGCAGGGGTAAAATGACAAACTTATTTTGGATTAATTGTCAAAAGGAGAAACACAGAAATCCAAATAAATGGGTGTGTTTGTTTGTAAACAATTTCAGCAATTTTCCTTTCATTGGGTTGTGTTACTTCATGCCAATGTGATTGTTCAGTTTACATGTACTACTTTTACCAAAATAATCATTAGTGGACTGATTTGAACTATTTTAAATCTACAATCAATCACCTAAACAGTTCATTTCGAATGTAATTTTGCTTATTTGTTTTAACACACAGAAAAACAAAATTAACAAACAGCAACAAAAAACTAAATACTTATATTAAAATTACACATTGATTTGCAATACAGAGAATTTCAACAGCAGAACTATTGTCCCAAACTGACAGACCATAAAGGCTCAGGAAACCTTTGCAGGTCTCTTTAGCTAATTACCTGATTAGGTTGTGACACCAGGAGTTTCTATAATTGAAAGTTTTTACAATATTCAAATTTCCACAATGACTTTTAATAAATAAAGACTTGGAATAGATCACTGTATGTGTGATGATGACTCAATATAATATATTAGTTTTCCCTCTTTGAAACTGAGTGGCTAAAAATATTGAACTTTTTCATGATATTCAAGTTTCTTCAGATGTACTTGTAGGTACACAAATATATTAATTATCAAAGTAGAATTTCATTTGTCGCTATCTTTTCCCATGGTTTTTAAACCAAACAATTTCTATTTTTAAGAAAATCTTCTTGTATCACCTTTAATATTTTCTGCAACAATTAATCTGTAGATCAATTATTTGATAGTATAATTAATAGTTAATGAATTAATTAATTAATAGTATAATAGACAAAGCACACACATATCCAGGATTTTATAATTTGATTTATTACTTCATGGTTTTATTTATGATATAGATATTTTCTTTTAAAGTCAAAGTGAGTCCGCTTGCCTCCATAATTGTGAATGTGAATCTGAAAGAAACCCACCTTGATAATAATTAAGTCAGTATGCCTTTAAGAGTTATGTGGAATAATACTATTAGCATTGCAGAGCAACACAAAATCACTGCAAGAAAGAGAGAAACAACAAAATGATGCTTTGATTAGTTTATTAGAGAGGCATAAACAAGGCTTAGTTGCTATAGAAACATGGAGAGCATCTCATTGCCGATAGAGAAAAATAACACCTCTTAAATTGTCAAAATTATGAACATCCTATCTCCAAGGGATGCTGAAAAATCAAATAAAATGTGTCACTTCTTGGCCTAACTCTCAAAATCGTGCTGTTTTCAGCTTTAAATTTCTCTCTACACTCATGAATCCTTTTCTGACAAAGCTTCTACATATCTTAAACATCTCACATTGCCATGTAATCTAAACAGAGCACACTAGTACCAGGTTTATTTCCTGCTGATTTTTGAAAAAACAAAACAAAAACAAAAACAGAATGCCAACGGTTGCTGTGCAGATAACATCTGGGTATTTGACTAGGTTGAATAAAATTTAAAAAGATCAAATTCCAAACATGTGAATTGAGCCCCACCCCAGTTTGAGTCACTAAATTATTTGTAGGCTCACAGGAGGGATTTTTGAGGAGTCTCTTTGGGTAGGCATTTGAAATAGAATGGATTTAAAGATTAACAAGCTGCTCATTTAATAGTTCTAACAAATGACATGTGAAGGTAAGGGTAAGGTTCAACATGTAAACAAACCCAGTTTTTCTTCCTGAGCTCAGGTCCAACTGATTATTCAAAAAAAGGTATTTGCCCAATTATACCACTGTTCTGTGTTCTCTCTCTGTGGCTCTATAATGTAACCCTTATCCGGCCAATGGATAGACTTTGTTTCGCCGCTGTAACTGAATATCTTGGATCAGGGCATGATGTGCTGCTTTTTAAACTCTTTTAAACTTCCTCATGTTATCAGGCAGGTTCTGTTTACGAAACCTCTTGTTTCTACAGCTGTAGCTGTAATCAGGCTTGGGTGTAGGTGCTGACATTAAACTCAGCCCTCAAAAAATGTGGTCAATCACAGATAATTTGTGATTTAGCAAGGATGGCAATTACGTTTTTTATATATAACCGGTCAGTTTTGTTTAGATATCCTTAATTAATACATGAAATCAGGATTTGCAAACTGCATTTTTTTATTACTCAGGTTATAATAATAATTAATAAATTTTATTTAATAGCGCCTTTCAGGACACCCAAGTTCGCTTCACAAGATGAAAACACAACAAAATCCAGTAGAATAAATAAGATAGATTAAAAAAACATGGAAATAGTAAAGTAAATTGTCAAGAGAAATCATAAGTTATAGGCAGTTTTAAACAGATGAGTCTTGAGTCTGGATTTGAAAAGGGTGAAGCCGTCAATGTTTTTGATGTCCGGGGGGAGTGAGTTCCAGAGACAAGGTGCAGAGCGACTGAAAGCTCTGCTCCCCATGGTGCTGAGGCCGCAGAAGGAACAGTAAGGTGGAGGGAAGAAGAGGACCTGAAAGAACGGGTGCCAACATGAAGAAGTTCAGTTTTATTGCTAGGTTATCTGTTGTGTTTGATGATCTGAAATATTAAAGTCTGACAAAACAGCCAAACACTGAAGAAATCTGGAAGGGGGACATTCTTATCACTGCATAATGATCATCGTCATAGCATTTTGCTGATCTATTCTCTTAAACAAGCACCCAGGCCAGGGAGAGCACAGTAATAAGTGGAGGGGTGAAGAGATTCTTATTGCAGAACATAACAATGACATATGATCCAGCCCTCCAGCCTGCTATTCTTACCTTTAACTTTCTTTTCTTTTATTCTCCCTCTCTGCCACAGTCTTTGTCTCTATTATAAAGTTAATAGGCTCTCAGCAGGGATATTTAAACTGTAATTTGAAAGCTTCTCTGTGCAACTTTGACAGTCTAAAAGTGGCACACCATGCCAACTGCAGAGCCAACAAAGGAGAAAAAAAGGGTGGATACATGAAACTCTTCAAGTAAGTGACTGAGGGGTGTAGCGCAACAATTAGCATTCCCCAGGCTGCATGTGTAACTAATTATGTGCGAGCATTGTGACAGGGTGGTTGTTGAGTGCAGTAATGGGATTCCTACTGCTTTAATGAACATGTCACATAAGCTTCTGACTGAGCTGAAGGAAAAAGACTGTGCTTGATGACCGCTGTGTCTCCAGTGGACATTACATATGCTGTGTTGTGCAATGTCCCTTTGCATGTCTGCCTTCCTTTGAGAACATTCACCAAAGGGTGCAGGATCTGCTTTCAAACTCATTTTTCGTTGTTAGCATTATGAATATACGACATATTGTCCATGTGTTGCAGCGTAACACATGTTGCCTTTTCTCATTAGAGCTTTTAAAGTTCATGTTTAGAATTAATTACCGATGGAGGAAATGTAGTGTTTTGGATTCACGATGTACAGCGTAAACCAATTATTCTCCATATGATGATTGATATGGGCGACTATGTGCGCAGCTTTTATTAGGCAACACGAGCATTAGTGAACGTATGAATAAGACATACAGGCAAATGAAAGCAGTTTAAAAATCATGTGCAGATCTAAATCTTAATTTTTAAGCTTTTTGAATCAAAGAAAAAAATTGTTAATCAGTGTGTTACTTGTAGAAAACCCACATGCCATGTTATCAAAACGTGTTGCAACATTTGAATGTGAAGTGTGAGGCCCTGGAACATGGTTCAAATGTAGGTGTGCAATTTCTTCATTCTATGCAACATGAAACAAATCACATCACAGATGCTTTAACAAGGCCCAGAAATGTAACACATATGAGCCTTTCTGGTATGCTTTTTTGTGACATCAAGAGCAATAAATGCGTTAGTTATAAAGTGTTTGTTAATTAAGAAATAATAAGGTACATAACAAAAGGTTAGAAAAGAGATGCAGGACACTTAAAAAAATATGGAAACAACAGGGTAGGGCTTTTTGGTTTGACCCTGTATAATTTGATATTCAACCCAAAGTTGGATGGATGGCTGGATGGATGGATGGATGGATCCATCCATCCATCCATCCATCCATCCATCCATCCATCCATCCATCCATCCATCCATCCATCCATCCATCCATCCATCCAGCCATCCATCCATCCATCCATAAAAGTAGGTTACAATGTTGTGTTCTACTGTTTAGTCACTTTAACTCGGTCAGAGATAAATATAGTACAATGTTTTCATGCTGTGGGTCCTGGCTAAAACTGCATGGTCAATTTAAGGAATCAAAATAGTATGATTAAAGAAATTAAGAGTTTGGACGCACTGCTGTTTTTTATGGTTTGACCAACAACTAGAAAATGACACACATTCATCATACTTTAGAGATCAAATATAAACAAAACAATGCTCATATAATAATGTCAATTATTTGATGTTTTAACTTTCTAAGTTTCAAAAACCTGAACATGTGGATTGTTAACAATTTGTTAAATATTTTAGCTTCTAAATATTAAAGATAAATTTACTTTCTACTAATTTATAACAGAGTTTTTCAAAATGTTGAACACAGCTACAGGTACTCAAAACCAAACACTCTGGAGGTGACTGAACAACTGTTGATGGCTTCATTTTAAACGCCCTTTAAATGAACAACAACAGACCATTTTTCAGGATGTTATGTGATACGTCACCTGCTCACACAGCAGCTAAAGATAGCATGTTTAAGAGGTTACTATATACAGTTGAAAATATATATATGATGTTAACAAAGAGAAACTACCCTTTTTTCTTCACTATCTGATAATAAATCAGGCAAAATTGTTCTTGTGTCAGGTCATTTAGGATTATCAAAATTATTACTATTTGCTAAATGCGGAATAATAGAAGATATTCTTTTTCTTCAATTTCAGAAGTTTACATGTACTAAATTTTTATGGCCTTTAATGATTTGTGAAAGCCCAAATGATGATTTCATAGCTTTTTAGGTCTTAGGTTAATGTATAACATTTGTGATTAACGATGGCAAACTCATGGATGGATTTTAACGCAGATGGGACTGGTGCACTTTAAAATATAGATGGTATCATGAGGAAAAAATATTATATGGAAATAGTGAAACAACATCTCAAGGAGGAAGGTAAAGTTTGAACACAAATGGGTCTTTTAAACTGACAATTTAAATGGACAAACCCTAAGCCTATTGCCGAACTAGTTACAAAGTGAGTTTCTTGCATGCACACACCTTTTAATCAAGATCGTATAAAAAATTAGGAGCACAGCTGAAAAGGTGAGAAACTTGTGCGAGGATAAGGGAAGTATTTAACTGAAGTCTTACAGTTTCAAAGGCAATTCTAACAATTCCTCAGGAAATGTAAGTAATTTGCAGAGAGTTTACAAAATTCTGCATCTCATTCTTATTCAACAAACATAAATATTTGGTTCATTCTAATTGGAATAAAACAGGACATGTTTAGTCTAAATTACTGCCAAAAAAGGTTGTGTTTTTATACAGTTTTATTTCACCAGGGTCTCTATCTATTTCATCCTCAATGTGCTGTAAATTAAAAACTAAATAGCTGTATTTTAATTACACACATGTATGAGCTTGAGTGAAACAATAACATCTGTAAATAAAACAAACAATGCAATAACATTTCTTTGTGTCACAATAAAATAATTTGTTTTGTTTTAAAGTTATAATTCACATGACAAGGTGACAATATTTTAATTTGGGATTTTATTCACTGTATTTATATAAGTAATTATGCAACCCAGTGCCCTTTCAAACAATTTCAATGGAACCAGGAAACGTGTCTATAATCTACAATTGCAGGGTTTGACAAGTCCTCTTATAAGATAAAATACAGTCTACACAAAGTGGAGAAACTCCTCAAATAGAATTAATTCAGCATAATCACTTTCTTGAGACCACAGCATGAAGAGAAAGATTAATTGTCTGGAAGAGGTGTGAGGGAGGGGAGGTGTGCTTCACCTTCTTGCCCCTCTTGCTCGCTTCCTTTCAGCCCCCATTCCTTCTGAACAGCTGAAAAGTCTGAGATACATTATTGGAGCTAATCAGAGTCGAATGAGGAAAGCGCTGAGGTGAGACAGCAGAAATTACCTCCCTTCTCAGCCTGCCTCCGTGCCCTCTTTCACCGAGCTCCTGTCCACATGTTCTCTGATTGAGGTGGAGGGATAGAGGTGGTGAGAACTGACAGTGGAGGGGGTGCAGCTGATGTTTGGAGCTGTGTGGGTTGAGGGCTGAAGTCTAGCAGGCAATGAAATGAGTATCTAATACAATGGGGCGAGAATAAAAATACATAAATTAATGTTACAAAATGAGGGGAATAATATACAGCACCTCGTAAAAGTACTCATAACCTGTTAACTTACAACAACAAATGTCAGTGTGTTTTATTTTATCTTATTTTTCAATGTAAAGAGCTAAAAAGTTTGACATCCATTTGTTCTTAGTCTTCCTGACTGACAGCGTTTTAAAACCCCATTTGTGGCTCTTGCTGCTGCTAGGCTTTTAGAGTCTGTCTCTATCAGCTTTGCAGATCTAAAGACAGAAAACGTTGCCCATTCTTTGAAAAATACCTCAAGCTCCATCAGACTAGATGGGTAGTGTCTGTGAACAGATATAAGTCTTCACACTGGGCTTTGGTTACCCTTGTTAACCCTTGACACATAGCATGTGCCATGATTTTAATGAAAAGCAGAAATAATAATAATAATAATAATAATAATAATAATAATAATAATAATAATAATCCTCTCCCTGGGCTGCCACCTTATCGTGGTGGAGGGGTTTGAGTGTCCCAATGATCGTAGGAGCTATGTTGTCGGGGGCTTTTTGCTCCTGGTTCTAAGTGAGGGATCAGACAAAGTACAGCCCATAAGACCCCTATGATGAATACAATAAATGGATCTAGTGTTCCCTCGCCCGGACACGGGTCACCGGCGCCCCCCTCTGGAACCAGGCCTGGAGGTGGGGCACGTTAGCGAGCGCCTGGTGGCCGGGCCTTTACCCATGGTGCCCGGTCGGGCTTAGCCCGAAGAGGCAACATGGGTGGTGAGCTCCCACGAGCTCACCACCTGTGGGAGGGGCCATAGGGGTCCGGTGCCATGTAGGATGGGCGGCGGCCAAAGGCAGGGACATTGGTGGTCCGATCCTCGGCTGCAGAAGCTGGCACCTCACTGGTGGGGAAGGAGCCGGAGCTGGTGTGCGAGGTTGAGAGGTCTCGACTGGACATCGTCGGACTCGCCTCGACGCACGGCTCTGGCTCTCGTCTCCTCGAGAGAGGTTGGACTCTCTTCCACTTTGGAGTTGCCCCTGCTGAGAGGCGCCGAGCTGGGATGGGCATACTTGTTGCCCCTCATCTCGGCGCCTGTACGTTGGGGTTTACCCTGGTGAACAAGAGGGTAGCCTCCCTCCGCCTACGGGTGGGGGGACAGGTCCTGACTGTTGTTTGTGCTTATGCGCCAAACAGCAGATCAGATTACCCACCCTTTTTGGAGTCTTTGGACGGGGTGCTGGAGAGTGCTACTCCCGGGACTCCCTTGTTCTGCTGGGGGACTTCAACGCTCACGTGGGCAATGCCAGTGAGACCTGGAGTGGTGTGGTTGGGCGGAATGGCCCCCCCCATCTGAACCCGAGTGGTGTCTTGTTATTGGACTTCTGTGCTTGTCATGGATTGTCCATAACGAACACCATGTTCAAGCATAAAGGTGAGGAATTGTGACGATTTGGCACCAGGACACCCTAGGCCACGGCTCGATGATCGACCTGGTCTGCAGCCCCATGTTTTGGACACTCGGGTGAAGAGAGAGGCTGAGCTGTCCACTGACCACTACCTGGTGGTGAGTCGGCTACGATTGTGGGGGAGGACACAGGACAGACCTGGAAGGCCCAAACGTGTTGTGGGGGTCTGCTGGGAACGTCTGGCAGAGTCTCCTGTCAGAAGGAGCTTTAACTCATACCTCCGGCAGAAATTCGAACACGTCCCGGGGGAGGCGGGGGACATTGAGTCCGAGTGGACCATATTCCGTGCCTCCATTGTCGAGGCGGCCGACCGAAGGTGGTTGGTGCCTGTCGCGACGGCAACCCCCGAACCCGCTGGTGGACACCGGCGGTAAGGGATGCTGTCAGGCTGAAGAAGGAGTCCTATCGGGTCTTTTTGGCTTGTGGGACCCCTGAAGCAGCTGATAGGTAACGGCAGGCCAAGCGGAGTGCGGCTCGGGTGGTCGCAGAGGCAAAAACTCAGGCGTGGGAGGAGTTTGGAGAGGCCATGGAGAACGACTTCCGTACGGCTTCGAAGTGATTCTGGTCTACCATCCGGCGTCTCAAGGGGGGGAACCGGTCTGCCACCAACACTGTTTACAGTGGGGATGGTGTGATGCTGACCTCGACGCGGGACGTTTTTGGTCAGTGGATGGAAAACTTCGAAGACCTCCTCAGTCCCACTGGCACGCCTTCCAATCTGGAAGCAGAGTTTGGGGACTTTGGGTCGGGCTCTCCAATCTCTGGTGCTGAGGTCACCGAGGTCATTAAAAAGCTCCTCTGTGGCAAGGCCCCAGGGGTGGATGAGATTCGACCGGAGTTCCTCAGGGCTCTGGATGTTGTGGGGCTGTGTTGGTTAACGCGGCTCTGCAATACTGCATGGACATCGGGGGCAGTTCCCTTGGATTGGCAGACCGGGGTGGTGGTCCCCCTGTATAAAAAGGGGGACCACAGGGTGTGTTCCAACTACAGGGGGATCACACTTCTGAGCCTCCCTGGTAAGGTCTATTCAGGGGTTCTAGAGAGGAGGGTCCGACGGATAGTCGAACCTCGGATCCAGGAGGAACAATGCGGTTTTCGTCCTGGCCATGGAACACTGGACCAGCTCTACACCCTCAGCAGGGTCCTGGAGGGTGCATGGGAGTTCGCCCAACCGGTCTACATGTGTTTTGTGGACTTTGGGGGGGCCCTGTGGGGGGTGCTCCGGGAGTATGGGGTACCAGGCCCCTTGATATGGGCTGTTAGGTCCCTGTACGACCGGTGCCAGAGTTTGGTTCGCATTGCCGGCAGTAAGTCGGGCTTGTTTCCAGTGAGAGTTGGACTCCGCCAAGGTTGCCCTTTGTCACCGATCCTGTTCATAACTTCTATGGACGGGATTTCTAGGCGCAGCCAAGGTGTTGAGGGGATCTGTTTTGCTGGCTGCTTTTTGCAGATGACGTGGTCCTATTGGCTTCATCGGAACGCGATCTACAGCTTTCGCTGGAGCGGTCCAAACCGACCCTAGTGGAAAAGGGGCATTTGTTCTTCCAGCCTTGAGTAATAGAACACATTTCTCTGTTGTTGCAAAGAAAGGGATGGTTTTTACATAGATTGTCATGTTTTGGTAAGTTTTGCATTAAGCTATAAATGTTTCAGATGATGGATTGAACAATGCTTGTGAGATGTTAAAAAGTGGGGTAATATTTTATTAACACTCCATTAAAGTTCTTCACAGCTTTATCCCAGACCTATCTGATGTGGTCCTTAGCCTTTTACAATTTTACCCCCATTTACAGCTAACCCCTCGTCTGGACCTCGCTGCTTTGCGGGGTCGTGGAACAAGTGCTCACTGCACCCTTTTTCCCATTTTTATTTGTAAAAACAGTTCTTCTTCCTCTCCCCAGTAATAAACTACCTTGTGTTGGTCATCACCAGGACTGTTTCCTGGACCTGGGAACATTGGGGTTTGAGCACACAACCTCGTAGAGGAATCTCTGGTAACCTACGCAGTAAAAAATGCTTCTTATTAAAGCTTTTCATGAGCATTGTGGCACGTTTTTTAAAGCCAAATACTGCAATTTTTACTTTAAACTGAATTTATTTTCAAACCTAAACATGATGATGTAAACAAGATCAGTATTGATATTAAGTAAGACAGGATGATAGAATTAGTCAATATAGGTAACAAATATTTTCTTTTTTCTTCCCCTGACAAGCACAAACGTTATTTCTGTGTCAGATTGCACGGTGGACCTCTGTGTCTGCTGCTCTATTCCTCAATCTTTGGCCTGTTTAAGTCAATTGTAGGCCAAGTAGAACATCATATTTATTTTATTATAATAGATGTTATCTAAAGGCAATCATAAAAGGGAACTGACCATTGCAACATAATTAGTGCTTAAGTGTCATTCATTAGGAGAAATTGGATCAGTTATATAGTTTTAATTATGAAATATAATAGAAGCTACTCAAAGGTTAAAATTTATTACATTTCTCCTATCTGGATATTTAGATTTTATGCCTGCATACAAATATTTGCGTATATGATAAATATAGCATGCAAACATAATGAACACATTTTATTTTCCTGAGTAAATCCATGGAAATACAAAGAGACAGGACACTTATTCTACTGGTATGCTCGGATTTTTTTCCTCCCAGCCTCGAACAACCCTGTCCTGGAGCAGCATCTGTCCAGTAGCAGCTCCTCCACAACCCCCCAACACACACACATAAGAACAACCACCCTCATTAGTGCATAAAGTATACACCCACACATAACTAAGATAATGAAAGACTTGTTTGGTATAATCCAAATGTAAATGTATTGTAAGCAACACAGTTGTAAAACAGCCATTAACAGCTGGACCTTAACTAACCATTGAACAGCCAGTGACCTGGAGGTAAGCAAATAACATCACAATAAAGCTGTCCTTTATACTTAGTTTTGAACTAAAGCAGCATCCAGAAACAAAACATCCAACACTCGTGGGAAAGCCGGTGGATTTTTTAACAGGCAAAAACATTTTGAAAAAGGAAGAAAATGAACAACAGATGCATGAAGCATATGTCTCTGGCAGATCCTAAAATGCTAAATAGGAAAAGTTTATAAAATATAAAAATGTTTAAAAAATGTTTTGTATTTGAATATCTAAATGAAATATACATTATATAAAAACAAAGCAGCACCTCCTTCTTTTTCCTTCTTCTTAGTGGGACTTTTTCTAGTTGGTATACAGCATATATTGTAGACAACACCACTGGATTTAATGCAAATGTGTATAACAGAAAAGGACAGGGTGAACGGGTTTAGCTAACAGTATAGCTACACTGTAGTGTGGCTAAATAAAATGGTATGGTATGGTATAACCATAAATGGATGATAACTACCCCACCGTCAAAAAACTAACGTTTTTTCTGTAGATGGGGCTGTGCCTCCTCCTGTTCCTCTTCTTCCAGCTCTACCCCCACTGATTCAATATTTGAATCCTCCTCCATTCGCTCACCGTCTTTCCCTTCTTGTTACATACTGAATGACAGTATTGTCAAATTCTTAGCACGGAAAGTAGCTATTGGCTGTCCCAAAAGTCGCTAGAAATTGCTGAATGACATAATTGTTGCATTTGCATATTGTGTATGTAATTGTAATGGATGTTGCAGTAGAGGGAAATCATTTTTTTAAATATTTATTTAGCAGAATGGGTTTTTTAACCAGGATGGCAGTGTGGTTGAAGTGGAACTGTCATAAGGTTTTGTCTTTTCAGTATGTTTTGAGTTGTCATGCGTTTTATTTATATCACTAACTTTGGCATAAACATCAGCCTCACAATACAGGCAGTTGTAGGCCCGTGTAGCATTTCTAATAAACGGCTTCAACCAGCCGTTCATGGTTTGATTCCTGCTTCCTTCTGTCCAGCTTAGACTGAGACAAGATGACTGCTTAACGTCTGCCACAGAGTGGCGCACACACAATGGACTAGGTGAGTAAGTGATAGTGAAATCAGTGATTTATTTAGTGTGCTGTCGTTTATTTTAGACATAGAAAGTTTTATATTTACATCCCGCCCTGACTTAGTGGGTAGGAACAGCCAGTGACGGCCTTGGACATTAGCAATTCATTTGCATTCTGGACTCAGTGGGGTAAATATTTGCTCTGACTCTAGCTGGACCTGGGTGGGCGGGCGAAGCTGCATGGGGCCGCCTGGGTGCTGTGAGCCCTCTAGGACTGGAGAGAAGCCCATGTTTAATGTAAACCTATTCCTTCTGGGGTTTAAAAACATTCAGGGCTTGATGTGAAATATTCGGGGCTAGAGCCGGGAATGCCGAGGCCAGGCAACGCCACTGGTCATCACATTAAAAAAAATCCAATAATCAATTTGAAGTTTTGTGTAATGTGACAAATACGTAAAGGTTCAAGAAATATCAATGACCTTAGATATTTTAATTTTATTTAGCCATGTGATTTCTGTCGGAAAAACCCACAAAGCAGATAAATTGACTAAATTTATTTACTTTAGTGTTCAGTCCAACAACCATAAAAAAAGCACAAATGACTACACAGTAGTTTTAATCCTCAGTTCCAATGAATGCCCCACTTCTGTCTTTGCACTGCTGAAAATGAATCACAGCCTTGTCTTGGCTGGGTTAGATGTCATATATACTGTAGACTGTAAGAGGGATGACAGTTGAGAAATACCTGAGTCTGTAATCAGAAACATGCAACAGGTTTGAGGTTCATTGTCAGGCAGCGTAAGCAACCTCCCACACACTTACAGTAAAACTATTCCAAGCTTTGCTCTTAATAGCCACCATATCAACAGTCAGAAAAAATCAACTTCCTCATTCCCTGCCCTGCTATGTTTCCTTGTTCCTTTAGCTGTGTTGGCCTTTCTCTTGCTACACAGATTCCATCTAATCAAAGCTTATGAAGTAAGTATTTTCAGGGAGGCCTGAAAGATGTAAGTAGATAAAAAGTTTCATTTGTAGTCTGGAACTGATCACAAACAGTTCATATGGGACGTTCAGATTGTTTGCAGATTTAAGTTTCTTTACCCAGCAAAGGTTGATGTTTGTCATGCTTTAATTTGGCCTTCATGTTATGATTTTGGAAGTTTGACAGAACAAAAATACATACCTACCCAAACCGTGAGTCATACTTGCATAAACAAACTGGCATTACGGTGTTTCACTTGCTCCAGAATGCTATCACCTCTTCAGCATCTGTCACCACAGAAGATGATCACCAGGTTTTACCAAGCCTTGACAGCCCCTTTGCTCACTCTCATTGTCCCTGCTGGCAGACCATTTCTCGCCCTGTCCTCTTGCATTATCTCTTTGCACACAGAGCTTTTTGCCTAGGGATGGACAAGAGGGCTTAAAAGGTTCATTAGGATTTATTTTTGTTCATTTTTATGGTGTGCCTATGGAGTTCACAGCTGGACTGACCCCAAGTTTCAAGCGCTCTAACAGCCCATAAACACAGACAAGGCCTGTAGATGACAACCTGCCACTGCCCGGGCCCTGTCATCTCCAGCTCACCAGGCTCTTCAAATAGGTGTCTGGGGTGTCATTGTCTCCGAGGGCTACCTTATGGGGAGATGCATAGTAAAACTAAGACCATAAACCTGAGTGTAAGTGGTACTGCCTAGCCTCTGCCTCGAGCTACAACTTTAGAAGAGCAGCAGACAGTGAAGAGGGATGAGTGGGAAAAGGAGCAAGAGGGCAAAATAATTTGGAAGATTGAGAAAAGGAGTAATGAGTAGATTTGTAACATTAAGAAATGAAGGAAGTAAGGCAGCATTAATGTCACACTGATGCATTTTTATCCCATTCTTTAGTCATGCCACTATTTTAGAATCATGATTGTCCACCTGTGACCATCTAATATTTTTATATAATAAATTATTGCTGCACTAACATCTACTTTATGCATTTAGAAGATTTATCAGACTTTGATTGGTTGCAGTTTAATTCTATTTAATTTTAATAAAAGTCCCATTTAATCCATTTTCTTTTTGATAACCACAAATTGATGTCTGAGAATTTGTCTCAAATCACAGAGCTATTTTCTTTCTCCGAAGTTTACTTGGTTTGAGGTTGTGTTCCACAGCAGTTTCCACAGTATGGGCAATAAGAGATGTTTGCTTTGTTCACAGGGTGGAAGAGAGATGGTCTGTCTCAAGCTTGAAAAAAAAGAGATTTCCATTGGCTTAAGTGAATCTAGCAGCAAGATCCAAGGAGAAGGATTGCCATAAAGCATCTGTCTAAAACCTGTAAAGTTTACGCAGGTGCTGTTCTTTCATGAATACAGGCGCATCTCAGTAAATTACAATTTGATTAGAAAAGTTATGTATTTCGGAAATTTTATTCAAAAAGTAAAACTCATCCTATGTAAATTCATTAGACACAGAGTGACAAATGTTATTTATTTTTGTTATTATTGATGATTATGCTTACAGCTAATGAAAACCTTATAGTCTCTGTGGGGTCTAGACTAGTTTGCTGGCTAGTCAAACACAGTGATTCTAAGGCAATTTATCTGGTTTGAACTTTTGGCAGTATGGGCAAATGCCAAGTGATGCTAGAAAGGAAATCAGCTTCTGCCTAAAGTTTGTCAGCATGAACTGCTCAAAATTTCCTGGTAGATGGTTGTGTTGGCTTTGGACTTGATAAACTGCAGTGGACCAATACCAGCAGAAGAAATGGCTCCCCAAATCATTACTAGAAACTTTACACTGGACTACAAGCAAAGTGGATTCTTCTGGACTCTGTAATCTTTATTTTCCAAGGGTAATGACACATTTATTTCCTTCTACATTTGTTTTAAAATACAAATTTAAGCCATTGGTCAAAACCTCAGATATTTTTTCTTCCTAGAACAGCAAGACCCTTCTGGCAATGACCCAAAGACAACCAGCAAATGAAACCTTGAGTGACATTCTGGCCCACACTCCATACCAGTCGGTGGCCGTAATGCACCAATTTGTTATTTGCCAGTCACCAATAAACACAAAGAAGAAGAAAAATAACTATTGCTGTCTTCAGGTTGTATAATTCAGACTCAAAAGCAGGCGAGCAGGTTGGTTGTGAAGGTATAACTTTAACGTGAAAAAGGTGGCAGCAAAACAACTTACACTAACTATGACCAGGGCGGCAGGATGACAAACGAAGGGGGTGATGACAGGAAAGGAGACGAGGAAGAAACGGGAGAGACAACAACAAACTGGCCAGGAACAGCAGGGACACTGAGGAATTTAAGGGCTGAGCAACAATGGGAAGACTAATGAAGGAAAACAGGAAACAGCTGACGATAATTAACAGGCAAACAAAGGGAGGCAGGGAGTGACACAGACAGGGAGGAAGTGAACATATAGAAAGAACCTAACCAAAATAACACTAGGAACCTAAGCAAATAAGGAATGAACACAAATATGAACACCTGGGAATAAAGAGGGTGAGAAAACGCAGTGGAAGGAAAAACTCAAACCCAAGCCCAAACACCCTCGGAACCTAACAGCTGTGTTATCTCTAGGCTAATATGAGCATGCTAAAGGTAGGTGTGATGAAAGCTTTGTGAGAGATACACATATGGAAGTGAATTATCAAGGTTTTCAGCAGCAGATTATGTTGGATTTTGGATGTAAGACTTGTTGTGGACTAGTTATTTCAAAGTAGGACATTAACTGGACCGCTGTGGACGTAAAAACAGTTTTGTTGTGCAGTTAATGTGACTTCAAATGGTGAGATGCACATTGCCTTGCTTTCTGAGTGGTTTGACAAAAGCGTGTACTGTGTCTACAGTTATGATTGTATCCTTGATTGGTATAAGTGATGTGTTGAAAAAAATGTATCCTCTGGTTCTGAATAGATTCTTATAGAAATTCCTAAAAATTGATTTGTTTGTTCAAAAATTCATTTTATCATTTAACATTGTTTGCCATTTCTACCACTAAAATAGGAGGGAAAAGTCCAGACTCGTATTTAAGGGCTTAGGACTGAAAGGGTTAATACAAGGCAAGGCAAGGCAAGGCAAGGCAAGGCAAGGCAAGGCAAGGCAAGGCAAGGCAAGGCAAGGCAAGGCAAGGCAAGGCAAGGCAAGGCAAGGCAAGGCAAAGCAATTTTATTTACATAGCACACTTTCAACAACAAGGTAATTCGAGGTGCTTTACATGATTAAGGGGTAAAATAGTGGTAAAACACAGACAAAGCATATAAAGTAAAAACTGTAATAAAGTAAGAAGCATACACAAAACATGATTCATCAAAGCATTACTCAAAGGCAGCTCTAAACAGATACGGTTTTAGTTGAGATTTAAAAGAACTCAGTGTTTCAGCAGCTTTGCAGTTTTCTGGAAGTTTGTTCCAGATTAGAGGAGCATGTAAACTGAAAGCTGCTTCTCCATGTTTGGTTCTGATTCGAGGGATGTTGAGTAGACTGGAATCAGAGGACCCGAGTGCTCTGGTGGGGTTAGGATAGTAAAAGTAGATCTACAACATACTTTGATGTCAAGCCATTCAATTTCCCCTGGTGAACTGTAACCCTACCCATTATCGCCTATTGAATTACAGTCATGTAATTAAAGTAACAGCTACCAAAAAAAAGGCTTTTAATAGCACTGACCCAAATCAGTATCACTCACATACAAAAGCAGACACACAGCAGGGTCACGACAGTGGCTCAGTCGAAGCTGCTTTTAGAGCACAAAAACAAACGTCCCGGCCATCGGTCTAGAACTGAACGGCCATTCGGGAAAACTCCCAAACCTATACGGCCACCCTGCCCTGATCACAAGAATGTCAGCTTTCAAATTATGTATAATGTATATGTACATAGAAAAAGTGTCATAAAAAAGGCAGATTTGACCCAGAAGTATGTAACATACCGCATGAGAGTTAATAAAAACTGCCCCCCCACCCAGAATAAGCCAAGCCCCCCCAGCTAAATTCACCTGGCACTTGTCTCCAGTTTGGGATGCGACTGTTGTAGCTTATGTCCTGGATACATATATTGTGGTAGCTCAAAAAGAACGACTCTAGTTGCAGTCCATAACTTGTGAATCTCCTCTGAACATTTAAATTGTACATTGATTCACAATATTCTTAACGCTTTGATTATTGTTGACTGTGCACCTTGTTCCAAAAGACTAATTCTTTTCTCTGTACTTTCCTTTAAAATACTTGGATACAGAGTTCTGTGAACCAGCTCCTTTAGTAGAAATGTTTTATGCCTACCCCTCTATGTGGAGAATAACTGTAGTCTGCTGTCTTTTCCATGATTGTATATTTTATAGTGGTGTCAAGAGATTAAAAAAACTTTGAGAATTAATTAATGAATTAATTATAATCTATAATAAATTAATTAATGTTATTTTTTTTAAATTCCCTGCACCTAATAATTGCTGAGAAAAGCCCTCCTCTTGAGGTATTTTTACTTAAATTAATTACATTATTGTGACTGAACAAATATATAACAAAAAAGTGACTTTATGAAGTCATTTATTGTTTTTAACAGACTTGAACAGATGTGGTCCCATCCATTTACATTTCTCTGTTTCTGAGACGAGTCCCAGCGCTGCCTGCCTGCAACTTCAGCTTTGAACATGCTTGTCTCGTTAGCATTCTGGAGTCAGTGGGGTAAATATCTGCTCCGAGTCCAGATGGACCTGGGGGCGGGCGGAGCTGGAGCACACAGCCTGCTGTGAGTGCTCTGAGACGAGAGATGAGCCTACGGCTGCACCGCTGCTCAGTGAGCATAACAAGGATACATGCTTAACCCAAAACTATGCAATAACTCCAGAAAAAGTCGCTAGATTTTTCTCTATTCTCTTTTTTTTAAAAGATCGCTGGAGGGGTCTAAAAACTCGACAAATATAGCAACAAAGAAGCTACATTGGCAACACTGTCTGCAACTCGCTCATCTTCACTCATCTTGCCCTAGCCACTACAACGGAAGCGTCAGCTCATGGTAAGCAGGCCTACAGACAGCCAATTGATGTCCATTTCAGGGTGTGGTTAACCCCTAATGACTCAAGCACAAGAAGGCCAAAGCATAAAAACTGATTTTATTTAAAGGCAACTCACATGCAGAAACAGTAAAATTAAAGATAAAAAATTTGATTAACACGGTTAAAAACCTTTGCACGCTAAATATGGCTGTGATTAATTCATCACAATTATTGCGATAATTTGACACCCCTAATATTTTACAACATGCCATTGCTGCAATAAATATGTTTTATTGAGCATGTAACATTCATATATTATTAGACACTATTTTTTTCCACTTTAGGCCCTTATTATCAAAGCTGATAAGTGCTAGAAAAATATTTAAATCTGTGTGTTAGAGTTACACTTTTTGAACTGAATTTCTGAAATAAATAAACTTTAAACTCAAAAAGATATACCTGCATCTTTTGTGCAATATTTTGACCTTCACATTTCAGATTAACTCTGTTCCAATTGGTGAAAATGATGAATAAAGGCTATATTCACGATCTATCCTATGATTCATAGATGCAAACATTCAGTAAAGCCGAACACACTGCAGTTTATGAATGTGAAGCAACAGAATGAATGATACAATTATTTAACGATATAAATCCTTTTCCATAAAGTGTAACAGTAAAGGCAACGGGGTGAAAGGGTGAAGAATTGGTGCACTGATGAATGGTGGCCGATACAGTTATCTTTCAGCAGAAGTATTCCGGTGTGATGTTAACCATCACATGGATGGATTATATCTGTGGCTCTCCCATCATATATGTGTAATGACTACCTTCTTGTAAAGAGTCCCCCTGAGAGTCATTATCGCTGATTCAATCAAAGATGACTGGGAAAGGGACAGGAGAGGACAGCTACAAGGAAGATGACTGCCACTGGGCTTTCTGATGTCCTCCCAATGTGAGACATATTCAACCCCCACTCAGAGAAATGAACACAGAGCAAAAAATAAATAAAAGGGAGGGGGTGGGTGGGGGGTGGTACGGTAATCAAATCTCTTCAACATCAAACTCAGGGATTATTTTTTTCTGGGCTGCAACGCATTGAATTTCTCCTTGAAGCGAAGCCCACCAGTTGTGTACAAGATAACATCCAGGTCACTGGGGTTTAGAGGGAAGTCTTTTTACACACCGCATGCTCCCTGACATTTGGGTATGATGTTTCTATTGTGAAAGGACTAGTGCTGTTATTTGACTGAAGGGCTGGATGTGAGGCGAAGTACTTTGTTGGGGCTCAGTATGGATCAGCAGGCTTAGATTAGGTGAGAATAATATCCTTTTCTAATGACTTGAAAGAGCAAAAAGAAAGTATGGGCTGCGTAATTGATCTGAAGTAGTAACATGGTTTGTTTATTTAGTCTACATGTGGGGATTTTGTACTAATACATGTAATGGAGGAGACATTGTGACTTCAATACTTCATATTTGTCTAAAAGCTGTTATTTCACAAGGTTGTACTCTAATCTTACAAAGTAGTTGAATATAAACAAATTTACAAGAAAAAGACTTGAGGGATAATTTCACAATTGAAAGTTCTGGTGACATTGTTTACATATTACTGAAGCATACTGTTGAGACAGTCTGAAATTGGGAACAATATGTTCAAACGTTTTGTTTCCTCTTATATTTTTGTTTTACAGCTGGCTGAGTTGCTCTGCTGTAGGCAGCATGTTTTCTTGTATCACCTGAGCTAAGGCAAGTGGTGCCTGCTGACTCTGTGCTTTGTCAATGTTGTTCTGTATTTAATGCCATTCTCTATTGCAAGGCAGTCTAGCACTCTATTTAGAGCCTCTTTCTATTTAGAGCCCCAAAACACATTCCATATTACATCATGGCTTTTGCTTTGCCTTTAAATCAACATTTAATATTCTGATTCGGGCGAGTTTTAATATCTGAGAATCCCACTGATGAAAAAAACGTCAGTCTCTAAATGAAGTCTGTAACTGCAAAAGTGATGGGTTTCGGTGGTGTTTTGCACATTAATGTTATATCAGAGTCCATTCCATTTGCCTCCACTCAGTTTAGCTTAAAATTTCTTAGTACTCTTTTTTTTTAAAAGAGACGGGCACATTTACGAAGCCACTTGTTAAATGTATGCAAAAGCGCAGTTGCTTTTCCTTGCACTTCTGAACTACAAAGGATAAAATTATTGAGCAATTGTGCAAAAAACAAATGGCACGTCTCTGTTTTACAGTAGTTTGTATTATGCATGCGCTTTCAAGGGTAGCCCACAAATATTTATTCATACTTATGTAAATAACGGCTATAGCAAATGTATTTTAGCATTCTGAAAAACCAGAGCCGTTTGTGTCATCGAGACTTGGCAAATAAAATGCTCTCTGATAAAAGCTGATGGTAATTTCGGTGCAGGAGATGAAAAAGTGAGAAAAGTGGCCTCCTGAGCCACTGGAATACAGAAAACATGGCAGGGATGTGACAAGATAGAGCTAATATTCGCTTTAACAAAAGTGCGCCTGATATGTTTGGAAGTATTTTCTCCAATTAAATACATTTTCTAAACTGTGTTAAGAAATGATGTTTCTTTTTTAAGTTTAGAATACAAATCTTATTATTGTAGTAGATTTCAGCAGATAATGTTTTACATATCACGCAACAGATCTCAAAATCACTAAAAAATTAACTTTGTATAAAAGATTTGTTCACATTGGACAACACAGACACGGTGTACAGATACATTTTTGTCCTGAATGACTTGCCTGATGAGGTGCATCAGCCACTTCCTTGTAGTAGAAATCAAATGACTCCTTTTTTAGAAAATAACTGGATGTTGTCACGACCAAGAAAGTAAAATCTGTAACTTTTTTTACTCTGACAAAAAAATGCTAATTTATACAGTGAACATTTTTACATGTAGTAATTCTATAATCTCATACACCTTCTAAGTTGAATTAATGCCTTTTGCCTTTGAAATGAATCACTTTAAGGGATGAATCATTTTTTCATTCTTTACAATCTGAAGCAAGGCATGGAAAACATCTGTATCATTTACTGTTTTAAAGACATATTTCCAAAAATGACTGATCTCTGATCCAGTTAGAGTTTTTTTCTTAACATCTTAATCTCCTCAACATGTGCTCTGTAATAGCTGAAGAAAGGAATACTGCAACCTAGGTTCCATTTGCTAGTATCTGCTTCTGACTTGATGGACATGTTTCCATTTGCATGCCTTTAGTGAAACCTGCATTGTAAATGGAATGCAGAAATTAAGCAGATAATTTTCATTTTAAATGTCTAGTTTCTTTCAATTTTTATAACCAGCAGAATGAGATAAGTATTCAACACAAACTGGACAGGCAAGACATTAATAACATCTTGGTTGGCACATCTGGGTATGCCTTAAAACTGGCATTCACACAACATCTACTATATGCAAATATACTTTTTCTGGCTTGCCAAATTAAAGTCTTAACAAAAGAAGCAAAACATGGCTCAGACACAAAATAAACCTTCCACTGAAATCTGTTAATCTCAAAGACGCACTGGTTTTAACAAAGAACACATTTTGTTCCATCAAGCTTTTATTTTGTGCCGATTTCAAATTTTGCTTCAGGTATGGGTCGTTTAATGCCTTCTTTCCACATCTATTCAGCTTTTGCAGAACTAATTTGGCATTTGTCTCAGAAGCAACACATTTAAACACTGAATCTGAAGAGCATACTGCCTCAAAATCTTACTTACTTCGTCAAAAGCTCATGTGCTTTTCTTCATCTCTCTTCTATCAAGCTCGTTCTCAGGGGGCATTAGACTGCTGGCTGCTGCACAAGCCATAGAGATTTGTGATTACAGCATGCTCATTCAGGAAAAGCTCAAATTCATATGACCACATATTCCAGCAGGAATTTGAATATAAATCACAAAGAATGACCTATAAGTCCTCCTCCTCAGTCCCCGCACTACTGGATGCTGCTTGTTAAATCCGAACTCAGTCTATTATAGACTGTGTAGATGGTGGCTGTTGAAACATTTCTTTGAATTGAAATTTTAAGATTAAACACTTTTTGCATCATTATTTTAATTGGATTTCTCTATTACACAAACAATTTTACTTGGCTTATATATAATCAACTTAGTGGTATGGATTTCTTTATGTGCATATGTCTTTTTAGCCATGCTGTAACTTGGATTTTCATAGGACACATTGTTGAAGTGTTTGGGAAGCATTCGAATCAAATAAAAAAATGCAATTTACTGTGATAGATCAACACTGACTAGCACATAACTTTAAAGTGGAAATAAATTTTTAAAAGTTTTTTACAAGAAAAATTCTGAAAAATGTGTTGTACATTTGTATTATATACCTTGGAATCAAGACTTTATAGAACCATCTTTTACTGCGATTACAGCTGAAAGTCTTATGCGCTGTGTCTCAATCAGCATTGCACATCTATAGACTGAATGTTTTTCCCATTCTTGTTTCCAAAATTGTTCTAGATGATAGATAAGCTAGGTTAGTTGGGAGCATCTGAAAAGCAATTTTCAAGTTTTCCACATATTCAAAATTTGATTTAGATCTGGACTTTGAGTGGGTCATTTTAAAACAACATATTTCTGGTTGTAGGGTCTGTTTTGGCTTATTTTCATGCTACAACCTAAACTAGTACTCCATATTCTCAAGTATTTTGTGACCTCCATCAGGTTTTCTTACAGGATGGCCATTCATCTTCCCATTAACTCTGATCAGCTTGGTTCTTCTTATTGAAGACAAGTATCCTCACAGTACAATGCTGTCAGCACTATTTTTCTCTTTGTGGATGGCAGCTTTAGGGTGATGTTGGTTTTCCAATGCAAATATCATAGTGTATGTAGCACAAACAGCTAAATTATTATCGGCAATTATCGGAGCATCTTCCTCCATATGTTTGCAGGGTCCCTTACATGTCTTTAGGAAAGTTATAACAACATTTTTATGCTTATCTTTCAGCATTGGCTTACTTCCTGCAAGTTAAGACCAGATATCCAGATTTTCCTACCTGAGCCACCTGAGCGCCACATGCAGCTTTGGAGCCGCAGATGGAAGGTTTAGGTGGATGGCCACGATTTGGTCGGTTTGCAGTTGTGCAATATTATTTCTATTTTCAGATCTTGAACTGGAAAATCATCCATTAGTTGTATTAAGAACCCAACTACGCTCTCAGTCTCACCAATTTTCTGTTGTTCTCCTTGGTCTTCTTGCTGTTAGTGCATTAATGTTCTCTAAAAAGAAAAATAAATGTAAATGCTCAGCACACCTCAGATCTTTGGTAGGGATTTAAAAAATAGCCATATATACTTTTCCATCTATTATTTTGTGTTGATCTGTTTTTGCGAAATAACAAAATTAGGAACATTTAAAGGGGGGTATTATGCTTCTTTCAGGCACATATTACCCTTCTATAGCACACTCCAATAAAATTGTCACCTTAAGTCTTTTTAAAGTCCATCATATATCCAAATCCACCTTAAAGAAATTTACTTCTGAATTGGTTGATTTTTGCCTGTGCCTCCCTAAGACCATCCTACTCTTTCTGACACTCAACCTTCAGTTCGTCACATACCGTGCATCATCGCAGCATGCACGGAGTCGGAAGGAAATCCCACAAAAGACGGTGTGTTATAATTACTGCACCTGGGACTCAGCCGGAGTTGTGTGAGGTGGGGAGGGGTGGAGAGGGGTAGGGGAGCACAGGGGCGAGGCTCTCGGCTGAGTACGTAAGCTCGGAGGAGGAGATGGGTGGAAAAGGCGGGGATAGGTGGGAGCAGGCGTTTCGGCAACCCCGAGAACTACCAGCAGAGACTTAAAGATTACTCTAACATGAGTGAATGGGTCAGAGCAACACTTCAGGCATGTTTTTAATGAGGGAAAGACAAGTTCTCAGGATATTAAGCTTCAGAAAGTCCATTTTGCATAATACCCTCCCTTTAAAGTGAATGAAATTTGCTTTACAAAATAAATGCAATGGAACCTAGTGATAAAAAAACAAATATTTCACCCTAAATGATGGACTTTCCACCTTTAACAGTATAATGGAACGTTGCTCGCACAATGACCAGGAAAGGCTTAATTAGATGTTTTTCTTTGTATCATCACATGCTTAATAGCAAATCATTATCATGGAGACTGTTAATATCTGAAAATTACAATCACATTTGAGTAACAGCAAAACATTATTAATTAGTAGTACTGTTGAGTTAGTGGCTTGAATTCCATTTCTGCAGTCATTGTGGTCGCCATTAGACAGAGTACAGATTGTTGATGAGTGCTTGAGCTGGGTTTAGCTCATTGTACAGCAACATCATCTTATCTGATTTTCATGGCAATGCTTTTTATCAAAGGCACAAATCAGAGAGCTTCACCCTGCAGAAATCAATAAGATATGTGTGCTTAGAAGCATCTCCCTAGATTAGGGAGGAAGAATAAAGAAGGAACTATGAAGGGGAGAGAACAGGTGCGAGATAAAAAGACACCCTGGAGGAACTTTTCCGCAGGCCTTGAAAACTTTCACACAGACAAATTGAATCAGATGCAAACACAGTGTTTATGTGCAAGCACACGCACACACGCACGCACACACACACCCCCACGTGCACACACACACACACACACACACACACACACACACACACACACACACACACACAAACACACATTCACAGTAGCTGTTAGATGTAATGGAAGTTGGGGGAGGGTAAACAGGATGAAAATAGCCCTTTATAAAAATTAGCATCCTAGGCTTTGTTTGTGACCTTGACAGGGACGTTGTGGCTTCACTTGATTCCCTGCACGCATGCAGGCAAAGACCACTGTAAAACCTCAATCCATCAAGCCATACACCACAAGCTTCTTGTAAACTATTCCAAGGGTACACTTATTTCAAACATTAAACACAGCCCACCTCACGTTTGCTCTCTATTTACCTGTACTTGAGAGTGACCCCAATTACATTAAGTAAACTGCTGACACCCAAAACAGACTGTTAACAGACTATTAACAACGGTGGTCATAACTCTGTTGAAGCAGAGACAAACTGCACAAAGATTTCTGTGTGATGTTTGTATGTGACCCAACAGGCATCTGATGTAATACTGTTAAATCATGGCATGTTTGTGTTTCTGCTGTTGTAGCGAAGATGATCATTGAGAGTTTAAACTATAACTTTAGCTTTAACATACACGATGAGCTGGAAAAGCCACATGATGGTAAGTAATCTGAGATAAATCAACCAGACTTTTAATCTATTTTTATCCAGAGGATTGTGAGTCATAACATGTCAACTGGCAGAGTTGTTCTTATAAATGTTATTCTCAGTTAGTTAGTCAACCGTTTCCTTCTTCTATATAACATTTGACAGAAAACTTCCCTCAATGTTAAACACATGTTAGGGCTGAAGGAGTGGTGCATAAACGCACACTTTAAAGGGTAGACTTATGTAAAAGGTTCACAAGTCTGGAGTGATTTATTACTGTTTTTTTCTCTCTCTCTTTGAGGCACTCATGACTGTGTGATGGATTGCATTTTATTCTCACTGTGAATTCCATTGTCTTCTAATGTGAATGATTGTACATGGGTCCTAAGGTACGGAAGAAGTTTTGTCTAGCTGTTCCTTCTTTCATTTATCAGGAGTTGCTATACCATAGCAAAGATATGAAAGTTGTTGGATGGTTAGTACATTATAATGCTATGGTAATGGCTTGCACAAACTTGACTACACATGAACAACAATGGGCTGGTATAATGAAAAACATGTGTAATGATATGGGATTTTAGGTAATCCACATATATCACATCTATATACTTTAAAAACTCAGCTACCCCAAACTTGAGTTACCACACCTAAATATTTCCTTGGTAAAAATCCTATATCTACTGTAATATAAACATGGAGCTTACAGCTGTAGCTATCATTGGCTTGGGCCAGGCTCCCACCATAAAAACACCACAACAGCCTCATGCACAAACACAAACCTGCAGTTTACAAAAATGTACAAAAATAAAATTTGCAATAAACAAACTGTAGCAGTAACAAAAATGTTGCTCTGCAGGTTGGTCTAGCCAGGCTCCATTGTTACCTCAGTAGGTCTACCATTGGCTTGGCTAAGTGTAGGCCAAGTCAATCACAGTGCTCTATGTTTGTAAAGAGACAATGGGCGGCCTTAACACCATTACAGTAGTGCTTTTTTTATGATGACGGCAGAGCTGTGACGGAGCAAAACAACAAAGATGGCGGCAGCTCAGGAACGCTCTGTTGTCAGTACACCAGATATTCTCATGTTTTTCTGATTAAAATGACAGAAGATGTTAATGTTGTTGGATGCCATCACTGCCTCGTTCTTTTTCTTCTTATTCTTCTTTGACAGTGTATGGTGGACTGCCCTGTTGACTTAACGCGTTAATGCGGGTCAATTACTTTGTAGAACTAACAACACATTTTTTAAAACCCAATTAAAGCATCGTCTCATAAACAGCATGGCAGACCCAAAATGGTTCCATGTGACGTCTCTCAGGGATTATCAATCACGTCACTCTCTGCTCTGCTATGTGTGTAGTCTGCAGAAAGAAACATGATAATGTATTTTGGTGTTGGTCGCTTTGATAAAATCAACAAACGTGCATTGCATCGACTTAATCAAAGATTAAGTAAGTGCTAGTGTCAAATTAATCAAAGATTAAGTTAGTAAAGATATGACTTATTATATCTAACATTAAAATGTACCTTATTGGAGGAAAATTAAAAGACTTTAAATCCAAAGTTTAGTAAAAGTTATATTAATACAAAACAAACAAAAAAACACCAGGGAAAATAATTGGGAGCATCTTCTTTTATGGTGGAAAGGTCACACCCATAGGAGGTAGCTCTTTTCAGGCAAATCAGGCCGTATTCAGCAACTTATCACACATATCCACCAGAATTATACATGTAAATTCCAAAATCCAGAGTGACGTGTTGGACAATGGCCATGAAGTATCAAGTAGAGCTGGGTATCGATTCAAATTTCAAGAATCAATACAATTCCAATTCTCAAGAGTATATGCCTGTAATTCAATGACGTTACACTGAAAGGGGTTGCAGTTCAACAGGGGAAACTGTATTAACCCTTTCAGAAAAAAGCCTTCAAATGGCCATCTGTAATTTTACCTCTTATTCTAGCAGTAAAAAGGGCAAACAATGTTAAACGATTAAATTGATTTTTGGATGTCAGAATCCATTTCCTGATTTTTTTCAACACAGCACTAGTATCAAGTGGGAGGAGCAGCGAGCCACACGTTGGGCAGTGAAGCCCAACAAAGAATTGGGGTTTTCTGTGTTTGCAGTCAGAAAAACAACAATAATACAGATTAAAGTTGTAATTCTGACTGGGATATTCAAAGGACTTGTGGTACACAAATCAAACTTTATTTATAAAGCGCTTTTCATACAAGAATTGCATCACAAAGTGGTTTACAAATTAAAATGACCCCACATTAAACTACATTCCCATCCCTCCTCCACAGATTTAAAAGCATGTTCACAGTTATACCCCCCTCCCCCCAACCCAGACACAGTCCTGTACAACCACTGTTTTGTAACTTCCTCCCTTACAAGCAGTTAGCACCAATCCAACTAACCAATAACTGTTGTTTTTTTTTGTAACTTGTAGCTAGAACTAATTTAAGCCAAGTGTGGTGTCATTCCAAGTTCCAAGCTCTAACTTCAAAGACAAATCAAACCCATCATTACACCACAATGAAGTGAAATCATTTGAAAACATAGGAAATGCGCTTTCTTACAACACTTTAAGTTAATCATCTCGTTGTACAAACTGGTTGGCCAAAATGCTATTCATACTACCAAGAAGACCAGAACACAAAAAAAGTCAACAATGGTGTGAAATTTTTTTTACACTTTGTTAAAAGTTACCTTTCCATTAATAACACAGCTATTTTTATCACTTTGTATCTTCTGATGGAAAAAAAAACCTTATCTAGCCACCGCCTTAGTCCTCTCATCCCGTGTCTATATTCTGGCTACGTTGCTCCCAATGTGTGCACTTTATGCCTTTGGTCTTCAGTGTTCTCCAACATGCACCAACACATTGAGGCTGTTTTTGACACATCTTATGTCAGGTATGTTATCTTCCCCTTCTAAATCACTGATGAGATGGCTCGACATTGCAAAGAAACCCCCCCCAAAACGTAAAACACCATTAGTGGTCACCGGTCAACATCTGCACTTTCAGAAGGCTGGCACAGAGCTCCACAGGGGGTGAAATGTGTGTGTGTGTCCATTTGTCTTTTCTTGTGATACACCTGAGAATATGCACTTACTCTGCACAGTATTGAGGGATGGTTACACATCATTAATCTTTGCTTCTGCCACATACCAGCATCTTTTGTAAAAACCTTGAACAACTTTGTCAAAACATTAAGAAAATACTAATCTTACTAGTGTTTTCCACATGCACGTGTGTGAGAAACAAATTGAGATATATTTGATTTATACAGCAGCTTTCCTGTGTTCTGCCCTTCTCTTCCCTCTCAGGTAACTAGAGAACTGATCTGCAGGTCAGATTAATATTTGGGTTTAAGGTGGGGCACAAAGTACATAGCATAGTACATACAAAGTACATAGTACATAGTACATAGCACTTCCCTGCTCAGTGACACACAGCAGCATCAGATTAAGTTATCCTTTCAACATTTCATCCCTTCCACTATATATTTTTATTTGTAAGCATTTAATTTTTTTCATGAATTCTAAAAATAAATGCCCATAAAATGATCAACTCCCACACAGTTTAATTTATTTTATATGATATTTGTTAGATTTAATAATTTCATCTAATTAATTGTGGTTCTGACCCCTATTTAAACTCTAAACAATCCATCAAGGCTCTTGTTGGAAACCATACATTTAACCAACTCAAGGATGCTGCAAGCTTCATTGACTCAATTTTTAGACATTTTTTAAGACCTCATTAAGAACCTCGTAATTTAAATTTATTTATATTTTCATAATTTATTTTAATTATGAAAAATATCTCAGGTAAATTAATTTGTAAAAGAAAAATATTATGAACTATTTAATTGTGAGAATATTTCAAATTTAATTCCACGTAGGAAAAAAAAAAGGTTTTAGGTGCAGACGTTTTTAAAGAGTTAGCATGGAAGGCCTTTCATATAATGTTGCTGTTCCCGAATAGACAAGGGTAGGACGTTCATGAGTGTTTGAGATTTAACAATGCAATGATATGAACTAAAAAACCAGGGCAACAGACTGGCAACAACAGAAGATCTGACAGAAGAGTGACTAAAATAAGGAGTATTTGGAGTTTGATTACTAAAATGCTTCAAATGTGAATGAAGAGCAGATGAAAAACAGCCATGAGAGATGATACAACACAGGCACAAAGGTAAAGTATTTGAAAAATCAAGGGAACACTAAAGAAACAGAACATGGAACTAGATAATCAAAAAGGCAAAGCCAGGAAATCCATAAAAAAACAACTACTAAAGTAAACTCTAAATCCAAGAGATTATGCGGGCCATTAAGATTTTTACACAATGTAAACTAACAACCAAACTTTTCAGTCAACAATATAACAAGTGGAACTAGCAAAAGACAGCAGTGTATTTCCTAAATAAATATTCAAAAAAAAAAAACAATAAAGTGAACATAAAACAAGCAATTAAAAAAATGTGCAACTTTAAGTAATTACGTGTAGTTTAAGTCTATTACTGATAATCTGGATTTATTTAAAGCTCTTTAATACCTAAATTTGAGTTCCTAAAATTTAATATTTCTATAACTATAGATGATCTTACATACAAACTCTTTCTGTGTCACAACCATATAACAATGAGCTGATGCACTGTTAGATCACAAGTATCTATAAATCACTTGAAATTATATTTTTTCTTTGCCTTATAATGCCCAGTTTGTTGTCATGTTTGGCAAAAGCCTCTATTGGACCATCTTGTGCATGTAGATACTCAACAATCCACCATTCCTAATACTAAAATAATCACAATATTAAGAGACAGATGGAAAGCTGTGTGAAAGGAGAACTTTCTCCCCTCAGGTAAGTGGCACTTTGTACGACCTAGCACGGGAGTGTGTGAGCTTCCTGTGCGTTCTTTTCGTATTATTTGCGCAGATGTGAATGAATTATTAATACTTGACAAATGACAGCCATTTTAAACAGGACCCTCCACTCAACATCGATTAGATATAAACAATGCACATGTGTGAGCAAATGTGTTTCTACCACTGCCACAGGGGCCATAAGCCACTTTTAGCTTGGGAAAGAGAGTCAGAAATTGTGGCTGACGGCAGGGGTGAAATTTATAGTGCCAGACAATCACTTGGTATGCAGACAGGGTAGCAGGGAAGACTGTTTTTCACATAATTGTTCCATCATCATCTTCTCTGAAATATGCTCTGTTTTTTTTTTTTTTTTTTTTGTTCTTGTGATTCTTCTCCTTCTGGTTTTGTGTTTTTCATTGTGAAGAAGAAAGAGCAGGCGAAAGTGTCAAATTATGTGAAAATGGAAAATGGGGTGCATACGTGTGCAAATCTGTGTTGGATAGAAAGGAACAGAAATGCCATAAGTGGAAAGAGCAAGTAATAATGAAATATATGACAGCACTGAGGTATATATATGTGATTCTGTTTTTTTCTGTGTGCTCACCTGTGCTCATTCACCTGGGAGGGAGAAAGCTGTGAATGAGATCAAAGGCAAACAACTTTATTGGCCGTCTCCATAATTCAGCAGCTCTACCAGGGGTCATAGTCTTTTCTTTGAGGTTGAGCAGCAGAGATGAATCTTTAATGCACTCCAGCTAGGGAATAATGGATAGCACGGACCAGCTACTACCAGCTCTGCAGCAAGAACATACAGTGGGGGAGAAATGAATGGGGGTAAAGAGAGAGTGGATAGATGCCACGTGCAGACTGTTGACAAGGTCTGGAGCGAATGGACGAAAGGAGTCTATCCTAGGTGTGCGGTGTACAATCAAAAACTACACATCGTATCTCTATGCTTTGGAGTATACACATAAACAATGAATTTCCCCAGATGAGCGACTTTACATCTGTGAACCTTTAAGGTGTCTTTAAGGTAGAGGAATGATTGAGCTGCACCACCCTCCACACTGGGACTCTCAGAGCTCTTTTGCCCATTTTGCTCCAACCACCACTCTTGCTACAACCACCTGTTGTCCCTGTACCCGGACAGGAATGGTGAATATTCACTATACTGTAGTGTTCACAAACACCTTACGTAGACCGTAATACTATCATTCATCTACTTTAATATTTTTTCCCCAAGTCCTTTCAAAATGTCCTTTCTGGCAGTGGCGGATCTAGAAAAATATTTATGGGGTGGCAAGAAAGGGGCAAGAATTTTTCAGGGGTGGCACCATATGCCAGAATTATATATATATATATATATATATATATATATATATATTGGTTTTATTGATCAGTCAAACACATGCTTCACCTTTTCACTCCCCAGTATTTACATATATGATAGATACATACATGTATTTCTTTTGCTTCAGGTTATTTAAGCACATTAAAGCTGCATTGTGCAATATTTTTGTTAAAATATATATATATTTTTTTTAACCTAAAGTCAGTTTTTTCATCTCCTGACGATACAATTCAATCAAGTGCTGTAGTTTGCTGTAGTTTGATTCTACCGCGGTTGAATGTAGAGGCAGCAATTGCATTAATTTTGAGGTGGTTCAGGGTGCGCGTGTAGGCTTGAGAGAGCGCGTAGCGTGACGTAATGATGCACGTACGTACCCATGTACGCGGTCTAAGCTAGCTTAGATAAGTGTAGCTAGTAAGTCAAAGAAGAAAATAATTTTATCTAGCATTACAAAAAGAGCAAAAATGGCTTCTGACCGTTGCAGAGCTCGGAATAATGAGCACACGCCTGAAAGTCATGGGAGTGCGCATTCTGCTGAATGCAGTTTGTCTAACGGCCACACGGTGCACTCTATTCAGCACTTTCAGCAAACTAGCAGCTTTAAAGGTTCACCAAAGAGAATATAATGCAACAATTTTCATGAACTTCAAGTTCCTAATGTCCAATTTTACCCCTTAACATTCCTGCAATTTCCGCCCTACATTTTTTTTAAAACGCATACCCAAAATTAACTTATAGCTGTTCTTGAACCATTTTGAGTAGAGACAAGGCTGGGGTCTATTTAGAAAGCAAACACTCTAAAATGTATCCCAGAACTGTGTTAATATCTCTGAGTGCTATTATTACCAAGCAATATGAATTTTTATACACTGCAAAATACTTTTTTTTATGTCTGATTATTTATTTTATATAAATACATGCTGTAAAAATGGCTTTAAAAATAGGTTGGGACCTAAAACACACTGTGGGTCTAAAGCCTGAAGTATTACCTTCATCCACACCAAATTTGACAGCAATAAACCAAAAAATGAGTATTCTGCACACATTTTTATAACTACAGGTCAAAGGTGGTCAAAAGTGTGCCATATGCGCCATCTCCTGGGTAAATGCCATTGTCCTCACTGAATTAAAAATATCGTCAGAATCATACCTGCATCTTACCATATAAAGCTCTACGGCTTCCTTCAATGTTGTATTTTAATTATAAAGGGTGTTTGGACACGGTGCTAAAACAGTATGTTACTGGTACGCACTGTGCGTAATCTCTTCATGAATAAGACATTTTACACACGTCAAATACTATGGCAGCGACCAAGTCCACCCGGTCAAGTTATATATCTGCGTTTACAGCATTACATTGGCTAGTCGATGCCTCAATCATCAGAGTTCTGGACCGCGATGGGTTCGAGTTACTTACCATAACATGACTTTTCATCCATGCGCCATTGGTTGGAGATCGTAAGGAATAAACCGGATTACATTTTTGTTTCTTCTGGGGATGCTCAGTGACCTTTGTAGGCAGAAGTGGAAGCGAAGGAATCGGAAACAAAGCCATAAAAACTACAAAAATGGCCATAGACATTTCGGAAGCGCATTTTCACTTTTTATTTAACTTTTTTTTTTAATCGGTTTTACTGTTGTCCTGGACTAATAACTTTATTGGAGGACTTTACTTGGACCCTTATTGATGTAAAAAGACAGTTTTTGTTCGAAAGGGATAGGTTTTGTCACGTTTATTGGACTACAAAGTGGTGAGTTCCATATTTTTATACCTCCGTCAGGAGAGCATTTTTGTTGGCAAAAGCACTCACTGTGTATACAGTTATGATTGTATCCTTGATCGCCAGCCATAATTGGAATCACAAGACTCTTAGCTTTCCAATGATATAAAATATGTATAGGTTCAAAGAAGTTAGAAGTCGACGGATTTAAACTAGAAAGTGAGCTGGGCCCGCCCGTGGCCCCCTTGGAACGTTAACGGGTTTGAATTCATAGCTGCTAGGGTGGCAGCAGGGGTGGCAAGGCTTTCTTTTAGGGTGGCAACTGCCACCCGATGCCACCCCAGTAGATCCGCCCATGCTTGCTGGGTTGCTAGGTCTGGAAATACAAGAAATATCTGAATAATTGCTGATTCACTGTTTAAATGATGGTGAAGGTGTTACATGTTAAAAGTAAAAAAGTAACGGACTGTTGCGTCTCTTTGATCCAAAGAAAATGTTTTAAATAAATAAACGTGTATTTGGCTGTTTAGCATGGCACATCTCTCCCATTACCCCAAATTCACTTCTGCTTGGATTCTGTAAGGAAGAACAAGCAAAACCCTCACAAAGGCCTTACCCAGCTGAGGTCGTGATAAAAAAAATTGTTTGCATTGTACACTATGCTATGTTTGTCATGTTTTGTGTAAAGTCTGCAATGTTGAGCTTAGGTCTTCTACCACACTCTCGACTTGTGCTCAGAGTTGCTTTGTACCTCACTTCTTTTACAGTGTTATTCAGCTTCAATGGGGATTTACCCATTACACTGGGACCCACAGTGCTCCTTTACCCATTGTGACCCCTGGCACTCTTGCCGCTATTTACCTGCAGCCCCTGCAACTGGAGTGGAATTGTCCAGTATCTCTATCCAGCCAAAGAAGGGTAAATCTTTACGACTGCTAATGGGAAAATGTCCAAACAGCAAGCAAAGCACAAACAGTGGTTGTATAGCTCCCTACTGTAGATAACAGGACAATTAAGCCAGTCGGTTAATGTGTTTGATAGTGTCTCAGCAAAGGATCAGAGAAAAATCCATTTATTCATGCGGCTATTGACCTTACTCAAGCTTGTCTCATTTCTTGTTGCAGCCTCAGTTTCTTACTAATCTATATTTGGAATTTGAGCTTACATTAACATAATGCCAATGCTACTAAGTCTGAAACAGAGCTACAACAGCCATCGTTGGCAGAAATAGGACAGGTTTATGATCATGTTGCCTCATCCGTATGTTATCTTTTTCTCTATAACCATAAACAGTCCATTTCTAAATTTTGTTTAAATCCCTGACGGCCAAGATGAGCTTTAGTCCTTCTGATGTTTAGAGTGCTGTCAGAGTGGTGTCACGCACTGTACTAAAATGCTAACGCACTGCATAGCTGTGCCTGAGGGGACCGAGCAGAAACCATTGCAGTGAAATAGCTGGAGTTTGGATTTTCCTCTCAGTGAGCAAGTTTATAGGTATATTGCATTAAAGCATATCCATATGGAGTAGCATACTTAGCAAAGTAATGTATTAAAAGATGCATGCCATGTTATTAGAGAGTGAGAGTCACACAAACCTGTGAAACTGGGTCACCCACAGTCAGAATCGAGAGCCGGCTCGTCTGAGCCGAAATGAGGTATAAAATACAAACAAATGAGCTTGCAATGCAATAAACTGAGCACCACACATTGCCTCAGCAACGTTTCCTCTTTTGCACGTACACAATCACCCAACAAGCTTCACTACTCATTTCAGCTTGCACAAGATTACATCTCAGCATCTTAGTCAATCAAAAACTCCCACTCTCTCCCTCATCTCAATCTCTAAACCAGCAAAGAGTAGGGGTGGTGGTAAGGATGGAAAGAGGATGGTGGAGAGAAGAGAAAGCTTTTTTCTAGGTGGTGACAATGAAGAAAAGCAAGGACAAAGTGAGAAGGGAAAGAGAAATAATCTATACCACTGGTGAGACGGTGAGATAAACCCTTACCCCTCTTCTGTAACTATAAACGCATTCCACAGTCAGTTGGTGAGAAAGCAAAAAGCCATGTAGCAGCAGAATAATCAAAAGAGTGAAGGAGAGTTCATTATGGAATGACATTGACTCAGGCTGATTTGCTGAGATGATTCAGATTGCGAAATGAGACATATGCAGTTTTTTCCACTCCTCTCAATTCCCTTTCCATGGCATGCAATGAAATATTAACTCGCTCTGTACGGCAGCCCCTTAAATTGCATGCACAGCTCGCACAAAGGCCTAGCAAATGTGCCATTACCTTGTTTAAATCTCAACCATTTTCTCTGCTGCCTGACTGCAGTCATCTACCTAGAGGACAGATTGTTGATCTGAGGATTCGAAATGGGGAAAAGAGAGACAATCTTATTTGAAGGTCGTAAATTCTACTCCCTCCTCAGTTTAAGAACATCAAGTTTCTGATGAGGTTCATGTCTTTTATAAAAACCGAGGAGCAAAATTGACAAGATAAGCTGTAAATGAGGACTGTTGTGATTGCATTTCTCATAAGATGAACTGAACAGACTGTTGGAAGACCACATTTCCCAGCAATCCTACCAGTGACTCCCAACATACTCCTATTGGTCCATGGCCACCCACGGTGACATCAGAGATGACATCACGGCCAAAGGGGGCTATAAGAGTAGTCGTGCCCATTTTGAATTGTTCTCCAGCTAGAAGTTCTTGGATGGACTACTGCTGAACAGAGGACATCTCACCGGTGAAGATTCTCTTTTGTTCTGACCCGCTGGACCGGGGAAGAACTCATTTCAAAGCTTCGAAGTGCGCACCCCGTCTGCGTAACCAGGATGCACGACATAAGAACTGCTCCAAGACAGTTCATTAGACGTCGATCCTGCAGGCCATCCAGCCTGCATTTGGGCCACACGGTCCTTAAATCCTGTACAGGTTATTTTTTATAACTCTTCCTTTTCTTGCTCAACTACGGACACAATTCGCTCTCCTCCTAGTGGACTGGACCTCCTTCAAAGCAAAGTAGGACTGAACCGGTTCATTTATACTAATATTGTGTCTGGGCGGAGATAAATAGAGAAAATAGAGTTTTAACGAGTTAGATCTCGTTCATTGTTCGATTAAAGTGTTTTTAAGCGCTGTACCTGTTTGCTCATTTTGCGCCGCCGCAAGCATTATTTGGAGCTGAAATTGCTGTGTTTTTGAAACTGTTTGCTTTATCCAGAACAGATCACGCCTTTCTTTCTTTTTCCTTCCTCTCCTTTGCTCTCTCCTTTACTCTCTCTCTAACTTTTCCTTCATTTGTTTAATTATCTCAGCCTTGTCAGGCTGGTAATCATAAACATAAACTGAGACTGAACAATTTGGCTATTGTATTCCTGGAATCAGGTGGTGCCCCTAAACTTGGTAATTTTTACATAAAATTATTAATTTGATTAATAATTGCCCTAAGCAATTCTTTATAATTATTCATAGCCAAAACCTACCTATCTGTGGCACAACAGGACAGTCTGACATAATTATCTTCAGTCTTGTGCATCTGCTGATTAATATGTAAAGGATTAGTATTTATATCACTGAATAGAAAATAGAAAGAAAATTGTATCCCCTTTTGCATTTTTTTATAATTAAAGTGTTTTTTTTGTTGTTGTTGCTTTTATTAGTTTTGTGTAATAAATATATCTTTAGTGACATTTTCGAGACAGTTAAAGTTGATATTACATATGGTGTCAGAATAATAGTACTAAAAAAGGGAATTGTGAAGGCTGATTATTCTAGAATTTGCGCTGCTATGGGTGGCTGCATGTTGGAGTGGCTCTGTTGGCTACATATTAAGTTTTGGTTTTTTGTACATTGGTTCCTCTTTTTTCTTAAAGAAGATTAAAATTTTTTGACCTGTATACTTTCTAGTTTTTGGTGCTGTGAAGCTGGAAGGATTTTTGCTGTAAATGTTTCCCTTTTTGACAATTTGTTATGATGCGTAACCATGGCAACAATGTGGTTTACAGCCAGGAGCAGCTGATTAACATCGCATAAGCTGAAATAATACCTCAACTGAAGCCACAAATCCCTGATGAGTTGATAAGGAGGAGACGTGGATGCAGAGCAGGAACGAAAAGGAGACAGAGAAAGAGGATGTTCAAGTCATCTCTTCCATCTATCATAATGGGCAACGTAAGATCACTGGCTAACAATATGGATGAACTCCAAGCCCTTACAAGGACTCAGCCAGAGTACCGTGAATGCAGTGCTATGTGTTTTACTGAGATGTGGCTGCTGGATCATATCCCCGACTCCAACGTCTGTCTGCCAGGCTTCCTGACTGTACGAGCAGACAGAGATCTGAAGACAAACAGAAAAAGAAAAGGTGGTGGAGTAGCAGTGCTTGTCAACAACAGATGGTGTCATCCAGGACATGCTACTGTGAAGTGTCGTCTCTGCAGCCCAGATGTCGAACTCTTGGCAATGAGTTTTCGTCCATATTATTACATTCATATACATATATACATTTACATTCCACCTTCAGCCGTTGCTGACACTGCATGTGATGTCATCAGTTCCGTTGTTGCTAAGCTACAGACACAGCACTCCAATGCATTTGTGGCAATATCTGGTGATTTTAATCATGCCTCGCTCTCTACTACACTTCCAACATTTCAACAGTTTGTCAGCTGCTCTACAAGAGAAAACAGGACCTTGGATTTGTTTTATGCAAATGTAAAGGATTCATACATGTCCAAACCAAGACCTCCTCTGGGAAAATCAGATCACAATCTTGTTTTTCTCTGGTCAGAATATAAACCACTTGTTCAGAGGCAACCTGTGACAAAACGAACTGTGAGAAAATGGTCACAGGAAGCTGAAGAAGCCCTGCAGGGTTGTTTTGTAACCACGACTGGATGACTCTTTGCCAAGGACATGGAGAGGACATCAATGCCATGACTGAATGTGTGACTGACTATATAAACTTCTGTGTGGACAACATCATCCCCACCAGAACAGTGAGATGCTTCCCTAATAACAAACCCTGGATCACCAGTGACCTGAAGGAACTGCTAAACATGAAAAAAGAGCCTTCAGGGAGGGAGATGGGGAATTACTGAGGAGTATACAGAAGCAACTTAAGGTCAAGATCAGAGACAGCAAGGAGGCATACAGGAAGAAGCTGGAGAACAAACTACAGAGGAACCATATCAGAGATGTCTGGTCAGGAATGAGAAAGATCACAGGCTTTAAGGACAGGAAGGATTGGATAGATGGAAGTCTGGACAGAGCCAATAAACTGAACATTTTCTTCAACAGGTTCAGTTCAGGAACTAGCTCAGCATCCCCCTCTCCTGTTCCCAGCCAAACAGACATCCCACTCTCCTCTGATCAACAGCTTTCCTGTTACACCTCAGATGTTTTATCCTTCACCTCAGCCATGGACTCTTCTAATTCCACAAGTTTGACTGCTACCCCCTTTGCCTCCCCCTCCCACTTGTCTGTCTCCAAAAGTCAGGTGAAGAGGCAGCTGGAGAAACTGAACCAGAACAAGGCTGCAGGTCCAGATGGTGTCAGCCCCAGAGTCCTGAAGGCCTGTGGAGAGCAGCTCTGTGGGATTCTGCAGCACCTCTTCAACCTTAGCCTAACTCAGGAGAAGGTTCCATTGTTGTGGAAGACATCCGGCCTTGTTCCAGTACTAAAGAGAACTCACCCATCAGTCATCAATGACTATAGACCTGTTGCCCTGACATCCCACATCATGAAGGTCCTGGAGAGACTCCTGTTGGCACCCCTGAGTAAGCAAACAAGAACGTCTCAGGACCCACTGCAGTTTGCTTATCGCTGTGGACTTGGAGTTGAAGATGCCATCATCCACCTACTTCAACCAACCCACTGTCATCTGGACAAAGCAGGCAGCACTGCAAGGATCATGTTCTTTGATTTCTTCAGTGCATTTAACACAAGTCAGCCTGATTTGCTTTGTCAGAAACTCCTGAAGACACAGGTGGAACCCCTTAACAATCGCCTGGATCAATGACTACCTGACCAACAGACCACAATTTGTGAGACTGAAGAATTGTGTGTCAAACCAGGTGGTCAGCAGCACAGGAGCACCACAGGGGACCGTACTCTTACCATTCCTTTTCACTCTGTACACCTCAGACTCCCAGTACAAATCAGAGACCTGTCATCTGCAGAAATACTCAGATGACTCTGCAATTCTCGGATGTGTCAGAGATGGACAAGAAGCTGAATACAGAGAGCTGGTGGACTGCTTTGTGACATGGTGTGGAAACAATCGTCTCACCTTGAATGTGAACAAAACAAAGGAGATGATTGTAGATTTCAGAGGAAACAGGGATAAGTCAAAAACTGTTTCCATCATGGGAGAAGAAGTGGAGATGGTTGAGGAGTATAAATACCACGGAGATCACCTTGACAACAGACTGGACTGGAGGCGCAACAGTGAAACCGTCTACAAGAAGGGACAGAGCAGACTGTACTTCTTGAGGAAGCTTAGGTCCTTCAAGATTTGCAGCAGGATGCTGGAGATCTTCTACAAGTCTGTTGTGGAGAGTGTAATCTCTTCAGTCGTCATCTGTTTGGGTAGCAGCATCAGAGCCAGGGATTTTAAAAGGCTAAACAACCTGATAAAGAAGGCTGGTTCTGTTCTTGGGACAACTGTGGAAAATCTGGAGATGATAATGCAAAGAAGGATTCTTCATAAAATCAAAAAGATTATGGACAACCCTGAGCATCCTCTTCATGAGACTATCATACAACAACAGAGCGTCTTCAGTCGGAGGCTTCTTCAGTTTCGCTGCAATACAGACCGCTACAGGAAATCCTTCCTGCCCACAGCCATCATCGTCTACAACAACTCTTTAAATAATTAATTATATGAGCTATACCAACACTTAATTTCCCTCTGAGATCAATAAAGTATTTTTGAATTGAATTGATCTTTTTGGAGAGGATTTGATTCTCTTATGTTCCATTAGCATCAGATCCAACTAATAGTTGTCCACTCCACAAATGTGGTCTCTTTGAAAATGTGGAAGGAAATAAGCCATTGTTGGGGTGGGGGGTGGGAGGTTCCCACAAGCAATGTAATGTAGAGGACACAATGCATATAGTTGCTCTGGTCAGATGAAAAAAAAGGTTAGCTTTTTTAAGAGAAAAATGCAATGTGTATTGGAAAAAGGGGCTGGAGGGGCTTTTCTCCATATAAGCGACACCTGATCTGGTATACTGCTCAGCTGGGATGCCTTGATGGAAGGGGGCATTGGCTGAGATGAATGCTCTTCCTCTCCTGTTAACAGCTTTTAACTTTCTTTAACTTAGAAAGTACTCCTACATCAGTTCTTCTGTGTCTCTGCTCTGTATCCTCAAACCCCCAGTCGGTCATAGCAGATGGCCGCTTGTACTGAGCCAGGTTCTGCTGGAGGCTTCTTCCTGTTAAAGAGGAGTTTTTTCCTCTCCACTGTTGCTACATGCTTGTTCAGTATGATGGATTGCGGTGAAGTAAAGGACAATGCAGGCGACTGTCTACTGTTAGAGTGAATGCTGCAAGTCAATGACTCAATGCAATCTGCTGGTATTCCTTATATAGAACACTTTTAAACAGATTAGAATGTATGTATGGTGGATTTGAAATGACTTGAAGTGCCTTGATACGACACTGGTTGTGAATTGGTGCTATGTAAATAAACGGAATTGAATTGAAAACTAATTAACCCACTGGTCCAATGATGAAATATAGAGGTGGCAGAATCCTGAACAAAAGCAGAAAAAGATCTGAGACTGAGGTGATGTTCCACCTTTCTGCAATACAAAGACCTTAAACATACAAACAAAAGTTACAATGCAAAGGTTCATATACAGTATAAGATTAAATGTGATAGAATGAGCCCCCCAAAAAAACTTTAGATGCAAGATTCAAAAATACATGTTTACAGAAAATCTTCCTCCATTTATTATTATTTTTAATTTAAACCAATAAATGTGCAGACTTGGTAGAGCAATAACCCTAAAGACATAAAGGTGTGTTTAGAGCAAATGGTGGTTCAAGTATTGACACTGGTGGTCCTAATTTAGATGTATGTCACACTGCTGATTTGTATTTATAAAGATGCTTGAAGAAATGTATTTTCATTTCACAATTATGCACCACTATGTGCTCTGTGTATCTACAGGTGAACTCGAAAAATTGGCATATCATGCAAAAGTTAATTTATTTCAGTAATTCTACTTAAAAGGTGAAACCAATATATGATATAATTTCATTACACACAAAGTGAGATATTTCAAGCCTTTATTTGTTACAATATAAGTGAATATTATGGCTTACAGCTTATGAAAATATCAAATTAAAAATCTCAGAAAATTTGAATATTGTGAAAAGGTTCAATATTTTAGGCATAAAGTGTCACACTCTAATCAGCTAATTAATCCAAAACACCTACAACGGGTTCCTGAGGCTTTAAATAGTCTCTCTGTCTGGTTCAGTAGGAATCACAGTCATGGGAAAGACTGCTGACCTGAGAGTTTTGCTGAAAACCATCACTGACACCCTCCAAAAGGAGAAAAAGTTTAAAAAAGGTAATTGCAAAAAGTTGAATGTTCCCAAAGTGCTGTATCAAAGCACATTAATAGAAAGTTATTTGGAAGGGAAAAGTGAGGAAGACAAAATGTGAACAAGCAGCAGGGATGTCGCCAGCCTGGAGAGGATTGTCAGGAAAAGGCCATTCAAAAGTGTTGGGTACCTTCACAAGGAGTGGACTGAGGCTAGAGTCAGTGCATCATGAGCTACCACACACAGGCGGAACCTGCACATGGGCTTCAAATGTCATATTCCTCTTGTCAAGCCGCTCCTGAACAACAAACATCAGAAGCCTCTTACGTGGGCATCTGATTTGGAAACCAAGGTCACAGAGTCTGGAGGAAGAATGGAGAGACACAAAATCCAAGATGCTTGAAGTCCAGTGTGAAGTTTCCACAGTCTGTGTTGATCTGGGGAGCCATGTCATCTGCTGGTGTTGGTCCACTGTGCTTTATTAAGTCCAGAGACAAGGCAGTAATCTACCAGTACATTTTGGAGCATTTCATGCTTTTTGGAGATGCTGACTTCATTTTCCAGCAGGACTTGGCACCTGCCCACACTGCCAAAAGTCCCAAAACCTGGTTCAATGACCATGGGATTACTGTGCTTGATTGTTCAGCAAACTCGCCTGACCTGAACCCCATTGAGAATCTATGGGGCATTGCCAAGAGAAAGATGAGTGACATGAGACCGGACAATGCAGAAGAGCTGAAGGCTGCTATTGAAGCATCCTGGTCTTCCATAATGCCTCAGCAGTGCGACAGGCTGATAGCATCCATACCACACCATTGAGGCAGTAATTGATGAAAAAGGGGCCCAACCCAGTACTGAGTATATATGCATGATTGTACTTTTCAGAGGTCTGACATTTTTCTGTTTAAAATCCGTGTTTTATTGATTTCCTCTAATATTAACCATAATCATCAAAATTATAACAAATAATGGCTTGAAATATCTCACTTCCCATGTAATGAGTCTTTATCACATACTAGTTTCACCTTTTAAGTTGAATTACTGAAATAAATGAACTTTTGCACGATATTTTAATTTTTCAAGTTTCACCTGTACATGTGACCTATTGGGGTATTGTGTCAGAGACTCAAAACGAAAAACCGATACATTTAAAAATTCCATTAAAAAAGACAGGGATTGAAATGCAAATTAAAAACAACCCCTTTACAACCAGTTAAAGCTAGAAAAACAGCCACAGGCTCCTTTTAGTGCAGCTCTTAAAAGACCCTTAAAAATATGAATAGATGGAATAGTCTGAAGGCTGGTGGTATTTTCAAGCTTATTCCAAGTCTAAGGAGCATAATAGTTACTATGGTGCTTTTCACACCTCTGGTTCCCCTTCTAATGCTTCTCTCAGGGATTTTGCCAGGGCCTAATTAGCCATGTTGATGGATTGTATAGACCATGTGCTATGCTCTTTATGCAGGGTGCTGGGCTGTGAGAGTCTCCAGAGTATATGTTAAGGCACTATTTCCCTTTTTTGGAGTGTGCTAGCCATTAGCAGGCCTTTCACCCAGCCAGCACAGGGGATTATAGGAATAAACGAATGAGACTGTATGACCTTGGCCTCACGCAGCCACTCTAGCATCAGCACAGAACATCACATCTGGGCTTGTGTGTTTATATTCATTTCTGTCTGTTGTGTTGCAGTGTGGTGTGTATGCGTGTGTACCACAGGTGCATTTTCTTGCCTGAAGTGGATGTGCTTCCTCTGAACTGTGGGGAAAAATAGAGAAAGAAAGGTTCACACATAAACACTTCCCTGAAGGGCATCCCTGACGGTGCGGACCACCTATTCTCCAAGACCTTTGTGCTCTCTTTGGCAACAAGTCAAACAGGAGAACAACTGAGATCTAAAAATGTTTGTAGTGAAAAGCTTGCTTCACTGCACGCTGAGGTTCTGACATTCTCCCCAGGATAAGATACAATTTCCGGGGAAACAACGCAGACTGGGGAATTGTCTCTCAGTGTACTCAGCATGAAGTTGCATTCTGTCGTTTAAGCTGTCTCCTTCAACCAATCAATTAAGATGAGAGCATTCCCATTGATCCTGACAGCTCCAGCAGGAGTCTTATGACAATGCCCCATTGTAATGTTACTTTAAGAAAACAAATTAAAGGGGTTGTGTGATTGAAGATGAGGGAAAAGACTAAAACACGCATTCTTTTTCCACCATTCACACATCCTACTTGCTGCTGGATATTATGTAACCTCACTGAAAAGGATTTGTGTTAAAACTGATTCGTTGTGTGGAGCCCTTATGCTCTGCTGCCAACAGCTCCATCTCGGTGTGCTTACCGTCACACATCCATCACCTGCAGAGATGAACAGCTGTTGAGTATGACTGGTCTGTTTTTCACTTTTCTAGAATTGCTTCTTTTTTCCCTTTGTTATCACATAAATCAATCAAGAGTAACCCTTTTCATCCTTTCTATCCTTATCAGTACCTAGTGTGTGCTGAAACGTGCACACAGATTTAAATATATTGCCATCTGATGCATATGGTGATCGCACCAATCACCAGTAGAGGGTAACATTGTGCTGTCATTTCCCTCAGTGTATTCATTGGTGGCCCCTATCTGCCACTGTTAAGCATGCAACAAGCATACCCTTAGATGTGCCTTACCATCCTCCATCCACATGTTTTTGTTAAAACTTTCAAGCAGAATGACTTACAACTAAGAACCATCTTTGCATTAGCAGAACATCGGCCATGAAAATGCCCCACACTGCGATAAGAATCTGTTATCAGGTTAGCCAGACAATAAATAGCAAAAGGTCTAAGTCACTGCAGCTTTATTATGCTGCTCAGGAGTTTAAATCTACAGATTATGTAGAGGGGAGAGGCTTCACATCATTCACTCCAACCCTGCAAGCACCGCAGAGGTTTAGATGATCATTTTCCAGTCCGAAAGCTTATTCTACAATGAATTTAAAATGAATCAAAACCAAAATGTGTGAGATGGAGACACCTATTCATTATAGTTATCTGTCCAATACTTAAAAACATTTTTTCTTTCACTCTTATAATTTTATTCTACAAGTTTTTTAGTTTTTTTCTCAGTCAGTTAAATCAAAATGGAACTGTACATGTTTAAGTGCCTCAACCTGTGCCCTTGTGGTTTGGGCAGGGAAAGAAGAATTGAATAAAAAATGAATGACAGGGAAGCATGTTTAATGCTCATCATGACTGATTTTATTTGAATAGTGCACATCAATGAATACATTATTCATACAATCAACTTGCTAATCATCTTTTATGTAACATCATCTAGGGAATGTTTTTTTTACTTAGCTCATTTTAATGGTGCACTTGCTTTCACTTCCAGCAGAGTAAAGTGTGACAATAATAACAATGAAATGGAAGAACAGACGGTAATAGCTGCTACGAACATGACTGTATAGAAACAGAATATTAATGCGAAAGTTAATGATTTTAGTAATTTTCACATTGAAAAGACACTCAAAATAAAATAAGTTCCATTATATTCAATAATAGAAAGAATTTAAAATGCTAAAGATATTACCACATGATTGTTACTCTAAATGAAAATCATGTATAAACAAAGAATATAAACTCGCATGGCCTGTCATTTTAAGGCATAACACATTTTTAATAATTCATCATTTGAAAAGCAAAAGGATAACTTGTCATAACTTGCTGTTAAATTTCCCCATCCCCCATGTGTTGCTGAGAGCTGTCAGTCAATGGTGTGTGATTACCCAAATTTATTCCTCATGGTAAAAGATTTACAAAAGTGATTGTCTGGAAATATTTGCTTGGGGGAAAGGGCACACACATTATTACTTGCAAATCATTAAACTGCTATTTTTAAAGATAGTGCAATTTTGAAACAAGTAATGCCGACATGTGCTGTTTCTTTCCTTTAATAAAAGTCTGTCCTTTTATAATAAAAAAAACCTACACAGGTTTACTGAGGCTACATACCTGGCTAATTAGACACCATTAGCGTGACAGGCTGTAGTCATTGTTTTACAAAGGGAATAAGGGAAATAAGTATTCTGCACAATTAACGTGTAAAATTTAGAACCAATAATAAATTGAACTTGTGATGGCTTTAGGTCTTGACTTCAAAGTACATTGTATCAATATCTTTTAGAATAGGTTGTTCTCTGGTGTTTTTACTGGCTCTTGCATTCAACTTCAGCTTAATAACAAAGACTAAATTAAGGTTTCATAGCAGATTTTTAGAAGAAGAAAATCATTGTAAACCCAATGTCATCACAGTGAGAACTGGTAATAAAAAGTTAAGTATTACTCTGGCCAAGTCTGGATTCAGTAAATAATGACCATATGACCTGGGGCTCAAAGAAGAAGAAAGCTTTAACAAGCCTTGGATCTCCTTTTTGAGAATGTCAGTGCAGAAATCTAAAAGCAGACTCAAAGATTACTATGCAGAACCGCAGCAAAACAGTTGACTACTAGTTTACAAAAACATATTACAGGGAATTTTTTTTTAATTTAATACAATATTTTTCCTGCTGTCTAATGAACAAGAGTGGCTAGAGGATCTCCACTTGGTTAGCAAATACCTGTAAGAAATCATGCATTACTGAGAAAAGGTTTTCAGCTACATAGTTTCATTAATAAAGGTCAAAACAATAACTACAGTTGCGTTACAAATCACACTGCCGTGAAACAGTGGCAGCAAGTACAGTTTTGTTTGTTTATTAGTTTATTTGAAGAGGACAAGGCACATTAATGGACAGTCAGGACAACTATTTTGTGTAAAAGCGCCAGATTTAGCTATAGACTATTTTCCAGTAAGACAAATAACTGTTGAAATTCTCTCTGTCTACAAAACAATGAAAGAATAAAGGATAATCTGGTATAAATGAAAAGACCAAAAAACAGACATATATGTAACAAACTGACCTGCATTTTGTTATCAACCTGTCTTCTTCGCAGAATCTTTGAAATGTTTAAAAACAGCATAACAGTTGGAAAGAAAAGGCTTTAGTGTTTGTTTTCCTCAGTGTCACATGATCAAATATACTATCTGCTATGAAATGAAGAGCGTTACAGTCCCTGGCCTGGAAGAAACTGAGATAGTCTTCCCTATTCAAACCTAGGTGTGCCTGCAGCCGCTGATCATTGACTGATGGGGAGTTCCTGATTTACGCCACCGGTGGATTCTCACTGGACTGGCTGAAAAACACCTAACCAATCAGCAGCTAATGAGATGCAGCTGCTCCTGTAAAATTCTCTGAACACACTCATTCATTGGGCAGCTTTTGAATTGTTTATATAGCTTGCCCCATCCCTCCTTTTGTCTCGCTGTTTGATTGGACTTTTGTTTGCTTAGATTTGGAAAACTGAATGCTTTGGTAGTGAAGCAGTGTGAGTGTAGTGGGTACTTGGAGCAAGTTTTCTTCCAGTTTGAAACAACTGTTAATAAAAAAAAATTTGTATACCAATCCCATAGGTTTATCTGTTTGACTGTCTTTTCTTTAGGAGTTGCTTATGTTTTGAAGTGAGTTTTTGTGTAATTTGGGCTTTTTTCATACCTCCTTGTCAGTGGCGGATCTAGAAAAATGTTTATGGGGTGGCAAGAAAGGGGCAAGAATTTTTCAGGGGTGGCACCATATGCCAGAATTTTATATATATATTGGTTTTATAGATCAGTCAAACACATGCATCACCTCTTCACTCCCCAGTATTTACATATATGATAGATACATACATGTATTTGTTTTGCTTCAGGTTATTTAAGCACATTAAAGCTGCATTGCGCAACATTTTTGTTAAAATAAAACTATTTAAAAAAAATCTATAGTCAGTTCCTGACGATACAATTCAGTTTGGGCTTGTGAGAGCGCGTAGCGTGACGTAATGATGCACGTACGTACCCATGTACGCGGTCTAAGCTAGCTTAGATAAGTGTAGCTAGCCAGCCACGACACCTACACAAGCTCCCCGTAAGTCAAAGAAGAAAATAATTTTATCCAGCATTACAAAAAGAGCAAAAATGGCCTCTGACCGTCGCAGAGCTCGGAATAATGAGCACACGCCTGAAAGTCATGGGAGTGCGCATTTTGCTGATTGCAGTTTGTCTAACGGCCACATGGTGCACTCTCTGCAGCACTTTCAGCAAACTAGCAGCTTTAAAGGTTCTCAAAAAAGAATATAATGCAATGATTTTCATGAGCTTCAAGCTCCTAATGTCCAATTTTACCCCCTTAACATTCCTGCAATTTCCACCCTACTTTTTTTTTAAACGCATACCCAAAATTAACTTATTGTTACCAAGCAATATGAATTTTAATACACTGAAAAATAAAAAAATGTATGTCCGATTATTTATTTTATATAAATAAATGCTGTAAAAATGGCTTTAAAATAGGTTGGGACCTAAAACACACTGTGGGTCTAAAGCCTGAAGTATTACCTTCATCCACACCAAATTTGACAGCAATAAACCAAGAAATGAGTATTCTGCACACATTTTTCTAACTACAGGTCAAAGGTGTTCAAAAGTGTGCCATATGCGCCATCTCCTGGGTAAATGCCGTAGTCCTCACTAAATAAAAAACAACATCAGAATCATAACTGCATCCTACCATATAAAGCTTCACGGCTTCCTTCAATGTTGTATTTTGATTATAAAGGGTGTTTGGACACGTGCTGAAACAGTATGTTACTGGTACGCACTGTGCGTAATCTCTTCATGAATAAGACATTTTACGCACGTCATATACAATGGCTGCGACTAAGTCCGCCCGGTCAAGTTATATATCTGCATTTACAGCATTAAATTGGCTATTCGATGCGTCAATCATCTGAGTTCTGGACCGCGACTGGTTTGAGTTACTTACCATAACGTGACTTTCCATCCATGCGCCATTGGTCGGAGATTTACCGTACGTAACGAATAAACCGGATGATTTTTTTCTTTCTTCTGGGCATGCTCAGTGACCTTTGTAGGCAGAAGTGGAAGCGAAGGAATCGGAAACAAAGCCGTAAAGACTACAAAAATGGCCATAGACATTTCGGGAGGGCATTTTCACTGTTTATTTTACATTTTCTTATCGGTTTTACTGTTGTCATGGAATATTCACTTTATTGGAGGACTTTACTCGGACCCTTATTGATTTAAAAAGACAATTTTTGTTAGAAATGGATCGGTTTTGTCACGTTATTGGACTACAAAGTGGTGAGTTCCATATTTTTATACCTCCGTCAGGAGAACGTTTGTGTTGACAAAAGCGCTCACTGTGTCTTCAGTTATGATTGTATCCTTAAACGCCAGACATAATTAGAATCACAAGACTCTTAGCTTTCCACTGATATAAAATATGTATAGGTTCATAGAAGTTAGAAGTCAGAAAATCGATGGATTTAAACCAGAAAATGGGCTGGGTCCGCCTGCGGGCCCTCGGAACGTTAACGGGTTTGAATTCATAGCTGCTAGGGTGGCAGCAGGGGTGGCAAGGCTTTCTTTTAGGGTGGCAACTGCCACCCTATGCCACCCCAGTAGAGCCGCCCATGCTCTTTGTATAGTTATTCTTAAGAACTTTATTTTGTAATAAACCTTTTAACTCCTACCTTACCAGCTTGACACAATCCTTTAAGTTACCACCTTTGAACCCTAGAAAAGTGGGCTGTAACAAAGGGGAAAGGTCAGGGATTACCTGAAGACAGCCTTCAATAAACCATTAAATAGCAGATAATCTACTGGTGTGATTGAATCAGCGTAATAGTTGAATCATATGTTGCTATAAAAAAGCTTGCAATATGGTCAAGAGTTTTTACAAGAGAAGAAAATTTAAACAGTTTTTTATTTTACATGTAACATGTTTCCTATACTTCATAAAAGCCTATTGCATGCTTAGGCTGCACAATTAGTACGATTTTTGCACTATTGCTTCTAGGTTCCCCATCATAATCTTGGCCTTTCTGTGTGAACTTTCATTTTGAATGCATAAGTTTTCTCCAGGTACTACTTACATGCATGTTAGGTTACTAAATCTCTTATGTATAAATGTACAGTCCTAGTAAAAATAAATAACATAGTGATTGAAAAGTTTCAATGTAGAAATGGTCTAGGCTTCCCTAGGTTCTAAGATTATTGCATAGAAAAAAACAGTAAAAAAAAGAGACCAATTTCTCCTTTGATTACTACACAAAAATTTCATTCTAAGAATCTGACTTCTACTTCCATTTAACAATGATTGCAGATTTAGATTTCAGTTGACCTTTTAATTTTTGCTTGTTCTGAGTGGAAGTAATATTAAAGCTTTGGAGTGACAAAGCCAGAGTTCTGAATTGAAGCCAATGGATAATTTGTGGATGGAGCTAAAGATTAGAGTGAAGAAAAGGAGGCCTTCCAGTTTCAAAGACTTGGAGCTCCTTGCAGAAGATCAATGAAAAAAGAAAAAAAATCATACAAATGCAAAAAACAGTTTCTAGGTGCATCTCTACAAGTTACCATACATTAAAGCTGCAGTTCGGAGAATATACTTATGTATCAAAGTTTTATAAATCTTTAAAATGATAGTGGGGTTCAATACTATGATATAAGGTTAGTGTTCCACAACATTTGTTATTCTTCCTAAGTTCCCCCTTCCTCCCACATATCGCCAAATTTTTTTAGCCAATAGAATTCAAGTTTCAGCCTTGTCGGCTGACAATCAACTTACATGCGCATCGCACGAACCTGTGATGATGAGGCCGTTTACACAGGCAGCTCCTGTTTACAGTCGCCATATTGGAAGAGAGCGTCAGCCATGGAGAAGTTGCTAACCTCTGAAATGTCCATAACAAAATACAATCGGGTGATGATCGATAGCGCTTGCTGCTTTCCTCTTGACCCGCTGTGAACAATTGTTGAGGTGGGGCTAGAGGGAGTGAGGGGGGGAGGGATGTTTTGGGAGAGGCCTTGGTAGTGGAATTTAACAAATCTCTCTCTCCCTTAAATACTCTGGACATCAGCTTTAACACAGTCTGAAACATGTATGATTTTTGACTACAACCAATCACAGCTGCTCCTCGAACGTAACCAGCTCTCTCATTGGTTAGACACGAGCTGTGCAGCTCAGCAAGGTCCACCCAAATATGGCTGTCTAACCAATGAGAGAGCTGGTTACGTTCGAGGAGCAGCTGTGATTGGTTGAACTTGGTTTTCAGTGTGCTCAGGGACCAGGAGGGTCACTCGAATGCTACAAGGAGAGGGTAAACCATTTAGGAAATGCAATTGCAAAAAGGATTTGAAAATGAGAGCCGGAAATAGAAAACGGATGTAGAAAAGGGAATAACTTTTTTAAATGTATGAAAAGGAAAGATATTTGCAATCTCATTTATTAATTGTGTTATTTAATTCTCTATTTTGAAATAGGATTTGAAAAACATTTTCAAATCACAGTATTTAATAATCAAATAATAAATACAATTTGCAATTCCTCTTTAGTATTTCAATTTAAAATGTGTAATTACAAAATGCTTTTAAAATTTGTCTTTTTTTGTATAAATTAATTGTTGAATTTGAAATTATATTTAGCAATCCATATTTTTTATTCACAATTAAGCACTCATCATCAAAATGCTGTATTGCTTTTCCAATGACCCCTGTAGTTCTCCATTCAAAAAGGTAAATAAGAAATGAATAAAAAAAAACGGAGCACTGAAAGGTTTTAGAAACAATCGCCTTTGCTGGGGCTGTTCCTTCGATTCTGTCTAGCATGTGTATGTGCAACACTTTATTCCTTTGACATTTATTCTGCCTGGCATTGGAGCACGGGGAGCTGAATGTCTAATACCACCCAGACCAAAATTCCAGATAAAGTCACATTATTTGCACCTAAATCCACAGAAAGCAAAGCAAAACATTTCAGCAGGTAGACTTATACGTTACGACAGGTGCCTATGTCCATCATATCAGTGTGTTGATATGCGCGCTGTTGTTTCGAGCCAGCATGTCAGGCCCAGACTTCCATTGCAGCCCATCTATCACACAACAGTGACAGATTACAACAGCTTTATCTGTAGTTGAATAGGATAAGTTGGAAATAGAAATTTAAAGTAAGATATTGTGAAAAGTTTAACATCCATGAAGGCTAAGTGGTGCCATATTTATCCCAAATGCTAAAAAAGCACATTTTATAATCTTTACAACTATGAAACTCAAGAATCCTAATTAAAAAAGAAAAGAAAAAAGAAAAAAAAACTTTTGCACAAACCTGATGTCAAAAAAGGTCCAGAATTAGTGTAGTAGATTTAGTAGAGCTTTTTTTATTTCTGAATGTATTTTTCTTTTTGTTTTTACCATTGTTTATTTTCTGTACTTTTTGCCAGAAGGTGAAGCACTCAATAAATCCCACTGAAGGGAGAAAATGTAAGCAAAATGCTTTTCCCCATTACACATTTGTTTGATGTTTTCAGTCTTGGAGAAAAAATCACTGTTTTTGTTTTTCACTGTCTGATTTATGTATTCTTTATATTTTTTCAGTGAAGTGCAGATTCATATGTACACTTAAAACAGGCTCTGTGGGGGACAGATAGCTAAAGGAATTAACAGCCATTTCACGCCAGCACCTCAGTGGCCGAGCAGGGCACTGGGAGAAGGAGGCAGCCAAGCCAAAAACGACCCGCGAGACACTCAGTAATTGTGCCGCTCTGAAGAGCAGGTAGGTGTGCAAATTACTAAATGTGCCGTGTAAGCCCATTTCAGCTAACTCAATCACTGTTGAGCTTGTTATAGTTTGTGCAACTTTATTTTAAATTCCATCTTTGAATATTAGTTTTATGAATGCAGCCCCTAATATATTTTTATCAAACCATTGTAAAATAATAGCTTTTTCAGTTTCGGTTGTTTTTTCTTTTCTATTTAAAGATGTAAATAACTTAATTTTGATGGGAATGATTTATATTCAACTAGAAATTCAGCAATACCCAAAAGATGTTGACCTTTGGAAAACCTAGACATTGCTCATGACTACTTTAAAAGTATGGGAAAGACTGATGCTCCAGAAGCTAATACAAAGAAAAAGAGAGTGATTCAGAGACCTTCCATACTATAGGGGGTAAACATACAGACCCTTTCCCAAAAAATCTAATATTATGGAAAAGTTTATTTATTTCCATAATTCTATTCAAAACGTTAAACTTCCATAGATTATAGATTCAGGGCCCACAACTTAAACGATTTCAAGTATTTTGTTGTTTATTTGTACATAATTTGGGCTTCCAGCTCATAAAACCCATGAATACAGGAATTCAAAAAAATTAGAATGATATGAAAAAATCAGCCCAAATTTTACAGGGCATGCATGTTTTAAACTGAGTGTCACACACTAATCATCTACTAAACTCAAGACACCTGCAAAGGTTTTCCCAGGTGTCATTAAATTGTTTCACTTTGGTTCAAGTGTCTCAGTTAGGTACAATATGGGGAAGATTGCAGACTTGACAAGTGGCCAGAAGACCATCATTGATACCCTCCATAGGATGGGTAAACCACAAAAGTTCATAGCTAAGGAGGCTGGCTGTTCACAGAGTGCTGTGTCCAAGCATATCAATGGAAAGTCTAGTGGAAGGGCAAAATGTGGCATGAGAAGATGCACCAGCAGAAGAGATGACCGTGGTCTTCAACAAATTATCAAACAGAGAAGATTCATGAATCTGGCAGAGATCCAGAAAGAGTGGAGTGAGGCGGGAGTCACAGCTTCAAAAACCACCACATTCAGATGCGTCTCAACTGGGTCAAGGAGAAGAAGGACTGGATTGTTGGCCAGTGGTCCAAGGTCCTCTTTTCTGATGAAAGTAATGTGTACTTTTCATTTGGAAATCAAGGTCCAAAGGTTTGGAGGAAGACAGGTAAGGAACAGAATTCAAGCTGATTGAGGTCCAGTGTGAAATATCCACAGTCATTCATGATTTTGGGTGCAATGCCTGGTTCAGATGTTAGTAAACTCTGCTTTCTTAAATTCAAGGTCACCGCATCAGTCTACCAGTATGTTTTAGAGGACTTCATGATTATTTTTGCTGAGGATCTGTATGGAGATGGAGATTTCATCTTCCAGCAGGACCTGGCCCCTGCCCATACCGCCAAAAGCACCAAAACCTGGTTTGATGCCCAATGCCATCACAGAGCTTGACTGGCCAGCCAACTCACCGGACCTAAACCCTATTGAGAATCGATGGGGTCTTATCAAGAGAAAAATGAGGGGCACCAGACCCAAAAACAAAGACGAGCTGACAGCAAGCATCAAGTAAATCTGTGCTTCCAAAACTCCCAGGCAATGCCACAGGCTGCTAGCCTCGATGCCACGAGGCAGTGATTAAGGCAAAGGGATTCCCTACCAAGTATTGAAGATTGACATTTTTTTCTTGATTTGATTTGATCCTAATTTCTTTTTTTTGTTTCTGCAAAAACAGATAAGTAAATAGTGATTTCTTCACAGTATTCTAATGTTTTGAATTCCTGTTTTTGTGAGTTTTATGAGTTGGAAACCCAAATTATGTACAAATAACTAAATATTTGAAATTGTTTAAGTTGTGGGCAGTTTAACGTTTTGAATGGAATTAGGAAATAAATAAACTTTTCCATGATATTCTATTTTTTGGAAAGGGTCTGTAACTTGTGTTTCTTTGTTTTTTTTAACTTAGATATTTACTCAACAAAAACTGTTTCTATTTTATTCTCTTCTTTATTGAAAATCAACATATTTCTTTTTCTCAAAACTCCACTGTGTATTTTTGCTTTGGTGTGCTGTCCAACTTTTTTTTTTGATGCTTTGAAACTCTTTCCCCTTGATGCATTGCCTTTATATAAAAAAAATGTCAAAGCTGCTGGAATATGAAGGATTGCAGCACGACCTCAGAGTGCCTTAGGGTGGGGAAAAAAATGTCATCCAGGCCTCATCTAACCGAGTTGCGGCCTCAGTAGATGGGTTGGGATGGAGGACCATCGCGGGAACAAAGAGATGTTGACCCCAGACACATGACAGCAGAGCATACATGACATACTACCGGTGTGCTTCTGTCTGGCCTCTCCAAACATTTGCTATCACCCAGAATCCACATGTGTGGGGATATAGCAGGACATCCAGGGCACACGTCCTACAATATTCCAGGTAAAAATAACTGCTGACTCCGCTAAAGTTTGGTGTGAACAAGAAAACTGAAGCAATGGGACGTGACCACCTCCCCTATTCAATAACAGTTCAATGAGTATCAGTTTATGTGATCAGCACTTTTAAATAATTCGTATTGCTTCTTAAACTCATGATTGCTATAAATCTAGTGTAGTTGTCAAATTTATTGTCCCTTTAAATGTTTTTGAAAGGTTGTAAACATTCCTGCTCTTCTATTTTGTAGGTAATACACCTGGATAACATGCAATCATAACCTAAACTTTAGCTCTCTGGTGGTGGGTTAGATGAATAACTAATTCCTACGGTGGCCCTGAAAGGTCACAGCACACAACTTAAGAAAACACATGCAAAAAGACAAAACACAAGCAAATTGAGAAAACATTTTCATTAATTTGACAACACGTGTGCAGCATTTAGAAAAACAACACAACACATTACAAAAATGCGCTGCAAATACAACTGTGTGGTCTTCACAGCTCGTTTTTCTAATGTGTTGTGTTGTGGTCTATTTGCAGCCCATTTTTGTAATCTGTTGTGTCGTTTTTCTAAATGCTGCACAGGTGTTGTCAAATTGATGAAAATGTTTTCTCAATTTGCTTGTGTTTTGTCTTTTTGCATGTGTTTTCTTAAGTTGCATGCAGTGACCTTTCAGGGCCACCGTAAATTCCCCTCCCTTTAATTAATGACACAGCTATACCCTGTCTCCTGGCATGAACATTGTAAAGTAAAATAAATGCCTTTTTCAACAAAATTACTGATTGATTACAGTTGAAAGACCCAATGATGACCCCTTTTCTGGCAGAAAGCACAAGGTTTCTGATTAAAATCTCCGGATATGTAAAATAATGTATGAATGCTTGCAGTTAAACAACGTACCCATGGCCAGTGGTAGAAAAACAAGCTCACAGCATCACAGGTCCTCCACCATGCTTAACAGTAAGTAAGAGTTGCTATTCCACAAAGTCCTTTGTTTCACACCAAACCCCCCTGAAGTGTTTGAAGCCAAACTACACAGTTCCAGATAATCTTCCCCCCTTAAACCAGTTTATTCTTCTTCGTCAGTGGGGGTGTGAACACATGCAGCACCATCTTCCACCGAGAATGTAATGATGAGTGATAAATACCAGGCTCTGTTACTAAACTATAAAAATGATGACGAAAATGAAGACGGCGTGTTAGAGTAGATGACCGCTCTGAGTGAAATTGATAAAAATCCAACATAAATATGTAATTGAAAACCACTTGGAGATATGGCATTGGACGTGAGAAGTGAGATTTATCAATCATAAACAGGAGGGAAATGTTAGAAAATTTGTATTATCATTGATAAGTGTAATACTGTGTATGTTACTGTATAATTCCTCATATGGGTGATAAATCCTCTCTAAGAGTTGATGAAGAGGGTTGTCTGGAAGGCCTAATTTACATGTACTTTGTTATTCCGTTTCAACACCCACAGGCCTAATGTGAATGAAATTAAAATAAAACAATAACACATTATTTCAAGGAGTCATGAACTGTAATTTTCACTTTTCCACGAGAAAAAATGTATGTTATGATTGCCTAATGATTATACACTGGCCGGGAAGCCGATAGCGTTTGTTTGAAGCGTTTGTTTACCCTTGGGTTCGTCAACCAGCGCCATGCACGCGCACTCAAATACGCGATGTGAAATTTCTGGCCGACTTGACATCAAGTCGGCGCAGGATATACCATATATGGACATCGCAGACCTATGCTGCAGGAAGCCCGCCCTGCTCCTCTCCCCCTCATATTCAGTCGAGCGCCGCCATTACTGAATTCCAATTCGAAGTACGAACTCGAGCTCCGTTTGGAAAAAGGGGCCATTCCAACAATCAGAGACTTGCCTGCAATTGAAACGGTAAGACTGTATTTTTATTGCTCTACTGTGTGTAACAAACAGCAGCTAACTACTATTGCGGCTATTGTTTGCTAGCGGGAGTAGTAGCTTTGAGGACAACACGGGTAATGGCTGCTACTTTGCAAACAACAAATGACCTAGAAGGCCACCAATCAACTCGCCCCTCATTTGCATTATTAATTAATTAATTTGCATTATTTTGCATTAACAACATCATGGATGATGTCAAACATCGCTGCAGGAACTGCTTTCGGAGGAACATAAACGGTTATAACAGCCACGTATGGAATCTCCCTTGGCATGTAATATGGGCGGAAACCAACTGCCAGCAGCTCAATATTGGGACAACATACTTTCTGTTTAACCGTCACGTTTGGGGGGTTAACCCATCTCTGATTAGAATAAAGAATAAAATAACTCCCCCACCTCTGCACCTCCTGCTCCTCCGTGGATCTCTATCCGCTCGCACAGCTATGAAGCCGTTTATGTCCACGCATGAGTCCAGTGTGTTGTCATTCAGCCAGGACTCCGTTAGACAGATCAGACTGCACTCCCTATACAGCTGTTGGTTCCGCACAAGCGACTCCAATTCATCACATTCGTTTGGAAGTGAGTTAACGTTTCACATGATGACACAGGGTAGGAAAGGCTTATATCTCCACCTCTTAACGTTGATCTTCGCCTTTAACTTGAGTCCGGTTCTGCATCCACGAAACGTCCTCCTTAGTGCCGTTGGAATGGGATGTTTCAGTCCATGTCTTGTCTTTGACAATTCCAACAGTTCTTCCCTTGTGTAACGACTTTATCAGACTCTGTACTCATTATATTGAAAAAAGGCTAAAAGAATATGTCACTTTCAACAAAAATAGTAAAGTAAAATATATATATATATTTTTAAAGTTTGTAAATTGCAAAAAACTTTTAAAAATCATTAAACTACAAAAAACATTACAATCATATAGGAGCTACTCTGACTTGCTGCCACTTGACCGGCGCATAGCAACAAAAAAAACGTATGTAAACGTACTGATTGAGACTGAATCTTTGTCTCATCTTGTATCTTGCTTGCCTGTTTGGGCAACTGCAAATTTCAGCTGAGCTTAAAGGCGTTAATGTCATGTTCTTGGTCAGGAGTTTTGTTAAACTCTGTTTACAACATTTCCTGATCACTTAAACCAAAATTCTTTCCTTTGTGGGTGACACAAATGGGTTTTCCAATAGGAAGCAGGCTCAAAATATTCTTCTGGAATAACCCCAACCTCAACACTATTTAAATTCATCGACCATACTAATGTGCCATGTCAGTGCCAGGAAACCAACCAGATTAATTCAGCTCTACCAATTTGGACAAGAAAAGTGGTCAAATATCGAGCCAAAATTTTCTCAGGACTCTGCTTATGGCAACAAGAAATGTGTGTTTTCTCCACAACTGGTGATGAACATTTATTACACATATTTCAAAATTTTGTGGGGGTGCAAAAAAATTATTGTGCTTTTTTTAAATATATCCTAAGAAAGGATCCTCTTACTGTTGGGCTTGGACTTTCCTCATTTTATTTCCACTGCTTTTTAAATGTATCAACCTGTCAGTGTAAGGCAAGATAGTAAATTCCTGTGTCACTCCATGTTAAACTGATGGCTGAACAAATGCCACAGACTAAAATGAGAGGTGAAAAAAACACACACCCCAATTCCCATATTTGTCTACATTGGATTGCTTCAAGTGTCACTCAAATAACGCTGCATTTGGAGCACTGCAGCGCCCTACCGCGCCCTACAGCATCGACTTCTCAACTGTAAAATTGGGCAGACATGCTGATCCTCGAGCTTCCGCATTGGCCTTGGCTCCTCAGTATTCAGCCACTCAACTTGGGCAGAAGCAACACTGTCTCCTGCTCTCATCTCACAGCAGAGAGCCTCTCTGCCCATTTCACTCAAGTGCTCATGGTCCACAGCGCAGAGATAAGACAACCTGTTGATGTGCGGCACCTAACTCTATGTGTCATGGTCTAAAGTGTTTTTCATTCTGCACTTGTCACTGTAGAGGGTGGCCAGTTGCCACACTTGATTGATTCTGTGAGCAGACAAAAGTACTTCTGTGGTGTTGTCAAAAAGAAAATGGAAAAAGAAGAAATTGTTGAGATTCACCAAACAACATTCTACATAAAGTGACTGTTCAAGTTCTGTTTGGTCTCATAACCTCAACACAAACAATCAGCTGAACTTGTGAGCCACTTTAAGGGGGGTATTCGACATACCCGAAAATTGTTTTAAATTACTAGTGGAGTCAGCTATGAAATGCTGGTTGTGGACTCTTTTCCTCTCTTAAACAGCTCTTAGTAAAGCTTATCTACATGTGGTTTCCAAAAGCATTGTGCTGTAAAAATGTTTTTGCCCCCTAGGATTTCTATCTATGATTTTCTGTCAGGCTTATGTGTTTCAAATCATCAAACTAATTTCAAAATCAGACATAAGTAAGCAAAACAAAATTGAAAATTCAGTTTGTAAAATATGACTTCATTTATTAAGTGTGTGTAAACAAATTGCCCCTTAAGCCTTATAACTGTTTGTGCCTGGTAGCAACAACTACCATCAAGTGTTTCCAATAAAAGGCAAGAAGTCTTTTACATCACTGAGGATGAATTTTTCTACAATCATTTTTGCTCAAGTGTTTTATTTCATGTTGTTCAAAGGTGAACATGCTAGTGTGGTTCGGATAATTTTCCTGTTACATAAACCAAGCATTCTTGAGCTTAGGGTAACAAACTGATGACTGGACATTTGCTTTTAAAAATATGTACCAGAAAGCAGAATTTAATGTTCCAAAACTAAGAAGTTGCCGAGGTCCTCAAGTGGCAAAGCAATCATACACCATCATGCTAGACAAGTTTGTTTGTATGGTATCTTTTCTACACAGGGTAATTCAAAGTGCATTACAGGATAACAAACCATAATAAACACTAAATGTCATTAACTTTGATCTTGTGTTTTGTTTTATTTCAGGCTTTGTTAGTCTTTTAGTTCATTCGGTTTAAAATTCCTTGTAGATTAATCTAGTGTTTGATATGTATATTTATTCTGCTCTGTTACGGTCATTAGTTACATTTGCTTGATCTTAGTTCAAACTGTTTCTTTGTTAGTTCTTGGTTCACATTCTGTAGTATCTGAGTGTCCATGTACTCCTCGGTTTGTATCTCTACTATTGTTTACTTCTGTTAAAGCCTTTGTTCCCTGATCTATAGTAGCTTCCTTCAGTGTGTAAGCTGTACTCCCAACTGCCTCCCATCTGCTCGTTATCTTACCTGTATAGCATTCCAGAAATCAAGCTGCCCAGTATAAATACTACTTATTTTTCTAATTTAGTGTCAGTTTGTTCTGTTATGCCACCAGCCTGTTTATCAAGGTCCCTATACTGTATTATTCTTGATTCACCCCTGGACTTCAGTATTTGTATGATTTTGGTTAACTGTTTCGCCTGCCTGCCTCCTTCCTGAATGTTGGGTCCTGCAATTCACCTGTTCTATGACACTAAATACTAAATAAACTAAATCAACAACTCAAAATGTACATTGAAACACTGACTGTGTGATGCTTTTTTAGATGTTATTTTTTGATAATTTGTGATGAGATACACACCAAAAAAGTTCCACTTTTGTCAAAGTGTTTTTTTTCCCACAGATTATCTTTTCAAAAATCTTTGGGATAAGCAAGAGGTTTTTAGCAGAAGTGAGATGTGCCTTTGTGTTCTTTTAGGTCAGCTGTGCTTTTTTTCCCATGGGTGTAATTTTTGTCCAGACTCTCTTATTGTTCGATCATGAAAACACCAACCTTAACTGAGATGTGCAATCCTTTTAGATGTTTTCCGTCTTTTGTGCACTTCAGTTGAGTCGCCGATACACTGTTGGAGTAATTTTGGTAAGGAAAACACTCCTGAAAAGGTTAATTGATGTTACATGTTTTCAGTTCCTATTAAATTTTTATGACTAAGGATGTCATCTCTTTGTCCTAAAGTAATCCTTTCCAGACTTTTGAATGTTAATGACCTTGTTTCCCATCTTTTCTTTTACTTCGTTAGACTGGTGTATGATGTGCCGCCTTTAGAAAACTTTGAGCATATTTCCATTTGTTAGATGTCATAATTACATGATTTTTTGATTTTGCACGTCTGACAGTAATCAGACTAGGCTGTGTCAGGTGATTTAACAATTTGTTTTTCCAAAGAATGTGATTAATCTCAGTTGATTCACTACTGAAAGGGGGGATGGGGTAAGTACTATTTTTCAATAGTGCCAGGTTGGGTAGATTTAGAAAAAAAAACATTTGAAAAATTTATTAAGCATTTATGCAGGGTGTCTTCGTCTGATATAAAAAATGTTTAGCATAAGAGAGAAGATATCTTCATATTTCTATTTGTAAAAAGTAAAAATAAAACCATCAGTCTGTTTCCCTCTATTTCACGATAATTTGCTAGTTTGTTTTGGTGTGTCACAAAAAAAATCCCAAAGAAATTTATTAAAGTTTTTGGTTGTAACTTTAAAACATTTTTCACAGAGAGATTGGAATCAGTCAAGCCATGGTCTAAACACTGTTGAGGCTATGGCCTTTACTGAACGAACTGGATCTCCCAGCATCCTTTCACTGAACGAACTGCATCTCCCAGCACCCATTGCACTGCCCTCGACCCATTCTCATGGGTCTGTGGCCAGTGATGACATCACTCAGTTGATAAAAGCAGCGCGAATATTGAAATCTTGGTCTTTTGGTCCCGGTGCCGTAAGGAGACGCTTTAATCCACTGCTAGCATTTCCCTTTTTCCGTTCGAACGTGCTGGACACGGAAGAACTTCCCTTTTAAACTTCGAAGTGAATCGGCCGAGCAAACAGACTTTCTTGTACGGATAACCAAGGAGTCAGCTGGCCATCTGAGCTCTATTGAAAACAGGCCTGAGTCCCTCAGCGCCTAAAGGTGGACGTCCGCTTTTTCTGACCTCGGTTTTGCGCAAACCGCTCCTTTAAACTCAACACTTTCTACGTTCTTCGTCGTGGACTGTGGAGAGCTGCCCCCACCAAGTAGGATTAAACTGATTTATGTCTTGACGGTTAATATCCGTTTTCTGTTTGTTAAAATAAGCCTGTCAACTTCTTAACCACTGTTATTCTTGGTCGTCTGTCGCTGTACACCGACCCTGAATGTGCATGCTTTTTGTGTTTTATTATTTGACTTTGGTTGCAACCAGAAGCAGTATATTATATTGTATTATTTCCTTGTTTGTTTATTGTCCGCTGCGGTCGGCACGTGTCTGTTTAGACAGGTCGCGTGGACTCAGTAGATCTCCTTTCTCCGTCGCCCCCGTTTCCTTTGTCCAAGCCACCATTGCTAATGAAACTAGCCTTTGTTGAATCGCCACGCGGTCTTCCTTTGTCTTCCTTTGTGAACCGATCGCGCCAATTGATAAGGCTTGAGTTATTTATCGCATTGAGGGGGTGAGCTGAACCCCCCCCTCATTCGCTCGCTGTCTCCCACACACACACACACACACAGCCTCACGCACACACACGCCCCCTTCCCTCGACATTAATTTTGTTCTATATTTTTGCATGCGTTAGAATAGATGGAAATTATGAATGAAATGTAATCTGTAAGGTTGACCTATTTCATTAATAAATTCCCTTAAGTAACGAGAAGTTTCCTGTGCTATTTCAGTGTGTGCTGTGAAGTTTGTTTTAACCCCGCGGACGAATTACGCCTTTTCATTGAGACTGACAGTCTGGTTTAATTAAAATTATCTCATTTATGAGATTGGTGCCCCGAAATCTTTAATAAACAGGTTAAACTCGAATGTCACCAATAATTATATTAATATTAAATTATTGATTATAATTATTGATGCACAGAAAACCAGACAACTTTTTATTATTAGTAGTTACAACAACACTAATTTTTAAATCTGAGTTTATCTTCAAAATAATAATTTTAAGCTGTTCTTAATAGTGAATCCCATGGATCGAAAAAAGAATGCTTGCTGGCTCAGAAACAGAAGAAAATGGATAGGCTTGATGAATAATGTATCCAGAAGGGAAGATGATATGACAGTAGGAAATTAAGCACACTAATACAGGGAACGGAGCACAGGGCGATCAGACCTTAATTAAATACTTTGAGGAGTAGAGGCCATGATTTAAGTCCAGACATTTACTACTTTCCTGCTGACATAAACGATGAGCTAAGGATTATGAGGCCATAGCAGGTGGGTGTGTTTTCAGAGACCTTGTGCCCTCTTATGGCTCTTGTAATGAGTTGCTATTTCTGATGAGGGATAATTACTGCTCTCTACATGTTAACATGATATAAGTGTCTAGCAAGGAGTCAGTTTCCTAATTCTACATGTGTTGCCAATGAGCTTTACCTCACCTCAGTACAAACTCTGCTGGTAAAACAAAGAAGCACTGAAAAAGAGCGAAACATGAAGATGTTCTAATCTTTTAGAGGCAAATACTAATTAAGTTTAAATGAGGTATTTATGTCTTTTCTAAGCGGAACATCCTTCTTTTTGTACTTTAGATATTTAATAGAAATACAAACAACTGAAGGATGTTCTGGAAAACCAGAAAATCACTCAGAGAAAGGTACAATTCATCAACCAAGAGAAATGAGAGAAAGTGGGAAAAAAAACTCTCCTGTACTGCCACAGTTTTTAACGGTGGCATCATACATCTCTCTGGGGGGGTGCCTGAAAAGAGGGCTCAAGCTGTTATTCATCTTTTGTGACATGTTTATTTTTATTTATGCTTTATGTTCAACTTTTTAGCCATAATTTTATTTGTAACCACACAGTGCAGACACAATAAATCATGATCTTTTCATTGTTCAACCTTAGTAGGGCACTGATATTGGTCACATCAGAATATTCACCACTAATTTGTAAAGCTACTACTTATGCTAGATGGAAAAAATCTAAATCTGAAAGGGCACATAAAAAAAAAAAAAATTATTTAAAGCCTTGAACCCAATGTTTTGCACCAAATGTTCAATACATCTACCGTTTTGGGGCTTCTGGGGGGAATGAAAAATTGCTAAACACTTGATAAACAGCTACCACATTGGTTTTGCTTAAGAAAAATAATATGGCTGATATGGACAAAGATAAACATGAAGACACTTTCTAAGTCTGATAAGAAGACTCAAGTCTAGTTTATACTTCTCTGTGGAGGTACGGAGACACGCAGCGCCATTATCCATCTACGCGAGGGCTCTCCAACATGCACGTAAGGATGGACAGAGTAGAGCCCAATTTTTTTACTATCCATTGAACTCAACGGAGAGCCCACTCTGTGAATGGTCAGTCCAACATCATTTCACCAGAACGGTGCTCTATAGTTGATGTAATTAGTTGTCATTACAGCATGCTAGATGCTAGATGCATTTATATTGCAAGGACATTTTATCTAATATGGTCCTTTGGTGATTTTGAACACCAGGAGGTGTAGAGAACAACAAAACAGACCACTGTGTTTGTTTGTTTGTTTACATGCTTTTTTTTAAGTATTCAGTGAGCTGCACTTCTAATAAAAAGCTTTCCAGCTCCATCAAAACTCACTCTCTGTTGTCGATTGCTGCTTGAGTGGATGTGCATTTACAAGATAAAGTAATAAAACAGTCATCTAGAGAAGTCACTGCAGTGGTAAGCAGACCCGCCAGAAAAGGTCTGCACCCCCTGCTGTCATGGCGGAGAATTGCTTTGCAACACTGACACAACAACGGATAAGTATAAAAGGAAAGTGTCACCGTCAATACGTATGCGTGAGTACAAACTGGCTGTCAGAGAAGAATAAACTAGGCCTCAGAGGCAACCTACACAAAGGCTCCCCACATTCAAGAGAGTAAGCAAGATTCCTCTGGTAGCATGAAGTCAGATTACGGATGAGTAGTAATTGGAATTCCGGCTCTTTTAGGAGAGCAAAACCTTACGGCTCTGCTCATTAAAAAAAGAACAAGCTCTTTCGGTTCCTTACACTTTTTTTTTTCTTAAATTCATTTATCATCAAAATGAATGTAAATTTATGTGTAAAATGAAAAACTAATCCACAAACATAATTATATTAAATGCTTATTATCGATATGACTTATTATATTCACCATTGAACATAGTGCTACGAATAAACCAATGTTAAAGTAGAGAAAACAAACAGATTGTATGTAAAAAATTTATAAACTTACAATAAACTATACAATTTAAAGTGAACAACATAGAAAAGCTGAAATAATGTAGATACCTACAGAGCCTGATGGATATATTTTAACTTTGCATACTCTACACTCTGCCTTTAAATTGTCAATGTAATTGAAATGCATCCAAATTTGTGCGCTGCGGGGTGCTGGGGTCGGTCGACTTTGCCGGTGGACTGGCCGGGAAATGGTTGTGCAGGGCGCCGGTCCTGGGTGGGGGTTGGGGATGTGTGGCTGCCTTCCCCACATCCCACCCCTCTGTTTTAAATGCACATTATAACAACACGCATCAACACCATACTCGAGCGGGAGGATGGAGGCTAGGGGTCTTTTCACACCCCATCAGGGGTTGGGGTCCGGAGGAGGAACAGGTGGTTTGGTCGGGGACCTGGGCTGGTGGGCTGCTTCGCCACTGTGGGGGCCTTGGCAGTCTACTTCTCGCTGGGACGCTGGGATGTCGGTGGTGGGAATTGACCTGGGGTGGCGGCGGCACGTGGCGGCCATCGCCCGGCCGTGGACCCCACCCTCTTTGGCCGATCCCTGGTTGGGTCCCTTCTGGGGCGCCCCTGGGGCCCATAATTCCAGGTGTATGGCCAGGCCCGCCCTAGTGTAGCCATGTGCCGGGGGAGCCCATGAGCTTGTCACTGCAGACCCCCGGGCCCTGGCATTGTAGCTGCTGGATGTTCCCCTGGGGTTCTCTTCTGCTCCTCTCTTGGGGTATGCGGTCACTCCTGCGCTGGTCCACCTGGGGCTCCTGAGCTCTGGGGGTCGGTTAGATGTCTGTAGCCCCGATCTCCTTCATGTCTGCATTGATTCCTGGGAGACGGATCGATGGCTTCTGACACCAGCTATCAAACACTTGTATCGAGAAACGATATGCACCAGCATGCTCACACACACATAGGTTATGGCGTCTCCGGTGTTTAAAAATAAAAAAATAAGAATTAAACTTCCGACACCTGCAGCAGATGCCGCAAAGCTGGTGCGCCAGGTAAAGAGAGATGATTTGCGCTTCCTTTGTGCTGTAAAATTTTTTATTAGCCTCATTGTAAATAGTGTAAATAGTTAAAATATAATAGATATTCTTGCAGTTTTTAGCTCTTTTTAGTAAGTTTTGACATCAAGCTTGTTCTGTTGCTTCAATTACATACTTGCCGTTACCCTTTGGTAGGCAACATGTATTTTGATAATATAAAAATCTTTTCTATTTTGTTTCTGTGATAAAGGAAACTAATATTGTTGTCAATTTATAGTAATATGTTTTTGTTAAAGTAGCTGTGTGTAAGAAATGTATTTCAATTAATCATAAAATGGCCCTGATATGTCACTAGACATTAAGAAATCATGTTCATTTCAAATACTTATATCACTGACAACAGTAGTACGCCCAGGATATTGTCATTTAAAAAGTGAAGTTGCAGCCCTCAACTGATGTTGATGTTGTCATCTTGTGTTTTGGCCTGAAACACCACCCTCCACCTATCTACCAATCACGAAGTCAGAAGTATTTTGCCATCTGGGTTGCCAGCTCTGCTCTGGTTACTACAGCTGCAGCTACAAAAGTGTTTTGGATAAAAAATGTCTAAAGTTATGACACCTAAAAGACCTCGTTATCATTCAGAAATACGTCGTGATAAAGTCCGAAATAAAACAAGGATTTGTGTAGGAGATTCCTTTGCAAGATGGAGATGGCTGAAAACAGAGAAGAATTTGAAGACAGATGCCAACCTTGCTAATTTTCTCCTGGACAGGTAAGATTCATTTATGTTTGGCTAACTTGTTCTTAAACTGTTACTGAACCCCATGAAAAATCATAACCTTGCCCCCAAATAACATTAGAAAAATTCTACAAAGTGGGCGGTGCCTGGAAGCATGGAGGGGTATGGCCAAGTGTGGAGGATGAGCGGAGGGGGGAACGTGGGGGTGTGTTCAGGAGGACAGTGACGCTTAATGTGACACTGAAACATGGACAGTGACCAAAGCGACGTTGGCAGTTTTGCGACTGATCGATCTGATCAACATTCATCTGTTTTGAACGTCAGCTTACGTTAGCATTACCACTCAGAGACTGGACTCCTCCTGTCTTCCTCTACCTCAGCAGCACCGGGCTCGGGCGGCACTGACTCAGCACTGCCCGAGGCTGGCGCTGCTGCTGAGAAAGAGAAAGACCGGAGGAGTCCGGTCTCTGAGTGGTAATGCTAATATAGGCTAACGTTCAAAACAGTATGTTAGCTATGCTAACTAAGTGCTAATGTGATAATAATGGTAACCTGAAAAACGCAATCCAACTCCAAACTCGCCACGGGGCCGGTATGTCTGATAGTTTGATACCCAAACCAACGGGGCGTGTCTGTGAGACCATGGCTGCTGTGACAGTCGATGCCTGTGACGTAAAGATGTACCGCTCTCCACCAATCACAAAATTCAAATGCAGTAGCCACCATTCAACCCTAACTGATTGGAGTACCGGTTTTGGCCACAATCTTACATATGGCTCCTTTACATTTTTCAAATGAGTTGATTGAAAAAAAAATGCTCTTCTGTGTATTTTACACTAATAGTTTGAGGCTGATGTTCGATTCAGATACAAGCTTGCATAATTAAACTTGGTTTATTAAATTAAAAATTGTTTTTTTTGTCTAAATATGGTTTTTAAAACATTGTTTATCTAATAATTTTTTGTATTATCTCAGTAGTAAACTAGCAAGGTGATTAAATGACGTTTTAAATACAACAGTCAAAATAACCCCCTGTGGCCGTTCTGGTAGTTACAGTATAGTGGCCATTGTAGTGCTAGATTTCACACATTTTTAAAGTGTTCCAGCAGTACAACTATGGTATCATTTTGTTTGAAAGAGAAAGCAATTGCCTTAATTTTTTGTCAGGTTTGATTGCCTATTCATGTTTAATTTGTTAAGAATTATCTTCATTAATATTTAGACTCAAATGCTAACACAATGGTACTTTAGATCAGAAATAGGCAGCAATATTATTCAACAAAAGAAGAGAAATTATGTTTGTCTTTGTTTTTTTTAACTTTCCACCAGTTCCACATTTGTTCCCCCCCAACTTGTCACTTTCTTCCTCTATGCCTCTCTTTCTTATGTTCCCTCTGCCCGTCCATAGATAGAAGATATAAGGTTGATAAATGGAGCTAATTGTTTTATGACACAGCTGGCTTGATGCTGGCAGGGCAATAAGACTGAATGAGGAGGCCTTGGGGAGGCCATTACCCTTCCCATTGTTATAAAGGAAAGGAGGACAAGGCTATGTGAGCGCACTATGAAGGTACTGGGTCATGGAGAGAGACCCTCTGGCACTTCAGACAGTTGAAAACCTCTAAAAAGCATTTGCCCATATACACATAGGTGTATGTCACCTATTTAATTAAATTCAGGTTTTTACACATTAGCCTGCCAGACGGGAATGTACAAAAATCTACTTGTTCATGTTTTGTTTCTGATAAAGGCTTCCAGCAGTTAATGGTATTCACCTGAATACCATGTTTTATTTCAGTCAAATTATGTTGTTTTACAGTCTTTAATAGATGCAACTAAAGACATGTCTGGGCTCAATATAAGGTTTGCACATAATTTCACAGTTCAACTTCATAAATCAAGTTTTGCAATCTTGTCGAAAATATCTCCCCAAAAATGTCAAGTTTGCAAATGTGCAGAAAGAGGTTTGCATGGTTGTAAATAAAGGTTTGCATTTGAAAGAATAACATAAGTGTCATAGTTCTTAGGTTTTTGTGTTTGAAGTTAATTCTTTTCCTTATTCGGTTTAATTATCATTTTAATGTATTCCTTGGTATTTATTTTATGGCACTTCCTTGTTTTCATATTCCCTTCTTGCTCTGAGAGATTTTTTACCTTTTTTTGTGTCCACCTTCTCATTTGTGTTTCCTTAGTTTATTTCACTTTAGATAGTTTCCCAATTTATTTCTTCCTTCTGTTCTCCAGTGTTTCCTTAGGTTCCCCTTAGATTCCTTCTTAGACATATCTTTCCACAGCGCTCCAGACTCATAAAGGGGAGTATGGACAACAACGCGAGTACCTCTGTGAATTAGCTGGGCTATTATTTATGATGCTGTGGGACTATATGTCATATTTTATGTTTCTCGTAAGTGACAATTAAACGGTTCCATTTGATTAATGAAATAATAGCCCACCTAATTTGCAGAGGTACTCGCATTGTCATCCATGTTGAATCTCCACTCCCCTTTAAGAGTCTGGAGATATGAAGTGGCCTGCTCTCTGATTGGACAGTGTGATCTGTCACCATCCAATCAAGGAAGCTTGTAAAGACCATGCCAAAATTTGCACCACAAATTCAGAGTGTCTCACGCAGTTTTATGCTGCACTTCTCAAAACAGGAAGTTTGCAAATTAACTTATATTATTCTTTCAAATGCAAACCTTTATTTACAACCATGCAAACCTCTTTCTGCACATTTGCAAACTTGACATTTTTGGGCAGATATTTTCTACGAGGCTGCAAAACTTAATTTATGAAGTTGAACTGTGAAATTATGTGCAAACTTTATGACCTTATATTGAGCCCATAGTCACTGACTAATGTTTTCTTTCCAAATTTTTTACTCTTCGATGCTTTAAAGTTAAGCCCATAATTATTTAAACTCCTGAAAGATTTAGGTTTAAAATGAGATTTTCATCTCAAAATGTGTATTCTTTAAATTGTTTTAATTCAATACCTAATGTCGTTTCTCTGAAACCATTATATATTAATCCAGAGATGGAATCAAAGACCATCTGGTGAATTATTATTTTTTTTTAAAGGAGACTGGTCCAACCATCTAGAAAAAGCGATAGTCAATACCAATGTCTCCTCATCACTTAAGAACCGTCCAGGCTTTGAATTCATTGCAATTAAGGCTCTCATTTGTAAAACTTTATATACACTACTCACAATAAGTTAGGGATATTGTGAGAGACTCAGTGGATGTAATATATATGGTGTTCGTTTCACTTCAGAGATTTTTGGTATAGGGAGGCAATTGTATTGGGGTGATAGACGCACCTCATTTAGTGTTTTCTATGTAATGACCTCACTGTGTACACCAAAAACACCAAAAAATACTAAAGACAACCCTTTTCAGTGTGGCATCAATTTCAGCATTCTGTGTGTTTAAAAAGCTGGTATTGTCAGTAAGTCATTCCAACTTCATCCTTCAAACAGCCATGAACTCACGGCATCACTTAACAAACGAGGAGCCACCTGGCCATAGCGCGCCTTCGGGTCGGTGGCAGGCAGTCAGATGTTGTACATGAACTTGCTGTGTCTCAAAGTGTCATCAGCAGACTTGCATCAAGACACAGAACTACTGGCAGAGTTCGTAACAGACCCAGGAGTGGAGCCCCACCAGTGACAGACTGCAACGATGACCATTACCTAAGGGCCTATGCACTCAGACATTGTCATGCAACTGCCACACAGCTGCAGGCCCATTTACGAGATGTGAGCGGTACTAGGGTTTCCAGACAAACCATTTGCAACCGACTCCACCGCTTTGGTTTGAATGCCAGAGGACCATTGCAGGTGACTCCACTGAAACCAAGACACCGCCGTGAACGTCTGGAGAAGGCGAGGTGAGCGATACGCCGAGGTCAACTTGGTCCCCAGGGTTAGCTTTGATGGAGGAGGTATAACAGTCTGGGCAGGCATCACCAGTCAGATTAAAACTGATTTGGTTATTGTAGATGGCTCAGTCACTGCACATTCTTACCTCAGAGACATCATAGAACCCATCATCATCCCCCAATTCCGCCACACCCCCTCAACTTTCTGTTCATGGATGATAATGCTCCACCACATTGTGGCAGAATTGTCACAGCTCGACTTCAGGAAGTCAGAGTGCCTCATATAGTATGGCCAGCAATGTCCCCTGACCTGAACTCCATCGAGCACGTTTGGGACCAGCTGAAGCAGAGACTGGATGATCGTACTTCACCCCCACGTGACCTTGCAGAACTGTATGTTGCACTTGTGGAAGAGTGGAATGCATTGCCTCAGGATAACATCGTGAGGCTGGTGAGGAGCATGAGACGTTGTTGTCAAGCTGTCATTGTGGCAAATGGTGGAAACACCCGCTACTGACATTGTCAATTTGTGTTATTTGGGGCTACCCTTGTTCTTGTCTAAATTTTTGCGTTAATAAATATTACACTAAAGAAAATTGTGTTTCTTTTGATTAATTATTAGTAATGTCAAAGGATACTTTTACTTATTTTAATAAAATTCAGACTAAATAGGAATAGCACTCATGTAAATATCAATATCCCTAACTTATTGTGAGTAGTGTAGGTCAGTGATTTTTTTCCTTCTCACTTCTTTTCACAACAGTTGTTTTGATAAAATGAAGCCTCAAGATTAAACCACCAAAGACAAAGTTTTGCTGGTATTGATTAAGTTTAGGTATTTTACCGTCACAAATTTTAGATATAGCCTATAAAAGCATGTATAATTTTCTCTGTAATGGCCTGCATGTGAACCTTTTCCAAATACCTCTTCAAATGTTGTAATTTCTCCAACTTTTTCAATTAAATATGACAGCTTAACTAAAATAAGGACTTAAACGAATACAGTTACAAAATCTGAAATAAACCTTGACTTATTTTCCTGGGGAGAGAGCCCAATGAGCTATGAATCAGACAAGAGTAACCTGTGGTGTTCTGGACCCAAATTGGGCCTTCAAGAAGCCAGCTTATGTAAAATATTCTTAAAATTTGGCTAACCCAGGGAACAGAATCAGCTTTATTGGCCAAGACTCTGTGCACAAACAAGGAATATGACAGAGATTTTACATGCTCACAGAGTATTGACATAAGCATAAATATATACATTTATAAGTTAAACAAAAATAAAAAAAAGAGCATCATGTCCACATATGTGTTTGTGCACCCAATATTATTTTCCTAATCTTTTTTTTTTAAGGGTAGGTTGTGGTAGTGCAAATATGTGTCAGGGTGTGTGTGTTTGGTGTTCTCTCACCTGTTTCTCCACAGAGGGCGCAGCTTGTTGCCATCTCCCAGCTGATCGCAGTTAAGGCAATCAAGGAGCGGCAGTTAAAAGGGGAACGCTGACTGGGGGCAGACGCCAGATCGTTAACCTTGTCAGATGACTGATCGCCTTCCCGATTCGTTATCATCAAGCCTTTGTGATCCGATCTCAGCCTGCTTCCCCTGATCCTCCTGCTGCTCTCCTGCTGCCCTGCTCCGAGCTCAACCAAGCCCTCTTCTGTCGGTCCACCCTCAACCACCTTGGGGATCGGAACAACCTGGACGGAGTTACGTTGGACACACCGCGACTCTCTTTCCCCCCCCCAAGCTGAGGACAATCGTACTATCCAAGTAAGCCAAGATTCCATTCCTGCTTCCCCTCTGATTCATGGTAACCCACTCACCTTCATGTCCTCTCCCCATCAGTGGCTGCCTCCCTCCCAAGTTCCGTTCCGAGTATCATACCCCGAGCTCTGTGGATTACCTCCAGTCGTTCCGTTCCTGTGGGGGCAAACAATAAATCATCTGCTTTATAGCTAACCTCCTGTTTCTGCTGGTCGTTTGTGTGTCCGCACTAGAGTCCACAGAAACGAAACATGACAGAACGATCTGGCCAATCGGACTCTGCGGCACACTTACGTTCAGCCGTCTCCGAGCAGGGCATGCTCCTGGGTCGTCATGAAGCCGCTCTTCAGAACATGCAGCAGCAGCAGACTGCGCTCCTACAGAGTTTCCATGAGTTAACCAAGGTAATCCAGGATCTCAGTTCCAAACTTACTACCCAAACATCACCCCCCCCGGCCACTGCTGACCCGTCTCCTTCTCCAGCTTTTCGCGAGGTAGTCTCACCACCTCCAGAGCCCTTCGCCGGCGACCTATCGAAAAGTCAGGGTTTCCTGTTACAGTGTTCTCTGGCATTCGAACGTTCCCCTCGAACTTTCAGTGAGGACGCTAATACGATCTCTTATATTATAGCCCTGTTGAGAGACAGAGCCCTTTGATGGGCCCAGGCCAGCTTCGACCAAAGCTCCCTCAGCAGCTCCTCCTTTGACGAGTTTCTTAGACAGTTCAAGCAGACTTTCTGCGTCACGAGGGGCGAGGAACAGATTGCCAAGCTTCTGTGGGAACTCAAACAAAGAAACCGCTCAGTCGCCGACTTGGCCGTTGAGTTCCGCACCCTAGCTGCTGAGTCTGGCTGGAACCGACCGGCACTTAAGGCTGCTTTTCTTAATTCCCTGAACGAGCAAATTAGAGATGAGCTCGCTTACCGCGACGAACCCGAGTCCGTGGATAGTTTGATTGATCTCGCAATCAAGATTGACAACAGGTTACGCGAGAGATCAAGAGGAAGATCTAAACCGCAGTTTGTTTCTTCCTCTCCGTCAGCCGCCCCCTCGGCGGATTTCACATTCCCCGCTCCTCCTGCACGTCTACCCTCTCCCGAGCCGATGCAGATCGGCAGGGCTCGGCTTTCTCCGACGGAACGGCAGCGCCGTATGGAAGGCCGTTGCTGCCTATATTGCGGTACCCCGGGTCATTTTATTTCAACCTGCCCCGCTCGTCCAAAAGATCCAGTCCGGCAGTGAGTCTGGGGGTCCTGTCGGGCGGGGTCAATAACTCTAACCCCAGGCCCATGTTGCCCGCTTTGATTTTAGTTCACCAGACCCACATCTCTCTCCAAGCACTCGTTGACTCAGGGTCCGAGCAGAATTTAATTTGCCCTGAGATTGTGGGTAAATATAACCTTCCGGTGGAAGCGCTTTCTGTTCCCTTAAATGTAACTGCTCTTGATGGAAGGACCCTAACTGAGATAACCCATCAAACTGTCCCCTTAAGACTGGTCCTTTCTGGCAACCACCATGAGCAGATTTCTTTCTTTGTTTTTCCCAATAGAGACGCCCCCTTAGTCTTAGGTTACCCCTGGTTGGCCACTCACAACCCGAGCATTAATTGGGCTAAAGCACGGGTTGAGTCCTGGAGTGGGTTCTGTCACCAAAACTGCCTGCGTTCGGCCATTCCCAGTTCCGGTTCCTCTGTAGCAGTCCCAGTTTCTGATCAGCCAGACCTGACTAAAATCCCCCCCGAGTACCATGATCTGCAGCAAGCTTTTAGTAAATCCAAGGCTCTCTCTCTCCCTCCTCACAGGCCTTACGATTGCGCCATCGATCTCCTCCCTGGGGCCCCTCTTCCCTCTGGACGTCTCTTACACCTGTCCGCCAAGGAGAGAGCTGCCCTTGAGACATATGTTAACGATTCCCTGGCCGTGGGCCTAATTCGCCCTTCCACTTCTCCCCTGGGAGCGGGATTTTTCTTTGTGGAGAAAAAGGATAAGACTTTACGTCCCTGTATTGACTACAGAGGTCTAAATGCCATCACAGTCAAGAACCAGTATTCATTACCTCTCATCACCTCAGCTTTTGAGGCCGTGCAGGGGGCTAGAGTGTTCACAAAGCTCGACCTGCGGAACGCTTACCATCTTGTTCGGATCCGCGGAGGTGACGAGTGGAAAACGGCCTTTAAGACCCACATCGGGCACTTCGAATACCTGGTCATGCCTTTTGGCCTTTGCAATGCCCCGGCCGTTTTTCAACATCTGGTGAATGATGTGCTCCGTGATTTTCTAAATGTTTTTGTTTTCGTCTACCTTGATGATATCCTTATTTTCTCCAAGGATCTGCCACAGCATTGCCAGCATGTCCGGCTAGTTCTTCAACGGCTGCTAGAGAATTGTCTCTATGTTAAAGTTGAAAAATGTGAATTTCATCTGTCATCTGTCTCCTTTTTGGGTTATGTCTTCGAGGGTGGACAGGTGAAGGCTGACCCCAGTAAGATTAAGGCGGTCCAAGACTGGCCCATTCCCACGTCCAGAAGGCAGCTGCAACGGTTCCTGGGGTTCGCTAATTTTTACAGACGCTTCATTCGGGATTTCGGCGTCATCGCAGCCCCTCTAACCGCCCTCACCTCCGTTAAGCGACCTTTCATCTGGGACCAAGCAGCAGACCAGGCCTTCCAACATCTAAAGGTGAGATTCACCGAAGCACCCATTCTCATTTTCCCCAACGTAAAGATCCAGTTCATTATGGAGGTTGACGCCTCGGATACCGGAGTCGGAGCTGTCCTTTCACAGCGTTCTCCCCAGGATCAGAAATTGCATCCCTGTGCTTTTTTCTCAAAGCGTTTCACCCCTGCGGAGAGGAATTACAGCATAGGTGACCGAGAGCTCCTCGCTATCAAGTTGGCCCTGGAGGAGTGGCGGCATTGGCTGGAGGGTTCGGAGCTCCCGGTCATAGTATGGACGGACCACAAGAACTTACTCTACATCCAAGCAGCCAAAAGATTAAACCCCCGTCAATACCGCTGGTCTTTATTCTTCTCTCGTTTTAATCTAAATATCACTTACAAGCCAGGTTCCAAGAACATTAAACCTGACGCTCTGTCCCGCCAGCAGTCATCTGACGACCATCCCGACGTTCCTGCACCCATCCTCCCACCCTCCTGCTCCGTGGCATCACTCACCTGGGACATCGAGTCCCTTATCAAGCACGCCCAAGTCAACGAGCCTGACCCTGGGGGAGGTCCTCCGCATCGTATCTTTGTCCCATCATCTGTTCGCTCCAGAGTCATCCAATGGGGGCACACTTCCAGATTCTCCTGTCACCCAGGGACGAGTCGAACTATTGCACTCCTCCGCCGTTATTTCTGGTGGCCAGGGCTCAATAAAGATGTGAGGGAGTATGTTTTGGCCTGTCCTACATGTAACCGCAACAAAAGCTTACATCAGCCCGCCTCGGGTTACCTTCAACCCCTCCCCATCCCAGCTCGGCCCTGGTCCCACATCGCCCTAGACTTTGTCACCGGACTGCCCACATCACATGGCAAGTCAGTCATCCTAACCATTGTTGACCGTTTTTCGAAGGCCTGCCATCTCATTCCACTTACCAGATTGCCTACTGCAGCCCAGACCGCCAAGCTCCTCTGTCTACACGTTTTTCGGCTTCACGGCATCCCTGTGGAGATCCTCTCGGATCGAGGTCCCCAGTTCATCTCCCGTGTGTGGAGGGACTTCTGTGCAGCTCTTGGGGCCCGGACCCAACTAACCTCAGGCTTCCACCCACAATCTAACGGCCAGTGCGAGAGACTGAACCAGGAGCTGGAGAGCTCCCTTCGCTGCGTCTGCGCAACGAACCTTTCCCCCTGGAGCTCCCACCTTCCTTGGGTCGAGTACGCACGCAATTCCCACACATCAGCGGCCACCGGGGTCTCCCCCTTTGAGGCCCCCCTCGGGTACCAACCGTCTCTCCTCCCCAGCTCGATTCCCAATTCCACCATTCCCTCTGTCCATTCTCACATCAAGTCCTGCAGAAGAGTTTGGGAGCTGACCAGGGCAGCCCTCCAACGCTCATCCGCCCAAAACAAGCGTTACGCTGACCTACACCGTCGCCCCGCTCCCCAATATACACCTGGTCAATTAGTATGGCTGTCAGCCCGTGACTTTCCCTTGAAAGGAGTCTCAAGGAAGATGGCACCTCGTTTCCTAGGGCCTTTTCCCGTCGAGTCGGTTATCAGCCCCTCGACGCTCCGTTTAAAACTCCCGGCCCATACCCGGGTCCATCCCGTTTTTCATGTTTCCCAGGTTAAGCCGGTTTCTGCCAGTCCCTTGTGCCCTCCTTCCGAACCCCCTCCTCCCGCCCGGATCATTGATGGGCACCCTGCCTACACGGTTCGCCGCATAGTGGATGTGCGACCTCGGGGCCGGGGTCACCAATACCTCGTGGACTGGGTGGGGTACGGCCCAGAGGTGCGCCGTTGGGTTCCCCGCTCTTTCATTTTGGATCCTTCCCTCATAACGGACTTTGAGAGGGCTTCTGCCTCTTCCAGCCAGGTTTGGCCGCCAGGAGGCGTCCGTTGAGGGGGGGGTACTGTCAGGGTGTGTGTGTTTGGTGTTCTCTCACCTGTTTCTCCACAGAGGGCGCAGCTTGTTGCCATCTCCCAGCTGATCGCAGTTAAGGCAATCAAGGAGCGGCAGTTAAAAGGGGAACGCTGACTGGGGGCAGACGCCAGATCGTTAACCTTGTCGGATGACTGATCGCCTTCCCGATTCGTTATCATCAAGCCTTTGTGATCCGATCTCAGCCTGCTTCCCCTGATCCTCCTGCTGCTCTCCTGCTGCCCTGCTCCGAGCTCGACCAAGCCCTCTTCTGTCGGTCCACCCTCAACCACCTTGGGGATCGGAACAACCTGGACGGAGTTACGTTGGACACACCGCGACTCTCTTTCCCCCCCCCGAGCTGAGGACAATTGTACTATCCAAGTAAGCCAAGATTCCATTCCTGCTTCCCCTCTGATTCATGGTAACCCACTCACCTTCATCTCCTCTCCCCATCAGTGGCTGCCTCCCTCCCAAGTTCCGTTCCGAGTATCATACCCCGAGCTCTGTGGATTACCTCCAGTCGTTCCGTTCCTGTGGGGGCAAACAATAAATCATCTGCTTTATAGCTAACCTCCTGTTTCTGCTGGTCGTTTGTGTGTCCGCACTAGAGTCCACAGAAACGAAACATGACAATATGCTTATTTTGTTTCACAAGGGAGTATCTCATTTCTAGGACCATCCTGAACATAAAAGTTTAAACAGTTTGTGTGCAGGATGTGTGGGGGGAGTTGAGATTTATTTAACCCCTTTCATGACCCTTGACCTGTACAGGTCCTGGATGAAGGGAAGGTCACCCTCAATGATCCTGACCATTCCAGCTTGGCCCTGTTCTGTTTTGAAGCTGCACATATTTAAAGACAAAATAAAATAAAAACATGCCATTTTTACTTTTCTACTATTTTCAAATAAAGGAATTACTTTCAGTTTTTGACTTGGTAATATATTTTGTTTGACATGTGTTCAGTGTGCACTATTTAATTTAAAGTGACAAAGTGTTTTTTTTTCAGTTCTTTCAATATTTCAAAGGGGATTCAACACTTTGCAAATCATTCCTTACTGTACATAGTAAGTAAAAAAAAATTAAGTAACTTGGGTACGCACATTTATGAAACATGCGAGAATTAATAACTAAATAAAAAGTTACTCTTTTGTGGATACATTTCCATAGCTATGCCAATGATACACAACTATATTTATCCATAAATTCTGATGAATCCAGTCAGTTAGGTAGATTACAGGCATGTCTGGAAGACATAAAAACATGGATGACTCAAAACTTTATGCTCCTAAATTCTGACAAGACAGAATTTATCATCTTTGGACCAGAAGCTCTAAAAAAGAAACTGCTTAGTCAATCACTTCATCTGGATGGTATTAAATTGGCCTGCAGTAATAACGTAAAGAACACGTGTCCTGACGAAGACCAGGAGGCGGGAGCACATTACACCGGTCTTAAAATCATTGCTCCCCGTACGTTTTAGGATCAATTTTAAGGTGCTTTTAATGGTTTTTAAGTGTCTTAATGGTCTTGGGCCTTCTTATCTCTCTGAACTGCGTTTACCATATAAACCTTCGCGGTCTCTGCGCTCCTCTGGCAGCAGTCTCCTTGTCACCATAAAAGTCAGGACACACACGCATGGTGAGGCGTCTTTTCATTATTACGGCCCTCACCTCTGGAACAGGCTGCCAGAGGACCTCAGGGTCGCAGAGAATGTTCATGTTTTTAAGAGCAGGCTCAAGACTCACCTTTTTAGTCTATCTTTTAACTGATTATTATTAATTACTGTTTGTTTATTTGCTCTGCATGTTTTATATGATTATATTTTTATCAGTGTTTTACTATTTAATCTTAGCACATTAATTTACTGTTTATTTTTGTAATTTAATTTATCTTAATCCCCGTTCCAGTGTTTCCTCTGTGGGAGCCCTCTGCCTCGGGAGCGGTGGTCGGCTGTGGCTGCCTGGGTGCTCTCCAGGTGGAGCTTGGGTGGAGGCGGGGGTCTTGGCCTTGCCTCCACCGGACGCCCTGTGTCGGTGCCTCGGCTGCTGCTGTTAATCTACCTCTGCCGGGGCAGATGGCTCTTCAGATGGCGTTTCCTTGCATTGTTCATCTGCACTCGGCCCAATGTCCTTTTTTACTTTTGCTTTTAACTGTGTGTGTGCATGGGCGTTGGGTTGGGGGGAGGGGTTATAACTGTGACCATGCTTTTAAATCTGTGGGGGAGGGAAGGGAAGGTGGTTTTATGTGGGGTCATTTTAATCTGTAAAGCACTTTGTGATGCAACTTCTTGTATGAAAAGTGCTTTATAAATAAAGTTTGATTTGATTTGAATCTCGGCGTTATTTTGACCAAGACATGACATTCAAATCCCATACTAAACAGGTTTCTAGGATTTCCTTCTTTCACCTCCGGAAAATTGCTAAAATTAGAAACATCCTGTCAAAGAGTGTTGCTGAGAAACTAGGCCATGCATTTTTTTACCTAAAGGCTGGACCACTGTAATTCTTTACTATCAGGAAGTCCATAAAATGTAATTAAAAGCCTTCAGTTGATCCAAAATGCAGCAGCAAGAGTACTGAAGAATAATAAAAAGAAAGACCACATTTCTCCTGTTTTAGCCTCCTTTCATTGGCTCCCTGTTAAATCCAGAATAGAATTTAAGATCCTTCTTACACAAAAATTCCTTAATAATCAAGCTCCATCATATATCAGAGATCTAATTGTTCTATATGTTCCTAACAGAGCACTTCGCTCTCAGACTGCAGGTTTACTTGTAGTTCCTAGGATTTCTAAAAGTAGAATGGGAGGCAGATCTTTTAGTTATCAGGCTCCTCTCCTGTGGAACCAACTCCCAGCTTTAGTCCGTGAGGCAGACACTCTGTTTACTTTTAAGGCCAGGCTTAAAACTTTTCTTTTTGATAAACCTTATAGTTAGAGTGGCTTAGGTTATCCTGAGCTATCTCTGTAGTTATGTTGCTATAGGCTGCTGGAGGACAGACTGACCACTTTTCTTCACTCAGCTACTTTTTTTTTTACCACTACACTCCAGTTGTATTTTTGCCGTTATTTCAAGTGTTAACTTTGTTTTCTCTCAGTGTTTTTCTCTCCATTGCTAAAATGGCCTGCTGAACGGGGGGGGGGGGGGGGGCATCGACTGGGATGATGCTCTCAGTAACTGAAAGTTCCCCGTGTCCTGTTATCCTGTTATCAACTTTTTACTTTTTTAATATAGAAAGTACTCTTGTATCAGTTCTTCTGTCCTTTCTGTGTTTCTGCTCTGTCTCCTCAAACCCCCAGACGGTCGTGGCAGATGGCCGCTCGTACTGAGCCAGGTTCAGCTGGAGGATTCTTCCTGCTAAAGGGGAGTTTTTCCTCTCCACTGCCACTACATGCTTGCTCAGTGTGAGGGATTGCTGAGGGATTGCTGTGGTTGGAGTCTGCATCAACGGGGCGCAACCTCAAGTCAATGACTCAATGCAATCTGCTGGGATTCTTTAATTAGGAAAGTAACTAAAACTAAAACTGACTGAAATGTTTGTATGATTGCATTAAAATGACTTTTCTTGTAAAGTGCCTTGAGATGATCTGTATGAATCGGTGGAATATAAATAAACTGAATTGAATTTAAATTAACACTATTTGACATTATATAAACTGAGTTAGTTCAACATACCATGATCAAGGTCAAGTTTATTTTTATAGCACATTTACAACAGCAAATACTGCCCAAAGTGCTTCACAGGGTACGGCACCATAAGATAGATTAAAAAATTTAAATTACATTTAAACGAAGTAAAAAAGTGACAAATGGGTAAAATATAATGAAATAAATTAAAAGATAAAAGGATACGTCAAGATGGAATGGGAATGTCTCCTCCTGGGAAACAACTACAAAGTCATGTCATACAATGCAACCTCAGTTAGACTGACAAGATAAAGCTAATATGAAAACCTTTTAAACAGACTCAATTTTCTTTTTCTCTAATGTTTTCTAGAAGGTTTTCCAGACAACAGTAAATACAAATATCAGATGAAAATGCATTTCAGAATGAAATTTGAGAGAAAAATTCACTTAATTTTTTGAGCAAAAATGTCTTTAGTACACAGAGAACATGGAATAATGTAAAGATATGCTGTAACACATACAACAAATTATTTAGGGAAAAGGATGAGAAAGGGATTTTCATTTATTCACAAATAGATTTTGCATTGCCATACCAATGGACACATTCAAAAGAAACTAAGCAAACGTTTTGTTCTTTATTGTTCTTAATGCATGCCTTTTAGCAAAAAATGTTTTTATCAGATGACTCCGTCATGATAAATAAAAGCATTTAGAGAAGTACAAACTTAATATGCAAATTGCGTTAAGATTATCTCTAAATATACAGTTTTTTCTCCATCCGTTGCAAAGTTTCAATAACTTGTCGTTTCTTTTAACCGTCAGTCTGTTAGACACACATGTAATCAGTACATCACACCTACATAATGTACTGTCAAAGAAACTGTATGTATTGCAAATTTCACATAGCATTTTCTTAGGTCTGCTGGGAAAAAAGCAAAAAATGCAATTAGAAGCAGACACATAATATGATGATCAAGCTGAGTTTAACTAAGAAATTGGCTGCAACAGCAATTTCTCTGACAGAAAAGTCATTAATGGTTGTCAAGCCACAGGTACAATACTGTAAATTTTTGTATTATATTAATATATTCAGGTAATTATCAGTGGTTCTTCCTCCAGTCGACTTTAAAGGTGCCCAAAATGACAGATGGATTGCCTGCTCTGCATATCTAGGGCTGGACATATTGATCTCTAGGAATGATCCTACTCCTTGGAGAGGGTGGCAGTCAAAAAGTGCCTCTGTAATTATGCATTTACATGAGACTGTGATCACTAAAGATGCTGACACATAACCGTCACTGCTGTACAGTTAGTTAGGAGACTATTACAAATTTTAATCCAATTAATCACAGGTTAGCTGTAAATTATTCATGATTATTTAAAATTCCTAAATATCACTGAAAAACGACAATTTTCACTGATGTGAAGCTGCAGATTGTTGCATTTTTTATAAATTTTTAAGCTTGTTCCAATCGCTTCTGATCGTTTACAACACCTGATCCTGTCTTTCTGCAGACTAAAAGCGCAGTAGAGCAGGGAGTGATATTGACCGATAATCCCTCTATCTGTTTGTGTTTTTTTTTGTATTTTCCACGTAATGGTCTCACTGTGTACAGTGTGCCTTACATATTGGGGCCAACACCAAAAAATACTAACCCTTTTTAAAGTGGCATCAATTTCAACATTCTGTGTGTTTAAATAGCTGATATTGTCAGTAAGTCATTCCAACTTAGCCTTCAAACAGCCATGGACACACAACGTCACTTAACGGATGAGCAGCGCCACCTGGCCATAGCGCACCTTCGGGTCGGTGGCAGGCAGTCAGATGTTGCACGTGAACTTGGTGTGTCCCAAACTGTCATCAGCATGCTTGCATCAATACACAGAACTACTGGAAGTTCGTAACAAACCCAGGAGTGGAGCCCCATGAGTGACAGAGCGCAACGATGACCAGTACCTAAGGACCTATGCACTCAGACATCGCTATGCAACTGCCGCACAGCTGGAGGCCCATTTACAAGATGTGAGGGGTACTAGGGTTTCCAGACAAACCATTTCTCAACAGACTCCACCGCTTTGGTTTGAATGCCAGACGACCGTTGCAGGTGACTCCACTGACACCAAGAAACAACCGTAAACGTGGGCAGAAGACCATGTGACCTGGACAAGGCAGCAGTGGTTGACCGTCTTGTTTACTGACGAGTGTCGGGTCACCTTGCACAGCAATGATGGTCGTCAGCATTGCTGGAGAAGGCAAGGTGAGCAGGTGACTCCACTGAAACCAAGAAACCGCCGTGAACGTCTGGAGAAGGCGAGGTGAGCGATACGCCGAGGTCAACTTAGTCCCCAGGGTTAGCTTTGGTGGAGGAGGTGCAACAGTCTGGGCAGCCATCACCAGTCTGTGCAAAACTGATTTGGTTATTTTAGATGGCTCATTCACTGCACATTCTTACCTCAGAGACATCATAGAACCCTTCATCATCCCCCAATTCCACCAGCACACATCGCTTTCGAGCTTTCATTGCGGCAAATGGTGGAAACACTCTCTACCTACATTGTAAATTTGTGTTATTTGGGGCTACCCTTGCAATTGTCTACATTTTTGGAGTAATCAATATTACACTAATGAAAATTGTGTATTTTTCTCAGTCATTATTAGTATTATCAAAGGATACTTTTACTTATTTCATTAAAATTCAGACCAAATAGGAATAGCACTCATGTGAATAACAATACCCCTAACTTATTGTTAGTAGTATATATATATATATATATATATATATATATATATATATATATATATATATATATATATATATATATATATATATATATATATATATATATATATATATATATATATACTGAGAGAGAGAGAGAGAGAGAGAAAGAGAGAGAGAGACTGTTCCAAATGGGATTCATTTCTCATCACTGAGATGTTCATTTTTAGTCTCTTTTCAGAAACAGAATTAAGCTCAGAGGAAACAATTCTGTCACGATTTTGACTCTTTTGTGGCAAAAAGTCACATTTAAAGGGTCGAGCAAAGAACAGCCACTGCAAAAAGAGTTCAAATATCTCATACCGGATGAACCTGGGCAAGTATGTGCTGGCAGTGCTTTATTATCTGTTTTCTGACTCGGATAAAGGGTGTAAAAGATGTGAAAAACGACGTTTATAACGAACTTAGTGTGACATATTTAACAGAACAGAATACAACAGAATATGCTTTATTTGTCCAACAGTGGGTAAATTCACTGTATGTTGACTGTAAAGTGATATCAAAAATCACACACTAAGATACACACTAAACAAGACAATAAAATTAATTGTTAAAGCATTTTACCAATAAAAATCAGGGAAATATCCAAAGTTATTATATAAGTGAGATATTTTCATTTTTGGCTAAATTGTGTTGATATATTACTGCCTACAGCATATATTTGTCCAAAAAATATGTAAAATATAGTCAGATGTGATGCACATAAAACATAAAGGAATACAGAAACCTTATTGTGAAAATGCCAACAGCTTGGTCTATTAATTTGGTCACATTAATAATGCACACAAACTGAAGTGTTATACAGGTTAAGAGTATTACTTGTACAGCTAATGTACAATAATTTGTAACATATACATTTATAGACTTTTTAAAGTTTGTTGTCTTGTCTACTACTTAAAGCTCTTAGTTTCAGTATGGCATGGCATAATTTTTTTTCTTATCATGCAAAATTATTTTATGCAGTAATGCTCTATGCTATGAGTAGAAAGAGTATGTTATTTTTGTTTGCATTATTTGTTGGGGTGCCCAAAAACTTGGGCATACCAACACCAAAACACTGATTTTATAATCAGGATATACTGGATATCAGGATATACTGCTTCACAATTTTCTGATCACAGATGTTTTCATTTAAAGACCCTACAATACTTTCATTGAAATATTTTTGGATATTATCGAATTCTGGTTATGTTAGTAATGGTTAAGAAAATGAAAAAAAAATCAACCTATGAATGGGCAGCAGATGAAGGCAGCAGCAAGGTTTTTGCTTCACTCTGATGAGTCATTAACAGACTTCTAAGGGGAGCTGCAGTGCTCATTCTAAAGTCTGAGATGGAAGTGACGCTACAAACTACAACAAATCACTGCTGTCAGACCTGCTGGTGAAAGTCTAGGTGTCAAGCCTTAGACTAGAGCAAAGAAAAAAAACTGCAAAACTAAAAGCTCCAGGCTTATAGACAGGTGCTTGTTCTGAGAAAACAAGCTGTCTTTTTTTAGCCTTGTGTAGTGTACCTGAATGGCACTATTTCAATTGTACCTTCATAAGCAGTGTGAATTATGTGGTGCAAGAGGGAAGTTTGATCCACTTAAATGTTGCTTGAAACCCCTAAGGAAGATCAAAAACAAACCAAATCAAAAATCCATAGGATAATGTCCATCTCCAGTGGTGCGAGGCAGAGTACACCCTGGATAGGTCACCAGTCCATCACAGGGCAAAGGTAAACACAAAAAACTTTCACACTACTGTAAGGTACTGTTAACCCTCAGTTAACAGAGCCACATACCTGTTGGTGTGCATCTTTTCACATTTGGAAAAAAAAAAATTCTGCCTCCTATATTTGTTACAGCATAATTTGATTCCTGCCTGGATATAAAAATAATACATGATGACGCACTTCTGGGGAGCATAACAGAATACTTTTGATTCCAAGCTCCATGCAGCCAAAAAGTAATAAAACCTATTTCCAGTTTGGCTTTGTTGTACCCACAATATTCTGTGCAAAATATTGACAACTGCCATTGCATTAAATCATGTCTATCTGACAAATGTATTTCTGTCTTTTTTTTACTCTTTTTTTTTTTACACACAGAAAAAACAATTGTATTGTAAATACAACCTGACCGTCCAATACATAGTAAAAAAAAAGTGAACAATAAAATTTTTCAATCCAAACACCCTTAGTATTTAAATGATTGAATGCAGAGCGGAAGATATTATATTGGCCAGGCTGCTTGGAATAAGATGAAGCCTGCACCAGTGGTACCAGTTACCCGGTATTTTTAGACAGAGACATCAGGGATGCCCAGCCAGAACAGATGGTTGTATGGGAGAAATTAGAACTTGATTTAGAATGAAGTTTTAACCGATCTACTATTCCTTTTTGAGTAATGCCACTGTGTAAGCTATTTTCACTATGCAAAGGATTAAGTCAATAGTCAATGTGAGATAGAAGCTGTAGATTAATTTATTTTAAAAAGTCTAATAATTACTCACATACGTAGAATAAAACCACGGAATGTAAATTTAATTAGTTCAACCAAGGCTTTTTTTGAACTTGTATACAGAGAAAAAATTCCCCAATCAAAATACAGTAAGTTAAACATTAAAGAGTAACTAAACTGTATAAATGGGTCTTTACCAATGCAATCTTTCAGTTTCTGGGGATTTGTTTTACATTTTGGTGTAAACTTGTTGAATTCTACACTTTTTGGTCTAAAAACGTCTTAGTGCTGCCCTCTTAGGGTTGAACGGTGGCTACTGCATTTGAATTTTGTGATTGGTGGAGAGGGGTACATCTCTACGTCACAGGCATTGACTTGTGTCACAGGCATGGTCTCACAGACACGCCCCATGGGTTTGGGTATCAAACTATCAGACATACCGGCCCCGTGGCAAGTTTGGAGTTGGATTGCGTTTTTCAGGTTACCATTATTATCACATTAGCATTTAGTTAGCATAGCTAACATACTGTTTTGAACGATAGTCTATGTTAGCATCACCATTCAGAGACTGGACCCATCCTGTCTCGCTCTCCCTCAGCAGGGCGTTGAGTCAGCGCTGACCGAGGCCGGCGCTGACTCAACGCCCTGAGCCAGTGGCTCGAATTGATACGGCTTGGGGCTGCTGGGCTCCATAAAGCCTCCCTCTACCTCCAGTGACGGTTGAGGAGATCCGCTGGTTCAGGGCGCCGAGCCAGTGCTGCCCGAGCTCGGTGCTGCTGAGGCAGAGGGAGACAGGAGGAGTCCAGTCTCTGAATGGTGATGCTAACATAGGCTAACGTTCAAAACAGATGAATGTTGATCAGATTGCTCATCCTCCACACTTGGCCACGCCCCTCCGTTCTTTTAAATTAGAATCCATTCACTGACAATTGTTTTAATTAGATTTGCTAAAAGATACACAAAAAGAGAAAAGTTCTATAAAGTTCTGAAGACTATCGACCTGTCCAGGGTGTACCCGGCCTCTTGCCCTGTGTCTGCTGGATATTGGCACCAGCTCCCCCGCAACCCTGCATAGGATGGACGGGTACAGAAAATGGATGGGTAGATGGATAAAGTTCTGAAATGTATTTCTATTAGGCAAATAATGTTAAAATCAAATTGCAAAAGAATGGCTTTCCTGTACATACTGATTTTAATTTACTGCATTTTGTGCCTCGGTGTTTCACACAGTTGCATGTAATCCATCTGGAGCATTTGGGCATTATGTTGTTAAGTTTCTGCTTGGGTGAGCAGAGAATCCTCACAGCTGGGCTTTAGGTGGGCTACAGCACACTAAATGATGGCAAACTAGCTTCCAGTGAAGTGAAGTGACTCACATTGCATTCAGCGGAAGGGCCCTTTCCTGTCAAGCTTGATTTACCATCATCTGTCATCCTGGAGAAACAGGTAATACTACTTATTCTACCAAATATGTATGTATCAGAATAGGTGAGCACATGTGGTGAACAACAAGGTTTTTTTAAGAGACATGCATTTACCCATAAAAGTGCACACATACTGAATTACTAAAATGGATGCTTACGATATCAATGCAGACTGATGTAATCACTAAATGCCTGAGCAAAACTAAATAGATTTTGTCCCGACATTTTGACTTGATTGTGTTTTGTTTATGTTTGTCTTTGGACCTGCACCATTAACTTATTGTCGCCGTTATTATCTGCAGTACCACTGGCGTGCGCGAGGCATATGCTTTCATCAAACTCTCATTAACCTTGCCTCTGATTATGTCCTGCATTGGGAGATTACTCTCTGAGATTTGTCTCACAACAGAGTGGCCATTTGCAGCTCCATGATGATTAACTGTCCAAACAAACAGTTTCCCTCTGGTCTCTGTTCACACAACTGTGGGCATGCAACATGATCTTCAGATGCTGAGGACAACAAAGAAATACTGCAATATTTTTTTCCTAAAGTAAAAATATGCTGCTAAGTTAAGATTTCTGTATTCTTTTTGTTCTTTATTATAGGCAAGGAGGTTGATTATAACCATGCAGTTACCTAAAATAATGTTTAAATATAACAAAATCATTTCAGATATTTAAGCAAAATTTATGTTGTTCAGAAGGCACTTTAAGAAACAGTTAACCAAAGGGCTGTAGGACTCAAATAATAATACAATACAATATCACACAGACAGAAAACATAATGAACAAATATTTAGTGGGCTTTAAAAGCCAGTGAATATAAATAGTTTTTAAAATGTATTTAAAAAATGTGTGATGTTGGCAATTCAAGAATAGACTAACAATTTATTACGCTGTTCAACAGCAGCAATCTCATTGACCTTGTATCCTCCATGTCTTACCCTGAAAAAACAACAGGGAGCATTTGTCCAACAAACCTCAGTGATCAAGTGGGAATGTGAGGTGTTGAGGTTCCAGCCTATTCAAAGACTTTAGAACTGAAAAAAAGCTAATCAATTCTGCATTGCACATTCGGTCTTTGTAAAGAAGCTAGTATGGTTATAATGGGGTCTTGCTTGCACGTGACATCTTCTGTCAATCAATCTGTCTCACCCTAATTCCAACACAAAAACTATTCAGTACAAGCACAATAAAATGAAGACATGACAAGTTTCAATGAGAAGAGAGAAAGAGAAAAAAAGAGAAATAAGCACCTTCACTTTTGCAACCCTTCTTAACAGAAATATCTAGCTTTTCAATGAGTTTTTGCAGTATTTGTTTGCTTAACAATGGGCGTCATATAGTTGCTTAAAATTTCAAAGAGTTTGAGATTTGAGCTTTCATATTATAAGAGTTATATTTTAGTCCTGAAAATGGCCTTCAAAGGAGTTCTGGCAAGATAAACCTTTTTGTCATCCACAAAGCAGTAGAACAAATCTGAGAGTCGTAGAAAGTAGAGCCCTGAGTGCTTATGGAATAAAACAGTATCACTTAGTCCCACGAGATTTGTCACTCAGTTAAGATTTAAGCCACTACAATGCTGCTCCTTTAACATCCCAATAATACATACAAATGGGACTAAAGGTCTAAGGTCTATCATATCAAAGAGAGCTCTGAGTTCTAAAACCATTAAGTTAGGAGAATTCCCTCAGCTAGTAAATACAACAGTCCATTTACCTGAAAATATAGAAGAGTTGTTACATCACAATAATAATTAACATGATGTTTTTAATAGAGCATGCAACTCACACTTTCTAAACGCAAGATTGCAGTAAAATAAACATCAGTGCGTTTCAAATCAACAAACACTACTATGACAAAATATATATTTGATTTTCAACACTTTAACTAAGCTGTTATATACACAAAGGTCTGACTAGAATTAATGTGAGTAAGATGCAACTAAACCCAGCAGAACTGCTTTTAATCAAATTTGTATCGTGGCCAGCAATGCAATACACCTATTCACCATAGAATAGGTGCATTTTTGTAAATAATAAAGCAAATGCTCGGGGAAGATAATTCCTGCCCTCTAAGAAACTGCCTAGGTGAGAAGCAGTGAGATTACATGTATTTGTGTTTCCTAGAGATGTAAAATGGCAACTGGGTTAAAAAGGTAACCTATAACCCAAATGGCACTTTGAACTTTGACAACATTTGCGCGAATGGAATTTACATCTTACCCAGAGTCCATAAAATGCTTATTTCACACTCAATGACATTTTCTCATATTGAGAATTTTTTTTCTCCTCTGATTCATAGATAGCCTATGAGAGGACCATTAGCAGGACAGAGAAAAGCGGAGAGGTGTTCTAAATGCTATATGATGGAAGACCATCTATTTTAATCAAAAGACAAGGTATGGCTGGTCAGTAAATACAGTGTTAGTAAGGAGCCATCTCCTCAGATAGCAGATATACAATCTAACTATGCAAATTCTGAGCTGAATAAATGAAGCAACATAATTTAAAATGTAAATTGACATAGACAAATAAATTGAGGGTCTTACAAATTTGTGGACTTTCGTCTTGCCTTCATTCAGAAATCTAATAAAGTTTGCTGATTCACCAGAATGTAATTAATATTTGTTTTAATTTCCTTCAGGCTTTGAGTTAACACAGACCAATCAATATTTCATGCTTTCAGTGCACATTTATAATTGAGCTCCTAGAGAGTAGTTAGTGAACAGCACAATTACCCACATTATTTCTGACTCAGAAAAAAAGACACTCCCACCTCCTGCTTTAAGAGAAGTTTTGAGAAATGCTTTAAGAGAGGTTTTGAGAAATGTTTATGCTGAAAATGTTATATTGAGTATACATTCTTCAATCCAAAAAAAATCACATGCAAAACAAGTTAAAGTGTTTTTCTTATTTGTTGGAAAAGTGAGTTAGCAGAAAGGTAATTATATTGTATAAATTGCAAATGTAGCTTTCTCTGAACACCACATGCCTAATGTTGATTTATATGTCAGTCAGAAGCACTGAACCAAAGATCTCCCAAGGAGTTTGTTTCTGCTTGTGTTAAAATTAAAACATACAATACAATAAAACACATAAATTATAAGAGGGTTCTGTTGAGGCAGAAGAGTAATCCAATGCCTTTAAAAGCATCAATCACAGTTTTTTTAATACCCACTGGAATGTTTTTTTTCTTTTCTCTGGCAACATTTAAGCCTACATTTTAGTGAAATGGAATTAATAGAGGAACTTCAAAAGATTAGAAAACTTTGCATGCACCAATTAGTGGTACAGTAGTCTCCTCGCCAAATGGTTTTGAAGTTGTTCTCAAATAAAATCAACTTCTTAACATAAGAAAAATCAAGTCAATCAAGTGTTGTGGCAGAGGATCACTGCTCTGAGTATTACAAATAAACTAAAAAAAGCAAGGTCAGACAGCTGGGAGGTTATTCGTTGAAGATTAAAGGAAAAAATACTGACTAGATGCAGAGAAGGGTTGGCAGGCAATTGTTAGAGGTCCAAGCGTGCAGAGGCAATGGAAGTCTCTGTGTTTCTGTGGATCCAGCTGAGCAAGGAACCCTAGTATAACTGCCCAATTTTTCTTGTCTTCTACAATAAAAAGAATACTGTAAAGTAAACTAAAAAAAGGTTGTGATTTGACTGAAATCGAAAGTAAATTTTATTCACTGTTATTCAAAATTTCACTGGTTAACCAATTTCTGCTCAAGACAGTAAATTATTGAAATGTTAAATAACAAGAAAGTTATGCATGGACAAAGTGTTGTTGCTAGTCAGCCAAAAGATTAATTTGGTAAATATCACACATACTAAAATCCATATCTTCAACCATGATCCTTAGGTAGTGTGTCCAGTATGACAAATATCCAACACTAGGGAGGATAGCACAAACGTTGAGTGATCTATTTAGCAAAAACAACTCAATGGATTTGCAAAAACCTTTGAATATACATTCAGGGTAAAGTTCAAGGCAATCTCTGCAATATAGTATTGAGTGGCCAATGTGGGTGAAGCTTATGAAGAGAAGTATAAATCTGAACTCTGACCTAAGAAAATGATTAAAAATCACACAACTGTCATATTGAGCTTATATTTTCAGTATTCTCGCCTTGAATTAACTTAACCATTTGCTATGCTGCAACTTGTTGTCTACTCTATTACTCTACCTTAGGGCTGGATCACCCGATTCGAATGTTATGAACCTAATAAATGGCTGTTAATAGTGATTATCACTCCCATACAATAGCTTCAGAATGTGCCTCCTCTACCTCCTAGAAGGCTAGAAGGTACGCATCTACCCTTCTTATCGGCGATAATATGCATTTGAATTTTTTTCAGCATCACCCACATCTAAAACCCGGAAGCTTCCTTTTTGTTAACTTTATTTAAAACCTGTGTTTACAATTTAGCTAACGATGGATATTTACCTATAACCTTACCCCACCCCCAATCCTCATCCTAAAAACTCAGGACAAGTTCCTAAACCAAAAGTCACAAGATAATGACCTACCAAGCAGGAGGTAGAGGAGGAACATTCTGAAGCTATTGTATGGGAGTGATGAGCGCCAATAACGGCTATTTAATGGGATGATAACATTCGAAACAGGTGGCTGGATGATATGGCCACATATCTATATTGGGATATAATCTGAAGCATGTGCAATAACAAGATTTATTGCAATATATTCTTTTCTTCTGTTTATAAATGTAAAAATGACTGAACATTCTCATTTTACAGATACACTGCAGCAGAACTACTTCAAAAAAGTATAGAATGCCATTTAAAGAACATTGTTAGTGCAAATCCATTAAAAAATTTTTAAATCTTTTTCCGAAAACCGTAACACAAATATTCTCACAACATAAATAAAAAGGAAGGCATTTTATTTAAAATGCTATATAAATGTTATGAGAACACAAAGTTCAAAATATTTTAAACTGAAGTGCAAAATATAAAAAGAGAAATAACATTTGTTTCTGCTTTCCTGATTACTTATTTATAAATGTAATATTGCACAAAAATAAAGCTGCACCTATTTGAATTAAAAATGCTTCACGTTCAACAGGTTTCTTTTCTTTTAATTAGAAAACAACACATTTTTAACTTGCAATATGTAGTCTAAATCCAAGCACTGAACATTAGTATAAATCCTCCCTTGCGTACCTGGTACAAAGTACGTAGGCACAGGTTGATGACATCATCAAAATGTGCAATCAAGGTAGGCTGGTATAGTCAAAATCTCTACCGTTGGCTAAATTTACATAATTTATGCCTTATACCTTTTATACCACTACTACTCTACCTTTTCAAAAAATTGTCTGTTGCTTCTGTTTATGTACAGTATTACATTACATATTAATGCTAGTGGCTAGTATTAAAAACATTTCTTTAAAAAAATCTTTGATTTACAGATGTGGGAAAAGTTTACATCTTGTGGACTTGGTAAATTAGCATATTTTTTTGTTTTTAGATTTTTTTATCCCACGGTTTTCTCCCATTATTTATCACCCAGTGCTCCTACCTAGTTCTAGTCCTGGGGTTCTGCTCTTCCTCTGCCAGCCCCGGGAGGGCCCCGCACTGAAACCCAAGCCTCCTTCATGCTTGGGCAGTGAGCAGGCCCTTCTTTTCACCTGACAGGGCAGGATTTCCCTGGCTGGACGTAACGCGCGGAAGGATCACGTTATTCCAGCCAGATCCTCCCCAACCCTTCAGGCTCCCCGGCCGGCCTGGAGGAGGCAGTATATGGCCCCAGGACTAGTGCATGTTTTTGTTGGAGTAGCTCACATTAGCTGTTCAAGGGAACACGGGGAGAACATGCAAAATCCACACAGAAAGGCCCTTTCGCCAACCCCACCCAGGGTGTGGATGCCGATGATGCGGGGTAACAAACACCCTCAGCACCCACAGCGTCCCCGGCGGTAATTGAACCCAGGACCTTCTAGCTGTGTGTAAATTAAAATATTTTTAGAAGTTATTTGCATTTTTAGTGAATTTTGGGAATTTTTGTCAATACTAGGCAACCTGCCCGGGGTGTGCCTCGCCTCTTGCCCTGTGATTGCTAGAGATGGGCACCAGCCCCCTCGGCAACCCTGCATAGGATAGACTGTATGAATGGATGGATGGTCAATACTATCACATTTATAATAAATTGTCGTAGGGGTCTACCTCGGTGTGGAGTCGTATCAGTTTGAAATTGTACATCATTTTGTAGGAAGTAAATCAATTGGTAGTGTGAAAGCAATAAAGGATGAACATCAAGGAATGCTATAAGCAAGAAACCAATAGTTCTCATTAAGAACCTTTTAAACAAATGTCAAACTTGCTGTTGAAAATATGGAACATTGATCACCATGGAATGCCATCATCTGCTTATCTTACAATGTGTACTTTTGTATTTTTTTTTTTTTTAAGTTTCCTGTCTAGTAGTGTGGAGCTCAGAATTGGTGTCTGAGTACCAAGTAGGAGCCCAACAGATTTACTTTCACAAGAGGAGCACTACAGCTTTTGCTAAAGTACTCCACTTGATACATATGTGTGAGAAATCTTTATTATGAATTGCTGTGAGTTTTATTTTCGGATTTTATGGACACGGAGACAGAAAATAAAGGGGAAGAAAGAAAGAAGATGAAGAAGGGAGGAAGGAAACAAAAAGTCAAGAGAGAGGGTAAGTTGAAAATACTAGAGAGGAAGGGGAACAAGGAAAACACAGGAAAACATTGAAGTCTGCCTCCATACCCACAGGACAGCAGAGAGAGGGGAAAAAACCAATAAAAACCCCGAAAAGGCACATCGACAAAACAAACCAAACATTGTGAACTAAGAACTACACAACCACATCACATAAAAATGGATGTAAAAATACAACAAAAATGTCACTGAAAAGCTCATGGTATCGACTAATCAAGATTTAGTATTGATAACCTCAGCCTAAGAATATATCTGTAAACACCGGAGACCCCACACCTATGTGTGTGTGTGAGCATGCTGGTGCATAAAAGTTTCTCCATAAGAGTGTTCTATAGCTGGTGTGAGCACCCATTAATCTGTCTCACAGGAATCGATTCACACATGAAGGAGATCGGAGCCAAGATGTCCAAAGGACCCCCAGAGCCCCAGGCAGACCAGGACGGGGCCGACCGCATCCCCCAAGAGAGAAGCAGAGGAGAACCCCAGGGGAACATCCAGCAACTACTATGCAGGCGCCCGGGGGGCCGCAGTGATGAGCCCATGGGCCCTGCCGGTAACCGGCTGCCCCAGGGCGGGCCCGTCAGGGCCCAGGGGCACCCTTCCCCTGACCAGGGACCGGCCGACGAGCTGCAACACGCCGCCGCCACCCCAGGCTAATTCCCCCCGCCAACATCCCAGCGCCCCACCCCTGCCCCATATCGGTGCGCCCCACCGATAGCCGCAGCGGTCGGACGGCATCCCCGAGGCAAAGCCCAGCTTTTGTCTTTTTAAATAAGTGTGTATGCATATTTATTAACAAAACAAATTTCATTCCTTATATATACACTCAACATAGGAAAATTGTATCGTATCTCTAAGCGTAGCAACAACTTTCCGGGTAACTTATTTTTTTCCATACCATTCATGTTCTGCTGAGTCTGAAACGCTTACAATTCATAATATAATATACTTATTGGCTTTTTTTTGTTTAGTTATTTTGTTTGAACTCGTAGTTAGGCTGCTAACTACATGCTCTTGATTTCCCATAAATTTGGAACATTTCATTCAAGGAAATTGTTTTATTGTCTTTGGTATTTTTCTTTGTTCTAAAACCTAAAATTGATTTCAATTTTGGGTTATTTAACTATAAAACAAATTATACATATAGTATGTGTTCATAAGACATGTAGGGTTTAAGGCTGAAGACAAATTTTATTTTGAAGAATAAAAGAAATTAACAGTCTTTTGGATTTTAAAGGTTGCTGACTCCTGGTTTATAGAAAACATTAAACTGTATCAAATCTGGAATTTTGTCAACCTCATCCTGTGCAATCATGGAATGACAGTGGACCGGAACCTCCAGTAGAACCAGACTCAGTATAAATCAGTATAAGGAGATTGAGAGGAAAGAAAAAGGAAGACAAAAATAGAGGGACTGGACCAGGTGGAGTTTCTATTGAAACAGAAAAATAAAAGTAATACAAAGTCAGCAACCAATAAAATTTCAAATCAAAGCAGTCAGACATCCAACTCTCTAGGCATTCTCTACCTTCAAACTACTGTGTTTCATGTAAAAGAAACAAGACATAAGTTTATGTTTTTTGTACTGTACAAGCCTTAGCAACACTAATCCACATTAGCTATTTGACCCTTACAAAAAGAGCAATGTAACATCAGAATTTAGAACAAGAACGTTAACTGACTTTAAACTTCAGCTTACATAACCATCTATTGCTTTCACGGATTTGTGAAATTTTCTATATATAGAAGAAATACACAAACACTGAAATACATGATAAAAAAAGTCAAAATCTTTCAATCACTGAAGGAAGAAAAAGAGAGAAGAAAACAGAGAGGGTGAAAAAAAAGAAGCTTTTTTTTTACAAGCAGCTGCTCAGGTACAGTGTATTAGACAATGTGGTGAGGTGGGTTTGGTGACCCGTGTCCCCCACCTTTCAAATTCCATCTCCCTCAATGAAATCAGGTGTCAAAGTTTGCAGAGGATGTAGTGAAAACAAGCCAAACTCAATAACGGCCAGGGCTGTCACAGCTATTGAGACCAACGATAAAGTAACCTAATAAACAAGAGAGAGTTATCTTCAACCCAGTGCCGCTGTCATTGTGGACAGCAAGGCACAGATCTCTTACAGTAGCATTCCTGCAAGACTTTGAATAAGTAAAATACTATCCATGTCATGTTCAACAAATTGAAAAGCAACAGGGATATTTAAATAACTAACTGCAAAGAAATAAAAAAAATATCCTCCATAATGTCTTTAGTTAGGATTCCATTTAATCTCTACCTTTTTTCAAATCTTTCTTAAAATGATTTAGCTATGTATGTATGTATGTATGTATGTATGTATGTATGTATGTATGTATGTATGTATGTATGTATGTATGTATGTATGTATGTATGTATGTATGTATGTATGTATGTATGTATGTATGTATGTATGTATGTATGTTTGTATGTATGTATGTATGTATGTATGTATAGTAACTTTTAAGACATCCCATTGGTAGACTGTTAATAGATTACAGTTAAGACTTTTCTCCAGTGAAAATAAATCCTAGTTTTTTGTGGTATTTATTGTGGAAGAAATGTAATGTTCTGTTCTGTGTGGTTCACATACTGATAGTTACTATGTGTCTCTTCTTTATGATACGGTGACCAATCTGATTATGTGACACTGTATGAATTTAGGTCAGGTCAAACCTGCTGATTCAGACTCTTACAGCCTGGGTTGGCATGGCAACTCTCTTTTACGTCTAAGAACGTTCTGACATACATTGATTATGCTTCTATATTTTAAATCTTCTACGCCTAATGAGTCAAATGCCTACCGACTGAGAAATGTTTGTTTGTAATATCATAGGTGATAGGCTCATGATTATTGAACCTACATAATCCTGTGTCTTGTTTTGGAAGGCAGGTCAGTATCGCATATTTCTCTGTTAACGCTGTACCTCCTTGTTTGTTCAACCAAGTCTGTATTAAAACCTCCGAGTATCTAAAGGAATCTCTCTCATCTCTTTTATTAAAGAACTTCGATAACAGTATTGTATAATTTTTTTATTTTCTAAAGTTTTTTTTGGTCATTGCAGTAATGTTTTGCACCTTTATCCACAGAATAAACGTAGTTAACATACTTGGTAATAAATGCATGTAGTTTACTTACAATTAACTTCTAACTGCATATTGCTTTTCAGCTGCATTTGACTTTTTTCTGACCAGTGTTGGTACTGTAATAACGGTGTTCTTTTAATCTGCATTAGTTAACGCCGTTCTTCTATCAGTAACGGGGTAATCTAACTAATTACGATCTCCGTTGTTACAACGTTAATGTAACTGAATGGTTAAATGTGCTGCATTATGAGGAGCTGCCCTCCGCCTGTGCGTAATGGAGGCTGAAGTGCCATTTCAGCATTAGTTTTTAATACAGGGAGCATTGCTCCAATTGAAGTTATCAGAATTCGGCAAAACTCTTAACAAGGGCTTTTCTGATTGCTTCAGCATGAGGAAATCCCCCTGCATGCGCTCTTTTTGCATCAGTAGTTAGGCTGCAGCGATCTGTCACCACCAGTCTGTGTACAGTGCAGTCACAGATGCGCTCCAAGCCTCCGTAATTCCTCAGCACGCTGTCAGCTTGCGGATAACGAGATACATTGGGTACGGTGTCCAGGTCTCAGATGCTCTCATAGGAATCTTTTTTTAATTGATTGAGTTACCCGTACTCTGTGCATAAAGTTGAAAATGTCGGAGCATTTGCACCAAGTGGTCAGAGATGTCAATACTAATCTGTCAAAATTAACGGCCTTCAGATTTTTCCGTCACCTTTAGAAATCTTAGGTTGTGAGCATTTGATTTAATTTGGTATAAAGTTAAACACACTTTATATTGTTTAACTATTCACTTTTGTTACAAAGATAATACTTGAAGTGCAGGATAAACCTCTTGCTGTCTGTTGATGTGCAATAGAAAATATTGTACAAGTAGGCTATCTGCCTCTTCTACTCATTTTTTAAAACTGGTCAGAAAAGTCATATTTCTTTTATATATAGCAAGTGTTTTTGTTTTACAGTTACTTTTCCTGTTAACTAGTTACTTTTACTATACAGTTACTTTTTTTGAACAAGTAAAGAGTAACTATAACTATTTACTTTGTTAAAGTAATGTTCCCAACACTGGTTCTAACATACGAAAATGATCTGATGAAAACAGACAAAGATGTTCTTTAACAAACAATGAAATTTACCTTTTAACATTCCATTAATAATATAGATTGTAAGTAATCATACACACGTTAGTTTTATTCTATTATATTTTCAGGTCATACTTGCAAACAAATTAAGCCTGCGAGGTGCCATTATTAATTGCTGAGATCAATAGCTGAGCTGTTGTTTTAGTCACTAGTCTAATTTCAGCAGTAAGATATAGTTGAGGATGGAGAGAAGGAGGCAAATGATGACACCACAAGGCCATAACGAGATGTGTCTCCCCATTAATCAATGGCTTCCACACAATTTGCTGTCTGTGAATTGGGACTGACCTGTCTCAAGGGTCACTTGCCAATTTTCGGCTGCAGTCAGCCCGGTTTGCGCTGAGCTGTGTGCTTACACCCAATGTTCCTTTTGAGTGATTTGGTCTTTAAGATCATGCCTGATGCATTTCTCTATCTGTGAGACAGATTTTTCTCACAAAAGGCTCTCCCACATGATTGCTGGGGATCTAATTACTTTTTTACAACTGCTAATTGTGGCCATATATGTACTTAGTGATCTTGTGAGGCTTTTATAGTTCTGTTCATCCATGTAAAGCACTTCTCCTTATTCAGTATTCTAAAAATAACAGGAAACTGTGAATATAACAAAAAACATGGCAGACTCACTACAAGGCAGGAGGAACTGCAGTTGTTGGAATCTTAAGATGATTGTTACTTCTTAGAAAGATTCACAAAAATGCAATAAAATTTCTCTTACCATAAAATATTTACCACATAGTTAGCGCAACAATGTCCGGCATTAGTCATAAGATGTAACTAAGTGTCATCAGAGGAGCAATAAAAACCATAGTCAAACTTATCCTCCCCAAGTAAAGCACATTGTTGTGAAAAAGGGCTTTTCCCCTTAAGATATATTTTTTTCTGTTGTTGCTTTGCTGTTGTTTTGTCAAACTTAGTTTAAGAATGTTAAACTAATTTCAATATCAGACAAAGACGAACTAAATAAATACAAAAAAATCTGTTTTAAAATTATAGTTTTACTTATTAAATGAAAGAAAACCTAACCAAACCAACCGAAACCTAGATGAAAAAAATAATCACCAGCTAGTTTAATTATGAATTGACTGTAATTGTCATTGTTTGAAAGCAGAGTTCATATTTACTGGCCACACTCAGACTTGATTACTACCTGTCCAGTAAAATCAAGAATTCCCTTTAATAGAACTTGTCTGATAGCATGAAGTAGGCTAAAGATTCTCAAACAGAAATATACCATTCCCCAAACTAAAGGACTTCAAGAATAGCCTTCCCATCTATCTGTCTGGAAAGGGATAGAGAGTAATTTGTAAGGCTTTTAGATTTTGGAGGCCACAGTGAGATCCTTCAATCACCAATGGAGAAAACATGGAATAGTGGTGATGCCTCCAAGGAGTGACAAGCCTCCAACAATTACTCATAGAGAGCATCAAGAGCTCACCCAGAAAGTCTAAAAAAGCAATAACAACAGTTAAAGCACTGCATGCCTTAATTAAGGTATGTATCTATTTGCTGTAATAGATTCAACCACACATTCTGCTCTCGAACAGAAAATCCTGAGGGAGGATGTCCAAGTATCAGTTTCTAACCTAAAGCCCAAGTGCACTCAGATTCTGCAGTAGGAAAATGATCCAAAGAACGCCAGCAAGTTCACCTCTAACTGGCTCAAAACTCCAGAGGGAAATTAAGCTTTTGGAGTAGCCTAAGTCCTGACTTAGTTCCTACTGGGATGCTGTGGGAGAACCCTAATCAGGCTTTAATTTCCGGTAATGTAGCTGAATTAATATTTCTGCAACGGACGGTGGACCAAAGCTCCTCCATAGTGAGACATAAAAGACTCTTTGGTAATACTTGCACATGCGTGATGGCAGTTGTCACCGTTAAAGGTGGTATAACCAGTTATTAGCATTAGGGGGCAATTACTTTTTCACATCGGGCCAGGTTTCTTTGAATAGCTGGTTTGCCTTAAGAAATTAAATCATCAGTTGAAAACCACATTTTGCATTTACTCTGGTTATTTATGTGTGATAATGAAAATTAATGATCTGGAAAATCTTGATGCAACCAAAAAAATAAAAGCAGAAGAAATCCGTACGGGAGGCAGTTCCTTTTTTCACAGCTGATGATGTACAGCAACAGACCTCTATTCTGCAATAATCCACATTATTTCCAGCAACAAAACACCTCACTCACTCCAGTTACTAGCTTTAAGACAAATCAATGAACCAATCAATCAAGTTCATTTAGTTGAAATCCCTAAAGATTTAATGTTGTTGCTAGGTGACCAAGAAAAAAGACTCAGTCTTTTCTAAAACTATAAAGGAGTAATAAAAACACAAAGTTGTTTTTAAGTAAAAGGTTTGCTGCATCTCACAAGGCAATACCAGAAGTAAAACACACACACAATCTGTTATAGAGGGAAATTATTGATTAGGTATGTGTGGTATTTTTGCAGTATTTATCAACTACAGTGTGTGATGAATGTTTGAGTAAGCCTTATTTAAATACTCAAACCGAATTCAGAGATTTCTTAGTATTTGTATAAATGGCTTAAAACTATCTGTTCAACAGTTAAATAACAATGGATTTTGCCATTAACGCAAGAGGTTTTCATTAAAAGGAAAAAAAATTGCCTCAAATTTAAACTCTTTGGTCATCGAGATAGAGCCACAGATGCAGAACCTGGCATAGTGCTGCATGTGGGTGTCTTGGCCTACCTCAGGAGTCCTTAAAGGAGTCCTTTAATGGTGGGTGGAGTCAGGGTGGTAATGTGTGCCTGCAAGATATGCCAGAGAGTCAATGAGAAAATGTGCCCTTTTTATAAATGAGAGAAAACATAATGGAAGGGCTGAACACATCTGGTGATTGGATGAATGAAAGAGACCCAGAAGCAGGAAGATAGCTTAGAGCATGGTAGTATGATGGGACCAGACTCAGTATGACTTGAGTTTATTTTGACCTAATTTACTGTACTACAATCAGTAAACAAATATGTACATTCCATTTAACTACTTAAGTTTCATGTTTTTAATAAATAACTAACAGCCATCAGATTACAGAGTTAGAACACAGCCAGAAAATGCTCTTAAAACACAGTATATGCCATGGATTCTTTCTCATGTTATGTCAGCGATCAATAACTTAGAGTGCAATGTAGCTGACCCTTTTTGACCCTTTATACTCTGCTCAGCAACCATGACAGAAAAAACAGTTTATTTTCAATCTTCAAAAGAACAAGGAAAGCTAAGATTTACGTCCTTTTCTTAATTCTAAAACAAAGAGAAAATATTAGTTGTGAGACCTTGTATCAAAAACATGTTAGTTTCCATTAAAAGAAACCTCTGAAAGAGCCAGGATCAATGAGTGGCAATTTACCCCAAGTGAGTGAGTATTAGAGGGCATAACATGTTTCAGGGACTCCTTGACAGAATGTACAGATATTGTTTTTTTATTAATCCAAATTGTCAGCATTTGAGCCTTCACTGCAAAGAAATTCAACCCCAATAAAGACTCTGATGCTATATTAAGGCCTTTCTTGTTCTTGTACATTCAGGTTTCACACTCAGAAAGCAAAAGATGAACCATTTCTTTTGTGTTATTTTTTGCCTCATTGCATTAGCAATATGTTATATATACAACCTTTAGCACTGGCATGAAAACAGCTTAGAACTGGATATCTTACACATGCAGTTTAAAGATTTTCTTTTTAATTGGTATTCTTTTGATCCCAAGCTTCAGTCAGATAGTGCATAGTTTGCTAATGCATTTCTATTGATCAAAACTGTCTTTACTTCTTTATCTGCATTCTAATTACAGTTTGATTTTCCATTTCCATTTGTGGCTTAGTTGTTACTCAGATGCAATCGACCAAAAATTATTTAGATTCTACATCCATGAATCTTCTCTTAGTTCAGAAATACAAAATTGATTAATAAAGAATGTTACTGGTATTTAAAGTCAACATTTTTAATATAATTTTTCTGTATTATACTGAATTAGTTAAATGGCAAGCACTAATTCCTGTGCCTATGCATTCATGCACAATCCAACTGTTGTATAAAGCTGTAGCTTCAATGACTCCAGTCAATTTCATATTTTACTGAACTATTTTAAGAGTTTTTTTAACTTATCTCCAGTGGATAAATAAACTGAACAGGTCTTTTCAACAAACTACCTGTAGGAGTACGCACAACACAGGAGCGAATGAGGCCATCCCTCCCTGGAAATAACTCATCTATCCTGCCTATTTCCACATCTGTCTGGGTGTTTTATCTTCTCCAATCATGACAACATCTCCAACTTTAAGCACAGTGGGTTTAAGTGTCTCACATGTGTGAGCTGATTTCAGGTTCATCAAATACTATCTTCTCCAGCCGTTCCAGAAGCTGGTCAACAGTCTCTGACGATATCTCCAGCGCCGTCCCATGTCATCCTTGCTGAGGTTCTGTGAAGGAGGAAACATTGTCTTTGGTGGTAAGGAAGCCAATCTTCCTCCGATCAGAAAATGTCCAGGTGTAAGTGGCTGAGGTTCTGAGACATCACTATGCACATAAGTGAGGGGCTTAGAATTTACTATGGCTTCAACTTCTATCAGAAGGGTAGTGAGGTCCTCAAAGCTAAGTGAAGCTCTCCCCAGAACTTTTTTTTAAAAGTTTTTTTTGGCCACAGTGGCCTTTATTAAAAGTGGACAGGCTTACAGAAAGGGGAGAGAAGCAAGGGGAGAGACATTCGGCAAATGTTCCTGGGCCGGAATTGAACACAGGACAACCGCATTGAGGACTAAGGCCTCTGAACATGGGGCACCCGTCTTAACCCACTGCGCCACGCGACGTCCCCCCAGAACCTTTTTTTAACTCATTTTCACACTTCTCACAAGCCTTTCCCTAAAACCACCCCACCAAGCTGCTACCCTTTTCTGTGAAAAACTTTGTGAGCTCTGAACTGTTAACTGACTTCCAAAGCTCTTTTAAATCTTGCTCAGCCCTTTTGAATGTTTTGGCATTGTCTGAGTAAATAACTCTACATAGTCCACACCTTGAAATAAATCTCCTTAAAGCCAGGAAAAAGTGTTCAGTACTTAGATCCGAGACTAGCTCTAAATGAACTGCTCTTGTCACAGCACACATAAAAAGAGCTATATATGCCTTTTTTGACAGACCACCTGCCTTTACATATAAGGGTCCTGCAAAATCTACCCCTGTGACTTCAGATGGTGGGGACTCAGTCACTCGATCTCTAGGTAAGGGGGCTGTACTGCTGTGCTGGTTTAACATTTAGTTTTTTATAGATATAGCACAATGACAACAGTCTCTTTATTAATTGCCTGCCTATTAAAATCCAATAATTTTCTCTCAACTGGATGAGTGTGTCTTGTACTCCAGAATGCAATATTCTTACATGGCAGTATTGGACTAGTAGCTCAGAATATCTGTGAACTGTAGGCAGCACCCATGGATGTTGCTCCTGAAAACTGAGACCCGAGTTCTGCAGCCGTCCTCCAACACAAATATGGCCATATTCATCCAAGAAGGCTTTCAAATCCTTCAATTTGGAATCCTTCTGAACTGCTTGGCCTGATCTTGGAAGACATATTTCCTGGTAAAAATTTTGCTCTTGTGTTACCTTCACTCAATACATTTCTGCATTTGTAACTTTGTATTTCTGACACCTTGTAAGCCACAAAGGGCTTCCCCCGCTGTGCTGTGCTGCGTATCCAGTGAAGAAGAATCATGGAATCAGTCCATAATTCCAGTTGATTCCTTGTTAAATTCAGAGGCTTGAGAAGATCATTTCCTAATATGAGCTGAGGTCTGTAGAACATTTCTCTTGGTGTTTTTCTTTCCCTTTAGCACATTCAGCAGTTCTTAAAGCTCAAACTTGAGATCATCAGTATTGGATTTCCATATTAATCCCAACACCTTCAGCACATTCCCAGAAGTGCCAAGCTCCTTTGAAAACTCGACTCCAGCCTTAGTCCATTTTCCTCTTAATTCTGGCAAATTGGTCACCTACTTGCATAAGTCCATTCCTGCGTCGGAGAGGATCTCATTTGCAGCTGTGGTTACTAAAAATGCTTTCTCAACATCACTAGAACTTGAAATAAAATCATCCACATAAAGAGAGTCCATTAGCATCTCCACTAATTTTGGGTTTTCCTTTTCATACTGCTGGATATGTTTTCTTATGGTTGCTGCAAGCAGAAATTGGCTGGGTGAAACTCCAAATACTATCCTAGTCATTCTCAGAATGCGCACTTCATTTTCACTGTCCTTGTTTGAAGATCCATGCCACCACAGGAACCTGACAGCATCCTTATCTCTCTCTGCAAGAGCTATCTGTAGAAATGCCTTAGTGATGTCTGCAGTGAAGACAATATTGTGTAGTCTAAACTTGATGAGCACATCCAACAGGTTTGGGTTAAGATTGGGTCCAGTCAATAAACAGTCATTTAGTGAGACGCAGCCCTCTTCATGTGATGACGCATCAAACCCCACTCTTAGCTTAGTGGTTAACTTATCTTCTCTGATCACAGCATGATGTGGTAGATAATATTCCACTGCATCTTGTTTTCCTGGCACTGCAGTTTCCGCTGGTACATCCTCACATGTGCCTTGCAGTAGGTAATCCTGTATGACCTCGTATCTTGTGAACAATGTAGGGTCCATTTTCATTTTTTGCTTGAGACCCTCAAGCAGTTTCTTTGCAACTCTGAAGTTATTTGGGAGATGTGGCTTGTCAGGTTGCCATGGTAATTCCACTTGATAGCGGCCCTCTTTGTAGCTCCAGCCTAAAGGTTTTTAGTGCTTCAGTTTCCTCTTCACTTTGGATTTTATCATTTGTAATTCCCAGAGACTCCACTTCCCAGAACGCATGCAGCTGTTTAGAGATTTGAACATCATCATCTATACTCACATGCATGCAGGTGGCGTTGGTTACACTAGAGGCTGCAACTGGCCCTTGCAAAGCCCATCCAAACTTGCTGTCTACAGCTACAAGTGAGCCTGTTATTCTCCTAACTTTGGCGGACACAACCTGCCAGTAATAGTCTGCTCCTATAACACTGAAAGTTCTTTATCTTTGACTCCTTCCACAGGAAAATCAGCCAGTTGAAGACCTTGAATCTGTAACTCTTCCTGTATTGGTTCCCCAGGAACCTTTATTACAGCGCTGCACACCAAAGGAGTTTCCAGTGCTTCAATTTCTAATCTTTGGTTTGTGTTCCACATGTTTTCCAGCGAAACTCTCACAACGTTGCGTTCTATAGTGACAGGAGTAGATGATCCAAAGGCGTGAAGATTCAGTGTTTCTTTTCTTATTACAGGCAATCTCAGTTCCTGAACAGCTCTCTCACGAATCAAGCTTCTTTGGCTGCCTCCATCTAACAGACAGCAGAGGATTTTCTTTCCTGCTGGACCAACAGTCCAGGCTTTAACAGTCTGAAGTAGTACAGTGTTCTGGATGTTAGCCTTTAACTTATCTGTACTAGACACTGATGAAACAACAGCCTTTGTGTTTTTACAGTCTTCCTCTAGTTTTGTTTCACTTTGATCACAGACTGACTGATGATGTCTGCGACTACACAAACCACATGAAACACCTTTATTCCTGTAGAATTGTGCTGTGTGTTTGGGCCCAAAGCAGACGTAGCATCTTCCTAACCTTCTTAGTTTTTCCTTTCAAGCTGCAACTGAAGTGTCTGGGCAATACTCTGGTCTGTGGTTTGCACTGTCACAATATATACAGGATCGGGATACATCAGTTGCTGCTTGCAGGGCAGTAGCAGATGGCAAATTCCACCTTTTAGATTTATGTTCACTGTGTGGCAACGTCCTTCCTGTTGTTTTATTATTCTGCAGATATTCTTTTGAAGCGTGACCTGGTCTGGCAAGCTGAAGTGCTCTCTCTCTGCTTTGGATTTCATTTTGCAGAAACTGTACAGTATAAGTTCAAGAACCTTCCATTCAGTGGAGTTATCTGTTTTCCGAGTGTAGGCGAGAGCAGGGCTGTCGCGAGAAGCCAGGCAAACCAAGCAATTGCTTGGGGCCCCGAGCTGGCCTGGGGCTCCAAGACAACGACTGGTTAAGAATAAGATGCAACGACAAACTGTGGGAACGCCCCTTTGATAGTTAATGCAGTAAAGTGCAATAACGCTGTTATCGGCATACCCCTCAAGGGGGCCCCTCTCAGTGTCGGTGACAGCAGCCAGCCAGCCAGGTTCGTGATCTCTGCTGCCGGCAAAATACAAAACCTTGTGAGTCATAATGAAGCGGAATTATCCATCAGGAAGAGAAAGAAGAAAAAGGAAGAGGAGGATAAGAAAAAACAAGATAGTGGTAAGTCATAAATTACACTGGATAAAATAGCTCTACTTGTCTTGTACAAATGGTGTAATTTCGCAGCAGGTAGGCTAGAAAAAAAAAAATGTTATGTTAGCTACCTGCCTGACGGCCAATGCTACTTCTCTGCTATAGCCTACTAACTATTCCACCGTGAAAATCTATTTACCAAATGGGGATAGGAAAACCACACTATAAATTCCGTGCATCTAAGCAGACTGGAACATTAATGATAGTGTTTTATTCTCTCACTTTGTAAGAATTGACAAATGTTAATGTGAGTATGTATTAGGGTTGCCAACCGTCCCGAAAAAAACGGAATCGTCCCGTATTCAGAGAAAATATGTTCTGTATTGAGGTGAAAAGGAATGCGGTTTGTCCAGTACTTCAGCTATAATGAAAAAAAAACACAAAGGTGGAGTTATTCTGTCTTTAAGCTGCCTTTTCTTTTCTCATTCTCTCATCCTCCCTCTCATGTTGCTCCTTCAATCATGAAACTGATCAATGATCAGTTGATCTGCTTTTCTGTCACCAGTCCCGTCTCTCTCATTCTCTCGTTTGTTTATCGCCCACTTTGCGCAGAAAGGGGAAACCAGAGGATGTTGCGCTAAACAACAGCAGCACGTTTAATAACCTGTTAGAACTGATTTAATAAGACTTTCTAGTATCAGCTGATGTTTGCTGGAGCCACAGCCGTAAAAGCTGCTGGTCATGATATCGGTTTGGATATGTGGTGAGGGAAACATGAAGATGAAACCAGGAGATGTTCTTACTGAATCATCAGAGGTGAACAGGTGATGGAGAAACACGTTTATCTTTTAGGTGACATGAATGAGCTGAAGGGAAGTTATAAACTGTTTCTGAGAGACAAATAACACCAGGATCCCTTTCTATGTAGCTGACAGCTGGTAACTGTGCAGGGGCAGCTCTAGCAAAGTTTTGCCAGGGGGCCAGTTAGGGCATTAACAGAGAAAGGGGGGAACAAATAAATACTTTTCTTTCTTATTCTCATTTAAAATGTCTAGCTTTTAATGAATAAAATATCTGAATCTTACAACTAGAGTGGTCATCTGTTAAATGTATACAAATCCATTATCTTATATAGTAAATATTAAGTCTAATATATATCCTAGTAAGCTATAGTACTTTTTCCTTCGGGGAGGTACCATCTGTGCAGTCTGCAATTCTGTCATAGAAAGATGTTGAATCTATTTAATTATAGAAAAATAATTGATTTCTGTGTATTTGTTTTACACGTGCATTAAATAAAAGTCAATTACGTCGATTAAGCATCATGAGGCGGCGGGTTGGGGGTGGTTCCTTATTTTATTTGCTGGGAGTTGGCAACCCTAGTATGTATGTATGTATGTATGTATGTATGTATGTATGTATGTATGTATGTATGTATGTATATATGTGTGTGTGTGTGTGTGTGTGTGTGCGTGTGTGTGTGCGTGTGTGTGTGTGTGTGTTTAAGTATGTTGGATTTAGTTATTGTGCACTTTTTTGGTGGTGTTTTTCTTTGCAAATGTTCAAATGTTTTGCACAGAATATGCAACAGCAGTATTTTCACTATTTTATTTATATAAAGTGTGGGTGAACTTAAACTGTATCGCTATGCTGTGGTTCCTGTAGGCTTTGCGTGGGGGGCCTCCATGACCATTTTGCTTGGGGCCCCTAAATTCATTGAAACGGCCCTGGGCGAGAGCTATGTCCTCTGGTATTAGCTGTAATAACACTGGACAAAGCAGGCATCCATATGTATCACTAGAAACACCTAAAGACTCCAAGCTACGAATTTGGATTTCGCACTCATCGTACAGCTCTCTGAGTGCCACCACATCAGATAATTTTCTCACAGGTGTTAAGTTTAACAATTTGGACATGTGCGCACTGATTACAATATCCTTTCTACCAAAACGTTTGTGAAGCAGGTCTATAGCCACATCATAATTTGCATTAGTCAGCGTGAGTCCTGCTACAGCTCTTGCTGCTGCTCCAGTCAAAGATGATCTCAGATAAGTTAACTTGTCCGTTTTACACAGTGTATCATGGTTGTGAACTGCTGTTTCATAATGAGACCAAAACTCTTGCCAGAGGTTTATTTCTCCATCATATTTCTCTATATGTAGCTTGGGCAATTTAACAGTCTGCGTAGCAGGTAATCTGGCTGAGCTTGAAACTGCATTGCTTCGTTGCACACTCACTGCTTCTTGTTCCTTCTGAATGAACCGACTGGCACAAGCCTTCCATGTGAGCATGCGATCCTGAAATTCCTGCACACTTGCAACCTCTGCCTCCAGACTGCCTATCTCTGTCCCTTCCTCAATGCCGTTATCCAAATCCAGCAAACTTTCCTCTTTAGCAGACAATAATGAGAGCATTTCACGGAGGTCTTCACAGTCTGGGACATCTTTGCTCACCTCTGCTTCAATACGAGCAGCCAGCCTTGGAGGATTCTAATAGATAGCCTGAAAGTCTGTTTTTGCAAAGCAGTTAGGCATTTAGTTTGTTTCAGGGGAAAAAACCTTTGAATTAGGTGCTATCTGGAGTAGGGCTGGGCAATATCTCAATTATATTGGTTTATCAAAATTATATTGGTTTTGTCTATTTATGAATCTTACATTTTTGGGAATATGGAGAATATCCAGACATTTTTTTTGCCAATGCATCTCTTGGGTTTCCATAGTTCAAAGTGATGTCAATCCGCCCAAGGCCTTCCATCTTGTTATGGAAGCATGTTTTACAGCGTGTATTCATTTGGAATTTGAATTCAGGTCAACTCCAAGAAGGAATGATTGAAAGCACTTAAAAAAATATTTTCTGTCATTTGTATTTTAAGAAGAGAAAGGGAGAAAAATGAATAGATTAATAAAAAAAAACTAATTTGGCATGAAAAATAGATTTTATTTTTAATCCATATTGCCCAGCCAGCCCTAACCTCTTTTAATTTTTATGATACAGTTGTTTCATGTCTGATGACATGTTCAACTTTTGAAAATAAATCTTTAAATCAAAAATAACCTTGATATCAAATAGTACCATGGAATGTTAAATATTGACAAAAATAGTGATTTTCTTCTATTGTATTATATCGACTGATATGAAAAATATAATCATAATATATATGCTGTCTCTCTCTCAGCATCCGAAGTCATACCAGACAATAAAAAAAAAAAATGCGTTTATCGTAGGATGGGGGAGATTCTTTTTCAAGTGTGAAATAATACAGAAAACAAAACAACGGGCTCCTTTTTCCTCGTCATGCCTCGTACCTGCAATTCTGAGTGCGATGGCTGCCTGAGACTCAGCCAAAAAATCTTGGAGCTGGAGTAGAGGATTTCTACACTCCACCAGATCCAGGACCATGAGCGCGACATGGACATCATCTTCGGCCAGACCTTCACCGCTGCTGGAGTTGCTGAGCTGGCCGACACCATCCCTTGTCAGCCTGGCGAGGCTGTGGAGGTTGCGGGATCCACCGGGTCTCCTCGCGGGCTCGGGGTGTCCGAGGCCTGTACACCTGCTGCAGTGGAGGACCGCCGGCTACACCTAGGAGCTAAGCTAAAAGCTCCCCGTAGCTCCACACCGCTTCTGCGGGACACCTGGACCACGGTTGGCCCTGGCCGTGGTGGGGGGGCGCGGGGAAGCCGTCGCTGCTCCCCTCCATCTGCGCTGCCTCTCGTCAACCGTTTCGGCGCCTTGGACCAGGACTTCCCTCTACTGCCAGCACCCGGCCCCCGTAGCTCCGCAGGACTAGCTCCTAACCCAGGGAATCCCTCCCAGCCGACGGAGCACCAGCTGGACTACAGCAGCCGTCCATGTTGCGCTGTTCCCCGGGCTGCCGTGCACAGAGGAGTGGCGCACTTCACCCCGAACCCACGGAACAAGCCCTCCGCACTAACAAACCACCCTGGCAGCCCCTGGGAGGCTCTCACTACCCAGCCGGCCTGGGACAGCGACAGGTCCTCTGCACAGCTCCAGCCTGAGTGGGCAGCCACTACCCTGATTATCGGCGACTCCATCATCAGGAATGTTCGGATGAAAGGAGCCTGCACTCTGTGTTTGCCTGGAGCAACTGTAATGGAAATTACTGATCAGATCGTTGAGACTATTCAACGCCACCCCACCGTGAGTAAAGTTATCATCCACGCCGGCACCAACGACATCCACAAACAACAGTCAGAACTGCTCAAACTGGATTTTATTCACCTTTTAAATTTTTTAAAAACCACACCTGTGTCTGTTTTTATTTCTGGCCCCACGCCTACCATCGGCAGAGGAATCGGACGTTTTAGCAGGCTGTTATCCTTGAACACCTGGCTCTCCTCCATCACTGCACTAAACAACATTGGCTTTATAGACAATTTTAACATTTTCTGGGGTAGGAAGGATCTATTCATTGCTGATGGACTTCACCTGAATAGGCATGGCATCCGTACCCTGTCAATTAGCCTGGCCACCCCACGTCACCCCCTGTGTTCCACACCAACCCCTGCTACCCCCCCTCACTCATCCCACCCTCAAGCCCCATCAGCCTGAGGTTCACCTGGTCCAAGCACCTACAAACCCAGCCTTGATTTTAACAGTAACCCATATAACGGACTTGGACCCTGCCAAACCAATTATATACCTGTCATTATCAGCAGAGAGCGATCAATCAAATATAAATCTAGCAAACCCAATTTCAATAATCTTAAACAGCTACCAAAAACCTCGAGTTCAGTAAGTCACACAGTTCTTCCACCTCCAGTCACTGTTAACATGGCTCTCTTTAATGTTCACTCTCTGCTGAAAAAAACTTTTATTATAAACGACCTGATTTCAGATTTTAATCTTCAGTGTTTATTTTTAACAGAAACATGGCTGAGCTCAGATGCCCCTGTTGTTCTCACAGAGGCTTCCCCACCTGATTTTAAATTCAATTATTCAACGAGGAATGGGAAAAGGGGAGGCGGGACTGCTTTTATAAGTTCAACAACACTTTTAGCAAAACCTGTTTTATTTGATCATTTTAACACTTTTGAATATACTGCAGCCGCTTTTAGCATTCCTCAGATTTTATGTGTTACTGTTTACAGCCTCCTAAAGAGAGTGCACATTTTATTCAAGAGTTTACAGAGTTTTTATCAATTTTGCACAACTCCTTTGATAGGATTATTTTAGCTGGTGATTTTAATCTGCATGTGGATAACCTTTTAGACCCTTTAGCCACAGATTTGATAAACATTTTGAATTACATGGATTTTACCCAACATGTCGCGCAGCCAACTCACAACCTAGGACACACCCTGGACTTGGTCATCATGTATGGCCTGTCCACCAGTGTGTCCTCTGTTGTTGACTTGGCAGTGTCCGACCATTATTGCGTGTTTTTTAACATCACCAGCGTTATTCAGCGGGGGTCCTCCTCTGTGAGAACTGTAAGGAAGCGTCATCTAACCCCTGAAGTGGCTGCTGGTTTTCTTGATGTTTTCAACAATATCCCTCCAAGTAACGTCTCCGCCCCTTGTGATTTTATTGTCAACGATTTTAACAGGAGACTTGAGGCATCTCTTAATCTGCTTGCTCCACTCAAAACCAAAAATATACAGTCAAATAACACATCACCTTGGAGAAACGAAAACCTAAAAAAACTAAAGAGAAATTGCAGGGTGGCGGAGAGGAGATGGAGGAAAAATAAGATCACAATAAATCATCAGATATTTTCAGAACTATTAAAAGCATACAATAATGCTGTAAGAAATTCAAGAAACGCATATTTTTCAAAATTCCTCGCAGACCATAAAAATAATTCTAAAATTATTTTCTCCACAATCAATAATATTTTCAACCCCCCCTCAAATTCAATTCAGACCCCCTCAAATGCTCTCTGTGAGGAGTTTGCAGCCCACTTCAGAGGGAAAGTAGACACCATCAGATGTAATATTTTATCCTCCCAACGTAAGATGGTTTTAGACAAATCTGAGAGTGTGTGTCTACCTGAGGAAACACTGGACAGTTTTGTCCTGGTCGAAGCTGAGAGTCTTGATAAGGTTTTCTCCTCAGTGAGGCCCACCACATGTGTCTTGGACCCCATTCCCACAAGGTTTTTTAAAAAATTTTATGGATCCTTTAGAGATGAGATTTTAACTCTGATGAATTTCTCACTTCAGACGGGGGTCTTTCCTGCCACCTTTAAACGGGCGGTGGTGAGACCCCTGTTGAAGAAGAGCAATTTAGATTTGAATGATTTAAACAACTTCCGACTGGTATCAAACTTGCCATTTTTGAGCAAAATTTTAGAAAAGCTTGTTTTAACTCAACTTAATGATTTTATCAACACTCATAATGTCCTAGAGAAATTTCAGTCTGGTTTTAGGGTGAACCACAGCACCGAGACGGCCCTTCTGAAGATTTTAAATGATTTTAGAGTAAATTATGATGCCCAGAAGGTGACAGTGTTGGTTCTACTGGATCTAAGCGCTGCCTTCGATACAGTACACCACACTATTCTTTTAACCCGTTTAAAACAGATTGGCCTCTCTGGTGCTGTTCATAGATGGTTCACTTCCTACCTCACAGACAGGACTTTTATGGTAAGTTTGGATACCTGTTCCTCTAGGGTCCACAGCATCACATGTGGTGTGCCCCAGGGTTCAATTTTAGGCCCAGTGCTTTTTAACCTCTGCATGCTCCCTCTTGGCAGTGTCATTAGGAGACATGGGGTGAATTTCCACAGTTATGCAGACGATACACAGTTGTACATCTCCGTGTCTCCTGTTGACACACAGCCAATGGATGCACTTTTTAACTGCATTTTAGACATTGAATCCTGGATGGCAGAAAACATTCTCCAGCTCAACCAGGACAAAACTGAAATTTTAGTCATCGGTCCTCAGGCTCAGAGAGAGAAACTTTTACCAAAACTACAATCAATGTCTTTTAATCCATCTTCACAAGGAAGAACCTGGGTGTGATCTTTGACTCTGAGCTGACTTTTATCCCTCATATTAAAAACATAACCAAAATAGGTTTTTATCATCTGAAGAACATCGCCAGAGTCCGCCCCATTCTCTCTCGGGCCAACAAGGAGACGCTGATGCATGCTTTTATCACCAGTAGGATTGACTATTGCAATGCCCTGCTTTCTGGTCTTCCCAAAAAGAGGATTTCAGGCTTACAGCTCTTACAGAACTCAGCAGCACGTGTCCTGACGAAGACTAGGAAGCGGGAGCACATCACTCTGATTTTAGAATCACTGCATTGGCTCCCCATATGTTTCAGGGTCAATTTTAAAATACTTTTAATGGTTTTTAAGTGTCTTAATGGTCTTGGGCCTTTTTATCTATCAGAACTGCTTTTACCATACGAACCCTTGCAGTCTCTGTGCTCCTCTGGCAGCCGTCTACTTGTCATCCCTAAAGTCAGGATACACACCCACGGTGAGGCGTCTTTTCATTATTATGGCCCTCGCCTCTGGAACGGGCTGCCAGAGGATCTCAGGGCCGCAGAGAACATTCATGTTTTCAAGAACAGGCTCAAGACCCACCTCTTTAGCCTAGCTTTAAACTGATTACTTTAATTATTCATTTTATTATTTTATCCGTTATGACCTATTCAATAAGTTTGGTTTTTTTTTGTTTTTTTTATCTTATAGAGACTCACCTTTCGAACTTAGTTTTTAACAGATTATTTTTATTACTCACTTATTCATTTTATATTTATTTTATCTATGTTTTATTCTATCTGAATTTTATCATCGCATATATTAACCTTATTTTACCCTTTTCAAGTGTTTCCTCTGTGGGAGCCCTCAGCCCCGGGAGCGGTGGTCGGCTGTGGTGGCCTGGGTGCTCTCCGGGTGTGCCTGGGTAGATGTCGGGGCCTCCGCCCTCCCTTCCCTGGGCGCCATGTGGCGATGCCTCAGCTGCTGCTGTACTTCTGCTGCTGTTGGGGTAGATGGCTCCCCTGATGGTGTTTCCTTACTTAGCTTGTCTGGCTCATCTGAACTCAGCCCAGGTCGTTTTATTTCATATATTCATTTTTTTTCTTCTTATGTCCTTACACGTGTGTTTGAGTGTATGTATGTGTGTGTATGTGCGGGGTATTAATGTCAAATTGCTTTTATATTACTGGGGATGGGAGGGAATGTGGGCATGTGGGGTCATTTTAATTTGTAAAGCACTTTGAGTTGCATTTATTGTATGAATTGTGCTATATAAATAAACGTTGATTTGATTAAAGTTTTGAATTTTTTTTTTGTATATCGCCCTGCCCTAATCTGGAGCCACTGTAATGATTGCTGAATCCAGTTTAGTTTTTGTGAGATACAATGAAATGTCTAATTCTGCACACTTAATGAAGTCAAATAAAAATTACCAATTTATTTTATTGAAATAATACAGTCAAAGATGGATACTGAGATGATTTTTCAGGTCATTGTAGTCATCAGAGTATCATCTAAAACATTCTTAGTCATCCAGAAAATGTGTAAGCAAATAGTTGTTGACTCCAAAAGTGTAGATTTCTAACTTATGTTGAAAAGATGAGCATTGAAAATTAGTTAAGGATATGAATGTTATAGTGTTCAGTATTTACTTCTTTTTAACACTTGTCCCCATGCAAATAAACAAAAAAGAAAAAAATACAGATAACATATTTGTTTGTTTTTTCATTAGCATGGAAAAATCTTACAACTTTTGAGGAACAGTCAATGATTATTTAATCCACTCATTTTTGTGCTTTTCAGCTATAAACAAAGAATTGCCAGGCTGATGAAAATTTAATTTTAGTAGGCACAGATGAGTACTTCCTTGGTCTTTGCTTTTTTGCTAAATGTGGATTACAACAGAAGGCTATGCACATTGTGATCCAAACCCTGTGAAAAATGAGCGCAGCATGAAGTGTGAAATGCTCTGCCTTATAATCACATATAGAATGACACTGTATCTTCAAGAACAACACACGAGTCAGAACTAAAAATTGCATTTTGCTGCATTGCACAAAGCCATAAACTGTCCAAAAGTTCAGTGAACATACATCACTTCGGAAAACCATTTATAAACCTGTCAGCACACATACCAACCTCAGCCTGACTTTCATTACCACTGTTATTTGGGGTTCTTGCTGCACAGTACCATCAACACAAACTAAGCTAAGCATCCTCTCTTCAGTTTAAAGCCTAAACCAGGAGAGGAAACAACCCTACTGAAGTTTTCACTTATTAATACATCATTTACTGCAAGTGAATCAAAGCTTAGTTCCATTGCAACAGCATGGAATCAAGGTTTATACAGTGTGACTTTTCTTTTATGGTGCACTGTATGGGTACAGTAAAAGATTGCAAGCATGTAATATGTAGTATCTCTAGTAAAGCTGGAAATAGAAAAAATATGAAAATGTATTACTTAAGGAAAATAATGACATTTTACTACAATAAGACATTTTATTTCATTTGTTAAATTTATTTTGTCTATAAGAAATTATGTGACTTGTGTCTTGTAAAAACTTCTATATTAATGCAGTTTAGTTTAGTTAATACTCAGTCACATTTTTAAAGCAAAATGTGAAGTTTTAACTATAGAGGGATTATTTGCTTACCAACACAGCGGATGCGTACGCAACCTGGGTGCAGAAAGAAAAGCTGACCCCTTACTCCGGTTCCCAATATTAATATTTGCAGTTATATTGCAGTTGCAGTGTTAGCTATGTTAGCTTGTTTCTATCCGATGGCAGGTGTGGCGTTTACCAAATATTTTTCCGTATTTTAACTTCAACTGTTTTAAAATGGGGACGGAAAAATCAGAAGGCCATCAGTCAAATTGACAGATTGCAATTTCCACTCCTGACCACTTGGTACACACATTTTCAACTTTATGCACAGAGTTCATATAACTAATCAATAAAAAAAAGATTAGCTGATAGCACGCTGAAGAGTTACGGACGCATAGAGCACACTGTGACTGCATCGTACAAAGACCGGTGGTGACGGATGGCATATCCACTGATGCAGAAGGAGGGCATGCAGGGATTTCCTCCCACTGAAGTGATCAGAAAAGCTGCCATTTAGAAAGTCTTGCCGAATTCTGACCACTTCAATTAGAGAAATGTTCCCTGATTTCAAAACTTTGGCTGAAGTGTCACCAAAGACATCTTTTGTTTTGTTGTCTGACAGCTGAAGGAGGAGCAGCCTCTCCTGGTCTCTCCTGATCCCTCGCTTTCTTTTCTTTTCTGTTTGCTTTTCTTGTTTCTTTTCTTAGCTTTTTCTTAGTTACTTTGTCTACCAAGCCCCTGGAGTTACTGTATAGGACCAGATCTCTTCTTGGATTACTTAGATTACTTTTCTATGGACTTATCAACATGGCATTTTGCTCAGCTGAGGATTTTGAGAAACTGCTCCACAGAGTTGAGGACATTAAAATTAGGTTACGCAGTCTGGAAATTAATTTTGACCTCAACGCTGGTTATGGAAATGACACAACTTTACCGATGACTACACGCAGGGAGGAACAACCTGGCAGCCCGGTGTTACATCGGTCTAACCGTGTCACAGAGAAAACACAGGACATCGCCAGCCGCATTAAGCAGACACATAACAAAGTAAGAGCCCCCCCCCCCAGCAAAGATTATTTAACAAGACGGATCAATTAATGGAATTGAGGCTTTTTGTAGAAAGAACACCAGAGTTTATAGCTGCTAGCTGCAAAAATACAGTGAAAGAAATATCAGAAAGAACCCAGACAATCTTGGACCAACACCCTACATTGGAAAAGCTTGTTATTCATGCTGGAGCATCAGATATCGCGATGAGACAATCAGAGATTCTGAATAGAGACATCTCTGATCTCCTACAGAGACTTGACAGACTTAATGTAAACATCTCCATCAGCGGACTGGGACTGTTTCTGTGGATGTTTGTATTAAGGAGGCAGCCACAGAGATGAGAAAATGTTGCGCTAATAGAGACACTGCAGTGCTCACTGACATATTGCTAGTGAAAGTGATCTGCATGTTTAGTACAGCTGTTAGGGGTTCTGCATCAGGGAAGGCTACAAATTCACACAAAAATATCATGAGCCTATACTAGCACCTTAAGCTCCAATTTACATGGAATGTGTTGCTAAAGTGAAACAATCAGAGATTCTGAAGAGAGACTTTTCTGATCTCCTACAGGGACTTAATGGACTTAAAGTAAACATTCTCATCAGCGGACCAGTCCCTGAAGGGAATGATGAAAGATTTAGCAGACTCTGCATGTTCCATAAATGGTTGAAGAAACAATCAGCTGAGAAATCGTTCACATTTATTAATAATTTCAAAGTATTTGGAAGTGCAAAACATCTGTTCAAAGAAAACCAGTCAGTACGTTTACATGCAGCCAGATACATTTTAATTATTGCCTTAGTCCAACTGAAATCAGACTTTAAAAATGCATGTATACACCTTAGTCCAGCTGGAGTCGAACCGAACTGGAGTTTCAGAACCTCGACTACTGCAGCTAGATAATGTGGTTAGAAATTTGAATTTCTCTGCATGTATACTCTTGCCTTCAGAAGTCGAGCTATCAGGAGCTGTGCCCTGTCCCTCCAGGAAATGAAGAGCTTGGAAGCCCCGTAATCATCAAAAGAAGAGATGTATTACGATGTAATAATACGTTGTAATTGATGTACAGTACAGAATGTAAGAAAGCTACAGCGTTGTTGTCATCCTTTTTTCTATTTATAACTATGTCGGCTTCTCTTCCACAAGTGTTTGTTTACCCTGAGTGTGTGACGCGAACCCGAAGAATGCCACACAAAGGGTTGCATGTTGCCACCTACCGTGGTGGTGGTCGGCACACTTCTTTCGATAATTCGATTTTTGGAGTAACATGTAAACTGGGACTCGGCTCGCTGCAGGAGGGAAGTCTTTAGTCCGATTACTCCAAAAAGCTAGATTTAGCTGTGCATGTAAACGTACTGAGTGTTATCTTAAGAAGGCCGGAGTAATTTTTTCTTATCAAAATCAGAAAGCAAAACACTTGCTCCCAAAAGCTGATCTTGAGGCACCCATGGATACTATCAGAGAACAAAAACAGCAAGTCATGATAACACCACAGGCCCTAACGGATGAACAACCATCAGATATTAAGTCCTCAACTTCCCGTGACTCAGCCACATCAAATGAATCTCCATTTAGAAACTTTACAGACAGACTGAATGAGCAAATCAAATTTGGGACACAATTAACACCAAGACTTGGACTAGAACAAACCCCTGGGACTAGTGTCAATAAGCCTGGGAGCTTCCCCCCACTGATTATTACAGATATTTGATATTTGAGGGAACCAGGCAGTAAATCTACCCCTTCCGTCTCCCAGAACTTGCCCGGCACCCCTTAGATTAGCATTCCAGTGCTTATCAGCACCAGGAAACATAAAATGTTAACCAAACGCTCTCATATTAAACAAAATCTCAAATTGATAACCTGTCAGAAGGTTTAGCTGCCCATCATCACAATACTTAAGTTAGCTTTATTAAACATTAGATCTCTATCCGGGAAGTCTTTTCTTAGCAATGACTTCATCACCGTGCATAATTTACTCGCCCTTTTTTATCAGAAACCTGGCTAGATGTAAATAATGAAACATCTGCATTAATAGAATATACTCCTCCAAATTACAATTTCTTGAGCGAGAGCAGAAAACACAGACGAGGTGGAGGTGTAGCCACAATTTTTCACAACTCAATGAACTTTAAAAAGGTATCCCTGGGCACATTTGATTCTTTTGAATACCTAGCCACCCAGATAAATGAGCCTAAAAAAGCTTTATTTCTAAGTTTATATAAACCACCAAAACTTAACTCTAACTTCTTTAATGATTTCAATTACCATCTTTCTGTAATATGTATCGACTATGACTATGACTTAACATCCATACCGACAACCCCCAAGATAGACAAGCAAAAACATTAGATGATACTCTCCACAACTTCGGCCCGACCCAGCATGTCAAACATCCAACACTCAATCAAGGACACACTCTGGACTTAATTATCAACAAAAGTTTAAATGTATCCAACATCTCAGTAATTGATATTGCATTATCTGACAATTTTTGCATTTTCATTGAAAGTACCATCTCTGTTAAATTATTCAGCCACAGAAAGACCACTATAAAAAAACGTTTTCTAGGGGACAGCTCAGCTGAAATTTTTCTACGTATTTACCCTTCCACCACAGCCCCCTCATCTCCCAACTCAGACTCAGTAAACAAGCAGGTAGATAATTTCCTTTTCCTTACAAAAATCTCAGACATCACTAAATGCACTGGAGAAATCAAAGAACATGATCCTCACAGTGCTGTCCGCTTTGTCCAGATGACAGTGGGTTGGTTGAAGCAGGTGGATGATGGCATCTTCAACTCCAACTCCACAGCGATAAGCAAACTGCAGCGGGTCCTGATACGTTCTTGTTTGCTTACTCAGGGGTGCCAACAGGAGTCTCTCCAGGACCTTCATGATGTGGGATGTCAGGGCAACAGGTGAATAGTCATTGATGACTGATGGGTGAGTTATCTTTGGTACTGGAACAAGGCAGGATGTCTTCCACAACACTGGAACCTTCTCCTGAGTTAGGCTAAGGTTGAAGAGATGCTGCAGAATCCCACAGAGCTGCTCTGCACAGGCCTTCAGGACTCTGGGGCTGACACCATGTAGACCTGCAGCCTTGTTCCGGTTCAGTTTTCCTGCTGCCTCCTCACCTGCCTTTTAGAGACAGACAAGTGGGAGGGGGAGACAAAGGGTGTAGCAGCATTTCCTGACTTGGTTGAAGTCAAACTTGTGGAATCAGAAGAGTCCATGGCTGAGGTCAAGGATAAAACACCCAGGGTGTTGATCAGAAGTGAGTGGGATGTCTGTTTGGCTGGGAACATGAGAGGAGGATGCTGAGCTAGTTCCTTAACTGAACCTGTTGAAGAATGTGTTCAGTTCATTGGCTCTGTTCAGACTTCCATCTATCCAATCCTTCCTGTCCTTAAAGCCTGTGATCTTTTTCATTCCTGACCAGACATCTTTACTATTGTTCCTCTGTAGTTTGTTTTCCAGCTTCTTCCTGTATGCCTCTTTGCTGTCTCTGATCTTGACCTTGAGTTGTAGTGATGTGTCGGTCGCGAAGTGAAGTGAACGACAGGAGCCGGCTCGTCACTGCAAGCCGTTTTTTTGGGGGTTTTTTTCACTTGTTTTGGTGAAAGTCACAGGTGATTGGTCAAGATGTGTAACAGCAACTGTCCACATACAGAGCAGTAGGGGCAGGGAACAGGGAGGGTCAGACACACAGCAGTGAGCACATGCACACGGAGGGAGACAAGAGAGGGAAAGAGGAGGAAAAAAGCGAGCGAGTGAGAAAGAGAGAAAGTGTGACGAACAAACGGTGATAAAATGAGCAACAGCAGCAGGATACGTAGCAAAATTAGGACCCATTTCAATATTGTAAGCAGCTCAAAGGCAGAGTGTAACTTGTGCAAGGTGAAAATATCGTTTTTCTTTTTTTTAAAAACACTGGTGAGTCCTGGATGGGTCTGTTTTTTATAGCCTTCTTTATAATTTATTTTTGTAGCACTTAAGTTCAGATTTCTTAAAGTGTTCAGTAAATAAAGCCATTTAAATTATAAATATTTTATATATTGCATTTATTTTACATAAGTAAATCATTTTACACATAGTTTTGCAATATATTTGGTGATAAATGTACTTTAAGCAACAGAAAATCTGAGGAACCACTTGGGAGCCAAAAGAGCTGGCTCTCCAAAAAGAGCCAGAATTCCCATCACTATTAAGTTGCTTCTGTATACTCCTCAGTAATTCCCTGTCTCCCTCCCTGAAGGCTTTTTTTTTTCTTGTTTAGCAGCTCCTTCAGGTCACTGGTGATCCAGGGTTTGTTATTAGGGAATCATCTCTCTGTTCTGGTGGGGATGATGTTCTCTACACATAAGTTTATATAGTCATTCACACACTCATGGCATTAATGTCTTCTCCATGGGCTTGGCAAAGAGTCATTCAGTCTGTGGTCGCAAAAAAACCCTGCTGGGCATCTTCAGCTTCCTGTGACCATTTTCTCACAGTTTTCTTTGTAACATGTTGCCTCTGAACAAGTGGCTTATATTCTGAACAGAGAAAAACAAGATTGTGATCTGATTGTCCCAGAGGAGGTCTTGGTTTGGACATGTATGCATCCTTTACATTTGCATAAAACAAATCCAATGTCCTGTTTTCTCTTGTAGAGCAGTTGACAAACTGTTGAAATGTTGGAAGTGTAGACGAGAGCGAGGCATGATTAAAATCACCAGATATTGCCACAAATGCATTGGGGTGCTGTGTCTGTAGCTTAGCAACAACGGAACTGATGACATCACATGCATTGTTGGCAACGGCTGAAGGTGGAATGTAAACAACTGCCAAAATAACACTGGTAAACTCTCTTGGTAAATATTATGGTAAATAATATATACAGCTCGGCAATTTATGTAAGTGTTAAGGAGATGTTGCAACCCCACTTTCTGATTAATCTCAGCTAATATTCATTAGATTACTTGGGGTCTCTCACAGAGCTTTTAATTTTATCCCAGATGTTTGTTTGTTTTTTTCCCCCCAGATGTTTAGCTGATAGTTGAGAAAAGAAAAAAGAAAAACAACTATATGGTGATGTCACAATAGGCCTAAACACTGAATTTTACACCCCTCTTACCAAAACATGCACAATCAACCTGATTTCTGTTGGTGCTGCTGTAGGAATACTTTAGCTACTACCAGTATTATAGCAGCAGCTGCACTAAAGTGTTGTTTTCTTATCCTAATTTTTTCTTCTTCTTAAATGTACATGTAAGAAATTGGCTGTTTTTATAGCCTTATCCAAAAAAAGTGACAATTAATTGTTGTTAGTAAGTGCAGATATAGCTTCCTTACTTTACCCCACGAGGAGTCAATTTTAATAGACATTTCACATGAAGCAAACCCACCAATACCCAATCTAATTGATTTTCTGTAGCCACTGATACACCCGCTAAGAAGGGAACATTTGTAAATACTGGTCCCTTGTGTACATTCAGAACTATAGACTGTTTTAGGGCCGTGGTTAAACCTGGTTACAGCAGTTAGATGATCCTAAAATTTAAATGTATCCTGGTGCTTATAATGCTGACTGTCAAACATGTACCAAGTAAACAATGTGGTCTCAACCTATAAAACGTGAAGCATCTTGTCCGATGGCAATACATAAATAATGCATGCATTGTAGTTCAATATCAGCATAGAATCCAAATGTTTGCTAAGTCTCAAAATGTTACAAAATGTTGAGTTGGGATGAGGTGTAGTAAGACAAATAGTTTTTTCCCCATCTCAGCTTCTGTCACTAGTTCTCTTTCAAAACAAGAATCCTTCTCCCTCTCATGTAAAACTCTAAAAGATATGGCAAAAAACTTTCCTTTAGTGAATGAAAACAGAGTAGTTATGGGCGTCTTTGACTATCATAAGTCATTTCTTGTCAGTTCTAATGCAACAGGCAGATGATTAATCAACTAATCACTTTGCCATTTTTACCTTTGTTCTTTTTTCTAGCTCTAATTTACTTTTAGATTTTCTTCTCTGGTTGTTTCTGGTAATTAGAAATATTATAACATGTTTGTCTAAACAAGGGGTGTCAAATTATTGCGTTCATTGCGATTGATTAATTACAGACATTTAAAGCAGTTTTTAATCGCGTTAATCTAATTTTTAATCTTTAATTTTTCTTTTTCTGCACGAGAGTTGCTTTTAAGTAAAATCAGTTTTTATGCTTTGGGCTTCTTGAGCTGACGCTTCCGTTAAAGTGGAGAGGACAAGGGGACTGAGGAGGAGCGGTGAGTTGCAGGCAGTGTTGCCACATTAGCGACTTCGTCGCTATATTTAGTGAGTTTTTAGACCTCTCTAGCAATTCTTCCTCAAAAAAGTGACTAGCAACAAATCCAGCTACTCTTTCTGGGGTTAATGCAGACTTTTGGGTGAAGCACGTATCGTTGTTACTCTCACTGAGCAGCGGTGGTTTCGTGGACCGTCTCAGAGTGCTCACAGCAGGCACCTCCGCCTGCCTGTCCAGGTCCAGCTGGACTCACTCAAAGCAGATATTTACCCAACTGAGTCCTGAATGCTAACTATTTGCGGATGCTCGAAGCCGAAGTTGCAGTGAGCACTGGAACTAGTCTCAAAAACAGAGAAATGTAATTGGCTTGGACTGCACCTGTTCAAGTCTGTTAAAAACAGTTAAGGACTCCATAAAGCCACTTTGTTTTTGTTATATATTTGTTCTGCCACAATAATGTAATTAATTTAAATGAAAAATACTTCAAGTTGAGGGCTTTTCTCAGGAATTATTAGGTGCAAATAAAAAGTATAGTATTACAGATCATAATTAATTAATCTCAAGTTTGTTTAACCTCTTGAAAGCACTAGTCTAAACTATCACTCAGGACACCTGCTTAGTAAGGTTGATTAAATCTAAGTAATCTGTTTGCAGTCCAACATTTTTTAAACTGGTATTTCAAAAAGCAATAAATATATACAACTTCAGAACTATTTTGGATTTGCCTGAAATGGTAACAGATTTTTTATGTTTCTGTACGATCAGGTTTGTTTTGATCTTGTGCTATTTAACTCATTTGAAATGAAAGTGTGTAATTCGATTTTCTTTCACTCAAGGATGAAATGCTAGTAACCTTACAAAATAGCTTTATCAAAGACCTGTAGACCCATAGCTAATTGATATCTAATCTTTCTAAATTCCCAGTCAATAGCTAATAACGCATCTTTCAAAAAGTATTAGAATGTCCTTTCTGAAAAATATATATATACATATTTTGTTTTGTTTTGACCTTCACAGTTTTTTTAAGCTGAAGCAAAACCATATTCCAATATTTAATTTGTGATTTCTGGCTTAATTTTTTATTTGAAACATAATGGCGCAGATATATTATCAGAGCCAATCAGAGCCAAATGAAGAAAAATAGTGGAGTGAGACTGAAATAATTGCCTTTCTTTCCCTCTTCCACCACTGACAGTTGTGGGTTAAAAATTTCCAAAATTCTATCTCTGCTTTTCTTTAAGTCTTTCATTTCATTTTCCATTCCCGGCCCATTTGTTTTCTTCCTCTTGATTTTTTAATCCTGACGTTCCTCCTTATGGCTTTTTTCCTTCTCTCGCATCCCTTTTCCTTTGTGTCTGTTCTCTCTACCTCTCCTTTCGAGACATCTTTTCCTGTTTTCTTCCCTGGGGATTGCTTGCTTGAAATTCCACTTGTGTTAGAGCGGGAGGATGGATTAGAGCATGGACAGGCCCCACAAACCACCCTGATCTACAGGACAGCTTTTCAATCACCTCTCCAATGCAGTTCCACCTATATGAATACACCTAGCGGGAGAAGGCCACCAAGAAAGTGGAAAAAAGTAATAAAACAATTGGGATAAATAAAAAACAAAAGAGATAAATGCATTGCTTCATGAAGATTCATTGCTGTTGTGCAGACATGATCAAATATTCTTGTGCCTATGAGTAAGATTTCACGCATCTTCCTTTATTTGACCCCGAGTCTAGCTCAGTGTGAGAACAATAGCTCATTTGCACTTCACAATGGATGGCCTAAATGAGTGTCCCTTTAGCTTTGTTTGAACATACAAGTTTGATTTAGTGTCTGTCACCATATGTTTGTACTTTGTTGTACCTTAACACTCAGGACTTTCACGTCAACAGAAAATGCAGATCCCTTTTTTTATGGGATCAATACAGTGATCTTCCAAGGCTGACATTAGGGAGAGGAGAAGAGGGTATTGTAAAAAGGCTACAAATGAGAGTGCTTAGTCCATTGCACTCTCCTCAGATACTCAGAGTATTGATTATTTGTGCCTCATAGAACTGTTTTGTTGCTAAAGTGACACTTTGACTGTAATCACCTTCAAAGAGAGAAATAATACGATGGGGTGTAATTGTAGTATTTTAACAAAATAATAGCAAAAAAACAATCCTTTGTATAATCTGTGGAAATGTCAATATACCCAGAAAAAACTGTACTTAACTGTCTTACATTCATAAGACAGTAGATTTTTATTTATTTATTTTTACAAGTTAATTTGATAGTTTTTAGAATTAAAGGAAAAGTACAGAATCAATGAACCTGCGACCCAAATATCACAATGACCCAATAACAAGATTTCATAGTTTCACGATACAACAGATATGTGCTAAATGCACTTTTTGCAGGAGTTCACACTGTACTTTATTTATTTTTTTAAATCTGGAAGTGTTTTATAACAGTGTAAATAATATTTACTACTGTAAATAATATTGTAGATTGGTGAATAGCTAAATTATAAAATATTTTTTCATACTTCCTAAAGACCTCTACAGAAAATTCAAGACTTTTTAAGATCTTGAAAACATTTCAAAATTCCATACTTACACAAGCACACTGTCATAGAACTGCATTGTATCAGAGAAATCAAGGAAAGTATGACTACATGTGGCCTGCCTGGTTCTCCCCCTTTATTCGCAAGACAATAGCCCATCTTGAGCTGGGTATGGATTCAAATTTCAAGAATCGATTGGATTCAGATTCTCAAGAGTTAGAATCGATTATCACGATCTGATCCAATCTGTTACAGTTCGATATCGATATGGGTCGTAGAAACGTTTTGAGTCGTTACCTTAATTATATGCCTATGATTCAATGACGCAACACTGGGTGGGTTTACAGTTCACAGGGGGAAAGGTTATTAACCCTTTCAGACCTAAGCCTTAAAATGCCCATCTGAACTGTTCCCACCTATTTTAGCTGTAAAAAGGGCAAACAATATAAAATGATTACATAGATTGTTAGATGTACAAATCATTTTTTAGGAATTTTCTTAAGAATCATTTCAGAATCAGATAATCAATTTTTTCAACACATCACAACTATCTTTACCTCCAAGCTGCTTCAATGTGCAACATGTTTTGTATTAAAGATCTCCAGGAGACCATTATGTGATGAAAATGAATAGAATAGTGAACAGAAGCCATTGCATTCATGATATAGCAGTCAGATTCAAAATCGCCAAATTTGTATTGCTAAATAGTGTTTTCATGCCAAAATTTGTTTGCATCTTTGCTTAAGTGCAGCCCATTATCAGATATTAGCAACTACTGCACCAGAAAAAAAATATTCATGCTAAAAATAAGGAATTAACCATTTAGAACAACTGTGCCAAAATTTAAAATACATTACTCTTTTATGTGAAGTTACAAAAAATTCTGTTTTCCATCTTTTTACAGAAAGTTTAATGTTCATGATGTATCTTAAGCTCTCGATAAAGAAATAGTGATATTTAAGAAATAAGAAAGACTAAAATGTTTATTTTAAATTATTTACAACCTCAAACACTACTGAGTTTGTTCTGATCATAACTATGATTTAGTTTGGCAAATACAGGTTCAGAGTTGATAAACTGTGTAGTTTGATGAAAGACAAAGCCTTCTTGTTTCTGATAAAGCTTTTCTATATGTTGGTAATAGCAAACTCTTCAGGCAGTGAAACATTGAGCTAAAACTTTAATATTATCTCTAGAAACATAAAAAACCAATATTTTACCATGGCAACTAGGTTCTTCTAAGACTCATAACTGTACAAATAGAACATTTACTGTTACTTTTAAACGAGCAGAAAAAGAAAAGGAGGTGGAGTAGCAGTGCTTGTCAACAACAGATGGAGTCATCCAGGACATGTTAATGTCTCTGTAGCCCAGATGTCGAACTCTTGGCAGTAAGTTTTCGTCCATATTATTTACCAAGAGAGTTCACCAGTGTAATTTTGGCAGTTGTTTACATTCCGCCTTCAGCCGTTGCCGACAATGCATGTGATGTCATCAGTTCCGTTGTTGCTAAAATACAGACACAGCACCCCAATGCATTTGTGGCAATATCTGGTGATTTTAATCATGCCTCGCTCTTTACTACACTTCCAACATTTCAGCAGTTTGTCAGCTGCTCTACAAAAGAAAACAGGACCTTGGATTTGTTTTATGCAAATGTAAAGGATGCATACATGTCCAAACCAAGACCTCCTCTGGGACAATCAGATCACAATCTTGTTTTTCTCTGTTCAGAATATAAACCACTTGTTCAGAGGCAACCTGTTACAAAACAAATTGTGAGAAAATGGTCAGAGGAAGCTGAAGAAGCCCTGCAGAGTTGTTTTGCAACCACAGACTGGATGACTCTTTGCCAAAAACATGGAGAGGACATCAATGCCATGACTGAGTGTGTGACTGACTATATGAACTTCTGTGTTGACAACATCATCCCCACCAGAACAGTGATATGCTTCCCTAATAACAAACCCTGGATCACCAGTGACCTGAAGGAACTCCTAAACAAGAAAAAAGAGCCTTCAGGGAGGGAGACGGGGAATTACTGAGGAGTGTACAGAAGCAACTTAAGGTCAAGATCAGAGACAGCAAGGAGGCATATAAGTAGAAGCTGGAGAACAAACTACAGAGGAACAATATCCGAGATGTCTGGTCAGGAATGAGAAAGATCACAGGCTTTAAGGACAGGAAGGATTGGATAGATGGTAGTCTGGACAGAGCCAATTAACTGAACACATTCTTCAACAGGTTCAGTTCAGGAACTAGCTCAGCATCCCCCTCTCCTTTTCCCAGCCAAACAGACATCCCACTCTCCTCTGACCAACAGCTTTCCTCTTACACCTCGGATGTTTTATCCTTCACCTCAGTCTGGGACTCTTCTGCTTCAACAAGTTTGACTTCAACCAAGTCAGGAAATGCTGCTACCCCCTTTGCCTCCCCCTCCCACTTGTCTGTCTCCAAAAATCGGGTGAAGAGGCAGCTGAACTGGAACAAGGCTGCAGGTCCAGGTGGTGTCAGCCCAAGAGTCCTGAAGGCCTGTGGAGAGCAGCTCTGTGGGATTCTGCAGCACCTCTTCAACCTTAGCCTAACTCAGGAGAAGGTTCCAGTGTTGTGGAAGACATCATGCCTTGTTCCAGTACCAAAAAGAACTCACCCATCAGTCATCAATGACTATAGACCTGTCGCCCTGACATCCCACATCATGAAGGTCCTGGAGAGACTCCTGTTGGCACCCCTGAGTAAGCAAACAAAATCGTTTCAGGACCCACTGCAGTTTGCTTATCGCTGTGGAGTTGGAGTTGAAGATGCCATCATCCACCTGCTTCAACCAACCCACTGTCATCTGGACAAAGCAGGCAGCACTGTGAGGATCATGTTCTTTGATTTCTCCAGTGTATTTAATACAATTCAGCTTGATTTACTTTGTCAGAAACTCCTGAAGACACAGGTGGAGCCCTCAACAATAGTCTGGATCAATGGCTACCTGACCAACAGACCACAATTTGTGAGACTGAAGAATTGTGTGTCAAACCAGTTGGTCAGCAGCACAGGCGCACCACAGCGGACCATACTCTCACCATTCCTTTTCACTCTGTACACCTCAGACTTCCACTACAAATCAGAGACCTGTCATCTGCAGAAATACTCAGATGACTCTGCAATTGTCGGGTGTATCAGAGATGGACAAGAAGCTGAATACAGAGAGCTGGTGGACTGCTTTGTGACATGGTGTGGAAACAATCGTCTCACCTTGAATGTGAACAAAACAAAGGAGATGATTGTAGATTTCAGAAGAAACAGGGATAAGTCAAACACTGTTTCCATCATGGGAGAAGAAGTGGAGGTGGTTGAGGAGTATAAATACCTCGGAGTTCACCTTGACAACAGACTGGACTGGAGGCGCAACAGTGAAACCGTCTACAAGAAGGGACAGAGCAGACTGTACTTCTTGAGAAAGCTTAGGTCTTTCAAAGTTTGCAGCAAGATGCTGCAGATCTTCTACAAGTCTGTTGTGGAGAGTGTAATCTCTTCAGCCGTCATCTGTTAGGGTAGCAGCATCAGAGCCAGGGACTTAAATAGGCTAAACAACCTGATAAAGAAGGCTGGTTCTGTTCTTGGGACAACTGTGGAACATCTGGAGATGATAATGCAAAGAAGGATTCTTCATAAAATCAAAAAGATTATGGACAACCATGAGCATCCTCTTCATGAGACTATCATACAACAACAGAGCGTCTTCAGTCGGAGGCTTCTGCAGTTTCGCTGCAATACAGACCGCTACAGGAAATCCTTCCTGCCCACAGCCATCATCATCTACAACAACTCCCTAAAGAATTAATTATATGAGCTATACCAACACTTAATTTCCCTCTGGGATCAATAAAGTATTTTTGAATTGAATTTGAATATATATATATATATATATATATATATATATATATATATATATATATATATATATATATACACACACACAAAGACTTATCTCAAAAGGAAGACCAAACAAGGCTGAGTGCAGAGGGGGAGGAACTTCTTCTGCCCTCACTCCTGGGAAGCTTCGAACAGAAGCAGGAAGAAGTATCTTTATTTGCCCCAAAAGCCCTCAACAGCCCTAAAGAACAGGACAGCGGACCTCCATCCCCCCTGCAAACCCCTGACAGCCCACCGTCTTCCCTACCGCCCCCCTCCCCCCACTCCCCCCATCTGAAATTCACTGAGCAGATGATGGAGCGTGTCAACATTGGGCTCAGATCTACCCCCCAGACCAATCTGTTTTCTTTACCCATAAACCCCACACCAGGACGATCAAAGGTAGGGCAACAAGCCTGGCCCCCTCCTACCCCACCACGTAAGCTTGTACAATCTCCACAGTCTGATGTATGATGTGTTAAGGGTCCAGGCTGCTTGGATATCAGCAGTCAGAACTTTTCCCAGGACAAGCTGGGACCCTGTTCATTAGAAGGTTCGATCATTTCTGTACTTATAAGTAACATAAGGAATGCAGTTATGTCAAAACACAGAGCACTGCATTCAAAAAGGTTTTTAAGTAAACATACGCTGTACACAGCCCGCCCAAAAACACAAGGGGCATACTAATACTCTTAAACCTGTTAAGATGGCCTTATTAAATGTCAGGTCTATAGTAGGGAAGACATTTTTAATCAATGATCTTATCACTGAGCATGGCCTTGATTTTATGTTTTTAACTGAGACTTGGTTAGATCAGAATAGCAGTGTTTCTCTTATCGAATCAACCCCTCCCAACTTTAGTTTTATCAAACAGGCCAGACAGAACAGGAGAGGTGGAGGAGTTGCTGTTTTATTTAATGAATCATTCCAGTGTAAGCAGTTATCTCTTGGAAGTTTTCCTTCTTTTGAATATGTTGCTGTACAGCTGAAGGCCTCATCTAGAGCCATGTTTCTTAACATTTATCGGCCTCCAAATTACTGTGCTGACTTTAATGATGATTTTAGTGAACTGCTGTCTATAATCTGTGTTGGTTTTGACTGTATAATCTTTGTTGGTGATTTTAACATCCATGTTGACAATCCCCAGAACAAAGTGTCTAAATACCTGAGTAACACTCTGGACAACTTTGGGCTGACTCAGCATATAACAGAGCCCACACATAATAAGGGTCATGTTTTGGACTTACTGATCTCGAAGGGTCTGGGCATTTAAAAGATAAATGTGCGTGATGTGGGTTTGTCTGACCATTGTTGTGTTTTCTTTGAGAGTATAATTGTGGTTCACATAAATGTTTTAATGGAGGTTATCACAAAACAATGTCTAACTGAAAACACTAGTGAGATCTTTAATCAGGTCTTCTCTCTAAGACCTGCCCTGTCAGGGGGTTCAGTCAATGAACTTGTCAACAGCTTTAATGCTAAAACATTAAATGTTATGGATACTATTGCTCCCACTAAGGTGAAGGTTATCTCTGGAAGGAAAAAGTCTCCATGGAGAAATTTCACACTGGTGAGAAATGAAAAAAGGGAGTGTCGGAAAGCCGAGCGCAGATGGAGACAAACAAAACTTCAGGTTCATTATGACATCTATAAAGAGAAACTTCACTCTTATAACTTACAACTGAGGAATGCAAGAAAGTCATATTTTTCTGACATCATCACCAGAAATAGTCATAGTGCTAGCGTATTATTTGCTGTAGTCGACAGGCTAACAAACTCTCCTGTATCAGTAGCATCTGAACTCTATTCCACCAAGGCCTGCAATGACTGTCAAATTCTTCACAGACAAAATCCAAAATATTAGACAAGCGGTTGGTTCATTAACGGCAGGTTCAGGTTATGTACAGTGCCCACGGAAAATCCGTTTAAACACCATGAAACAGATTTATCTCATAAACAGCAAAGATCTGGAGGACATCTTACAACAACTGAACTCCTCCTCTTGCTGCTTAGACATCCTGCCCACAGGCTTTTTCAAAAAGGTCTCAAAGATCTTGGAGTCAGATCTGTTACAGATTGTGAACTCATCTTTAATGTTGGGTGTTTTCCCAGAGCCCCTGAAAACAGCTGTAATTAAAACCCTGCGGAAAAGAGACAATCTGTTCACCATATATATGCTCCCAATTGGTAGAATCATTAGACAGCATGGGATAAATTTCCACAGCTATGCAGATGATACACAACTATATTTATCCATAAATCCTGATGAACCCAGTCAGTTAGGTAGATTACAGGCATGTCTGGAAGACATAAAAACATGGATGACCCTAAACTTTTTGCTTTTGAATTCTGACAAAACAGAAGTTGCTGTCTGTGGACCAGAAGTTCTTAAACAGAAACTGATTAGTCAATCACTTCATCTGGATGGCATTAAATTGGCCTCCAGTAATAACGTAAAGAACCTCGGCGTTATTTTTGACCGAGCCTTGACATTTAAATCCCATATTAAACAGGTTTCTAAGATTTCTTTCTTTCACCTCCGGAATATTGCTAAAATTAGAAACATTCTGTCCAGAAGTGATGCTGAGAAACTAGTCCATGCATTTGTTACCTCAAGGCTGGACTACTGTAATTCTTTACTATCAGGTAGTCCACAAAATGCCATTAAAAGCCTTCAGTTGATCCAAAATGCGGCAGCAAGAGTTCTGATGAATATTAAAAAGAGAGATCACATTTCTCCTGTTTTAGCTTCCCTTCATTGGCTCCCTGTTAAATCCAGAATAGAATTTAAGATCCTTCTTCTTACATACAAACCCCTTAATAATCAAGCTCCATCATACATCAGAGATCTAATTGTTCCATATGTTCCTAACAGAGCCCTTCGCTCTCAGACTGCAGGTTTACTTGTAGTTCCTAGGATTTCTAAAAGTAGAATGGGAGGGAGATCTTTTAGTTATCAGGCTCCTCTCCTGTGGAACAAGCTCCCAGCTTTAGTCCGTGAGGCAGACACTCTGTTTACTTTTAAGGCCAGGCTTAAAACTTTCCTTTTTGATAAAGCTTATAGTTAGAGTGGCTAAGGTCATCCTGAGCTATCTCTGTAGTTATGCTGCTATAGGCTTAGACTGCTGGAGGACAGACTTACCAATTTTCTTCACTCTGCTACTTCCTTTTCTCCTACGACTCTCCAGTTGTATTACAGTACATTCTGTTATTTCGGCTGTTAACTTTGTTTTCTCTCAGTGTTTTTCTCTCCATAGAAGATATACCTGGTCTGGTATCCTGCTTGGCTGCAATGCCCTGTTGGACGGGGGGCATCGACTGGGATGATCCTCCCAGTAACTGAACATCCACTGTGTCCTGTTATCAACTTTTTACTTTCTGTAACATAGAAAGTTCTCTTATATCAGATCTTCTGTCCCTTCTGTGTTTCTGCTCTGTCTTCTCAAACCCCTAGACGGTCGTGGCAGATGGCCGCTCCTACTGAGCCTGGTTCTGTTGGAGGTTTCTTCCTGTTAAAGGGGAGTTTTTCCTCTACCGTCGCTACATGCTTGCTCAGTATGAGGGATTGCTGAAGGATTACTGTGGTTGGAAAGTCTGCATCAACGGGGCCCAACCTCACGCCAATGACTGACGCAATCTGCTGGGATTCCTTAAATAGGAAACTTTTTAACTGATTGGAATGTTTGTATAAATGTATTGAAATGACTTCTTGTTAAGTGCCTTGAGATGACATCTGTTGTGAATTGGCGCTATATAAATAAACTGAAATGAATTGAATAGAATCTGGACAAGACACAAATGAACAACTACAGGCCCATCTCCAATCTTCCATTTTTAAGTAAGATCATTGAAAATGCTGTTTTTCATCAGCTAAATGACTTCTTAAGACAAAGCAACTGCTAAGACATTTTTCAGTCAGGTTTTAGACACCACAGCACTGAGACTGCTCTGTCTAAAGTCATCAATGACATCCATCTCAGAGCTGCATTTGATACAGTTGACCACATTATTTTACTCAAACGACTGGAGAACTGGGTGGGTTTCTCTGGCACTGTACTAAACTGGTTCAAAACATACTTAGAGAACAGGAAGTACTTTGTGTCAATAAGTAACTTTACATCTGAGAAGATGGGAATTACATGTGGGGTTCCCCAGGGTTCCAACCTGGGACCTCTTCCGTTTAACATCTATATGCTCCCACTGGCACAGGTAATAAATAACAACAATATAAGTTACCATAGCAACACAGATGACACACAGATATATATTAGAATGTCACCAGAAGACCAAGGGCCTGTACAGGCTCTTGGCAAATGCATTGAGGAAATTAATGACTGGATGTGCCACAATTTTCTGCAGTTGAACAAAAACAAAACGGAGGAAATTGTCTTTGGAGCTAAAGAAAAAAGATTGAAGGTCACCACAGGGCTTCAGTCCATACACCTAAAAACCACCAACCACGTCAGAAATCTGGGTATAGTGATGGACTCAGACCTAAACTTTGAAATAGACATTATGGCAATCACAAATTCAGCCTACTATCACCTTAAGAATATCTCAAGGATAAAAGATCTGATGTCTCAGCAGGACCCAGAAAAAGTAGTCCATGCATTCATCTTTAGTCGGCTTGATTATTGTAACAGCGTCTTTACAGGTCTATCTAAAAAATCAATTAGGAAACTGCAGCTCATCCAGAACTCTGCTGCTTGAGTTCTCACTAAAACCAAAAAAGTGGACCACATCAGTCCAGCTCTGAGGTCTTTACACTGGCTGCCTGTCTGCCGGAGGATATACTTCAAAGTTCTGCTGCTGGTCTATAAAGCTCAGAATGGTTTAGGACCAAAATATATCCGTGATCTCCTGACCCAGTATGAACCTACTCGACCCCTCAGGTCATCTGGATCTGCTCTTTTATCAGTTCCCAGAGTCAGAACCAGACATGGAGAAGCTGCGTTCAGCTTCTATGCTCCACACGTCTGGAACATCTCCCAGAAAGCCTCAGATCAGCTGAAACACTCAGTTTATTTAAATCCAGGTTAAAGACCCACCTGTTCTCAGCTGCTTTTGATTAGATTTTTATTCTAAGTTTTAAATCTGCACGGCTTCTTTTAAAAAATTTTTTTTTTCATTTTAAATCATGGTTTTTATTCCTGTACTTTTGCTTTTTCTGCACCCTGCTGTAATGCTTTTATGTAAAGCACTTTGAATTGTCTTGTAACATGAATTGTGCTATACAAATAAACTTGCCTTGCCAACTTGCCATATACATATATACAAATACATACATATACATATATACATATACATACACATACATATACATATATACATATACTGTTATGGCAACAAAATTATCTCAGGATTTCAATAATAAAGAAGACTTGAATCCCAGAAGGCGTTTAAGTATTTAATTCAAACATGTCTGGCCAGACCATGGAGGGGACAGAGTTACTCGTGCATCACCCTAACCAAACTTTCTAACTAACCGCTTAAATAGTATTCAGCAATCATTGTTTATCTCTGCAGATGTCTTCTCCAACGTTCACGCCCCGCCTCCAGAGTAACTGCTTCATGCGAGTCATAGCAACGCATAAAGCAGCTCATCCGAAGGCCAGACTGTTATCTTACTGCCCCGGCGTCTGTCTCTCTAGTGACCTGACACATATATATCATAAACATTAAGTTGGAGCAATAACCTTGTCATTTTACCCTAGATGCATTCACTAAACAGAGAATATACACTTAATTCCTAATTGCATAACAATTTTCCACTACAATTCCCTGCTTTTATTAACTTAATTAATATCATAAATATAAAGGGAAAATTCTAAAGTGCTATCACAAACTCCCTAAAAGGTTGGTAGGTTGATAAAAAAAAGACAATGTTCAAAACACAAATTACAATCAGACATGAGACATGTTTGGCCATGGAATTAGCTCACAGTGACAAATATTAGATCCTTCTAGATGACTTTGCTGAGACTCCTGTGCATTGAGTCCGAAAACCCACGGGGTCTTCTTACGCCATTTTCTTGTGGGCAAAATGTCATCTCAACAGCCCCTCGCCCCAGAGGCGGCCATCCACAGGTCTCGTCATCGGTCAGGATGCTCTAGATAAAAACACAGAATAAAGGAGAAATTATGTAGCATCTTCCAGTACACTTCAGAGGGTATTACATCAACACTAGATGTTGAAATGTGTACTTTTCCCTTGCACTGTTTGTTGTCTGTTGCCATGAAGTCAGCCTCCGCCAGCATCCAGTGACCCGTAGCCACCGATCAGTCCTTCCTCAAAAAGGAGAGAGTGGTCACCCCTCAGAAGGTCCTCCAGTGAGAACCTCCCAATGCGACCCTTGGGAGCTGAGCTAATTAGGTATTAGAGCATTGATGTTCAAACACAAGTGAGCCAATTCACAAAGATGGATAGGATGAATATGACAAGTGATTAAGTGGCACCAACACCCTCTGAGTATGGTTTCAAATCAACCTGATGCAACTGTGTGCAAAAGCAATTCTAAACAACTCACAACCTGGTTAATGAGCCGAACCTCATCAACTGAAGCTAGATTACAATTAAGGTAAATGTCTCCAAATCACTCTGTACTAAATCCATGCCAAGAAAAAGACAACCAACCATTCCAACTTGTGAGAGCAACAAATCCCAAGAACCAACTACTCCCAGCAAGAAGTAAAGGTTTTCAGATCAAATTAAAACTTTGTAAAGTTCCCAGACACAATATGTACTGTATTACAAGTCTGAACCCAAACCGAAATGGAATATGAAGTCAGACGTCAAGTCCAGGTATTAAACAAACCCATTAATTTATGACAGAGTTATGATTCACAAGAAACCCAATTAACTGCAAGTTACAGTTCTCTTCAATCCAATTCCCCCCCCCCTTTTTTTAAGGCATCGTCTTGCACATGCCTTAAAAAAATCAAGAAACAAGGAAACAATAACTTCAACTGCTTTTCCATTGTCAAGAAAAGAAACTTAGTAGGTTAAAGGTCATGCATAAGACATAACCTCAGAACCTGTGTATCCTTCTGCTGTCGCTGCTGAGGCAGCTTCAACCCCCAGATGATCGTATCCCAATCATTTAGGTTCACAATTAGGTTCTTATATTTGAATTACCTGGTGGTGAAAGTGTGCTATACAAATAAAATTGCCTTGCAAAAACAAAATAATAATTTCACCACATAGTTACCTAATGTATTTAAGAATTTTAGTCCTACTTTGCATTAGCTACAACAACACTTCATTTCCCTCTGGGATCAATAAAGTATTTTGAATTGAATTAGACAACTTCTTCAGACCCTGCTTTTCCAGAATCTAATTGATGTTACACTAAGGATTATCTTTGCAACCACCTTAGTTAAAATTGTTTTACTCAGGACACAGTTTATTTACCTAATAATATCTCTGCTGCTGTTATTTGCTCATCTGTTTCTTACAGTTTATTCTCTGTTAACTCCTTGAAAAAAAAAAAACATTTATTCTAAATGCACAATTTTAAAACCTGTACAACTGTAAAACATCTCTAATTCAATTTATTTAACTCAGTTGCACATTCAGATTTGAGTATGCCACTCTATTTTAATAACAACGATGTCAAGTAACCTTTTTACCTGTACCTGATACTCTTGCTTAAGAAAGAAACGTTTCTTCATTGCAGTTTCTGTGTAGGACTTGAGTTATACTTTATACTTTACCGGAGTAATTATCTATTTGCCAACTTTTTACCTCTACTCAGTATTTTAGACAGCTTATATTTTAAAATTTGCCTTGTTACTCCTGTTTCATTTAGTCATTTATTAAAAGGAACACATAAAAAACCTTCAAACATCAAAAAGTGTTGCAACTGAATAGAATTTAACTGCGGTTTGATAGTAGGTCTCACATTTATTATTCTGACACCCTGTTTTTATGCGATCTATAGCATATAATGCACACAGGTGTTAACTGAATATTTTCCACATTGGTCCCGTCTTTAGAACAGTGACTGAAATTCTGAATCTATTTTTTGTCATCATTTGTCTTAATGAAGTAAACTAAATTTTAAAAATAGAAACCAAGTAATTTTAAACCCCACTGTGTGTGTGTAGATCACACCTGTTGGCTTAAAGATTGCACTAAATGCATAATTTTCACATATGCAGCTGAAACAGGTAGCCTAGTGTATCCCAAATGCGTCCTTATTATTTAACATTTTTATTAAACATTACTATCATTAAGGAAAAGTTTGTTTCGGTCAAGGTATGACTAAAGCTTTATTCTTTATCAATTAATGTTCTAATCCTAAATTTGTTTTATGCTTTCTACCTCCTTTGTGTGAATCTAAATGTATGTACGGTCTATGATCTAAATGCTTCTACTATCTGTCACTTTGCTGCCGGTACAGCAAAAATTCCCCTTCTTGGGAAAATAAAAGGATGATTCATGAAGTTAAGCATTACCGTATTTTAATTTGGAAAGCTCATGTTTGAAACAGGAAGTGTTTTTTTGCAAAACAAACAGTTTGACAAACTCGTTAACATCCAGGAAGTAACTGAAAATTCAAGACTAAACTTTTCATCAAAACAAGTTAATTCCTAATTGCATAAAAATTTTCCACCACAATACATAAATACATATACATATACATATATACATACACATACACATATATACATTTACATATACATATATACATACACATACACATATATACATTTACATATACATATATACATATATACATACACATACACATATATACATTTACATATACATATATACATATATACATACACATACACATATATACATTTACATATACATATATACATACACATATATACATTTACATATACATATATACATACACATATATACATTTACATATACAACCCATATATTATATATATACATTTACATATACAACCCATATATACACACAGATAAGTTGATAGCTTCAGTTGATTTGAACATCTAACCCATAATTTTCCTCATCCAAGTTGCAAAACATTAAAGGGGCTATATGCAATTTTCTGAAATTTAAACTCGCGACTTACACCTGTGGCCAAAAATTGGAACTGCTCTTCCTTTCTGCTCGCTCTTGCAGCGCGCACTCGTACGCCGGTCGCTCTCAATCTTTGATCTTTTTCGCGCACTTGTCACGGGTTTCACTTTTTTAGTCTTATGTGGAGTTACTATTGGTGTCAAAGTTGTCCTTGGTTTCTTCTGTGTATCCGCACAATCCATTGAACTGCTTGCAAGTGCTCACTAGCGGTGGTGGCAGAGTGATCTGAAACATTTAACATGAACGCGCTTGAAGTCACATCAGCAGACAGCGCGGGAAAATCCGACCCGACAGAAAATAGAAAAAATTGGATACAGGCTTATAGGTGCACCTACTGTGAGCTGACAAGGTGTCAGTATGCTCATCAGGAGATGTTTGAGTCAGAAATGGTCAAAAACAAAGGCTATTGTTACGTTTATTTTGGGGACAAAGTTGCATTTAGCCCCTTTAAGACCATTTTTGTTTGTGGTTTTGTTTGGTCCACCATGCCCTTACTCTCAATTCTTGGATCAGATCCCACATTTTTTATCTGATTTAGTATTAAATACTGATAGGGTCATTATAGTGGGGGACTTCAATATTCATGTGGACACTGACAGTGATAGCCTAAATGCATCCTTTAATGCTATTTTAGACTCAATTGGCTTTACTCAAAAAGTACAGGGGCCCACCCACTTGGGTAAACATACTTTGGAGCTTTTACTGACATACGGTATTGAGTGTGAGGAAATAACAGTCCACCCACATAACCTGGTCCTGTCTGACCACTTCTTGATAACTTTTGAATTTACTCTAACTGACCATCTTAAATCTGAAAGAAAATTTCATTATAGTAAAGCTTTATCAGACAATGCTGTAACAATTTTTAAAGAATCTGTTCCATTCTTACTTTCCTCAGTGTCTCAGGGTAACACAGTGGATGGCAGCAATTCTATCTCTAACCCTTCAGAAATTGATGGTCTGGTTCACAGCGTTACTTCCTCATTGCGTTTGGCATTAGATAGTGTAGCCCCCTTTAAAAAAAAGTGGCTAGCCATAGGAGGCTGACTCCTTGGCTTATTGCAGAGCTGCATACTTTAAAGCAGAATACTAGGAAGTTGGAGAGAACATGGCGCTCTACACATCTAGAGGATTCCTATTTAACCTGGAATATCAGTCTACTCCTGTATAAAAAGACCCTTCGACAAGCTAGAACAGCATATTTTTCATCATTAAGAGGTGAATAAAAACAATCCTAGGTTTGTTTTTAGTACAGTTGCCAAACTTACACAGAGTCATAGCTCTGTTGAGCCAACTATTCCCCCAGCTCTTAGCATTGATGATTTTATGGGATTCTTCATAAATAATATAAATTCTATAAAAAGTAAATTCATTGGCATCCTCCCAAACATGATTACTTCTTCAGTAAATGAGGCAGCATCGGAAAGAATTATAGAACCTCATTTGTGCCTAGGCGGTTTTGATTCAGTCGAGCTTTCGGAATTATCAAAAATATTAGCCTCATCTAAACCTTCAATTTGTATGTTGGACCTAATCCCAACCAAATTATTTAAGGAAGTGTTCCATTTGGTTCCTGGCCCCATTTTAGATATCATAAATCTATCCTTAGTAAACGGCTAAGTACCACAGGAATTTAAAATAGCTGTAATTAAACCTTCACTCAAGAAACCTTCCCTTGACCAAGATGACTTAGTGAATTACAGACCTATATCTAACCTTCCTTTCTTATCCAAAATCCTTGAGAAAATAGTTGCTAATTAAGTCTGTGAACATCTAAACAGTAACAACCTCTTTGAAGAGTTTCAGTCAGGTTTTAGAGCTCATCATAGCACTGAAAAAGCACTGGTGAAGGTTACTAATGATATTCTCATGGCCTCAGATAATGGATAATGTTAGATCTCAGTGCTGCTTTTGACACAGTTGATCACAATATTCTCTTAGAAAGTCTTGAACATGTTGCAGGGATCAAAGGAACAGCACTTGGCTGGCTTAAATCATATTTGTCTGATACATTCCAGTTTGTTCATCTAAATGATAAATATTCTTTACACTCAAGGGTTACTTGTGTAGTTCCACAGGGTTCTGTGCTAGGACCAATTCTTTTTACCATATACATGCTTCCAATTGGTAGAATCATTAGACAGTATGGGATAAATTTCCACAGCTATGCCGATGATACACAACTATATTTATCCATAAATGCTGCTGAACCGAGTCAGTTAGGTAGATTACAGGCATGTCTGGAAGACATAAAAACATGGATGACTAAACTTTTTGTTTTTAAATTCTGACAAGACAGAAGTTGCTATCTTTGCACCAGAAGTTCTAAAAAAGAAACTGCTTAGTCAATCACTACATCTGGATGGCATTAAATTGGCCCTCATTGATAACAGAAAGAACTTGACATTTAAATCCCATATTAAACAGGTTTCTAGGATTTCTTTCTTTCACCTCTGGAATATTGCTAAAATTAGAAACATCCTGTCCAGGAGTGATGCTGAGAAACTAGTCCATGCATTTGTAACCTCAAGGCTGGACTACTGTAATTCTTTACTATCAGGTAGTCCACAAAATGCCATTAAAAGCCTTCAGTTGATCCAAAATGCGGCAGCAAGAGTTCTGATGAATATTAAAAAGAGAGATCACATTTCTCCTGTTTTAGCTTCCCTTCATTGACTCCCTGTTAAATCCAGAAAATAATTTAAGATCCTCCTTCTTACATACAAAGCCCTTAATAATCCAACTCTATCACTCTTCAGAGATCTGATTGTTCCATATGTTCCCAACAGAGCACATCACTCTCGGACTGCAGGTTTACTTGTAGTTCCTAGGATTTCTAAAAGTATAATGGGAGGCAGATCTTTTAGTTATCAGGCTCCTCTCCTGTGGAACCAGCTCCCAGCTTTAGTCCGTGAGGCAGACACTCTGTTTACTTTTAAGGCCAGACTTAAAACGTTCCTTTTTGATAAAGCTTATAGTTCGAGTGGCTTAGGTTATCCTGAGCTATCTCTGTAGTTATGCTGCTATAGGCTTAGAGTGCTGGAGGACAGACTTACCAATTTTCTTCACTCTGCTACTTCCTTTGCTACTACTACTCTCCAGTTGTATTACAGTACATTCTGTTCTTTCGACTGTTAACTTTGTTTTCTCTCAGTGTTTTTCTCTCCATAGAAGATATACCGGGTCTGGTATCCTGCTTGGCTGCAATGCCCTGTTGGACGGGGGGCATCGACTGGGATGATCCTCCTAGTAACTGAACTTCCACCGTGTCATATTATCAACTTTTTACTTTCTGTAACATAGAAAGTATTCTTATATCAGATCTTCTTTCCCTTCTGTGTTTCTGCTCTGTCTTCTCAAACCCTCAGACGGTCGTGGCAGATGGCCGCTCCTACTGAGCCTGGTTCTGTTGAAGGTTTCTTCCTGTTAAAGGGGAGTTTTTCCTCTCCACCGTCGCTACATGCTTGCTCAGTATGAGGGATTGCTGAAGGATTGCTGTGGGATTGCTGTGGTTGGAAAGTCTGCATCAACGGGGCCCAACCTCACGCCAATGACTGACGCAATCTGCTGGGATTCCTTAAATAGGAAACTTTTTAACTGATTGGAATGTTTGTATAAATGTATTGAAATGACTTCTTGTTAAGTGCCTTGAGATTACATCTGTTGTGAATTGGTGCTATATAAATAAACTGAATTGAATTGAATTGAATCTGGACAAGACACAAATGAACAACTACAGGCCCATCTCCAATCTTCCATTTTTAAGTAAGATCATTAAAAATGCTGTTTTTTATCAGGTAAATGACTTCTTAAGACAAAGCAACTGCTATGACGTTTATGATTGTTTATTATTGAACACAATCTGCAAAGTGTGTTATTTATTCCTAATACAAATTTGAAAAAGTAGAAATTTAAGACACATAGGCTACTGATGGAATAAAATGAACAGCACTTGGAAAAGGATGATAAGAATGCTAGAGTATCCCCTGAGTGGGTGGATGGAACAAATGGCTATGGCAGATATAGGCTGAAAAGTCATTTTAAGATTGACACAGGTAAGTGGTACTCGCTCAAGAATAGTGCCGTGTCAATTAAGGTGCACAGAGCACTACTGTCTGTCTGTGAGAAGCTCATTAACACCAAGGTCAGTTTCATCAGGGTCCCTGTCATTATTCTTATATTAAGAGCAAGGCTGGAAATAGGGAGGTGTATCAAAAATGCATCTGCAAACATTAAGATTGGATGCAGGTGCTGAGTTACAAATGCAAAGGCAAACAGTTCATACAAAAGATGTACAAAACATTCCAATACTAGCTTCTTCCAGATTTTACAGACACACAAAGCATACACAAACTAAGTTCAATGTCTTTAGTAAGATTTTTTTAAAGCAGAACAAATAGCAGCTGCTTCTTAAAATGAATATTGCAGTTTTGTTTACGCACACCACCAGTGATCCATAAGGGGATCGTGACTAAGGCTGTGCCGGTTTGGATTTTTTCTTACTGCGGTCAGTAATCAACAAATTCCCACAGTTTTGCGATATACCCATAAACGTATATATATTTACCTGCTGCTGTGCCACGGCTGTACTCTGCTCGTGTGCATAACGAGCTGTACCTTGAGGCCAAACTACGGCCATGTGGCGGTGCGCTACAGATTAAACACCGACCATAAAAAAACGCTATTTAAAACACATGCTGTCTCTTCGTCTCTCTGTCACTCTAGCGTCTCTCTCGCTCTCTCTCGCTCTCTCTTTCACCTCTCACACACATTCACACAGCCCATCCCCTCCGTGTCTGTCGGGATCACCTGTGGAAGATGTCCTCTTATCCCCCCCCTAAACACTGGCCCCCATATTTCGTCTTCCCATTCTTCTCTACTGGGGGACTGACTTTATTTGTGCATGCATCCACGGCTTGAAATGCACACACATGAAATGTTATGCATCACAAAATTGCGCTCACACACAACTGTGCAGGGCTTTTTTTTGGGCGGTGATGACGGTGAGGCGCTCAGACCCGCGGTGGGCGTCACGTGACCGCGGTATGGCGGTAATCCGGTTACCGCCCTAGGCCTAATCGTGACGGGGTAATCCATCCTCTACTCAGCAAGTCTTGAAGGTATTCCTTCACCTCCTGGTGTAGTGGCTTTGGAACTGACATATAAATTTACGTCTTTTTTACTGGGGTTGAATCATGCAGAAAGATATGGAGTTTCAGAAAGGGAATTTAAACTATGTCGTCTTCATCAAAAGCAAATGCATGACACTCTTCTCTTAATAACAGTTTAACGGTCTCTCTCTGGCTTTCCGTTAAATGACTGAGATCCACTGGAGGATCCCACTGTTCTGGCTTCTGTGTTTTTACCTCGTTGTTGTCAACCAGATCCTTTACAGCTGCTGGTTTTGCACTGGGTGAGTAGTCCTCTTCGTTTTTCTCCATCCACGACGTCCAACTGATGTCCATTAACAGTATGAGCTGTTTACACTGCTTGCAGGTGCCCCAGGGCTGCAAGCTGGTGGAGAGTAAGATCATATTTATTGGTGTTAGAAATTGGGATTGGCACGAACCCTGATCTGTCGGTCGGAACTGTGATGAGACCTTCATCAACAGTGACCCCTTGCAGCAGCATGGAGTCCTCTAGTGGAAGAAAAAGAAGATCTTCTTCTCTGAACTGTGCTCTAGTATTCGCTTTAACTTGAATGATGGTGACTTGTTCAGCTGCTAAGTTGATTCAGCTCCTTCCTGTGTGCACCAGACCCACATCCACCTGGTTATCTGGAGTCTGAATTAGTTTGACTATTGCTTGTGCAGCTTGGACCATTACAGCAAAGGGTCCACACACTTTCTGGATGGCTTCTGATTTTCTGTGTAGGTGTGTCATCTCCTAACATTTCCTCTATTGCATTATAGCCAATGATGTGGTGTTGCGCTACACTGGGGTCACTTGACACAAGTATTGGTACAAGGAGAGGTTCTGCTACATGTGATCCTTTGCCCAGTCTAAATTCCACCACCACCCGGCCCAGAAAAGGAATTTGTGTCTGATTTTCTCCAAGCCCAATAAGGGTATCAACCTCTTAAAGTTCATTCAAGGATTAAATGATGTGGCAAATTAAATTGTCTCGATTCTTCATTATTGAGACATGCCAGGGCAACTGTGTCCCATTGGGGTTTCTACTGGAGTGGGATCTAGCTGGCAATGAACAATGCACCTCTTACCTATCAGGTTCAGTAACTTTTCTCTGCTCTGTGGAGCCAGGTATTGAGTCGTTGTAGTGGGAAAAGGCTCTCTGTGGGAGGCAGTTTGTGTCACGATGGGACTGAGAGTGTGATGTTGGGCTACTGAGGGTCCCAGCTCAGCAGCCCTCTCCAGTTTCCCTGCTGCCCTCTGTTTTGACTACAGCCTCTGGCAAGGTGCCCTCCTTGGCCACACTTGTAGCAATGGGTACACGTCTCCCCCACCTGTGCTTCCTGGCAGGCTGGACATCCTTTTGCTCTGTTGTGGCTACGTGTGGTGTCTCTCTCTGTCCGGTGTTTCTTAGTAACCTCCACTTTTTCAAGCACCAGTTTCTTTATTTCCAGCCTTTCAGGCTTCAGTTAATCTTTAAGCTTAGTCGTGCCTGTTTCCTGTTCTGTGTTCCGATTTTTCTTTGTCCCTTTTAGTACATCTCTATTTATTGCTGGATCCCCGATCTCACCTTTGATTGCAGCTTCTTCTCTTGAACCTGGTTCCCACTCATAATGGCATCCTTCAGCTCTCACTTCACTGATTTTTGGAAACCTGCTGGCTGGCCCCTTTCTCAGTTTTTGCTGTCTTTCTTGCTCCAAGTTTGCAGCTTCACTCGCCTATTAGGACCCCATACGTTACCGCCCGATTACTCATGTATGATTTGAGTTACAATCATACTGCGTCGCTTAGCAGTCATGTGTCTATGGATCAAAGAAATTTCCGTTGAATTAATTCTGGGCTGAACTACTCACTTTCATCCTCCTCCTTTGATTTCCACAGCAGTTTTTCTTTCAGTTCTATGGCTCTGAACACAAAGTTCTGGGTGGATTCTTTGGGATCTTTTGAAATTGTCATGAGCTGGTGGGGGAGGTCAGAGGAAGAGTCAAATTTAAAGTGGCCCCTTAGAATGTTTTTTTAGAGTGGATAATGTCAGTCCTCTTTTAATTTCCAGCATCTCCTTCAGATGAAGACCTGGACTCACTGCGCGTATGACTGCTTCCAGGATCTCAGTCTCTGCCTGTCGTTTCCGCTGTCCCAACTCCATCTGGTTAGGAGCAGGCTTGTATATCACAGTTTGTCTCTGACCTGCTTCCCCAATCTATCCACAAATCCGGAACTCCCTGCAGTGGTGAGCCTGTAGAACCTCCTGCAGGGTCACCACTTTTGAGGTGTTTACAAACTAAAATCAGTTCCGACTTCTCTAACATCAGCAGCTGTCTGCTCACTTCATCCTGCAGCTGATCCATAGTTAGTCTCTCTTGTTGCTCTTCTAGGTTCATTTCTCTTAAATTATTAACTTTCAAGTGAATCTCCTGGCTGGTCAGCTCGCCAAAATGTTAGTTGGGCCAATGAATTTAGATTGAATTGTTGATATTCCAACCTTTATTGAGGATCTGCAACATAACACCGATTCCAGTTTAGATGTACAGTCGTGGCCAAAAGTTTTGAGAATTACATAAATATTGGAAATTGGAAAAGTTGCTGCTTAGGTTTTTTAACTCAGGTGAGAATTTTGACGAGCACAAGGCTGGAGATCATTATGTAAGGCTGATTGGGTTAGAATGGCAGACTTGACATGTTAAAAGGAGGGTGATCCTTGAAATCATTGTTCTTCCATTGTTAACCATGGTGACCTGCAAAGAAACGCATGCAGCCATCATTGCATTGCATAAAAATGGCTTCACAGGCAAGGATATTGTGGTTACAAAAATTGCACTTAACTCAACAATTTATAGGATTATCAAGAACTTCAAGGAAAGAGGTTCAATTCTTCTGAGCCTCCCTGGTAAGGTCTATTCAGGGGTTCTGGAGAGGAGGGTCCGACGGATAGTCGAACCTCGGATCCAGGAGGAACAATGCGGTTTTCGTCCTGGCCGTGGAACACTGGACCAGCTCTACACCCTCAGCAGGGTCCTGGAGGGTGCGTGGGAGTTCGCCCAACCGGTTCTACATGTGTTTTGTGGACTTGGAGAAGGCGTTCGACCGTGTCCCTCGGGGGGCCCTGTGGGGGGTGCTCCGGGAGTATGGGGTACCGGGCCCCTTGATACGGGCTGTTAGGTCCCTGTACGACCGGTGCCAGAGTTTGGTTCGCATTGCCGGCAGTAAGTCGGGCTTGTTTCCAGTGACAGTTGGACTCCGCCAAGGTTGCCCTTTGTCACCGATCCTGTTCCTAACTTTTATGGACAGGATCTCTAGGCGCAGCCAAGGCGTTGAGGGGATCCGTTTTGGTGGCCTCAGGATCGGGTCTCTGCTTTTTGCAGATGATGTGGTCCTGTTGGCTTCATCGGAGCGTGATCTACAGCTTTCGCTGGAGCTGTTCGCAGCCTAGTGTGAAGCGGCTGGGATGAGAATCAGCACCTCCAAATCCGAGGCCATGGTCTTGAGCCGGAAAAGGGTGGAGTGCCTCCTCCGGGTCGGGGATGGGGTCCTTCCCCAAGTGGAGGAGTTTAAGTATCTGGGGGTCTTGTTCACGAATGAGGGAAAAATGGAGCGGGAGATCGATAGACGGATTGGTGGGGCATCTGCAGTTATGCGGGCGCTCTACCGGTCTGTCGTGGTGAAGAGAGAGCTGAGCCAAAAGGCGAAGCTCTCGATTTACCGGTCGATCTACGTTCCTACCCTCATCTATGGTCACGAACTCTGGGTGGTGACCGAAAGAACGAGATCACGGATACAAGCAGCTGAAATTAGTTTCCTCTGCAGAGTGCCTGGGCTCTCCCTTAGAGATAGGGTGAGAAGCTCAGTCATCCGGAGGGGGCTCAGAGTAGAGCCGCTGCTTCTCCACATCGAGAGGAGTCAGTTGAGGTGGCTCGGGCATCTGGTCAGGATGCCTCCTGGACGCCTCCCTGGTGAGGTGTTTCAGGCACGTCTCACCGGGAGGAGGCCCAGGGGAAGGCCCAGGACACGCTGGAGGGACTATGTTTCTCGGCTGGCCTGGGAGCGCCTTGGGGTTCCTCCCGAGGAGCTGGAACAAGTGGCTGGGGGGAGGGAAGTCTGGGTCTCTTTGCTTAGGCTGCTGCCCCCGCGACCCGACCCCGGATAAGCGGAAGAAAATGGATGGATGGAGGTTCAATTCTTGTTAAGAAGGCTTCATAGGATCCAAGAAAGTCCAGCAAGCGCCAGGATCGTCTCCTAAAGAGGATTCAGCTGCGGGATCGGAGTGCCACCAGTGCAGAGCTTGCTCAGGAATGGCAGCAGGCAGGTGTGAGCGCATCTGCACGCACAGTGAAGCAAAGACTTTTGGAAGATGGCCTGGTGTCAAGAAGGGGGGCAAAGAAGCCAATTATCTCCAAAAAAACATCAGGGACAGATTGATCTACTGCAGAAAGTATGGTGAATGGACTGCTGAGGACTGGGGCAAAATCATATTCTCCGATGAAACCTCTTTCCGATTGTTTGGGGCATCTGGAAAAAGGCTTGTCCGGAGAAGAAAAGGTGAGCGCTACCATCAGTCCTGTGTCATGCCAACAGTAAAGCATCCTGAGACCATTCATGTGTGAGGTTGCTTCTCATCCAAGGGAGTGGGCTCACTTACAATTTTGCCCATAAACATAGCCATGAATAAAGAATGGTACCAAAACACCCTCCAACAGCAACTTCTTCCAACAATCCAACAACAGTTTAGTGAAGAACAATGCATTTTCCAGCACGATGGAGTGCCGTGCCATAAGGCAAAAGTGAAAAGTAAGTGACTCGGGGACCAAAACGTTGAAATTTTGGGTCCATGGCCTGGAAACTCCCCAGATCTTAATCCCATTGAGAACTTGTAGTCAGTCCTCAAGAGGCGGGTGGACAAACAAAAACCCACTAATTCTGACAAACTCCAAGAAGTGATTATGAAAGAATGGGTTGCTATCAGTCAGGATTTGGCCCAGAAGTTGATTGAGAGCATGCCCAGACGAATTGCAAGGGTCCTGAAAAAGAAGGACCAACACTGCAAATACTGACTCTTTGCATAAATGTCATGTAATTGTCAATAAAAGCCTTTGAAACGTATACAGTACATCACAGAAACAACTGAAACAAAGATCTAAAAGTAGTTTTGCAGCAAACTTTGTGAAAACTAATATTTGTGTTATTCTCAAAACTTTTGGCCACAACTGTACAGACAGTTCACAACGCTTCTGCACAACTCTCACTGCAGCAGGGCTCTCCGCTATCTAATCTAACAACGCGATCTTCCCTGAGAACTCTGTTTCTTCCTTGATCTCTTCATCTTTAATGGAGCAGTACTGACCCCTACTGAGGAATTACTGACACACTTGGTAAACACTGACAGGTGATGGCTAATAACAAATCCTGTGTTTTTAAAACAAAACCAACAAACGACTCTTTAGGTTAAATCCCACACCTACAACTGGTAAAGAACCCAGAAAACATCAAACAATCATGGGCGGATCTACTAGGGTGGCATAGGGTGGCAGTTGCCACCCTAAAAGAAAGCCTTGCCGCCCCTGCTGCCACGCCAAGCAGCTATGAATTCAAACCCGTTAACGTTCCGTGGGCCCCCAGGCGGGCCCAGCCCATTTTGTAGTTTAAATCCATCGATTTTCTGACTTCTAACTTCTATGAACCTATACATATTTTATATCATTGGAAAGCTAAGAGTCTTGTGATTCCAATTATGGATGGCGATCAAGGATACAATCATAACTGAAGACACACTGAGCGTTTTTGCCAACACAAACGTTCTCCTGACGGAGGTATACAAATATGGAACTCACCACTTTGTAGTCCAATAAACGTGACAAAACCGATCCATTTAGAACAAAAATTGTATTTTTACATCAATAAGGGTCCAATTAAAGTCCTCCAATAAAGTGATTATACCAGGACAACAGCAAAACCGATAAAAAATGTAAAACAAACAGTGAAAATGTGCTTCCGAAATGTCTATGGCCATTTTTCTAGTCTTTAAGGCTTTGTTTCCGATTCCTTCGCTTCTACTTCCGCCTATAAAAGGTCACTGAGCATGCCCAGAAGAAAAAAAAAATTTCATCCGGTTTATTTCATCCATCCGACAATCAATGGCGCATGGATGAAAAGTCACGTTATGGTAAGTAACTCGAACCCATCGCGGTCCAGAACTCTGATGATTGATGCATCGAATAGCCAATGTAATGCTGTAAACGCAGATATATAACTTGACCGGGCGGACTTAGTCGCTGCCATAGTATATGACGTGCGTAAAATGTCTTATTCATGAAGAGATTACGCACAGTGCGTACCAGTAACATACTGTTTCAGCACCATGTCCAAACACCCTTTATAATTAAAATACAACAATGAAGGAAGCCGTGGAGCTTTATATGGTAAGATGAAGTTATGATTCTGATGATATTTTTAATTCAGTGAGGCATTTACCCAGGAGATGGCACATATGGCACACTTTTGACCACCTTTGAACTGTAGTTAGAAAAATGTGTGCAGAATATTCATTTTTTGGTTTATTGCTGTCAAATTTGGTGTGGATGAAGGTAATACTTTAGGCTTTAGACCCACTGTGTGTTTTAGGTCCCAACCTATTTTAAAGCCATTTTTCACATTGTATTTATATAAAATAAATAATCGGACATAAAAAAAATTGCATCATTACGTCACGCTACGCGCTCTCACAAGCCCACACGCGCACCCTGAACCAACTCAAAATAAATGGAATTGCTGCCTCTACATGCAACCGCGGTAGAATCAAACTACAGCAAACTACAGCACTTGATTCAATTGTATCGTCAGGAGATGAAAAAACTCCCTATAGATTAAAAAAAAATTATTTTAACAAAAATATTGCGCAATGCAGCTTTAATGTGCTTAAATAACCTGAAGCAAAACAAATACATGTATGTATCTATCATATATGTAAATACTGGGGAGTGAAGAGGTGAAGCATGTGTTTGACTGATCAATAAAACCAATATATATATAAAATTCTGGCATATGGTGCCACCCCTGAAAAATTCTTGCCCCTTTCTTGCCACCCCATAAATATTTTTCTAGATCCGCCCCTGCAAACAATGTATATTTGCATAAAATTTAGTGTAAATATGGCCTATGTGCCACACAAAGGTTTTTGTAGGCCAAAATGGCACAACTCACATATTTTACATAATTCCAATTATGTACAGATGTAAAGTGCAGCACAGGGCTCACCTACTGGTCACTCCTAAGCATTGACAAAAAAAAAATTACAATGATTTTTGAAAACTCTCAGCCTCAAACGTGAAGGAGCTTTCAAAAGAAAATCATTGGAAATATCCTGGATATTCCTATTTATTAAATTTCTCATTCATGAGTTTGTGGAGCCAGGTGACATCACAGCACTGATGATTCTTTTCCAGTAGACCATTGTAACTGCCACTTTAATTTTATTGCTCATGGTGAGAAATCCAAATTTCCTTATATAATAGTTTGCTCATCAACTTCTTGTGGACTTCATCCTTATGGGTTTTCCAGTCCTAACTTTTTCCTCACATTTAAGTACCTACAGCTCTCAACAGTATTAGCTTCGTTTACAGAGATTATAATAGTAAGTGATTTTTACTTTAGGCAACTTTAGTCACAGTGGGCTTTTTTTTCCACATCTAGGAGACAATATTTCTTACAGGATTCCTTAAAAAAGTTGACCACCAGTTTTCGGGTATGACACTTCCCTACAACCTTTGCCCCCCATCACTAGTGTCGTCAGAGAGCAAAGATGGCATGACTCAGAGTTATACTCAAAGTTTGAAGTGGAACAAATAAGCAAAATGGTTGCTAAAATACATTTTCCACATTCAACTTTGAAAATATGAGTACACCTTTTCAATTGCCTTAATAAAGCTGACTTGTAGGTGCTCAAATACACCACCAAGTTATTTCAACAATAACAGCATACCTGCAGACTATGAAGGTGTGAAAAAGGTGACAACTAACATCCTGTAAGGGGGTCTGGGGCTTTCTTTTAAGTTAAAACTGCATTATGAATTTAACTGGGCCAACCAAAATCTTAAGTAAGATGTATATATTTTTTTATTTTATGTTGCTTTACTGTTAAAAATTTGGTGTCATGAGCACTTTAAAACACCGACTTTAGCTGAGGAGCTAACAAGCAGACCAAACTTTCCATTAAAGTTTAACATGTTGAAAAAGGTGACAAACAGCGTTTAAATAAAACAATTAGACAAAGAACACAGCACATTAAACGGTTGACAGATGATACTTACCTCTGAACAAACAAAGTTCATAAACAGGCAAAAAAGCCTCAGAGCCGGTAGGCGATATCCATGGGGGCGCTGAAGGATACGCTACAACAAAGATGTTTCTGGACAAGATGGAGTAATGTGAAATGATTCTGATACTGGCTAAAACCCCAATAACCCCCCCCCCAAAAAAAAGATAAAATAAAAAAACTGTTCTACGGATCTATTCGGTTCATGTGAACAAAGGTCAACATAATGATCCAGACAATGTAACTACCACCCCTGTGGCCTAACCCTAGCTCTATGCTCAGTTGACAAGAAATAAAAGACCAAAAGCCTCTTGTTAACTTGTCTAAGAAAATAGTTAAAGCACAATATGTTTGCAAGTGACAGACTCTTAAAAAAAGAAAGTCACCTGTCTGCATCTCTTTGCTCTGTTTGCTCTCCCTCTAAACTGCCATTCAAGCTTCATTCTTCCTCTTCTGTTTGAACTGCTGGTGTCATTCTATGGATATTCCCCAACAGTCTGTGCCTACAGGCTGCCGTTCCACTTGTTTATCCCTTTCTCTTTCAATAAGCCATTGTGGGGGACAAATTCAAACTGCAGTTGACATTACAGCCAAATTTACTTTATTCCAGATTCCAACAGCCTTGCAAGAGTCTGTTGCTGTCTTACTTAAAATAAAAAGGTACAGACATTTAAACAAACACAGCAGAGTATGAGTAAACACAAAGTTATGCAAAATTAACCATCATGAATAAAAATAGTAAGAATGCTGTCTTGCATAACCATCATGTCTCTTTAAAGGCTCATTTTGTAAAAAATAAAAAATAAACAACCTAAAAGACATGAACCTTGGTTAAAAAACAAATGTAGATTTTATTTTATTACACTGGCCTTTGGTGCCATTTACACATGTGCATCACTGCTACAGAATCAAAGCAATTGCTAATATGTTATTGTAGCAATGACCCAACAATAATGTTGAATAAATATATCCGCATCCAAATGTTTCACTTAAGTTAGGATCCTTAATGCTTGTAGGCAAATGTATGGCTTAATTCCTGTCTAATTTATTTGCCTAATTGTTACATGGCTATTTGGGACACCCTAAATGCAATACAAATCAACTCCCAGATAGATGTTTGATATTTTTAAAGAAAAAAATACAAAAATAAACAAAAGGTGACAGTGAATTCAGTTGACATGCTATATTCAGGATAAGTGTCCATCGGAAGAAAGACATACTTTTCAAGACTTGACATGACTTCCCAGGTCATGTATGTGTGTATATTATATATATATATGTACATCTATACATATATATACATATATATATATATATATATATATATATATATATATATATATATATATATATATATATATATATATATATATATATATATATATATATACATATATATACATACATATATACATATATATATATATATATATATATATATATATATATATATATATATATACATATATACATATATATATATATATATATATATATATATATATATATATATATATATATATATATATATATATATACATATATATACATATATATACATATACACATATATACATATATATATACATATACACATATATACACACATACATATACACATATATACACACATACATATACACATATATACACACACATATACACATATATACACACACATATATACACACACATATATATATACACATATATATATATATATATATATATATATATATATATATATATATATATATATATATATATATATATATATATATATATATATATATATACGCACACACACACTGGCCACTCCATTAGGCACACCAACTGCTTGTTAATGCAAATTTCTAATCAGCCACGTGGCGGCAACACAATCCATTTAGGCATGTAGACATGGTCAAGACGATCTGCTGCTGTTCAAACGAAGAAAGGTGATTTAAGTGACTTTGAACGTGGCATGGTTGTTGGTGCCAGGCGGGCTGGTCTGAGCATTTCAGAAACTGCTGATCTACTGGGATTTTCACTCACAACCATCTCTAGGGCTTACAAAGAATGGTCCGAAAAAGAAATGATCCAGTGACCGGCAGTTCTGTGGGTGAAAATACCTTGTTGATGCCAGGGGTCAGAGGAGAATGGCCAGACTGGTTTAAGCTGATAGAAAGGCATCAGTAACTCAAATAACCACTTGTTACAACCAAGGTATGAAATAGTAATTGAGTTATTTTAAGGGTTTGTACAGCTTTCTAGTTAAATGTTTCCATGACTTTTCCATTACCTTTAACCAATAACAAAATATAACACATCAATTTAAAGTGTTATCCACATTTATGGTTGATTTTGGGATTGTTTAAAATAATTTGCAGATTTATCCTGCACATATCATGCAAAACCCATTTCCGTTTTAAAGCACATGTTCTCTTGTCAAAAACATACTTGTAAATACTATTTGACTTCAAGTTTCAAAGTGTCAACCGCCTTCCCACTGAGTGCTAAACAATTTAGCCACTACTCACTTTTGCCATCAGAGGGAGCTGCATGTAAAGTGACCAGGCCTAGCCGTGTTTATCAGAACCAAGGGTTGCCTTCAACAAATATGTTCCGTATTTGACAGTCTTTTTAAAACGGTGACGGAAAAATCTGAAGGCAGTCAGTCATTTTCACAGATTAGTATTCACACACGACTACTTGGTGAAGACATTTTCAACTTTACACATGGAGTAAACATAACTAAATGAATTTTAAAAAATTTAAAAAGATTCCCATCAGAGCATCTGAGCATCATCTTAGACCAGGACACCGTAGTCAATGCATCTCTGTAATTGGGAGCTGACAACGCATTGAAGAGGCTTTGGAGCATGTCTGTAAATTGAGCGGCTGAACACAGACGCGCTCCAAAGAGCCCGATCTCATACCAATCACTGGTACAGAAGCGGCGCATATGGTGTAGCTGCGGGATATCGTGCCGCTGAAGCGATAGCTTGCAGGTCAGGGAAAGGCTAGTTCAGAATTTTTCCGACTTCTGATAACTTCGATTGGAGAAAAGTTACCTGATTTCAAAACTTTGGCTGAAGTGGTGCTTAATTCCAGTCTCCAGTGTGGCAGCGGAGCACGGATTCAGCCTCCAGAACAATATCTAAATCTCCATGAGAAGTCATCTGTCTGAGGCAAATATCCAAAACCTCATGACAATAACCTCTGCAGAAATCCCACTATTTGATTGAGCACAAGCAGGTGACCATTTCAGTTCCATTAGGAGCAGGAGGAAGATGTGTTCAGGCCACAGCAGGTGAACTGTTCGCATTCTAAGTGAAATCATTTAATAAAATGTATTTATTAGGGATGTCACCTGATCTTTAAAGGATCAGAATCAGGTGGAAATGATCAGATATAACCTTATAAAACATCAAGCATGCCATTTTAAATTCAACCTGAGATAGAGCTGTCAAACGGATTGGCTTGGTTTTAATTTCAACGAGTTCCACTGCATCGATATTCATTGTTGCATGGACGACAACAACACAAAAACCCTACAAATCTGATACAGCACTCCGACAAAAACACTGAGCCAGCCAACGCTGATGCGTTAAAAAACAAGGAGAAATTGCCTTAGGACAGCAAAGAGGCAACTGGACTGATCACACTGGATGACCAGCCGTTGTTTGTGGTTGCAAACTTTAGATTTTGTAGTTTCATGGAGCCACGTTATGAGTTGCCTTCTCATCATTATTTTACAGACAACTCTGCAGGGCATTCACAGCAAGTTACGTAACCACCTGCTAGTTCTTGTATCAAAGGTGTCTACTTTTGGGTTTATCACACAGACATATGGAGTTTGTCTGTTTGTCTGATGTCAAGTGTTAATTTACAACGTGCAACCTTGCATGCACAAAACTTTAGCGAATCTCACTCTGCATAGCGTCATATACATATTAAAAAAAAGTTAAGGCAACTTATATTTGTGTTGTCCATTTTCTTCTCATTACTTGAACACATTGCGTGAGAATCGGATTGCGGCTCAGTATTGGCAGATACTCAAAATCTAATGCCTCGGACTCACACTCGGGTGCCAAAAAATGTGATCGTGAGATCCCTAATTTCGAAATGTAGTTCTCTGTTCAGCTAGTTCAGACTGAATATTATTTAACATGAATAAAAAAAATACTATTGAATATGTTATCCTTTTAAAAATTGACTGGTAACAAATTATGACCAGAATTTTTTAACCAGGTCGGTCAAAAGGATGAACAAAAATGTCTAGCGCGGCCTCTGATCAGAACAATGACTTTTCTTTAAATTTCAAATGACAAAACATAAAATATCAATGCTTTGGTACTCAAAAGAACTAAACTATGTGGGCCATAGTATTATTTTAACAACCTTTCAACAAATTAATTGCACTCTTCAAATAGACTACCTTTAGAGCATTTAGATTTCAAAAGCCAAAGGTAACAGTGGTGTAAGTGCTCCCATTAAAGAATTTGTAACTAATTACTAAGAAAATACTACTTAAAATAACTTTGATTATATTTATATATATTTTAAATTTGTCCATAAAAAGGCAGGCATTGTTGAAACTGCATTTCTCTGGCATTTTGAACGCTTCATTTTAACTTGTGTGTGCCAAATTGCGTTGGCATTTCCTCCGGGCCTTGGAGGGAGGCATGTCACCTGCCTGACCAAAAAATATGACTCCCCCACTTCTATTTATTGATTATTTTCTTATTTATTTTGCATTACTTTTAAAAGTTTTAACATAGATTTAGTAAAATTCCAAAACCTTTCCAGGACCAATAAAATTCCAAAACTTTTCCAGGGCCCGGAAGTATGATTTTCAAATTTCATGACTTTTCCAGGTTTTTCACAACTGTACGAACCCTGTATTTGATTTATTTTAGTTGATTTTATTTATTTATTAAACTTAATTGATTAATTAATTTACCTATTTATTTATTAATCTATTTATTTATTTATTCTTTATTTTGTTTTATTTCTATTGTTCTGTGTTACCGAAGTGTTTTTATGAATTCTTTTATATAAACTCACTCCAGTGACTCCTTCATGAGGATCCTTCTTGCTGGGAGCCCTGCCAGTTTAGCCCCTGGGGTCACTGCCATTGGGATCGCTTTTGTCGTGGTGGGCTCTGCATTGCAGCCTAATGGTTGTTGTGTGGATACCTGCCTGCTCTGACTATGGTGGCCCCTGTGGTAACTCATCTGTGGCTGGAGGGTGTCTTCCATTGTGACTGAATCCCCAATATATTGTTTCCTCACAGTAGCATCATTCTAGATTTTTATTTTATTATATGTTCACTTAAATATGAAATATGAATAGATTGAGCAGTGTTTTTGCAACAAAGGGGTGAAGGTCTGGGTTTTGTGTGTGCTGAGAGTTTAACAGGTTGTATATGATTGATTTCGCCCTAAATGTGTTTGTTTTGTTTGTTTTTTAATCTGTTCATATTTTTGTTTTTATCATGTAAAGCCATTTTTGCATATTTTATCATGAGATGTGCTCTACAAATAACATTTGATTGATTGATTGATTGATTGATAGATTGATTGATTAATTGATTGATTGAAAATGTTAGTGGCAGCGATTGTAAGTTTCTCAATTCATAAACATATGATAAAGTATTGGTTTGTATAGTAACTGTCTCTTTTTCTGTAGTTAATGTTTTATATTATATGATGGCGGAAAGTTACAATTTAGTGCATCATTCATTCTCACCTTGATTTATTTCTAATGATTCCATTATTTTCTGACACCCATTTCCAATCATGCTCCATAGGCACATTACCAAGTGTCATTCTTCTTTTAAATGAAACACCAATTGTTTTTCATGTTTATTCAGAGTCTGTGGGTCAGTAGCCCCCAAAAGTGTAATCTGCTGTTTCTTCCAAGGACAATTTGGGGGATATCATGAATAAAAATTATCATTATAATATTAGAGTGAAAGGACTCATGGCAACTATGAATACCATTAATCCCTGATCACAGCCTGTTAGCATCACATTCATATGGCCAGAGTGACAGTATAGTATCTGCATGAGCAACTCCAGGGCCTGGCTGTTTACACTCGCTTTGTCATTAGCTCTTTCATACACGGTTATCGCTTCAGTTTTTTATTCTATCCTATTACAGCGTTTGAATAACTTAGGGCATTTTATATACACCTACACAAGACAAAGGATGCATCTTACTCGAGTAGTACATCAAAGAGAAAGTATGAAAACAAAATTGAGAGACTATCAATATGTCTTTGCCTTGTTTCTGAGACAAGCTGCATGAAGCAGTCTCAGCAATTTACATGCCTTCTATACCCTTGACCTAGAAAATGAAACTTCCCATTGGAATTGGGAAATACGAGTGAAAGAAAAATAGTTATCTGCTCAAAAACGTGTTAGATGATCAAAAATAGCATTTTCCTTGAACTTTGGGGCAAAGGAATGACACTACCCATAATATTGGCATATTTGCTCTACCCGTCAGGGATCTGAGTGTGTTGTCTTTGTGTGGTGTGCTCTCTTCCATGGAACCACAGGTTTGACCTGAGCAGAGTGCTCCCACACACCTGTGTCAAATCAGCCCATTAGCAGGAGCTTAAGTGGAACTGGCTGTCATTTGATGCCTGATTGTCAACCAAGTAGTATGTGGTATGCTAACCCTGTTCATTGTGCCTGTTCTGTAGGTTACTTGCCCAGGTTTCCCATCTGGATCCATTCCTTTGTGACGTCTCCTGGGTTAACTATTCAAGCCTCCACATGCAATAACTTATTGAACTACTTCCTTCACGACTGACAACATTAAAGCTTCTCACTTTCTCAAACCCATCCATCCATCCATTATTTGTACCCGTCCATCCTATGCAGGGTTGCGGGGAGGCTGGTGCCTATCTCCAGCGGTCATGGGCAAGAGGCGGGGTACACCCTGGACAGGTCGCCAGTCCATCACAGCACTTTCTCAAATCCTCCAAGCTAACCTTTTCACCCTCCAAAACCTTTACCATCTACGCCACACCAAACGGACCAACACCCTAGACTTTCCTCTGTCCTCCCTGACATCAAACTATCATCTTCGACCGGTAGGATTTTCCAACAAGCTCATCCTGCAATATTTATTATCGTTTACTCTACTCCCATCTTGGCCTTTTCCTTGCAGGGATTCCACGCTTTGTGTTAAAGGAACAAACCATGACACTACCTCCCAAATCTCCAAGAAAATGGGTTTCAAAGGTTCAAACACCCTAAAAACTATTCATATGATGTTGGATTAATAACTCTTATTATGTATTGGTTGGAGCATCAAAGTCGAACACACGATTGAAAGGCACCATGAACAAAGTGCAAAGGGACTCGTGTAACCATGTCATGTTTCCAACGGTTGTTTTACATCCCTTCAATTAGGTCTCCTTTCATGTGATTAATCTTTTATCTTATAAACTTTCAGTTAATTTTTTATAGAGATTTGAAATTAAAGTTACAGCCAGCTGAGGTGGACCAGTGATGTCAAATGAAGCTACATTTTATATTATATAGTTATTTTTTAAAAGATTGGTAATAATTGGCTTTACATGCACTTTGATCCCTGCATTTATCCCACCTGAGGTTGTCCAAACCCTACAATTTACCAAATGGAAGTTTCTGGAAGCAGAAACAGACTCACACCCAGAGCAGCAGCCTACTACAGTTTACACCATCAGGGGAGCAATTGGGAGATTCGTTGACTTGCTCGAGGGCAGCTCAGCAAGGAACTGAGAATGGAGCAGGACAGCACTCATTGCTCACTGCTCTGGCTCACATTTTTGGCTGTCAGTTACGGAAGTAAACCAGCGACCTTCAGGTCCCAGACTGCCTTTCTAGCCTCTACGCCACAGATGCTCCTATGCTTGTATAACAGTGGTTATTACAGTTATGGTCATTTATAGGTTTTTGTTGTGTTACTCTTTTTTTTGTCTGTTATCAGTATAAGAAACTGGTTTGAGTAAAAACCATATCTCTTTTAGAAATATCAAGAATGCTAATGACATTACAATATCTAATTAGATATTGGAGGAAGTAAATGCCATTGATTCAATTCTGCAGGCTACCCTAAACAAAGTCTATTTTAATGTATGTTCTAATCTGAAGCATAAACTGTGCTTTTGTATCTTTTGAATTAACAAATTAATTACAAAAAGGATGTTTTGGATATTTTTATAGTTAATATTTATTTAAAGAATCAACATAGAAATCTACCCGTTTACTAAAGCTGACAGAGAAGAAAATCACATCTAATACTATTTCTCCACTCGCTACTAATGGACTAAAACTAAAGAAAATTAGACATAAAGTACTAATCAAATAAAGGATCTCCTCACCAACACACTCGTCAAAATAGGATAATCAAAGAATAAACAACAATTTTAACATGAGCTAGATTATTTATAACGTTTAGGAATTTAATTAGCTTTGTTTGAAGATATTAAGAGGACAGTTATTTTAGTTGTCTAATTTAGACCTTTATGACCTATAATTTTCAGCTTTTGGCGTTAGACCACTAGCTATATTGCTTCGTTCTATCTCGTGCTATATTTTACCTCTTTTCGGAGCTGGGTTGTTTTTTTTACATACGTACTATTCTGCCTTCGACAATGATGGTCTAATGCAACAGTTCCCAAAGCAGGGGTCCCCCCCCCCCCAGTGAGGCGCAGAGCCATTGCAGGGGAGGCCCGGTATGAATAAAAAATGCTTGGACTCTGCTAACATAATGGACAGGTTTTTGGCGGGGCTCCCACATAATTGCTAAACACAAACCAAAACAAAAGCATATCCTGCCGTTAGGTTTGTTAGACCAAACACCTACAAATGCTCAACTGAGCTTATATACAGTTTCCTACCGAGTGGCACAGTGTAAAATGGCGCACACAATTGCATAGGACTTTACATCAAAAAGGGAAAAAAAAGTTTAGAGGGAGAGGGTGAGTTAAAGATAGAAGAAAGAAAGGGAAATAAAGAAAATACAAGAAAACATCCTAGTCTGCTTCTACACTTACAGGACGGCAGAGAGAGGGAAAAAAATAATGATAAAACACACAAGCATTCAGGCCCGGAGTGGCAAATCGGGTGGGACCGGGACAATTCCCGGTGGGCCAGTCTGATGTTTGGGCCCCAATGGCTGTTGTACTATGGCAAGCCAAGTTGTACTAGTGTGCCAAAGGTGCAACTAGGCAAAAACCAGTTTCCAGTAAGATTATTTCTGAATTAGTTTGGTAGAAGTTCAAACTAGAAGGCGAAAATATTTTACTAGTTCCTTGTAGTCGCATACTAGTTGACAAACACAACAATTGATATCAAGGATAGGGAGATTTTACTGAAATGGCTTGCCATTCTTTCTTTTTTGCAGCACACCTTGACGTAACATGTCAGAGCACTCAGTCAGTGGGTTTTGAAAGATGCAAAAGCAAGGTTGGCGTGGGAAGAATAAGAGGAAAGCAAAAACATACGCTGTTAAATGTGCAAAAATTGGCAATGTTTTCACCGAAACAAGCTCGTGGTCTGTGACAACAAACAAGTACGATGAAACAGAAACTTTGCCTACAAACCACCATTCGAGTTAATTATCAAGTCAATTGATTGTGTGACGTTGTGGCAACGAGCATAACATAACATTTTTATAATAATAATTATTGCGACACACACAGCCATTGGGTGGCGTTAACCCACATTTTAGATCCAACAGGAGAAGAAGAGGACCAGAGTTTTTATAAGGGTTTGAATCATTGGAGCTCCCTCTCTTCAATTTGGGCCTTCATCCAGACAGCGCTAGGAGGGACCCCATGTTTCCTTCGCTGGCGAGGGGAAAAGACGCAAGCTTCTGGGAGAAACTTACTCCAAGGACGACAAAGACTGCTGACCAATCAGGTGAATCGCAAACCCAGTTTGTTTTGAGATAAACACTACTGTTCCGCCCTGACCCCTGCTTTCTGAACAGACGCTGCCATGTGGAGGGGACCGCTAACAAGCTACTGAATGCCGCAGAAGCGCGCCCAGACTGGAGCATTACCCCACCGCGACAAAGCCTGGGACGAAGGCTATCTTGAACCTGCAGAACAGCCATTAGGTCTTTCACTGCTAACGGACCGCAGCTGTTGTTAGCCTGCCGGCTAACGTTGTGTTAGCTTCCCCCATCATCCACGGAGCAACCTGGAGAACTTTAACCGTTGAAAAAGGTCTGTCTGGGCAGAGGCGAGATTAGTTTAAGATTTACAAGATTTAAGGGTTGTTTATTTTCACTGTGATTTGTTACTTTGTGTAAGATTTCATTTATTGTTTGGGTACAAACAGGCCGGTCGGCCTGGAGGTTTAAACAGTGATTTTCGAGGTTTCCGATGGAAAGTCGGTTTATATCCTGCAACCTGAGTTACTCAATCCGACAGTTTTTCCTTTGTTTGGTGTGTAATAAATGAACCAGAGCGGCTTTAAGCAGCGCCACGCGAGTTAGTTTTAGGCTACATGCTCTAGCGAACCACGGGGGCCTGCCTTTGACGGCTTTTTATTCATGAACAATAAAGACTGCCATTAGTGCTATTTGAAATAGAGATCGACTTTAAAACAAATAGTTTAAACACTAAAACTAATCTTTTAAATCATTCTTGAAGCCGCCTTCTTGGTAAGTCAAAATACTAAATTAGATCGACATAATTGGTACAGGCGTTAACGTCAACATAAAGTCTAAATATGAAATTAGATCAATCACTGCGGTGACCGATCCATAAAACAGAATCAATTATCTAAAGGTTATTGATTTCTAATCCAGCAAATGGTTTAATGAAACATTGCTTCTTCCAAATAATGTTTTTCTCCACTTCTGCTGTGCATTGTGATTGGTGGTTTGAAAACAAACCAGAAGGTGCTGATTCCCAACACTGTTCAATACAAGCCTTGGTCTTTAAGCAAACATTCATTCTGAACCATGACATCATTATCAAGTTATTGGTTATTGTTTTATTCCTGTGCATATTTATCACTTTTACTGTTTTACTTTTGAGTGTTAGTTTTATTATAGTTATTCTTTTCTTAGTGGTTTAGTTGTGTGTTACTAGTTTGGTGAGTTTGTTGATTAAAGTATGTTAACTGAAAGTTGAATTCCTTTTGTAATATAGTCTTGTGTTTTGGAAAACCGTTGTTGTTATTTCACCTACATGTGTAGTAACTTGCTGTTCAAAGAACGCCAATAACTTATTCCTTGATATATTGTTTAATTACCTCAGTCTTATCAGGAAGGTAAGCATAAACATAAACTGAGACTAAACAATTTGGCTATTGTATTCCTGGAATCCACCAGGTGGTGCCCCTAAACTTGGTAATTTTTACATTAAATTATTAATCTGATTAATAATTGCCCTAAGCAATTATTCATAATCATTCATAGCCAAAACCTACCTATCTGTGGCACAAGAAATAATATAGTTCAACACCACATAACTGGGAAGCAAGCAAAATGGGCCCACAAGTCCAGAGTGGGCAGGATTACTTATTGAGTAAATATTTTTAGTATTAAAATGATGAAGAGCATGGTGTAGCCCTGTCACCTGCTCCATATGAAAAGTGCCCTGCAATGATAGCTGATTCTGCACTACAATATTAAAACTGCCTTGAATTAATTAAAAGCTTTGTAAAATTGGGAGATTTGTGTTGAGAATTTTGACAATTTTTAAATGTGATTTAATGTCAGAAGCAGAGTCAGGAGTCAGTAGTGATGAAAGGATTTCTCCTGGTACTATGGAAGGAACAGGTGTGTGAACAGGCAGGCATTAGTTCCAACATAAGCACTTTCTATGCCCAAATGACAGAATGACCTGTTTATTGTTTCTTCAAAAGTAAGTCAATGAATGAAAGTAATGTAAAATACCCCTACATATTTTGCCAATGAAAATATTTTAATTGGTTAAGTCACATGCTTTTTCCATATCAAATGCACTAAAGCTATACAAAATATACTTTTTATTGTAGCACAGGTGCAGCAGGTGAGTTTAAGGAAACTGGAGGAAGTGTGAAAGGGAAAGCAGTCTACTCGGGGACTGATTACAGAGGCAGCAGAAAAAATATAGATTCTGATATTGTTAATGGATGTGTTGTAAAGAATGATGTAGATGAAGTTTCTTTAATGGAGGCAGATTGTGGGTGAGGGAAATATATATATATATATATATATATATATATATATATATATATATATATATATATATATATGAGACTCTAACTGTTGTCACAATAATGGTGATTTTAATATTGGCAAACTACTGCAAACGTCCTGAGCCTTAGTTAAACATTTGTAATTTGTTGAAACTAGATTAGTAGTGTGAGAAAGCCTCCCTAGCAGCTAAACTAAATGTTTAACTGGCCAGCTGAATTGGACAGGCGAGCAAAAATACTTTGTAAGTGGAAAAAGCTTTTAATCCGAATATTGGTTTACACTACACTAATGTTGCTGAGACATAACATATTTGTAATGAATCAATCCAAATAGTATTGAGAATCAGTGTTCATAGTAGCAGATTTTTTTTTTTTTTTTACAAATTCTTGTAAAAAAAATATGGGAGATTGCTTGTTTTTAAGAGAACATTGCTTCACGTTAATCTATCTTAAAAGAATGTTCCATAAAAAAAAAAAAGTATATTTATGTTAGAAAAAACAAAACCTATTAGAATTAGAATTTGTTCACTTGCCCTACTCTTATGCTGATGTACACACAAAAAACATCTATTCACTGAAGGACCAACAGCACCATTGGTTAGCACACTAGGCTGCACCTCATTTCGCTTATAGATGCTATTATTGGTCATTAGGAGGTGTATAAGCCGTTGATAAACTTCACCCCTGCCTGTCCCCATTCTCTCACTGTGCTATTATTCATGATCCTGAAGCTTGACTGAGGTTTATTTGGACAAGCTTGATAATGTGTAAAAGGAACAGAACCGCAGCTAAATTCCAGTTATATTCCAGTTACATATTTAGCTGAATGGGACTAGTTTTAAACACACAGGAATGCCCCATCTCTTTTTAATAGGTTTTATCTATTGGAGATATTAAAAATTTGCAGTCCAAATGCAATTTTGCATGTTTTCTTTTCTCTCTTCTTATCACAGTAATCTATAATTTGCATCTTTCTTCTTGATTTTCAGTGTAGTCAAGGAGGGTGGGTAGCCAGTGAAATTGATATTTGATCATCATAAATGATACATGGACCTGATTTCAAACAAGAGCATTTTCTTGTTTGCTTTAAAAAAATATCCTGTTACATCTGGAGTACCATATACAATAGTATTTAATTCTCAGTGAGATAAAAATCAAAATGCTTAATGGATGATTTTGCTCAACTAATCTCTTTACTGTTGCTGCTATGTAATTGCACACTGAGACCTTGAGGCCATGGCTTGGATCTCATATCTACAGACCTAGGGGTATTCTGACAGACCTCTGGCCAAAAAGAGATGCCTGATTATCAGAGAAGTTTTGGAATAAATTCAGAACCGCATAACCAGTGGGGCCAATAGAAGAGATAAAATGGGGTATTATGGGTTAGCTGAGTGGTCCAAGACATCCTTGAGGGATCATGAACTCATAGAACGTTTGTGTGTGATCACAAAAGCTTATGTCTGTGTTCATGTTTCTGTGTTATTTTTGAAGGCAGTGCGACCATTTTCAGGTTTATTTGCCAACAGTGGTGTGTGACCTGAGGCATATGATTTTACTTTTGCTAGCTGCAAGATGGACTGAAAGGGATGAAAGAGGACACATGGTGTTTCTAACCAGAAAAAGACAGGTTTTTGTAACCTGGGTTACTTGTTCACACTGTCCTGTCAGTTTTGGTGGCTTGGGAATGAGTACTCCAGTTTTTGGTGCCGTCATCCAGTAATATCCAACAGCCTAAAAACATTCTGTCTCATGCTTACACAAACCAGACCCCACACTTATTTTTCTAACATGGGCTAGCTTTTTTGCACCTGTCTGATTTGCACAGATCTTTACCTGCACTCATGTATATATCAATCTCCTTAGCATATTATATATATTTTTTTATTTAAGTGTTTGTCTGTTTGTTCTCGTATGTTTGCACAAAGTACAGCAGCAATTTCCTAATGTTGTAAACCTACCCAACATTTGGCAATAAACCCTTTCTGATTCTGATATGTTATATTGCCTGGAAATATTGTCTCAATCAGCTTGTATTTTGTGACTTCACTTCCAGAACTTAATGATGTGAAGGATGCTAGCACAGTCTGGTGAAACCTACTGCAGTAAAGTCTGCATCCCACCATCCTTTTTGACACTCAACATGATCAGAGGCATGGGGTAATTGAGTTTGAGTGAGATTACTTAGTGTATAATGACATCAAAGACTTGAGCTTATTCCCGTACTTGTTCATCTCCCTCGAGAACTGGGTTGTAATCATATTTTCAAACATTTTGCCATCAAAATCACAGTACTTGCGTAAGCAAATGAACACAGTTGGAAGACAAGAAGGGTAGATTCATATTCCATGGCCAAAAAAGTCTAAGACAGCTAATACAGGACTATTTTAGGGGGGGAAACATAACATCAAAACTGCACAGCAATAATGTGTTATTGTGGTTGTGTGAGGTTATATCCTTTTTTCTCTTAAGTTCCCTAAAATGGGATTGTCATGCTTGTTTGTTCAACTAACGCAGACCTGGGCAAATTACGGCTACATCTGGCCCGAGTGAGGCCAATCATAAATGACAACTAGATAGATTATTGAAATATCTGTTGTGCGTGCAATACAACAGTGCTGCTTTTATTTTGAAAAGCGTTATGCTACTTTCAAAATGATGTATGTGCATGAAGGTGGACAGCAAAAAATGATGCACACGCTATGAAAAGAAAAGTTGATAACGACTGTCGTGTTTTTAAGAATACATGGACTGCCAAGTAATTCTTCATAGAAATTATAGGTGAAGCTGTGTGCTTGATCTGTGATACACAGGTCTCTGTGTTAAAATATTACAATTTGAGTCGCCACTACACGACCAAACATGAGGATAAATACAGAAATCTGAAAAAGAGTGTGCATTGGTGTCGGATGAGTTGCTAGCAAAACTGCAAACCAAACAAGGACTTTTTACCAAACTTCACACCACCTGAGAAGCAGTCCTTTGGACAAGTTATGTAATTTCTCAAAAAATCACCAGGAAAAGTAAGGCATTTTCTGACAGAATTTATTAAGGAGTGCTTACTGGACTCGGTTGGACTGATATGCCTGGAGAAAAAGGACTCGTTTTAGAACGTCTCACTCTCCTGAAGTACTGTGACGAGGCGGGTTGAGGACATCGCTGGGAAGTTGGAACTTCAACTGAAGAACAGAGCTGCCGACTGACTTTTTCTCTGGCTTTAGATGAGAGCTGCGATGTGAGCGATACTGCCCAGCTTCTCATCTTCTTACGTGGAATAACTGCAGACTTTCAAGTCACGAAGGAGCTGGCAGCCATGCAGTCATTGAAAGGGAAACCACCGGCTATTACTTATTCACAGAGGTAAATGCATGTTTGGACAAGTTAGGACTGAAATGGGACAATCTGGCAGTTGTGACAACAGATGGTTGTCCTAATCTGAATGCAGGATAAAGTGACAGAAATTAATTCCTTTGCAGAAATTGACATTTTTGCATTGTATTATTCATCAGAAAGTGTTGTGTAAGACTGTGTTAAAGATGAACCACGTTGTTGATGTTGTAACTAAAACATTTAACTTTATCAAAGCAAGAGCTTTAAATCACAGACAATTTGTTGCTCTTTTGGAGGAAAATGAGATGGGACATGGTGACATCCGCTATCATTGCTCTGTCAGGTGGCTCAGCCTAAACAAGGTACTGAAAAGTGTCTGAGATCGAAGAGAACAGATTCAGGATTTCTTTGCGAAGAAAGGACATGACGTTCCAGAGCATTCAGATGAAGATTGGGTGGCAGACCTTGGATGCGCTGTGTATGTGACTGCACTAATGAACCAACTAAATTTAATACTGAATTGCAAGGGCCTTTTTGTGCATGAGTTGTACAGTGCAGTCAAGGCTTTCATGAGGAAGTTGCAGCTTATCTCAAGGCAAGTCAAGGACAACCTTCTGACCCACTTGCCAACACTAAAGGAGGCCACACGATCAGCCAATCACCTCCACAAGGACTCAGCCATGTTAGAAGCACTGCCTGCAGAGTTTAAGGCGTTTTCAAAGCTCTTGAAAATGAAATGCACATGGTTTCTTCTCCATTTAACTGCAGTGTGGATAATGCTTCAAGTGATGTTCAGATGGAACTCATTGACCTGCAGTCTGACACACTTCTGGCAGATCACTTCAGGTCAGTCTCACGGCTGGACTTTTCTTCTTCCCTCAAAGAAGATAACTTTCCACACCCGAGGAATAATGCTCAGATGATTCTAGTCCTCTTTGGATCTACTTATGTGAACAGACATTCTCGGTGATGAAGTTCAACAAATCCAAACACTGATCCTCTATCAATGATGACCACCTCTCAGCTGTCCTTTGCATAGCCACCTCAGACATTCAGCCAAATTTCAATGTCCTTCTTCAAGATCAGAACAGGCTGGATTATTCTCACTGAAAAGGTAGAATGAGAAGGAAAACATGACAAGTCATTGTATTGTTGCATTTCTATAAACTTCTTGTATGTTTTTCATTGTGGAGATAAATTAAATTTCACTGATTCAGTTATTGTTTTTGTTTTATTTGACCTATGCACCACAATTTCACATAGCCCAATATAAATATTTACAGAATTTTATTTTATTTTTATTCTTCTAAATACCAGTACCAGGTCATAATATATAATTTAGTGAATTTTACAATGGAAGAAAGTTGAGAAGACTAGGTTCAAGTTTTCTTGGTGTGGCCCTCTCACACAACTCAGGTCTCTCATGTGGCCCCTTGTAAAAACTAATTGTCCACACCTTATCTAAGGCCTAAGTTTTTTCTCACACCGTGTTCATTTATAAAGTCATAACACTTACCCCTCCAACTTCAAACACACACAATTGTATATTGATAGTGGGCTCATCCACTCATGCTAAAATTACACTATTTGATTTTTACATTTTTGGAAGTGACATAATAGACAATTGCTCAAAAAAAAAATCTTCCTGAAGAAGTTCTTTAGCAAACAATGCGAAGCTACTGTAGATTAACAAAGCTTAATGTACTGCAGACTTAAACTAAATTTACTCCACATAAAGGTTGTGACAAAAACTGGGTAAATAATCTAAACCAGTTCTTAAACAGCTTTGTTTAAACACCTGCTGCTTTCCCAGACCAGCTACCCCAGTGCCCTTTTATCTTCACCTTCTGTCTACTGCCCCAGCCCCACCTCCAATTCAACACCTCTCTCATCCCCTACTGTCTATACTGCTAGAACAACCATTTTTCCAACAGCACCATTCAGGACACCGGTTTACTTTACCATCCTGACTGTCTCACCCCTCCAGGTCAGGAATCAGCTACGAAAAATCAAGGTGCAAAAAGCTGCGGGTCCAGATGGTAAAACAAGGTTGGGGGAATGCATACTGTAGGGTTCCAATACTGTAGAATGTCACTGGCAAGCTGGCTACATATGACTGAATGCCCCAGTTTTTGGCCTGTTACCACACATTGGGTATGAAGTCCTTTGCACCTGATGGTTCCTTGGAAAGGATGGGTTTTGGTAATCTTATATACTTACTACTCAGAACTCTGATCCCCCTGGACGAGCCTGAGAGTACTGTTGGATCACATCATTTGACTTTTCCAGTGCTTTCAAAACAAAAGCTTTTACCTACAGTAGGATGGAGAAACTTTAAGTGAACCCTCACCTAGCACTGTTGATTTTGGGCCATTTCTCTGATGGTCCACAGTATGTAAGTACAGGCAAGAGAGATTTGCTTGTACTGTTGCTTTGCATCTGCACTGACTACACTACGGAGTTAAAAATTAACTGGGCATGAAACCATCTTCACTAACTCTGCCAGTGTTGCATTTCGCTGCAATACAGACCACTACAGGAAATCCGTCCTGCCCACAGCCATCATAATCTACAGCAACTCATTAAAGAATTAATTATATGAGCTATACCAACACTTAATTTCCTTTTGGGATCAATAAAGTATTTTTGAATTTTAATTTGTCATGCAGGGAGAAAGAGTCTGATGACAGTCCAAAGATATCAAATAAAGTTATGCCAATTAAATACATTTATACAAACTAAACAAGAGCAAACTGGTGTAGCGATTAATGTGAATGACAGATCAAAATATAGCATTTTATTTTTATAATTTACACTAGACTGCAGTCCAAGTTTCCCCCCCCCCCAAAAAAAATAAATAAATTTGACACGCCCAAACGGTCTGAAAGTCCCCACTAGGGCGCACTGCGGGCCGACAGCATGTGTGGGGGAGTAACGCTTCCCAAGTTCCTGGTGCTTGAGGTCCAGACGGAATTGCGGTCTAATGAAGATGTTGTGCTGTGTAGATGTCACTCCTGGAAACAGCCCGTGCTCCGTCTCACCCGGGATTTTACGCCGCCAACATCCACTCACACCGCACCTGGGTAACAGCAGGAGGGGAACCCAAACGTCCAAAAGCACCTTACCTCCAACGCCCAAGGCTACTTTTTGTAGAACAACGATGCCGTCTTTGCGGTACTCACAGACAGGGAGAGCTCCCTGCTCTCCAGCTGCTTAATCAAGCCTCGCAGAGTTCCCGATCTTCCTGGATCTGTACCCGTATCCACTGGCGGTCCCCAGCCCTGGAGCACAACACACACAGGCCAGCACAAGAACGACACACTCGACACCTTCAGCCCAAGGCTTCTGTCGCACCAAACACCACAACGGGAAGCAGCTGCTACTTACTTGCCAGGCAGGGTCTGATCACCCTGCTGCCACATGTAGTCTGTGCTGCGGGTGTCCTCTGCATCCGTCGTCCACTCGATTTGTGCGCCTGCGGTTCTCCTCCCAACACTTCTCTCCTCCCGCTGTGCCCACGTCTCACCCTCTTATCCTTTTCCTCCCAGCATATACAACAGGTTTGCTGATTTCAGCCTGACTGATCCGGTGTTGGAGGTCACACAATTATAATCAAAGTAATGAACTAGGAGGCATCAACTCAAAACATAAACCACCAAAACAATTAAATCACAAAAACAAAACATGCCTGTAACATGATTTCACAAATCACCACAAACCCATGCAGAAATACAAAAATAAAATACGCCGTCCCATCTTGAGGGGATTACGCATTCATAACAGCACAGATTAGTGTCAACTGAACCCTGTTTAAATGGACACAGCAAAGACCAAGGCATTGGTGCTGGATTTTCTCAAGTGCACATACATTGTACCAACACCATTAAGCATCGAAGGAATAGATTTCTTCAATAGGTACCTTGGTGTTTGTCTAAACAATGAACTGTTAAATTCATAACACTGATGCACTGTAAAACCAAAGACAGAGAAGAATAACCGGTAACGAAACTTCTTTTTCAAATCTTTTGAAGAATCAATCCCTATATTTGGTATGAGGTCGAGGAGAAGCAGCATCCCAACCACCAAATGGAGAATATTGGATAAACTCATCAGGAAGGCCAGATCTGTCCTGGGATATCCCTGTGACACAGAGCACATGGTGGGAGAAAAAGATGTTTGGCAAGCTATCATCTCTCCTGGTAAATGTCTGTCACCCCATGCGTGACTTTGTGACTAGACTGGAACGCTGGCTCTGTGGCAGACTGCTACAACCTAAATGCAGGAAGAGTTTTATTACAGATTATTTTATTCAGGGGCTGTCAGACAGCAGAATCAACACAGCTCCCATTAAAATGCTGAAACAACTTAAGAAACATGACTAGAACAGTGCTACTTTTTCAACATTTGATTATATGCATGGTCTGATCATACTTCAAAAATTGTCATTGTGTGTTTTTTTTCTTACAATGAATAGTCAATACATCTGTAGAAGAATCTTAATGTTCCAATTTTGAATAAATATTGCAGTTCACCGATTCTTTCCTTGCTATTTTTTATCACTAGTTTGTTGTGTTCCTGGACTAAGCACACATTATTCCTGCTGAGATAGCATTCATCTTGTTGGGGGGTGTTGCTTGTAAAGTCAGACTGAATGAAAAATTAGTTTAAGCTTTGCAAGAGTATTACTGCAAGTATGTGACAGATAGACCTGGTAATTGGATATAGGTCAACATTGTCATTGTCATATGAAATACCAACAAGAGGAAATGTGTCATAAAAGTCTTTGTATTATCCCTATAACATGTTGTATTTGCAAATGAGTGACAATAAGTGAATAGTAGGGGCGTATTGAGATCTCTTGCCATGAGATATCATGCTTTTAACTGCCATGGTAAATGAAATGTAATTCCACGAACTATCCAACTGCTGTGAGAATGTGACTTGTTGAAAAAGTAAATATATGCTACTTTTGAAAGCCTAGGATAGGACGGTGCTTTAACACCTGTTTATAACTGAGACTCTTATTTTTTTTAAGTAGAAAAGGACGTAGTATTTTAGTTGGCCTGTTGTGTAGTTGGAGTATTCTGCAATGGACTAGCAGACGAGCGTCTAACTAAGCAGAAGAAGTAGAGCCTACTACTTTAAATTGTTTATGTGGCAGATTTTGGGCAATGGAATGAAAGAAAACCATAACAATATAATACGCAAAACTGTGTAAGGACTGTGAAAATACTGCAACTGGCTAAATGTTATACAAGGCTGAAATTGACACTAGCTCTTAACTTTCCAGTTAGCACTAAATAAAATGTCCATTAAAGGAATCTGGACGGCAATTGTTCAGCTCTAGTTTAAAATCTAAAATACTTAGAGGGTCAAACCTGAACTTAACTTTAGTTAATTTTAGCCTGGGCAAGGCGCTTAACCATAAGTTGCCTGCCAATCTACATATATAAATGTGTGCACGTTTGTGAGTGCGAATGAGTGAATGTGGCTCTGGTGTAAAGTCCTTTGAGTGAATTATTCAGTAGGCCGCACAACCGGTGTCATGTAGTGTTGTTGAATTTATTGTTACACTTTCTCTGTGAAAATGCTACAATTGTTATAAGATAAGCACAGGACTGATTAACTGAATCAAACAATCGGACCATATGATTGATGTATTGGAAGTTTTGACAAGAAAATAGGGTTTTGTAAATTATAGAGTTTTAAATGAAGTGGTACATTTTACAGATAATCTGAGGAGTCGTGCCATTTGTGTGAAAGGTTGTACTAATTTTGTGACATTTTAGGAAAAACCAGGCCCAGTTTTCAAAATTGTGCTTAAGCAATCGTAAAAAAAAAAGTTATTCGAAACTTCATAGCCATAGATAAAGCAAACACACAAACATTATAATACAAACATATATGGGAGAATTTCAGATAAAATGGATTTTAAAATGCCAACTTACTACTGATAAAATCTTAACCCTAACCCTATTTGCATTCACAGTATTATAAATAGCCGTATTGAACCTAATGCATCACAACCATTATCAAGCATTCTCAAGAAGAAATATTCTGTTTTACTTTTTTTATATTTGAAAAAAATAGACTGTTTCCCTGCAGTCACAAGCAGGCAACTTTTTCCTCATTCCAAAGAGAAAAAAGAAAAGCAAAACACTGTGTGCTGAACTAGATACACAGGATAAAATCGGATCACAATGGCCTTGATGTCTAACTCAGGGATTTAGTGAAGAGAACCAAGGGACAGGATAAGAGAGGCCACTGACAGCTTGTACCCTTGATGGCCAAATCCCAATCCCTGTTGTCCTTCCAAGTAAGGGAGCATTTCCAGCTGACAGACACTGTGCTCTGTATTTGCCATGTCTGGCACACATATTGCTGTATCTTTGCTTGTAATCCTTCAGCTATGTATATGGATATTTTTTCGGTGAAACACACACACACACACCCACACACACACACACACACACACACACACACACATTGTAGGGCTGTCTAAATTAATGATTTAATGCAGGTCAATTTGTAGAATTACCGTAGTTTGTTTTTCGCAACAAAAACATGCACATAATGACCTGCCCTATTTATCCAACAATTCGTTCAGTGCTCCTTACGTAAACAGCATGACATATCCAAACTGCATCCACGGTTCCATGTGAACGTTTCTTTTCAGTCACAGGCCAGATAGAGGGATTGTTGGTCTATGTCACTCCCTGCTCTACAGAGCGTTTAGTCTGGAGAAAGAGATGCAAATAGGTGTAAACAATCAGAAGCGATTGGAACGAGCGGAATATTAAAAAATGCAACAATCTGCAGCTATCACTTCATAACAGGTAAGCCTTGGCTAACAAACAAGCTAACACAGCTAACCAATGCTACAGCAGCAAGATGACCACAAATAATAACAGTGAGAACTGGAGTTATGTAAAGGCTCGGTTCCACAATACTTTGCTGATGTTGATAAACACATAATTGCTCCATTGTTCAGAATACAATTCAATTAAAAAATTTTGTATTGATCCCAGAGGGAAAACAAGTGTTGTAGCTCATAGTATTTAATTATTCAAGGACTTGTTGTAGATCCTGATGGCTGTGTACAGGAAGGAGCTCCTGTAGCAGTCTGTGTAGCAGCAAAACAGTTGTAGGATAGTCCCATGAAGAGGATATTCAGGTTGTTCCAGGATTTGGGGAACAGGAAATATTGTCGGGGATGTTAGACGAGGAACCAGCAAGTAGTGACAGTCAGAGGAGGACTTAAGTATACTGAGGAGGTGTGCAAGTGGCAGGGAGAAGGCTAAGTGCTAATTAGTAGAAACAGTTGCAGGTGAGAGGGAGAGAGCAGCTGGAAACAATTAGTAGCTGGGACGGAAGGCAGAATGGCTAGGAAAACAAAGAGGAAGGCCAAGAGCAAAACATAAGGATAGACAGAGGACTATGCTAAAGAGGAATGATGACTAACTATGAACCTAAGAGAAACTGGAGAGCACTAGAGTGAAGAAAAGAGAACTAAGGAAATAAACCTACAATGATAAATTCTTTAAAGAGGACTAACTAAAAAGAGGATTTAAATATAACAGAACTAACTGGGACTAATAATGGATAAGCATCAATAGGAACCTAAGAAAATAAATAATGAATGAACACAGACATGAGAAAACAATCATAAGAGCACCTGAGGGTGAAAAAAACGAAGTGGAAGGAAAAAACACAAGTGACACAACAAAACACCAAGAAGTTACTAAAGGAATAATGTAAACTGAATAAGGAAATGAATTAACTAAAACTCAAAGCCCAAAATAAGTAACACTATGAACCTAAAGTATAATTGAACATAATCTAACACCGAGGAATAAACTAAAGTAAGGTGAACCGAATGAGGAAATGAAATAACTGAAACTCAAAACCTAAAACCTAAAAACTTTAATACTAACCCTGTAGTTAGGACTGTTAGGAAGTGGAGTGATGAGTCAAAGCAGAGGTTACAGGCCTGCTTTGAATGCACAGATTGGAGTGTTTTTGAAACTTCAGCCATGGACCTGGACAAACTTGCCAAAGCTGTGACACCATACATCAGTTTGTGTAAGGAAATGTATGTACAGAACAAGACCTTACACACATACAACAATAATACACATTGATTCCTTTCACATCTGAGGAAGTTATGTACAAGGAATATATTTACAGCGGTGGGAACTGTGCCCTGTATAAGCAGGCAAAGAACTAACTGATCAAGAAGATCAGGGTAGCTAAAAGAAGCTTTGGCGAGAAGCTAAAAAGCAGCTTCTCAGCAATTTAGAGGAGCTCAAACGATATCACTAAATACAGGAACCCATCCCTTCCCGCTGTAATGACCCTGACAGACTGACGACCTTAACAGCTTCTTCTTCAGGTTTGAAAAACAGCATTCACACCTCCAACCCATTCAACCACACCCCAGAGACTGTATTTCCTGCAGCAACTCCAAAAGTACAACCTTCCATAGGAGCTGCTGATCATCTTATACTGCCATTATTCAGTCTGTCCTGTTCCCCCATCACTAGTTTGGCTCATCCACAAAACAGAACAGGTTCAGACTGCAACAGACAATTAGGTCTACAGAGAGGATCATCAGGGGTGACCTTCCCTCCATCCAGAAGTTGTACATGTCAACAAAAGGGCAGCTAACATCTCCAAAAACCCCACACATTCTAGACACAAACTGTTTAGACTTTACTTACAGGTCGGCGCTACAGAGCACTTTCTGCAAAAACCAGCCATCACAGAGACAGAATAATAATAATAATAATAATAATAATAATAATAATAATAATAATAATAATAATAATAATAATAATAATAAACACAACAGCCTGGGTAGTCATCTACTCTGCTGTGAAACAAAATAAGCATTTTGTACCATCACAACCTGCCTTTTTTATTTTATTTATGTAAAGAAAGTAAAAACTGGCTGTACATACACATACATGTTCCATTTATCCTTTATTTTTTTTCCTCAAAAGTAATATATTGATCTTTAATATCTTTACACTGCTAACTTTTTAAATCAAAATCTAATTCCTAGTTTGTGTACACAGTATTGGCCAATAATTCTGATTCTGATCTTATTCAATGAATACAGGATTAATAGTTCAACCTCTACATAAGCAATCACATACATGGTGCATTATTCATCAGACTTTATTTTTCTCTTGTAAAGGAACAATAAACTTGAATAAAGAGGTACAACCTGATTATATTAATAATGTGCTCTAACTTTCTTCGGAGTGACATTGTAATATTATGTGGTGCACTTGTTATTGGACCTGTGCTGGTGCTCTCTCTTCTTCAATGTTTTCCCTTTTCTGCTCAGTGCCATGTTCACCTATTAGCTTAGATAACAGCTTGAGTGTTGCGCAGCTCCAGAATGCTAGCCTAACAATCAAGTATTGGGCTGAGAGGTGAAAATGAGTTAACAAGTAGTTGAAGAATGTGATCTAATTTGAATGTCTGATTTTACCATTTGTACTTATAGTCCATTACAAATTCAGAAACACTGCAGAAAAGTATAGGGCAAACACTTCCTGCTGACCTCCTGTGTGGGTCAGCATCATTACCATTTCACTTTTGACCTTCATGAGTAAACTCCACAAAATTCTTCAACACTGAAATAGCTTCTAGAAATAAACACATCACGGGTGCTTGTGTAATGAAAGCTGTAATTTATTGTAAAATCATTGTTATCTTCAAGACCTTTCAAGAAAGTAAAGAATCCATTCCATCCATCTAATCCATCCATTTATTTTCTTTGGCTTATTCTAGATCACGTGGCAGTAGTAACAGGTTCAGGAGGTAACCCAGACATACCTCTCTCTGGTGTCAGACCTCCATTCTAGGGGATCCCAAGGCGTTCCCAGGCCAGACCGGATATATAGTCCCTCCAGTGATTTCTGGGTCTTCCCCATTGAATATTTTAGAGGTGTTCCAACTTGGGTGCCTCACGATTCCAATTCGATTACAATTAGGGTGCTACGATTTCCCTATTTAGGGTTTCTTCATTCCTTCCATGCTGCTTTCTAGTCTTAAATCCATTCATATTCCATTAATTGAAGTATCCAGACCAAATGATGTCCTGTTTCTTGTTCATGTCAAACCACAAATACAACCAACACATGTCCAAAATATGTTTCATAACCATATCAAGGTCATATTTTCAATGAAAGCTAAGGGAAATGTGTGTTGGCACTTGAAATATAATATTGGGTGACCCTATTTTGATTTCAATAAAAGAGGAAACTTGGTCCAATCCTTAAACAAAGCAGTCATATTCTGTTTACTTAAAGAAGATTTTTGATTTTAACATATTTAAAGTATCCCTGCTTTATGTGGTTAAAAAGAAAAATTAAATAAACTTCAGATCAGTTTTAACAAGTCAACAATTACAGAAATTACTTTAAAATCTAAACAGAAATAATGAATCTTCCATATTAGAATATAAATCTATAAATCTATAAGTCACACAAAAAAATACACAGGGACAAAATACAGGGACAAAAAATACACAAATATCTCAAATGATATTCTGAGAAAACTAATATTATTTTTCTATTCAAAGTAATTGAAAATAAAAAGCAGCATTCTCCCAAAGTGTGTACTCCAGTCTTTGTTTTTCCCCGCTGTCAATTTAATACAGAACTCATACTTTGTACAGTATTTTTATATATTTTGCATCAGTTTGATCAATGGGATGTTAGCCACCTGTCATACACAGAAACAAATCTGCCAGCTATGAGTACGGTGCTCTCCGCCACAAATAAGTTGCGACTGGGATGGAATGAAGGAAATTACCTTTGTGTTTTATACTTAAAGCTACACTTCGGCTGACGTCTGGTAAACATGAGCTTTGCTGCACTGCGCTTGGGGAGGGCGCCCCGGACAGCACAAAAAAGGGGACATCTCCAGGGAGAAGAAGACGTTGCTGCCAAAATTATACACAACAACAAAGACGCTTCTTTCACAACTAAAGTGCAAAATATTTGCTGTATTTTGTCAATTTCTCGCTGCATGGCTGAAACACTAGCTGTAGCTATGATGTGTTTGCCGGACCATCCCCTTAAAATTTCTGTGCGTCACGACTGACTTTTTTGTTTTTCTCATTTAATAATTATGAAAAATAAATGATTTTTGTACACTTTTGAATCACTAGTGATTTTTCACGTTTCACACAGCAATTAATCAATTTATGGTGAATTGGCACACCCCTAATTTTTACTGGTAATAACTCATATTATAAATTAAGTAATGCCATTTTTTATAACAGGATGTCAAGTATTTAGGTGTCACCTTAATAACTTACTTACATGATATTCCATTCAAAATACTTTATTACTACCGATTCATGTGTTGGAGGAGCTCATATTATTGAAGTTTCTATTAATTCTAGATGTTTGTAGCCATGCTCCAGTGAATCTGAAGAAGCCTCTGACTGAAGACTCTGCTGTTGCATTACTGTCTGGTAAAAAATGTGATCAAGATTGTCCATCATGTCCTTCATTTTGTGATGCATTCTGTTTTAGACAATCATCTGTAGAGGATCCAAAGCAGTCCGCAGAAAAAAGCCAGCCTTCTATATCAGCTTATTGAGAAGAAATAGCACCCTTCACAACTGACTTGTAATACATCTGCAACACCTTCCTACAAACCCTGGAGGAACTACGCTTGCTCAAGAAATACAGTACCTTCTTTTAAACAGCATTGCTTTTCCATCCTACAAGGTATTTATTCTCCACCACCACCTCCACTTTTTCATGCCACAAAGCGGTTCACCAGCTCTTGGTATTTAGTTTGTTCTCCCTCTCTGATTCACTCAATAATGGTCAATTCATCAGTTCATTTTCAATAGAAAAATAAGAAAAAATGCATTTATTTATTGCACTGGTAGCACATCTGATATTAACACTGACCAGATGAGATGTATCAGTGAATCAATAGATTATATTCCAACACAGCTTGCACAAGCAAAAAGTAAACCACATGTCGGATGACAACATACTGCAGACTTTTTCCACCCACAACCTACCCACCTCTCTGTAATGTCAAAAGGAATTACATCTATTCCCTGAATAATCTGCAAAGATTTACTACCATATATTGTGAGTTGATGATACATTCAAAGAATTGTTTTATAACAATAAAGTTTCCATAATCTCAGCACAATGGCTTGTCTTCCTTGAATCATAATGTAACCACAGTACCCTCAACATTTATTGGCACCTATGGTACAGATACAAAAAAAGCCTTAAATAAACTGATCAATTATTGCAATAGCATAATCTCACTTTAAAAATCAACAAAATGAAAAAAAAGACAACACAACACAAGAGATCATTCAAGTAACTCATAACATTCAAGAAATGGCAACAATAAAATTATAGCTTCCTAAACTTGCCTTTACAGTCAGTCAAATATTAAAAACACTTAAAAGAACTGGAACTGTGAGAAACAAAAGGTTTGGTTAGGAACTAAGTTTCTCTTGCCACCATCAAGTGAGGAGGACTGTAAGGGAGGCAGAACGTGTCTCTAAAGCTCAATATCAAAGAAGCATACGTTTCATTCTGAGATTATGCTTCTGCAATAAAACAGAAATTTAGTCAATCTTTAAGCTTTACACTTCTTTTGCAGGAGTGGCAATCATTGTGGAGAGAGGTGTAAATACAGTCGTGGCCAAAAGTTTTGATAATGACACAAATATTAGTTTTCACAAAGTTTGCTGCAAAACTACTTCTAGATCTTTGTTTCAGTTGTTTTACGTTACAGAACTTGCACTGGAACTGCCAAACTTGGTCATGGATTTCCGCCTAAACGGTGAGCGAATCTGCCATTTTTAATTCTCGCTGTGAGTTTGTAGTGGAAGTTTAGGTATGCCAAAAGTACAAGTTTCAAAATGTTCTTTTGATGGGTGTATTAACCCGCACAACGCTTTACACCATCTCCCAGCATCAGAACAGCTTCAAAGAGCATGGTTAAGTTTTATATTTTAATGGTAATGTGCCCAAATCTGTGGCTAAAGTGTTTTTTGTTTGCGCCAAACACTTCAAAGACAAGTGCTTCAGTAGCCTCCGCCAGTATCAACAAGAATTTTCTGAAAGACTTTTCAAGGGCTTAATCCCTTCTGAATATGAAAATGGTGGACATAGCACAGTGGTAAGCTCCAATTAACGTTAAATGACAGCAAACTGTATTTTTTGACATTCATTTAATGCCTCTTTGACATTGTTTTGATAGCATTAGCATTGGACTTTCTGCTTATGTTAGCACTATGTGCTAGACGTTTTTGCTCCCTGATTACATATGTCTTTTTAATACTACCATCAAAGGTGAAGGCAGAGTATAATTTATTACGTATGCCTATCTGGTTACGTACCCGTGTCTGTATTTTGAAAAAGGTTGTTGGCTGTAAAAGTGGACAGGTTCATATACTACTTTGAAATTGCTAACATTTTTCCCTTTCTTCATGTAGTATATCTGCTTAGAAAACAAAGTTGTCATGATTTAGTATAATCTTTTCTCTATTTCTTAAGAAAACCCACTTTTTATAGCTTTGAAGTTCGTATTGTTTTAGCGTGGAATTTCAAATCGATGTAAAGCATTGCACATGACTATTTTTTAAATAAGGATTTGGGTCATTAAACAGTCGTCTTATTTTTTGTTAGTGTCTCTTCCGACATAAAAAAAAAGTCTTGACGAATAAAAAAGTTTCTGCAGTGCTAGGTTGTCGGTTCTCTATCAAACTACAAAAATGGCTGAATGGGGTGGAGTGGAAGGTTCAGTGACCTGGAGGGGGGCGTGGCATGCAGTACGTCCTACACATTTAAAGGGACCGCACCAAAACGAGTCATTCTGCAGACCCTGTTCAGACACCTCTGAACAGGGGTAGATGAGGAACCTATAGAACTACTATAATAAAAGATTCCGACTTAATACCTGCAGTTCCACTATATATAGACCACAACTAAATTATTTAGATGTAAAAAGGAAGAATTTAAAAGCATGATATGTCCACTTTAAAGGACTAATGTCGCAATAAGACCTTGAAAAACTAATTTATTACTACAACAGTATCCTCACAAGTCTGCCTAAAAAGTTAATTAGACAGCTGCAACTGATCCACATCCTCACTAGAACCAGGAAAGTAAAGCACATCACCCCAGATCTAAAGTCCTTACACTGGCTCCCTGTAGCTCAGAGAATAGAATTCAAAATACTTTTACTAGTTTATAAATCATTGAATGGCTTAGCACAGGGGCATAGGTTTGTTTTTAAAATGTATGGTTATTGGACAATAACCATGAACATGAGTTTGGTTTGAAGATTGGTGGGGACAATAAATAATCATTGATTTATAGGTATTTATCCTTCTGACGTTTTATTATACTATACACTGTGGTGTAATAACAGGTGTAAAAATTGAAAGCCCATTGTGTTTTATTTTGTTTTTCAGACGGCGCTGAAAACCATCATTAGACTGTTGTCTGGGAAAGATCATGTTTATCCACATTGTAGCACAAAGAATAGTGTCGCCAACATTAATAATATGTTTGCCCCAGAAGAACGAGCAACAAACAAAACAAACACATTTCCCTTGCAACCTTTGCTGTTCTGTGCGCAGAACCTTCAACTGTAACTTCACTACAGTTCTGCATAAAATAAGTGCCAGCTCCTCCCTGGGCTGCCACCTTATCGTGGTGGAGGGGTTAGAGTGTCCCAATGATCCTAGGAGCTATGTTGTCGGGGGCTTTTGCTCCTGGTAGGGTCACCCATGGCAATTTGGTTCTAGGTGAGGGATCAGACAAAGTGCAGCCCAAAAGACCCCAATGATGGAAACGACAGATGGACTCAGTGTTCCCTTGCCCGGACGCGGGTCACCGGGGCCCCCCTCTGGAGCCAGGCCTGGAGGTGGGGCACGTTGGCGAGCGCCTGGTGGCCGGGCCTTTACCCATGGGGCCCGGTCGGGCTTAGCCCGAAGAGGTAACATGGGGCCCCCTTCCCATGAGCTCACCACCTGTGGGAGGGGCCATAGGGGTCGGGTGGTGTGCAGGATGGGCGGCGGCCAAAGGCGGGGACCTTGGCGGTCCGATCCTCGGCTGCAGAAGCTGGCTCTCGGAACGTGGAACGTCACCTCTCTGGTGGGGAAGGAGCCGGAGCTGGTGTGCGAGGTTGAGAGGTTCCGACTGGACATCGTCGGACTCACCTCGGCGCACGGCACTGGCTCTGGAACTCATCTCCTCGAGAGGGGTTGGACTCTCTTCCACTCTGGAGTTGCCCCCGCCGGTGGGCATACTTGTTGCCCCCCATCTCGGCGCCTGTACGTTGGGGTTTACCCCGGTGAACGAGAGGGTAGCCTCCCTCCGCCTTCGGGTGGGGGGACGGGTCCTGACTGTTGTTTGTGCTTACGCGCTAAACAGCAGATTAGATTACCCACCCTTCTTGGAGTCTTTGGAGGGGGTGCTGGAGAGTGCTCCTCCTGGGGACTCCCTTGTTCTGCTGGGGGACTTCAACGCTCACGTGGGCAATGACAGTGAGACCTGGAGGGGTGTGGTTGGGCGGAATGCCCCCCCCCCCCCCGATCTAAACCCGAGTGGTGTCTTGTTATTGGACTTCTGTGCTCGTCATGGATTGTCCATAACAAACACCATGTTCAAGCATAAAGGTGTCCATATGTGCACTTGGCACCAGGACACCTTAGGCCGCAGCTCAATGATCGACTTGGTTGTCGTCTCATCTGATCTGCGGCCGCATGTTTTGGACACTCGGGTGAAGAGAGGGGCAGAGCTGTCCACTGACCACTACCTGGTGGTGAGTCGGCTCCGATGGTGGGGGAGGACGCCGGACAGACCTGGAAGGCCCAAACGTGTTGTGAGGGTCTGCTGGGAACGTCTGGCAGAGTCTCCTGTCAGAAGGAGCTTTAACTCACACCTCCGGCAGAACTTTGAACACGTCCCGGGGGAGGCGGGGGACATCGAGTCCGAGTGGACCATGTTCCGCGCCTCCATTGCCGAGGCGGCTGACCGAACCTGTGGCCGCAAGGTGGTCGGTGCCTGTCGCGGCGGCAACCCCCGAACCCGCTGGTGGACACCGGCGGTAAGGGATGCTGTCAGGCTGAAGAAGGAGTCCTACCGGGTCTTTTTGGCTTGTGGGACCCCTGAAGCAGCTGATAGGTACCGACAGGCCAAGCGGGATGCAGCTCGGATGGTTGCTGAGGCAAAAACTCGGGCGTGGGAGGAGTTTGGAGAGACCATGGAAAACGACCTCCGTACGGCTTCGAAGCGATTCTGGTCCACCATCCGGCGTCTCAGGGGGGGAAAGCGGTCTGCCACCAACACTGTTTACAGTGGGGATGGTGTGCTGCTGACCTCGACGCGGGACGTTTTGGGTCGGTGGATGGAATACTTCGAAGACCTCCTCAATCCCACCAGCATGCCTTCCAATCTGGAAGCAGGGTTTGGGGACTTGGGGTCGGGCTCTCCATTCTCTGGTGCTGAGGTCACCGAGGTCGTTAAAAAGCTCCTCGGTGGCAAGGCTCCGGGGGTGGATGAGATTCGACCGGAGTTCCTCAGGGCTCTGGATGTTGTGGGGCTGTGTTGGCTAACGCGGCTCTGCAATATTGCGTGGACATCGGGGGCAGTTCCCTTGGATTGGCAGACCGGGGTGGTGGTCCCCCTGTTTAAAAAGGGGGACCACAGGGTGTGTTCCAACTACAGGGGGATCACACTTCTGAGCCTCCCTGGTAAGGTCTATTCAGGGGTTCTGGAGAGGAGGATCCGACGGATAGTCGAACCTCGGATCCAGGAGGAACAATGCGGTTTTCGTCCTGGCCGTGGAACACTGGACCAGCTCTACACCCTCAGCAGGGTCCTGGAGGGTGCGTGGGAGTTTGCCCAACCGGTCTACATGTGTTTTGTGGACTTGGAGAAGGCGTTCGACCGTGTCCCTCGGGGGGCCCTGTGGGGGGTGCTCCGGGAGTATGGGGTACCGGGCCCCTTGATACGGGCTGTTAGGTCCCTGTATGACCGGTGCCAGAGTTTGGTTCGCATTGCCGGCAGTAAGTCGGGCTTGTTTCCAGTGAGAGTTGGACTCCGCCAAGGTTGCCCTTTGTCACCGATCCTGTTCCTAACTTTTATGGACAGGATCTCTAGGCGCAGCCAAGGCGTTGAGGGGATCCGTTTTGGTGGCCTCAGGATCGGGTCTCTGCTTTTTGCAGATGATGTGGTCCTGTTGGCTTCATCGGAGCGTGATCTACAGCTTTCGCTGGAGCTGTTCGCAGCCGAGTGTGAAGCGGCTGGGATGAGAATCAGCACCTCCAAATCCGAGGCCATGGTCTTGAACCGGAAAAGGGTGGGGTGCCTCCTCGGGGTCTGGGATGGGGTCCTTCCCCAAGTGGAGGAGTTTAAGTATCTGGGGGTCTTGTTCACGAATGAGGGAAAAATGGAGCGGGAGATCGATAGACGGATTGGTGGGGCATCTGCAGTTATGCGGGCGCTCTACCGGTCTGTCGTGGTGAAGAGAGAGCTGAGCCAAAAGGCGAAGCTCTCGATTTACCGGTCGATCTACGTTCCTACCCTCATCTATGGTCACGAACTCTGGGTGGTGACCGAAAGAACGAGATCACGGATACAAGCGGCTGAAATGAGTTTCCTCCGCAGAGTGTCTGGGGTTTCCCTTAGAGATAGGGTGAGAAGCTCAGTCATCCGGAGGGGGCTCAGAGTAGAGCCGCTGCTTCTCCACATCGAGAGGAGTCAGTTGAGGTGTCTCGGGCATCTGGTCAGGATGCCTCCTGGACGCCTCCCTGGTGAGGTGTTTCAGGCACGTCTCACCGGGAGGAGGCCCAGGGGAAGGCCCAGGACACGCTGGAGGGACTATGTTTCTCGGCTGGCCTGGGAGCGCCTTGGGATTCCTCCCGAGGAGCTGGAACAAGTGGCTGGGGAGAGGGAAGTCTGGGTCTCTTTGCTTAGGCTGCTGCCCCCGCGACCCGACCCCGGATAAGCGGAAGAAAATGGATGGATGGATAAGTGCCAGCTGTGCAACATTCCAGAGAAATAAAAATGGAAATAAATTATTATAATACAGGGTGACGTTATTTTCACGTTATTTTTTATTTTATTTTATTTATTATTTTTTTAATTTATTTTTTAACACAAGTAGTTTACAATTCACATCCCTGACCACTTGTTGCAGACGCGCAGACATTTTCAACTTTACGCACACAGTTCAGGTAGCTGAATCAATCAAAAAAAGATTCCTATGAGAGCATCTGACTGATTATCATCTCAGACCTGGACACGTATTCAAAACATCACTATCTGCGAGCTCAGCTGACAGCACAATGGAGAGTTACGGAGGGATTGGAGGGATTGGGGCGAGTAGCTGCGGTGGACACAGACCGATGGCGGTTTTAACGGGCGGGTTGGGTCGGGATTTAATCTGGAGATAACTGTGGGTAAAGGGTCAGGTTAAAAATCATCTTAATGCATTGGGGTTGTTAAAATTGGACCAGTGCAGGACTCTGCAACAGTAAAATGTATACTTTTACTGCAATTATTTTGTATTTAAAACATATGTGAGGGAAATTAGATATGCAAGCAGAAATTCTTGGACAAACAATATTTATTTTTATACAGCTTTGAAGTTGAACCGATCGCAGAAATTGTTGCATGACTGGGAAATGGGCTAACAAATATGACAGAAATCACACAGTGCATGCCCACCTTGACCCCTGGGGGAAGCGCACACAGACCTGCGCCATCCTTATATGCATGGTGTAAGATAACTAATAGTGGGCAGCTTGTTGTATAGTTAGTTTTCAAACCACGCAATTCATAGTTACGTACAATTTGAGACTGTATGATGTGCGCCAAAGCGTAGCATTGCCAGTAACGTTATTATGATGGAGACATTTCATTAGTAAACTTAACTTTAAGTGACTTACAGGTTTCTTTGAAAAATAGTTCCACATGTCCAAATTCTTCTTTTTTGCTGCCATCCTTACTCGCTTTTGACACTCCTGTGTCACCCACGTTGCATCCGAATCCTCTCGCGGACTGGAAAGTTCTTCTTGCAGTTTTGGCGCTGCTAACAACCAAACATAGCTACAGAGTCTCACCTGACAGCAGGGATGGCACATTGGCCATATATGATACGGGAGGTATGGAGTCCAGTAGAGAACATAAATAAACTCTTTCTGCACCTCTAGGTGAATGAGACGTTGACAGATCGATATTTTTCTTTCTCTTTTTTGCTTTCTATCGGGTTTTTCTTTTCTCGAGGAGATCAAATTATTGGTGTGGACAATTCAATAATCGATGGATATTGGTGGGGACATGTCCCTTCCGTCCATGCTAATTCTACCCCCTTGGCTTAGCACCAAAGTATATTGAAGAGCTATTGTCACCATACCAACCCCCCAGACCACTAAGGTCTGCTAATTCCAGTCTACTCAACATCCCTAGAATTAAAACCAAACATGGAGAAGCAGATTTCAGTTTCTATGCTCCCTTTATCTGGAACAAACTTCCAGACAACTGCAAAGCTGCTGAAACACTGAGTTCTTTTAAATCAAGGCTAAAAACCATTCTGTTTAGAGCTGCCTTTGAGTAAAGTTTTTGTATATATGTTTTGTGTGTGTTTCATGCTTTATTATGTACTTTACGTGGCATATGCTCTGTGTATCTTTATGTTGTTTTTACTTTATCACCTAATCATGTAAAGCACCTTTAATTACCTTGTTGTTGAAAGTGTGCTATACAAATAAAATTGCTTTGCTTTGCCATATGCATGTTCTCTATCAGTAATACTGCTACACTGCATATATTCTTTCACTGAGGACAAGAAAAAACATGGAAACAATAATGCTCCTTTGTGTCAATAATAATGATTAATAGGATAAATCATGTTTCAGAAATGACATTGTTGTACAGTACATTACAGCCACTTGTTTTTCTTGTTTTCTAGTCCTTTCCTCACATGTTTCTTGTAAGAAAACTGGGTTGGACACTTAATAGATCCACTGATCTTCCCTCGTCTTTTAAACTCAACGCTGTCTTCACACTGTGACCTCTCTTGGCCCCCTCCACTCCTTTTTCCTCAACCGCTTATTCACTCCAGGTCTCTAAAGTTCGTACAGCTAATCTGACATTTATCTGTAATTAGACCCTTACATATTTTAATAGAAAATGATATCCCTTAAGGTCTCCCTGTCATTTGCATGGGCAGGTCTGATGCTAATCGTATCTTCGAAAAAACATTCTCGATGACACAGGCTGTCATCCCAAATTAACAGGCGCAAAATCTCTATCAGGAAACTGACCTTCCGGAGCTCTGCTGTAACCTGGGCAGCCTATGTGAAGGGAACATTCTGCATACATGTATTATTATTTTGAATGCTAATTTTATTATGCTTGTATTTAATATATAGGTGCATCTAAATAAGCTAGAATCACCCCAAATTTTTTTTTCAGCAGTTTGGTTAAAAAAGTGAAAATCATGTATCGTATAGATTCATTACACAGTGATATATGTCATTATTATATTTAATTGTTATAATTATGGCTAACAGTGAATAAAAAGCGTTTAAATATGTATCACTGTCTGCAATAAGTAAATACATGTCAGTTATAACGATACCTATTGTATAAATTGTTGATATTCTAATTCTAATATATGCTATAATGATTTAAAACAAATCACAGATTTATTGTAAGGAACCATGAACTATGTTGTTTTGTTTGTTTGTTTGTTTGTTTTTATTTTAATGAACAAAGTATAAACAAAGATCATCTTATTTAGATTTCAGACTCTGCTTTTTCTTTGGGAGTTCTTTTTTTGGTCTAAAATATGCAGAAGGCAATCTGTCTCCTTTAAGGGTAGAGTGGGTTTGGCTAAGGTGACTCTTGTCAAGTATGCCAATGTTTTAGCCTAGAAATCAGAAATCATGACAAACCGTACCAGCAGCTCTGCAGGTTGGTCAAGCCACGCTCCATTGTAGCCTCAGCAGGTCTACTGCCATTGCCCTGGCTGAGTGTAGGCTGTGGCAATCGCAGCGCTCTATGTTTGTAAAGAGACGTTGAACAGGCTTTGCATCATTATGGCAAAGCTTCTTTTGTTTCTCTTTTTTTTACGATGTGATGGTAGAGTTGAGACGGAACAAAACAACAAAGATGGCGGCAGCTAATATGGTAGTACAGCTTGCCAGTACAGAAGGAATTGATGTTGTTGGATACCATGACTGCTCATTTCTTCTTCTTCAACTATGTATGGCGGACTGCCCCATTGACTTTTTTCCGTTGCTATTAATATGTGTCACGCTGCCCTATTCATGCCTCATTGTCTTCACCTGTCTGTCTCATCAACCACACCTGATCCTACTCACCTCCTGCCTTTAAGACCCATCACTTCCTTTCACTCCCAGCCGGATCATTAGTAATTGTCTATCTCCATGGTGTGTCGTCTTCCTGCTGTCTTCCGTCCCTGCCCGATGTCCAGTATCTCCGTTCCTGCCATCTTCACCACCATCATCACCACCTCCTCCTGTAATAAACATCCTGCACCTTCCTTCAGCGAGTGCGTTTGGGTCCATACTCCACACACATTGTCACATTGTTCATTGCTCTGATTGGTCCTAGTACTGTCCAATTGCGTGCAGAGAACGTTTGAAAGACAATCGTATGTTCCGACCCTAGGGATGAGCCCTGTCTATAGGTTGTGGCCAGACTGTAGGATGGCTTGCCAGGCTAAATGGTAAATGGACTGAACTTATATAGCGCTTTTCTAGTCATACTGACCACTCAAAGCGCTTTACATTGAAGCCACATTCACCCACTCACACTCGCATTCATACACCGACACCCAACATGGCTCGGTAGGACGATGTTTTTTTGGGTGCCCCTTGCCCAGGGGCACATCGACATGTGACTGGAGGAAGCTGGAATCGAACCTACGACCCTCCGATTGCAAGCCAACTCTACTCTACCACTGAGCCACAGTCGCTACCAATGTTTATGAACGACTTTAATGGAATCTTGTAGGTAACTTCTAATGAAGATGGCAACAAGTATTCACATAATTATATAAAATTTCTAATGTTGAGTTAAAGGTAAACAAACAATAAGAATAACATAATTCTTGAACATGATTATAGCTCTAATATCAATATTTTATTTCTGTATGACTGACTTTTTTTACTGGCCAATTGCACACATGGTGGCAAAATATAGTTCTAATCCATTCTTATATTTTCTAAAAATTAACTCACTGCTGTGGTTTATTGTGTCACATTCCATATAAATAGAAGTTATACTGGGTTTAAAAATAAATAAATAAATCTCTTTTTACTGACACCTCTTTGTATGTATGCTTCTATTTATTTTATTTATATATTTTATATCCTTAACAAAGTGCTATATGTCCATCCTGTTTCTCTCTTTTTCCTCATCAGGGGAACTCTTTGCTCAGGAATGAGATTAGATGAGTAGGCTGTTGAGTGTGGCAGGTTGGGAGTAAAATGTGAGACAAAGCAATTGCATTTCATATTGAATTGGGATTAAGGGGCAACAGGACTCCCCTGCACACCTTTCATCCTTTGGACTTCCTGCAGTGACTGCTGAAAGCCAGTGGAAAATTGAAAGGCCATATCAGTTATACCGATAACCTCACAAGTTACAGAGCCTGTCAGTCTTTCATACATTTTTTATAACTTTTTGTCTCTGATAGACAAATGCATTTCTTTGTCAATAAAATTAAGATGTAGAAATTAAAGCTACCCCTGTGATAGAGAGCAATGCAGGTTTCCTTTTACATGTTGGTAACTGCAATCGAACTGCACTGGAAATATTTGTCATTTAATAACATAGAACAGCAACTAGGAGGTTTCCATTTTATATATTTGTAAAATAAAACATTTAGCTTTTTAGTCAAGGTTTCCAAAGAAATGTACAGTGTTGACATAATTTGCCAAACAAGTGTGTCACATCATAGAAACACACACATGATGTGCATTGAAAATAAATAAATAAATGCATGAGCATGTTGATCAGCAAGAAGACCGCTTTAAACTCAGATTTCTCACTCAAGAACTATTAACTATTGTTTCAGAAGATATTCGCATTCTTGGGTCATAAAAAGTTTTCCATATGATTACTACATGTGTAGTAAAAATGGTAAAAAATGGCCTGTACTTCTATAGCGCTTTATTTAGTCCTTGAGGACCCCAAAGCAGTTCACACTACATTCAGTCATTCACCCATTCACGCACACATTCACACACTGGTGATGGCAAGCTACACTGTAGCCACAGCTGCCCTTGGGCACACTGACAGAAGCGAGGCTGCCGAACACTGGCGCCACCGGGCTCTCTGACCACCACCAGTAGGCAGAAGGGTGAAGTGTCTTGCCTAAGGACACAACGACTGAGCTGGGGCTCTAAGTGGCAACCCTCTGGTTACAAGTCACACACCTAACTCCTGAGACACAGTCGTCCCTAGTAGTAGTACATATTCTAACACGTTGGTAACATTACATAAAGACTATATTTATCTTCACACTCTAAATTTGTCCCTTTGTCAATCTAGATTCAAACATGCAAGTACCAAATCACTTTTAGTATTTCCAAAATGACTGTTTAAACATATATATACTTACAATTAGTGGCTTAACTTTACGGTTTGATTGAATATTTTAAAAAGTATTTTAAACCAAAAGATAACTTTTTTTTTCAATCGGCTGAATTGATCTGCAACCTCCTCAGTTTTTATTAAAAGGGTTCTTCATCAATATAGAAAATCTCATAGTGTTCCCCAATGTGTCTTGGGGGGTTTTGCTTTGCAAGCATCTGTTAGATCAGTGCAACCCAAGGTTTGTTTCACATAATTTAGTATGGCTTTAAACTGATCTAGAGAAAGGATAGCACATGGTTTGGAAGACATTGCCTCGAGTAATTTTCATGCAGATGTCCATTTTGTCCTTGGGCACCCAAAACTAAAGCCACTTCAATGACACCAAAACACGGGCAGTTCTCCATATCCAAGGACAGAAGAAAACTACGTGTGGTGACATGACCCTTTTAGTGAAACTTCACACTGTTGATTCTTACCTTTTCTGTACAATATGTTTCCCTACTTTTAGTATTCTCTGGGGGAAAAAGGGGGATGTAATTTCTGGCCTCTGTGGGTTTCTGATGTCCTTTTATACCAGTTGGGTTCCCAGCAGCAGATTTCATTTATATTTCCACTTTCTGGATCACATATGTCACAGGTGGTGAGAGACTGACACAGAAAGAAATATGAAAACCTTTGTCACTTGTTTGCCGTGACATCTCTGGAGTTCTCATGTATTCTCTGCAGTTTACTGAGCATTTCAAAGAATGATTAGTCCACAGCAAGCGTGAGCAATTTATTTAGCCAGATCCCTGAAGGAGCCATAAGAGCCCTGTAGTCAGATGTACTGAGAAAGTGGAATTTTTTATAATAATTCTTAAATGACTTGGTTATGTATCGTTGACAAAGAAAAAATTCAAGATCATCACATCTTAATTAATATCTCATCAATTAAATCCTTTGAAACAAGTGTTTGATTTGATTTTTTCCTGAAACGTTTTGTATTGCTATTGCTATTTTCTGAATTCATAATTTCTTTTTTCAGCCTCGACCAAAGTGATTATTGTAATTGAGTTCATATTTCTATTTGGATTTAATCAACCGGTCTTTGGTACCTGGCTATGATTTGGAGTTATTTAAGAAACTTCTCATATTTCTTTAAAAGATTCTGGAAACGCTGCAGACCAACTATACAAACAACTTATAGCTTTCAATTTGGAAATCATATCTTAGATACAGAAGAAGCTCTTCTGAAATTACCAGAGATCTTTCTATTCTATCCAGATGCTTTATATCATACACACTGGAGTGCAAATCTTCCTTCATTTGGGAAAACAAAATTCTGTTTTAAAACAATAAAACATGCAAAAGAACAGTGTGTGTGGACTCTAACTTATATCGCTAATTAGAATGTGTGCATAATACATGCTTATGTACTGTATGCATGGTTCCCATTTTCTAGTTATTTTTCTTGGACTGGTCAGGAACAGCCAAAGGCCTGGGGTGGTCTAGGAGCAATATAATGCTTTGGTAGGTTGAATCAACTCACTCAACTAGAAAGAATTGATTCAACTTAGTGTTTAGACACTTTGACATGCATAGTGGCCTGAGATCAAACCACCAACTGTGAGTAATGAAAATCTGCTCAGCTGCCTAAGCCGCAGCTGCCTGGAAACACTATTCTATCACTGCTAACTCTGATCCTCCCGTTCCACTCAGAGGTCTTGTTGACCTTATTATAAACATTTTGAACTTTTCATTTGCTGGCCTCTCTGGTTATGGACAAGGGCACATTACAGGTAAGTGATCAGTTGAACAGAATGGCTGACAAGGGCTCAGATGGACAGCACAGTAGGTGGTAGAGTGCTGGGTGTGGGGTTTTGGGCTTAAAAGGCTTTTGAATGTCAGAGATGAGGACATTAACAAGAAAAAAAAGTTGGAAACACAGATGAGTCAAGGCACCCCTGGATGCTGTTCTGTGTCCAGATGACCCTTATCCCTTCTTCGCAGCAGAAGGTTGGGCCTGCCAGCAACTCAGTCCATCATGCTGACTCCAGCAGCAGAGCAACATCTGTTCATTAGCCTTGACAGATGAAAGAGAGCCCCGAGAAGATGAGGAAAAAACAGATGAGTACAAACCCAACATCATATGTCCCCCGTACATTTGTGTGGACCTCACGTTTAGGTAACTGCCTGGGTGTGCCTCCATTCTCATGTGCATTTGAGCCGCACAGCAGACTGCAAAGATCTGTAGTGAGAAAGGGAATTGTGAGTGGTAATCGAGGCGTTTGCCTCATCCGTCACGCTGCTTTCAGCTCCATTGTGCTGTGCTGAAGGTCTTTCTCTCCATTACATTGTTTTTTTTTTCTTTGCCTCAATCTCTGAAATGTCACAGAACTATGAGTGCAATGCATTGACATGGATGAGAACCAATAAATAAAGTAGCATACATTAACCTCCACCACTCCTCCTCCTACAAGCTCCTTCCTTCCAACATGCACTTACATGTTTGCAGGCATCAAGAAGACGAAAAGGCAAGCACCCATTGAACCAGATGTACTCCAGTAAAAATACTATAACTGTTGAAATTTTGAAACAAAACATATTTAAAAAATAACGTGGCAAGTGACAAATACACCCTAATAAAAAAAAAATGCTGGATTCACTCATAAATGCCACAGCTGATCATCCTCTTGTAAACACATTCACGATACTTGTGGAATAGGCACCTATCAGGATACAGTCATTAAAAGTAGCAGCAAGTGGAAGGATTTTATATTTTATCACCCGAAGAAGCAGGTCACGCTACCCTGGTCTTTGACAAATGCTATGGCTATGAAGATGGATTAGTCAGCAAGCACGGGACTGAGACGGCAAAGAAAATTAAGTCATCACTGTAACTACGTGAAGTTCAGACACAACACTGAGTCCAGTCCTGTCTTCTCCTTATCTCTCCCTTTCCAGCAATGCTAGTGGGTGTATGCCTTGTTTGCCAGACAAGCAATTTCGGCAGAAGACAGGTGTAGCAACACATTTTGTGTTCTGCATGCATGCTTGGCATTTGGTAGGGATTGATAAGAATTTATCTGAGTAGGAGCAAAACAAAGTAATGACTGAAACAATTAAACACAATCATGCTTTACACAATCTATATCTAAATTGCTTTACTTCTTGTCAATCTAACATAATAAAATAAAAATGAGGAACAATACTGTTAGGTAAAAAAAAAGTGGTTGACCTAGAAAGAATCACACACAGGGGTCGGACAGAATATGGAGTCAATAAGCTCTGTAGAGGTAGATGTGGATAATCAGTTCTGCAGAGGGAGACCAGGAAAATACTATAAGGAATGAGCCAACCGTGTCTGTCTGTTCTCAGCCTCCCAGTGTCCTAGTCTCTGTTCTCAAAGAGCATCCCCTCTGCAGTCTCTCTTTATTTAGTCACACTTCATTAACATATTAAAAGCACAGGATGTCATGCAAAGGAGCATGTGACTGAAACCAAAATGACATTTAAAAAGTACATTAGAAAGACACCCTAAGAAAATAATAATACAACATTATTATTTTACCTAACAAATACAATAAGTCCATTTAGGCCTTGTATAAAGTTTTACTTCAAAAGTAGCATCTACTGTAACTGTAACCATATTAGTTAATTAAAACAACATCATTTTAGGTTTTACAATAAATGCAGTGCCATAAAATGTTTGCCTTCTGACAGATTTCTTCTGGTTTTGCTTTTTTTAATCAAACTTAAAGGTTTCTGGTGAACAATTTCTTAATATCAACCTAATTTAAAAATATCTCAATCGGGTTTAAGCCCAGACGTTTACTAGCCCACTCCAAAATCTTTGTTTAGTGTTTTTTTGAGCGAATCAGATGTGGATTTACTGGTGTACCTTAGATCAATGTCCTGCTGTCAAGTTCAAGCATTTTGAGCTTAAAGCTACATTGTGTATTTTTTTGAGATAATTCTTAGCAAAAACCCCTTTGTTCTTTCAAAAATATGTGCTCATTCATGTGTAATTACTTCCACCTACTAATGAAAGTATTCTCGTAAGTGTAAAATCTGCTATTCAGAATACATACGCGCGAGTCGAGGGACATTCCTGGAAATTCAAGCTCCGCCTTTCACACTTTGGCTACACTAATTTGCACCGTGACGAATGCCAGAGGGGGATTGTCTACTCGCGACGCGGCACCAACATGTTGACTGACTATATAACTAAATGCAATGTAGTTTTCTAAAGTAACCTCATCACTGAAAGGAACACTGGACGAAGTTGAGTACTGGAAGCGATGTTAACCTTGCCATGAAACGGCCACCGTAGGAGTTAAAACACGCTCGTAATGGGGGGGTAGGAGGTGGGGCTAGAACGTAATATTCAGTTGGTTGTTTCACCGCTAGATGGGAGAAGTTCTTACACAATGTAACTTTAAGGTCACAAATTGATGTTGAGAGTACAGAAAAGAATTCAGTATATAAATTGTGGAAAGTAGAACATCACACTACCGTGGCCATGTTTGACTGTAGGTATGATGTATGATGAAAACTGCTTTTTGTACTACAGTTTTTTCTCTGATAATATATTGCATTTGATGGCCTGAAACATGGCATGCTCTTTCCACCAACACAATATAACATCGAGATCCTCTTTTGTAATATTAAACAAAAAACTAATTATATATATACACACACATATATATATATATATATATATATACACATACATATATATATATATACATATACATATACATATATATACATATATATATATACATATATATACATATATATATATATATATATATATACATATATATATATATATATATATATATATATATATATATATATATATATATATACATATATATATATATATATATATATATATATATATATATATATATATATATATATACATATATATATATATATATATATATATATATATATATATATATATATATATATATATATATATATATATATATATATATATATACATATATATATATATATACATATATATACATATACATACATATATATATATATATATATATATATATATATATATATATATATATATATATATGTGTGTGTATATATATAAATAAATAATTTCCTCCTAAGAGGTATACTTAGGTTTATTTGACCCAGCAATCCATTTTCTGCACACATATCTTACACACCCTGACAATATGGCTGCAGTTGTCAAGGGTATGTGCAGGATATTTATTAAATGGTGCTGCTGGTGGAGGAGGTGATGATGATGATGATGATGATGAGATATATATATATATATATATATATATATATATATATATATATATATATATATATATATATATATATATATATATATATATATATATATATATATATATATATATATATACTTATTAATGCTCAGTAGTCCACATATGGTTCTGTAATGTAATTGCATTGAACTAAAATTAATAAATTTTAATGGAGCTGAATCAGGTAGCTTAGTGTGTCCCAAATGTTTCAAAATTAATATTTTTATTTAACATTATAATAATAATGGCCTTTCTTTTGGGGGGGGGGGGGGGGCGGCTTAAGCTTTATTCTTTAATGTCATTTTTTAAAAATACATTACTTTTACTTTTATACTTTAAGTAGTTTTGAATCAAGTACTTTTTTACTTTTACTTGAGTAAAAAACTTGACTTGATACTTCAACTTCTACAGAAGTCTTTTTAAACCCTAGTATCTATACTTCTACTTGAGTATTGAATGTGAATACTTTTGACACCTCTGTTTAATTACATGTAATAACCTATCTGGTTCCCATTACCAGATTTCTTCTTTTTTTCTTTTAGTTTCATGCAATGAATGTTCCCCACAGAATGAGTTATTTATTACGTTTATGCACACAGCAAAGCATGTGTAAAAGAGAATAACTGCTCAAGAAACACACTTGTCAGCACAGGTTTTTCTTTTGGTGCCTCCACCAATTTGGACATGCTTAAAATAACAGGAGCGCAATTCCCTGCCTCACAAAAATTCTCTTTTTCCTTCAGCGGTTTGCTTCTCATTGTTCTGCATTATTCTAGTAGAGGCTCTGCTTTTTATAACCATTGAGCTTTGCAGATCATTTAACATTTGCACACCACAAGTCTTTCTTCTGCACAGTTGGTGTGTATACTTGTAGGCTATGTATGTAGAGATTTCCATTTGTAATTTGAGCTTTGCAAGTAATGTTCATGTGAATGCAAATATAGCATTCTCTATATCCCAAAACTAGACTAGTTTGACAAAACCTTGTGCATATTATTAACAATTAGATAATAGTGTGTACTTAATCAAATCAATTATTGTTTTTTTTACTGTTTTATAATAAAGAAACCTACATATTTGTTATTTTTGGCAAAAAAAGAAAGGATCATCACAGGTTTATTCTTGATATTTTTCAACTTACAAAAGAAGAAAGAAAGATAAAAAAGGCAAACAAAGCTTCTATGGACATTCCTGAATTTGACAGTGCTGTTAGTACATTTCTATTACATGCAAAATGCTGACAGAAAGTGTCACAAAACAGAATCGGCAATGTCAGAGGCTACCAAACAAGATGAATTGCGTCACTTTCATTCCCCCTTCAATGCCTGTTCCTGCAATATGTACATTGGGTGTCCAGGTATCATCTCCTGGGGAAAGTGTGGTGCCAAGCACACACACATTGCCAAGGACAGCTGAGAGCCAAACTATTTAGATCACAGCTACTGAGGATACAAAGCCCTACAGCAGGCTGACTGACAAAGTTCCTTCCTTGGTGCTAGATCAGCTTGGCATGTTTGTACATTTAATTTTGTCACACTCTGTTGTGACAGGTCTAGCTGTCAGTGGTGCTATGAAGAGAGAACAGTGGGTCAAAGGCACAAAACTTTGAGTTGGAGATTGGACTTGCAGATGTGCATTTGATGTAGTAGATACAGACGCATGTAAAGAACGCATTGTAGTAACTTCCTCATTTCTTTTAAACTATTAAAAATGAAGCACAGTCTGTCATTCCTGAATATACAGGTAAACCCAATAAAGCAGAAACTGACCAGACTTTCACAAGTAAGTTCTGTGAAAGTCCAGCTTCTGCATTAGATGTAGGAGCACACTGGGATCTCAAAATAGTGGTGCTGAGATATAGTCATGGGTGTACCGTAATTTTCGGACTATTGAGTACACCTGAATATAAGCCGCACCAGTTAAATACATTTAATAATACATTAAATACATTTTGTACATAAATAGGCCGCACATGAATATAAGCCACAGGTTTTCATGTTGTAACATAAGATATTTACACAGAAAGGCTATACGCAAGGTACACAGAAGATTTTAGTTTTAATTACCTCCGCCGGGAGGTAATGTTTTCCTGCCCGTCTGTCTGTTAGCAACATAAAAGTTAAGGACGGATTTCGACAAAATTTTCAGTAAATGTCCGCAATGGAACCAGGAATAACTGATTCAATTTTAGGGTTGATCTGACATGAAGAGCGTATCCACCCACGGACCAGCGGTGCTAACGTCCACTCCACTCCCATGTCAGTGAGCTGCTCCCCTTATGCATGAGCCCCGAATCTCCGCTGGAAGAGAGCAGTGACAGCACGAACACAGTCGTGCATTTAATTAAGAGACTTTTTTTGGGGAAAAGTATCAAAAGTTAAAATTAGATAACATGGGGATGAGTGGCCCTGGCGGAGGTCTCTGAATGCTTTTTTTGTATTTTAGGACATGCTTTTTTTTCAAACTCATAAAATTTACTTTAGCCCACCAGAAAAGTCTTGGTCGCAATCTTCATCTTCCTCTTGCCCACTAAAGCCAACATCACAGATGGATTGCCTTTAACTTCAAAGCTGCATCATAGGCAGCTTTGTGTGTTTGTGTTTTTTTTCAGGGTGAGGGTATGCGCATGATGCGCAAAATAACAGTTCAAAATCACAACCAGTGTCTTTTTTGGTTCATAATCTTTTCCCATGTCTTTCATTTTTGGGCTTCCTGCTATAGTGCCACCGGAGGCGGTTAGCCAGTAAAAATCTATAAACGAGCCACATCGTTCTATAGGATGCAAGGTCCAAAGTGTGTGGAAAAAATTTGTGGCCTATTGTCCAAAAATTACGGTAATTATTTTTTGGTTTAACTGTCAATGCATATTTGATATAGAATATCGTTCTATATCAAATATGCATTGGTTTGCAGTTTGTTGTGTTATGCATTTGTATTAGACCCTTTTGACTCAGATACCTCTAAATACAATCCAGTGCAACGAGTAGCTGTCAAAACTCACCTAATTGAGCTCACTTGCATTAAATTTCATCTTAGTTTTTCTGATTTGTTATTACACATTTCTTGAAACCTCCACCCATCTTCTCAAAACCTTAAACACAAATCCTAAAATCTTTACATTCACAAAATATTTTTCAGTCAAAATTAAACTATCTCCTCAAAATGAGCCATCCCATGTTCAAAGCCAAACAATGTGCTCAGCTTATACAGCAAGAAACATATAAAAAAGATTCACCACAGAACAGTTGTTAGACACTACATCAAATAATTAAAGACACAGCATCCAGGGCATGTTGATAAGGACATATTTTATGTTTATTTAGCAAAACAATTACAGTTATAAATGTGTTATGAACTGCTGAATGTAGACAACAACAACACATAAAACAAACTCAGAACACCACAATGAAAAAAACACTTTACTGTGACTCTCAGATTTACAATAGCACACAAAAGTTGGCTGAATTTCATCAGTAATAACAGTCTTGATCATCCTCGTCCCCTTCCTCCTCATTCACCATGTGTTTAGTGACTGTGAATGTGTTTAAGGTTTTGAGAAAAGTTAATGACTTTTGCAAAATGTGTCTAGTATCTGAACAGTGTTTAAAGTTTGGTCACAACAGTGTTTGATTTGAAAATTAGGTTACGCCACTGAGAATTTAGTTTAGACAATAGGGTTTAGTGTTTTAGCAATTGAGAAAAATTTTATATTATTATTTTTTAATTGTAGCGTAATAGTAAGCTAACTATTATTCAGACCATGGAACGGCACTAAAAGATCAGCAATAAACTTGGGAAAAAGGAAGAGCCAGACTGTAAAATAAGAAATCCCAAGCATCAAATATTTCACAGTGCACAGTTCAATACACCAAATAAAAGAAAGTTTGGCACAGCTGCAAGCCTAACAAGACATAGCTGTACAGTTAAACTAACAGGTAAGGAAAGTAGAGCATTAATCAGAGAAGCAGCCAAGAGGCCCATGGAGAACTACAGCTCAGATGGCCACAAGCGATGTAGAAGACAGAGCAACCATGTAGAAGCAGGCCCTTGTACAGATGTACATTGTACATCATCCTGAGGCTGCAAAAGACAATAAACTGAGGCAAAGGGTTTACCTTCCAGCTGGACAACAGACCTAAACATGCTGCTGCAGCTACCATGGAATGGTTTCAGTCAAAGGCTATCATGTTGTTAAAGTGGTCCAGTCAAAGTCCAGACCTTAATCCAATCAAGAATCTGCACAACAACTTAAAAACAGCTGTTGATTGATGCTCTCCATGCAATCTCACTGAGCTTCAGCTACCTTTCAAAGGGAAGTGGACAACAACAGTACCTAAGTATCTTGATGTGCAAAGTTGGTAGGGGCATACTCCAGAAGACTTGCAGCTGTGAACAAAAAGTTGTTCCACAATAATGTGAGCTAAACACAAGCAATACCTTTAGGATTTTTATTTGTAAAATCTTTTGAAAATACCTGTACCTTTCTCCTTCCATACCACAAGTATGCACTACTTTGTTTATGTGTTACAAAAACTCTTAATAACGCACAGTGAGGTTTATGGTTGCACCATAAGAAAATATGGAATAGTTGCTGTGTTGTGCTTTCTTTGCAATTTTTGCCATGCATTTGTTGTAACTTTCTCTGGCTATTGTCGCTGTAGAAATTGCTGCATTTAAATCGATTTGGGTTCCAGAAATGCATATCAGGTAAAAATACATATTTCTATATTTATTTCTATCTAAAAAAAATATCCTTATGGTTTTGTTATGTTATAGCTGATCATTGTTATTTCATAGAAGTCTTGGTCCTTGCTCCTCAGCCACATTATTGCTACGGTATTTTAGCATTGCAAAGAAAAAATACATACTCTGCTACAGCAGACTGTTTTTAGTCCTTTTTAGCTTAACGGAAAATGTCTTAATAGGTTTTATTATGATATGTGTAGTTTAGGTTTAAAGTCAGGTAGTTGGCAAACCAAATGAAAAAAATATATATTTGAAAAAATTGGCAAAAAGACCAACATCCAGTAACAACAATGACCAAAGAAAAAAATATTGTTTTGTTTTTAAGGAATTTTGGTGTAAAACAAGGAATTCACATGCACTGGAGCTACAAAAGTGCTATGAGGTTTGCAGCCTTTGGGGGGGCTGAGGAGACGTCACTCTAAACTAAATGTGGCAGCTCAGACCGATGTTGATTTATGGTGCCCCTCTTCCCCTTTGTGACCCTATCTGTCCTCACCATCAGAATGCATTTGTAAGGTTTGTGTCCAATACAAAGTGCCTGTCGGCCAAAGACTGTTTTTCACTGATTCAAGTGCTTACAGTTTACCAGTTTTAGATAACCCATTTCATTATATTGTTTCGGCAAATTCATTGCAATATTATACTTACAGTAAAGGTTTTCATGCATTATTTTACCTGTTATTTTATAGTTCTTTAATTTCCAACATGATGCCTGCTTTTATAAAGTTATTTAATAGCTTTGGTGAAGAATATGGTCCTAATTTAGGATAAACTAACTACCTTTCAACTGTCTTTTATTATTTTTTCTGTAAGTAACCATTAAGTAAACAGGTAAATTTCAACATATTAGACGGTAATCATTGCAGTAAGTTAAGACAAGTCCAATAGTGAGTAAAGGCTCAGGAGTTTGTAGTTTATCAGATTTGTATGGTTTGTAAAACTTGTATGGGTGGCACAATTTAAGCTCTTTTTTGAAAAATAATGACCACTTTGAAAGAAGTGTTTTTGTAAATACTAACCTAGGATTTTCAGCTATGTTTAAAGAACCAACTTAACAGAGACTTTTTGATCTCAGAACCATCACTGTGGAAAAAAGAAGCCTGGTTTTCATTTCCAAAATATTACAGAACTCTCAATCATTGGTTCCCAAAAATAAATATTAGGCTTTCTTATAGTAATGATCATCTCAGTGTTGCTTTAAAGCTGCTGTTCGGAGTATTTGAGAGAAAGTGAAATCTTTTGAATCCCACTATCAAGGCCCCTCCCAAAACATCCCAACCCCTGCCCCAACTCAACAATTGTGCACGCACATCACCTGTATTGTCCCAGTGGGTCAAAGTGGAAAGCAGCAAGCGTTATTGAGCATCACCCGATTATATTTTGTTATGGACATTTCAGAGGTGAGCTAGTTCTCCACTGATGCTCTCTTCCAATATGGTGACTGTAAACAGGAGCGGCATGTGTGCGGGCCCCATCTTCACAGGTTTGCACGATACAAATGTAAGTTGATTGACAGCCGGCAAGGCGGAAACTCGAATTCTATTGGCTAAACAAATTTGGCGGTCAGTGTGAAATGCATGGGGGTCTATTGGAGGACGGAGGGACTTAGGAAGAATAAGAAATGTTGTGGAGCACCAGTCTTTTATCATAGTATTGAACCCCACTATCTTTTAAATTACTTTGATACATAAATACATTCTCTGGACTGCAGCTTTAAGTGATTGTCAACTAATTCTCTTTGTACTTTAGTTGGAAGTACCAGAGTTGTAATCGTCTTTGTCAGACACGTGACCTGCCTAGCAACCACTAACCCCGGGCGCCATCTTGAGTGTAAGCATCTTGCGTTGGTAGGGGAAGCCGCATTAGATATACCGAAGAAGCTGAAGTTGAAGAAGCACACTGGAGTCTGCCACATGGATAAAAAGAAGGAGGAGGAACACATTCCTTACAGGGATAAACTGTAAAGGAGGCTAAGGATAGATATAATCAGAAATTGTCTGGAATCGACAATGTAGATCCATACGAGGTCAAAGGAAACAAATGGAGCTCAGATCTTTCATTACTGCCTCCAACTACCGAATTGGATATCACAAACTATCTTGTGTTTGGAATCAGCGCATAGACATGTAAACAGTTAAAAAATTTGAAATCGCTGGAGGCACTCTCGCATTTTCTGTCCAAAATCACTTTTCCAAGCGGGAAACCTAAAGAATCTTATATGGTTGTAAAGTTTTTGTTTCCTGGTATTGTGTGACCTGTTGTGGCAGCCCTTCACACAACACGAGTGAACCATTTTGTCCAGGTTTATGCACTCCACATACACAGCGATCGCTGCTTCCGTTGTTGTGTACATTCAACCATCCCATCATGCAACACAGCTACAGCACCCGATATTTCATCTGACAAAGTTGATTCTGACTGAAAGATGTAGGACTGCTTGTTATATAAAACATAGTAAAAGTTAAAAATGTAAGACCTTGAGAGTTAAAACACGGTGTTGTAGAATATACACTTATACACTTATTAATTTACTGATACATCAGAAATGTGACAGATTGAGTATGGTTCAAAGGGATGTAAAAACTCTTTAGTTCAAGAAAAATAAGAGAAAAAGTAAAGTCAGACTGCAGTGAAATTTACCCGCAGGTATACCAAACACAGTCATTCTGTAATCAGAACAACAAAGTCAGATCTTGGGGGTGTTACAGTATGTTGTGGTAATTAACTTTCATGCTGTGATTTTGTTTCATGTTCTTCTGAATCTGTTTAGTCCTTTGTGAAACACTATGGTGTGTATGCCCTCTCAGCAGGTGGTCATATGTCCTGCCTCTGTTATCTCAGTAGTTATTCATGGCAGCAGGTGCCCTCTCTGGCATTTGTGGGGTAAGTCTTCAGCCTTTGTCTTCAAAGCCCTGTGGGTGTGCAGTAACCGTGACTTCACTGCACCTGATTCCCTGTACAGCATATGCATTGGTCCATTAGTCTTCTACCTTCCCTTTGATATCAATGCACCAGTGCAGGACACATATGCAAATGTTTAACGATGAGGATGTAGAGAGGCTTAGGATCTTCCTCTGCATTTTCATATGAAAGAAAGTTTCTGGAACAACAGTTTAACATCAGAGTGCTAGATTAATGTAATTTATCCTTTGATGTTTATGCTCAGCATTCCTTGGAGGCAAATTGGGCACTGGAGGAAGAAGTGACTCTGGACAAAAATCTTGTTAAGTTTATCCTATCACATAGAACAATAGGATGTGATGATCTAACCTGTCCATAACCTGTTTTATTTTTTTAATCTTTATTATGTTGTACTCTGTTTTAAACACATCCTCCTTTTGTTTCATTTCAACACACCATTGTTTTTGCAGGGATTAGTTAGAACAGAGTAGAATGAAAGGGGAGCAGGCTGTTTAAGATGTGCAGTAGTAGGCTATCGATATTAGTCTGCCAAGATGTGCCTTCTAAATAACAAGCAAGCATAAGACATAGGGTTCACATATAGAATTAATCAACTTCTTGCACCTTTGAACATGCAGACCTTTCAATGTCGACTACAGTTCACAATTTCACTGCATTCTTTGTTTTACCCCAGAAACTGCATTTTTGATATCACTCTATAGTGATATCAATTCCGGAATTGCGCCGCTCAAGGTGGCAGCATGTTGGAGTAGCTCTGTTACTTTGGTTCATATTTTTTTCTTTTTAAAACTTTAATTCTTCCATTTCTGGTAGAAACATTGTTTTTGTGGACAACTGTTCTCTCTGGTTTTGAATGCTGTGCAGCTGGAAGGATTTTTGCTGATAATTTTTATTTTTGGACATTTGTTATGATGCATAACCATGGCAACAAGGTGGTTTACAACTGGCAGCAGCTGATTAACATCACAAAAGCTCAAATAATACCTCAACTACAGCCACAAAACCCTGATGAGTTGAAAAGAAGACGTCATAGATCCAGAGCATCCTCTACATCAGACTGTCATACAACTACAGAGCGTCTTCAGTCAGAGGCTTCTTCAGATCTGCAGAGCACTACAAGAGATCATCCCTACCCACGGCCATCAGCATCTACAACAAATCTTTGAAGGAACTTGCATAATGAGTTACAACAACATTTTATTTCCCTTTGGGATTAATAAAGTAATTTTGAATTGAATTGAATTGAATAGTTTTTCCATTGGAATAAGGACTAGGGATTGGGTTTACCACGCCTTAACGATAACCAAGATGCTGCTCACTTAGTGGTGTCTTTGGGGTTGCTGTCTTGTTGAAACATCCATTTCAAGGCATTTTCTCCTTTCTACAAGCCAACATGACCTCTTTAACTCTTTTGATGTTTTCAAACTGATCAAGGACTTGCTTTACACTATATTCAGTCATTCACACACTGTTGATAGTAACCAACATTCTGTCCTGGGGCACACTGAGAGAAGCGAGGCTGCCGTACACTGGCGCCACCAGGCCCTCTGACCACCACCAGTAGGCAAGGCAGGTGAAGTCTCTTGCCCAAGGATACAATGACCGAGACGGACGGAGCGTGGGTTCAGACTTGCCACCCTCTGGTTACAGGATGAATTCCTATCGTGGCTTAAAATTTCCTGACAAATTGTCTTGACCCAGACATAACATTTGGCAGTCCAGAAACTATACTCCATTTGTATTTAGGCCGGTCAATGTGTTTTAGTTTTTGCCAAACCTCTTAAGGCGATTGTTAGGAGTCTGGAGTGTTTGTCTGTTTCTCTGTGTTTGTTCCTGTTCTGCCTCCTTCCTGCTCTTTCTCTATTGTTCTGGAGAATTACACTAGAGGCCCCGGTTTAGCTGAGGAGCTGTCCATCAAGCGGAGGGCGGAGCCTGTTTGCTGCACCTGCCAAGTGCTAGACTCATCTTATGAGGAGGATTTAAGGAGCTGGCTGTCAAACCTTCGGTGCCTGAGTGTTAAAGCTGTTTGATAAACCTCAAGTCTTCTCCATTTCTCCCTGTGATTTCTCATGAATTAAGGCTCCTGACCTTTTTTGACGTTTTTTTTTTCGCAAGGTGTTCCTCGTCGCGAACTCCTGGTGATCTGTTTTCCAGCTTCTCAGTAAGCTTCAAGCTCCAGGTTCCTCTGTGTTCCATCTCCACTCTGCTTGCCCACCCTCCGTGTTCAACCCTCGCTCCCGGATTCTACCATTTCTTCATCCCTGGATCCTCAGCTGAAAGTACTCCCAGACATCCCAGACTACTAGCGTTTCCTCCCTGGCGTTCAATCGGTCACAACAGAGTTCATTCAAACCACCATTCTATATAAGTCACTGTCTCACCACTGGATTCCTCTCTTTGCAGTTCCTCTCATCTCCATTCTTTTGGCTTGCAAAAGCATTCGGCCCCCTTGAACTTTTCCACATTTTGTCACATTACAGCCACAAACATGAATCAATGTTATTGGAATTCCACGTGAAAGACCAATACAAAGTGGTGTACACGTGAGAACTGGAACAAAAATCATACATGATTCCAAACATTTTATACAAATAAATAACTGAAAAGTGGGGTGTGCGTAATTATTCAGCCCCCTTTAGTCTGAGTGCAGTCAGTTGCCCATAGACTTTGGCTGATGAGTGCTAATGACTAAATAGAGTGCACCTGTGTGTAATCTAATGTCAGTACAAATACAGCTGCCCTGTGACGGCCTCAGAGGTTGTCTAAGAGAATGTTGGGAGCAACAACACCATGAAGTCCAAAGAACACACCAGGCAGGTCAGGGATAAAGTTATTAAGAAATTTAAAGCAGGCTTAGGCTACAAAAAGATTTCCCAAGCCTTGAACATCCCACGGAGCACTGTTCAAGCGGTCATTCAGAAATGGAAGGAGTATGGCACAACTGTAAACCTACCAAGACAAGGGCGTCCACCTAAACTCACAGGCCAAACAAGGAGAGCGCTGATCAGAAACACAGCCAAGAGGCCCATGGTGACTCTGGACGAGCTGCAGAGATCTACAGCTCAGGTGGGAGAATCTGTCCATAGGACAACTATTAGTCGTGCACTGCACAACATTGGCCTTTATGGAAGAGTGGCAAGAAGAAAGCCATTGTTAAAAGAAAACCATAAGAAGTCCCGTTTGCAGTTTGCCACAAGCCATGTGGGGGACAGAGCAAACATGTGGAAGAAGGTGCTCTGGTCAGATGAGACCAAAATGCAAAACGCTATGTGTGGTGGAAAACTAACACTGCACATCACTCTGAACACACCATCCCCACTGTCAAATATGGTGATGGCAGAATCATGCTCTGAGGGTGCTTCTCTTCAGCATAGACAGGGAAGCTGGTCAGAGTTGATGGGAAGATGGATGGCACCAAATACAGGGCAATCTTGGAAGAAAACCTCTTGGAGTCTGCAAAAGACTTGAGGCTGGGGCGGAGGTTCACCTTCCAGCAGGACAACGACCCTAAACATAAAGCCAGGGCAACAATGGAATGGTTTAAAACAAAACATACACATGTGTTAGAATGGCCCAGTCAAAGTCCAGATCTAAATCCATTCGAGAATCTGTGGCATGATCTGAAAACTGCTGTTCACAAACGCTGTCCATCTAATCTGACTGAGCTGGAGCTGTTTTGTAAAGAAGAATGGGTAAGAATTTCAGTCTCTAGATGTGCAAAGCTGGTAGAGACATACCCTAAAAGACTGGAAGCTGTAATTGCAGCAAACGGTGGTTCTACAAAGTATTAACTCAGGGGGCTGAATAATTACGCACAACCCTACTTTTCAGTTATTTATTTGTAAAAAATGTTTGGAATCATGTATAATTTTCGTTACACTTCTAAAATGTACACCACTTTGTATTGGTCTTTCACGTGGAATTCCAATAAAATTGATTCATGTTTGTGGCTGTAATGTGACAAAATGTGGAAAAGTTCAAGGGGGCCGAATGCTTTTGCAAGCCACTGTATATGAAAAAATATTTAAAAAATATATAGTAGCTTTCCATTAGCGTAGGTGGTAACATCTTTTAAGATATTTCTGGAGGACAGTATACAAGTACAAAAACAAACTGATGCGGTATCCTAAAGCATACCTTATATTTATTGCAAGAATGCAGAAAGGAAAGTGTGATTAAACTGTGCATGCATCTTTAAACACCATCTTAAAATTTGGTTCATGAAGAGATAAATGTAAGCATAGCCTACTTCTCAAAATAATTACAAGTCTTACACATTTACATTTCATTAAACAGAACACATCTGCTAAGATGAACTCACCCATTTCCAAGCTAATTCAGAGTGAAAGAAAACTGAGAGGATGACAATAACAAAGTTAAGGCATGATGCTTTCCCTTCTTTCTAAACCTTACCCCGCTGTCTGATTTTGAGGTAATTTTTTCCCCATATTGCTCTCAAAGTGATGTTGAGAACAGATCTTACAGAGATGAGGCTCAGTGTTGTTATTGCTTGCTTTCATGTAGTAAAAGTCACACATGCGGAGTGAAGTCATTTTGACACTGGAGTATCAACACATTCAGTAGTAGATATTTTTGAGCCTATTTAAGCTGATTTTTCCTTTCTGACGATTAAAAAAACGTTTCCTGCAGTCATGAAAGTAGACATTCCTACTGTGCTAAACTACATCCTCAATGTAAGTAATGGACTGCATTTATAGCACCCAAGGACATGTCAACCTGCAGTGGTGGAAGCTGGAATGAAACCAAGAGCCTCCTAACTGTCAGACAATTACTTCTCTCTGAGCCTCAGGGATACACTATAAAATAAGAGACTAACATCTCTATTCAGAAAATGTTTTTTCTAATCAGTTAAAAAGGATATAGATTGTGACAATGAGATACCAAATACAAGAAGCTAAAACAAGGTCTTTAGTAAGGTTGATTAAGGTCAGCCTCAAGATGGGTTTACACTCTGATAATCAGATGGCTTGGCCGAAATCTTTTGCCTAAATAAAATCCCTGGTCTGGAACTTTAGTCTGTGGTCTTTGAAACAACCACTAACTGCTTACTCAATTTTCTTCTACTTATGTCTGATACTTGCTCTATTTTGCCCAGACATGCACATTTCTATGACTTTCTCCTTTATACTCGCCTTCTTTTGCCCATCAGATTCTAATAATTACAGCATTAACAGCCAAAACTTGCTCTTCGTTTATTATTGAAGTGACATCTGTCAGAGCTCTTCAAGGTGATTTTGCTGCTGAGGTAAAATTGTGTAGTCTGCCATCCAACAGTGTAGTGTGGTAAATGTTACCATAAAGCTTTGATGATGGTAAGCTTGCACGGTGTGACACGTGCAAGTCATACATGATGTTGGAGATTGCACAGTGTGTTTTGGGTTTTAAATAGCTTTATCATCTATGGGGGGGGGGGGGGGGGGGGTTCAATGTATAGTTGCTGCTCCTCTGCACTGAAAGAAGACTATTAAGATGGTTCACGAATATGATCTGGATGTATCCCAGGAAGTATCCCACTTTTGAGGTTTTCTAGGTACATCCCACTAGGTGAAAGCCCTGGGGCAAAACCAGAACCCGCTGGAAGGACTACTCCATCTGGCCTGTGAACACCTTGAAAGCCCTCAAAGTGGGCTGGAGATTGTTTCTGGGGAGAGAAATGTATGGCTTCATTTCATGGACCTGTTGCTCCTGTGACCTGATCTTTGATAAGTGGAAAACAATGGATGGGTGGATAAAAGAGAAACTGACAAGAATCCCATGTGGTACTACCTTCAGTAGCATATGTTACTTGAGTACTACTGTTCTGCAACTGTTGGATGCATATTTCTAGTTGAGGACTGAACTTGGGCACCCATGTTCTAGAATATGGACAGAAAGACAAAAACTATTTAACAGATTGTGCCCCTACTTATGATCTGTTGTGCTATTACGTTATGTCGACTGCCTATCCATTGACCTAATTGGTCAAATATTATACTCATCTCTCCCCATATGCCAAATTGGCTGTCCCTTTTCTGCAATTTCATGTCCATGACCAAGTGTCACACTGGTCAGATAGAGCTTGTGTCTGCTTCTGATTTTTAACTTTCCCCTCACCTTTCATCCCCTTTTACCTAATTTCCCTCTGGGATCTAAGTATTTCTGAATTTAATTGAAAGTCATCTATTAATATCTTAACACAACATGTGACCCTAACTGGGTTAACTACTGAGCTACTGCATCCCAATCCAGACTTTTCTATTGGTTTCTACATCAACACGTCCGAAAATGAAAACGACCATCTAGGTCGATTGTGACAGCTACAAAAAACGACCTGTATGAGCGTTTTCTGGGGTCAGGCATGGATCCAGCAGTGACTAGCTACCAACAGGGCATGCGTGCCCTTTCTCAGAGGAGCTGCCAAATACGCACGCGCGAAATTTATCTCAGTTCAGCCCACATTTGTACTGGTAAAACTCACTGCAGTTTCACTATTTACATACATTCTCTTGAAAAAAAAAAAAAAAAACATACATTATCTTGATTCCTTCATTCACGTGTTGCTAGTCTTATGGTTGTGGCAGTGTTGTTATCATAGCACATTAATTCCAAACGATCAAGTTACAAAGTTCACCTGAGGTCCAAAAACACTCTCTGCCTCTGTATGTTTAAAAAGCATTTGTTCTCATTCTTTACCGTTTTAAACATGGGGAAATGACACATCCTTTGACATGTGAAATTAACACATAATTAAAGCATGGCATTAAATTACCAAAACCACCCAGGTGTATATAAAAAGAAGACCAACCTGTATCTGTGAAGACGGCATTTTCTTTTTTTAAGGTTTTGTGGCCACACAGTGGCCTTTATTTGAAAGTGCGACACTTGGCAAATATCCGTGGGGTGGAAGTGAACCCCGGAAGGCCACATCCCTCTGAACATGGGGCGCCCGTCTCAACCACAGTGCTACGCGACTCGGCTTTTATCCTTTTTTTTAACCATGTGCAGCGTAGTGAACCCCACTGTCTTCAGAATAACAACGTTTATTAGTTAATTTATAGTGAGATTAGTTTGATATCTGCGTCATCATCTGTTTAAATGCCCATGGTAGATGGTAGATTTAATTTGCGGATGGACTGTTCTACATTTAGATATCTTGCAAGTTTTCTTTTTTTCACTTAAGATGTTCCTGGTCCAAACTCTTGCTGGATTACTCTGTACAAACTGCTCACCATCCTCATGCAAACTTCTCGAAGAACTCCATTACCAAAGCTCACCTATCCACTTCAGGATTCTACATGGGCAAGTTTTCCTACTCCCTTAGAACACCCCTTCTCCTCCCAAACTGTGCTTCTCAAAACAATAAATCATCTGCACCAAGTACGGACACCTCACTGGGTAATAGTTTGAATCCGAATAATTTAAACCATTGTAAACTGCAAAACCACTGTTGGTCTTTCAGAGTGTGGCTGAGAGAGGAAGCTGGGAGAATTTCTTGCATTCTCAATAAACTCATTTAATCTGCCTCCTGTCTGTTGTGCTGTTCAGGTCCTGTCTGGTCATTCAGAAGCAGGTAACTTGTTTTTATAATACATAAACAAATGGAAAGATGAATGCTGGAATCAGAGTACTTTGACATTTTGCGACAAATTTTGCTGTCAACACCGCATTTTTCTTGATTAAGAGGACAATCAAGTGTTCTCTACTCACCTGCTGCCCTCTCTAAGAAAAAAATCATGTAAATTTACAGTAAAATACTGGCAGCTACAGACGCCAGTATTTTACTGCAAATTTACGGGTTCTATACCGTTATTTATTTTGACAGTAGCTTACTGTTAAAGTAATTACGGTATAGATACTGTAAAATAATGGTAAAATACTGGTGAGTGTAGCTGCCAGTATATTGCTGTAAATTAACATTTCCAATTCTGTAATTTTTAAAAACGTAGTTTAATGTTAAAATAAATACGGTAGATAAACAGAATTTACTGTAAAATACTGGCATCAGTAGTTGCCAGTATTTTACCATAAATGTCCAGTTTTACTACTGTATTTATTTGATCAGTTAAATACTGCTAAAATGTAGTGCAATACTTTAATGTACAGTCTTAATTTTATGTTGAAATATTGTAACCACAGTCCAGTCATTTTCACCCATGTACTTAAAATGTATTACTAGTTGTTGAAGTAGTAGTAGTAGTAGCTTAATAGTAGTACCTTTTAATGTAAACTATATAATATTAGAAGTGCCTAAATTTGTGCACATTTAAAATGAATAAGCATTGCAATGCATAACACAAAAGAAGAGGACATAAGTAACATTATTTAATACAGAATATTTATTCAAAGGCACTGTTATGCCACAAACCATATGCATTTAAATTTTTCAAAATTGAACAATATGATCACATAGCAATGCCTTATTGAATCATTGAAATAAAATGGCCTCCAAATTCAAGAATTAGACATGGCTGCACTGGAATGAAACTTGAAAAATTACAGGTTGCAATGTCTTTAACAGGGCTTAAATGATTGGCATTTGTGATTTTTAGAATACAAAAAAAGGACTCAGGGACTCATTGAAAAAAACAAACTAAGCCTCCAAACTCCTTGGGAAATGATTAAAATAAAATGACCCCCATACTCAAAAATTAGACATGACTGTATTAACACTGTAAGGAAACTTGAATAATTACAGGTTGCAATGTCTAACTGGGCTTAAATGATCTGCATTTATAATCTTTAGAATACAAAAAAATAATGTTCTTGATGAAAATTATCACACATCGATGCCTCAGGGAATCAAGATTTAGACTGTAATAATGCTATAAAAAGAGTTGAAGAATTAAAGGTTGTAATACCTTACACTGCATTTGAATGACCTGCTTTTATCATTTAAATAATACAAAAATAGCAGTTGTTAATGAAAATGATCAAATATCCAGACCTTGGTGAATCATTGAAAGAAAAAAAGGCAGCTAAAATGAAAAAGTAAACATGTCTGCAGTAATGCTTGAACAAAAAAATCAGAATCCCATAGTGTAGTGTATAAAAACAGGGGTTCAACTGTTGAACTATTGAACTATTGCTGGTTCACAAGAGTCCAAGTGGCACTTACTGTTTTTTAGATGTAGGTGAGGGCATCATCCAGCATGGGGAAAAAAATTATACAAAAAAATATTATTAGAACTTAAAATATTTAGAAACAGAAATAGTTCAAAGAAAAAAGTGACAACTAACCTTTATGAAGTGCCACTCAAAGTCCATCAGGTTTTTGATCAGGGTAGAGACCTGCGCATTCACTGTCTGCAGTTTCTTTTGGACCATCTTGCCTGTCTTTTTGGATACCATCTTTCCATGGCTGGTCTTTGTGCCCCGTTCTGGGTTAATCCCAATAAAGCGTCTAAAAAACAGAAAATCCAAAATGAGAAAATTAAATAAATTATATAATACAAATAGTGTGCCACTTTGAACACAGAAAGTTACTGTAATATAAAAACTTTTTAACACCTTCTATGGAGAAATTTTACCTTGCGAGAAGCTCCGAGAGGTAGATGGGAGCAAACCCATTTCGAGCTTTGAAAAGTAATAAAACCTTAAACTGAATCCTACATTTTACATGAACCCAAAGTAGGTCAGCCAAAACAGACGTGCTTCCTTTCCCTCTACCAAATGTAGTGTTTTCAAAACAAATAAATGAATTAAATCATAGGAATAATTTTACCTTTGAACAAACTCCAAAGTCTTGGCTGCCTCATCTTGATATTGCAGGTTGAATATGTAGAAAGTGGCGAACACTGCTGCAAGTCCTGTTGCAAATGTTGGCTGGACCCCCTCAAAGATGATATGGCCTTCAGCACTGACCATTCATCCAGCCACTAGTTGCTCATTGCCACCTGCGGTGGATAGACATACATTTTTGTTGTATTTTTCCTCAAACTTTTTATGGACACAATACTTTGACACATTGGAGCTAAATTTATGTAAGGTCAACATGACACAATTATTCTAATAAAAGGTTTTTAATTATGTAAATTAGAGTGCCTTCCAGTCTTTCTTTTTATTCTGTACGAATATATATATTTTTTAAATAACCATATGAATATAGACAAATACAACACGTTTATTATTAAACAAAAACCTGTAATATTGCAAATCCTTTCTGCACTTACGCAATATCAAACGAGGGCTGGCTGGCAAACTTAGCCTGGTTTCAACATCTGCTGCTGTTGCGTACTCCTGCATGACATGGACAACAGTACATTAGAACAAAGATTATGCATATGTAAAAATGGACACAATTTTTAATATTTACTGAAAATAAACTTACGTCAGTAGTCAGCATCAGCCCATTAGGTGACTCATTGAAATGAGCCATCAATAGTTGGATGACAAGGAATGTTAAGTCATCAGTTGCCTTTTGAGCCAGGATTGTTTGGACGTTGGTTGTCTTTACTTTAGTGCGGAAGTACTCAACAACTGCATTACCACACTCTTCAATTGATAGTTCCAGGGCACGGAGGATGGAAACATCAGTTAGCAACTCGAAGTGAGAAAAGATTCCCCTTTGTGTAAACAGATAAGGCCAGTTCTTTTGCAGATCAGCTATAGAAGGAGCAGGGATCCTATTTATATGTCGACGCTGGAGACTAAATGTGGTCTCCATTAATTCGGTCACGTCTGGCCTATCATCTCCACAAATGCCGCACTTGCTGTAAGTGCTCTGCAATCTCTGACGTTTCTCCTCCACTGTGTCATAAGTTTCCTCTGGAGGGAGTTCAGGTTGGAATCTAGTACACCCATACACATCAGTTGGTCCCCGTTTGATTCCAGCTATTCCGCAGGGTCCAGATGATCTGTATCTTCGAAAAGTCCCGGAACGGCTGATATTCTCAACTCGTGTTTTGAGTTGAGAGAGCAGAGAACAATATCCTCCAGCAATGAGCTTTCCACTTGGTGACATATCAGCAAAGCTACCTGGGTATTGATGGGTTATCTTCTGGCAGATTGTAAGGCATTGTGAACGTGTGGGATTTGCCTCATACTTTCGAACTTCATCAGCAAGAATACGTATCATTTGCCGCCTCATATCAGGAGCCGGTCTTTTGCCTTCTGAAATTGCTGTCTGAATTTCCTGTGGCATCTTGTTCCATGGGACTTGAAAGGATTCCGGCCAAGACCGGGATACATTCTGGGTATCATTCTGGTATAACAAAAAGGGTGACTGTTGTGCTGAAGATTGGGGTGAAACTGGTGGTATATTTGAAAGTGAGGATGTGGATGCACTGGAAGGACTGGAGAAAGGGGTTGCAGTTGAGGGACTTGATATAATCTCCAAGTCTAGTGTGACTGTATTTGCTTCTGAAATTGCAATAAAAGGACATGCGATTTAAAAGTAAAACATCTGTTGATAATTTGTGCTTTTAGTCATCAACATGTTGTATATGAGATGGGTATTTACCTTGTTTGAATGTCCCCAACAGTTTGCGTTGTTGAATAACAGGCAGCAGATCTTTGATGTCCTCTTGCTGGACATACTTCAGGTCCTCTGCAGACTCGACCCCAGATATGACAAGTGTAGAAACTATTTTTTCTTGAGTTTCTTCACAAAGACCGGGCAAAGCTTTGAGGATTATTTCCTTTATTGTGTCACTTAATGTTGACATTGCTCTAAAACACCAGGAACAGAATGATGGAGTATTAGAAGAGGCACACCCCAAACCATATATTCTGGCAGTGGGAAATAATCAAGCAGTTCTTTTGCTTTGACACAGTAGTAGGAGCTTGGCACAGGACTTGTATGATAAGAGTCAATGGAAGGAAGCCTAACAGCCTGGTGTTTCTCACAGATGAAGAAAACTACTGAGTTTTTATGAACAATAATTTTCTTTATTTTTCCCACTAATAAGCCATCATCATTGTGACCTATGACAACATACATGTTGCTCTTATACTTTGTCCCTTTCATTGTCACAGCATTAGTAATCAAAGTGTTTGTGGGATCAAGGTCAAGATGTGCAACTGACTGTTGTATATTGTCATTGTAATCACTTGCAAAAAACTCAGTCCCTTTGTCCACAACAACATCAGGTGGAAAGAGACTTCCAGCACTGAGAAAAGCTTGCAAAAGCTGATGTCTGTCTGCCAGACTTTGACAAATATTCCTGAAGTTGTGCAGTTTTCTTGCACACTGCTTGAAGTAAGTGTGTTTGCTTTCAAACCTCAGTGTCCAAAGACGAATCAACGGCCCAAACTTAACAATAAGCTCTGGATAATGACACAAATAGTGATGTTTGGGCTTTAATGGTTGCTCTTCAAAACTTTGCTTCCTAATCTGCAAATACTCTTCTATCAGAACACTGAGGTATGTGATCTGACCAGCAGTAATCTTAGGCGCACAAATGAGACTCACAATCTCTCTGAGCTGTAAAATTAACTGCCAAACATCTGATGCTTTGTTTATTTTGTCACCAATTAAGACTGGAAGCATCCTGAGAAAACACCAGTTCTGTACAGCATGTCCAGATAGTTTTCCAGCACCTGGAGCTACCTCACAAGGTTTGTCACTCGCATCATTACTGAGATATTTGAATCCATTTATCCGCCGATTAAGTTCAAGGTAAGAGAAGTGTTTTTCTTCGGCTACAAGGTGATTAATAAACAATGCCAAATCTGAAGAAACAATGCCCTCAAAAAGGTCATGACCAAGGCATGGAGGTTAGCCAGGCTGGCAAACATGAAAGTGCTCAAGCTCGATGAAGATGGAGTCAAATTTTATGCCTTTAGCATCACTTGCTTCTGCACTGATTCTACTGGCCAGAACACGTTCTTTATATGACTCCACAGTACGGTTAGGGCCTTTGGCGAGTGGATCAGTCAAAAATGTTTGTCGATCAATCTCACAGTACCTGCAAAAGTACAACGTCCTTCCAAAGCTTTCCATAAAGCCCCCAATACTGTGTGAACCCAAATTGTCTCCTGCAATGGCACACACAGTTCCTTTGGTAATCTTACCATCTGGTAAAGCAACACCACTTAATTCAAGATCTTTTAGATCTTTTAGAAGGGGGCCAAACACAAGATCCTGTCCAAAATACTTAAAATCTTGCTCTCGACAAAGTAGTACAAGTTGCATTTGATCAATGCTTGATCTGTTGTGTGGCAGAATATTTGCAAGTGTCATATACACTGCTAAGATTTTGTGCTTCTTTTTCCCAGAGCCAAGAGGATTTACTATCTCAAAAGAATCTTGATAAAGAATGAGACCGAATGAGAATTCTGTATTGTTGGACAGTACGTTTTCAACAATATTTGTGCCATCCCAAACATCCTGAAAGACTTCATCATTTCTTCTAATGTTTTTTAACAGTTTATGCTGTTCCCACAGTGATTTACACTGAAATAGGGACTCTATTGTGTTCTTCACAGGAATATACTGTGCAAAGCATTCTCTGCCTGATGCATTTTGACCAAGACAGATGGACACAGGCTCAACATAGCTGAAGCAGTTTTTAAAGATGGTTTTCCTCCGGTGATCTGTGTGGAGCACCTCTGTATTGCAAGACTTGAAAATTTCTTCACTTCTTAAAATGTCAATCACAGATTCTATATGTGTTTTTGAGAGTCCAAGAGTCACTAGCTTTTCTTTAAGATGGAATAGCAAATGTGACTGATTTATTGCATGTATTTCCAAATAGTCTTCAATAATAGTGTTAATGGTAGAGGATGGAATGAGTAGTTTGGCTTGTAACTTCAAATAAAACAAAGCCAAATGTCTCAAAAACTGGTCTTTTTCTGTGGTCTCTGGAAAAATTTCCTGTTCGTTACTGAAGTTACTTGAAACATCTGGCTCCAAGTCCCAAGCTCCATCATGAGTATCACAAGGATCTGTTAAGCCTACGACTGCGGGCATTAGATTTTTTTCGGAAGAATATTTGTGCTTTCTTGACATGTGGGATGTAAATGTAGACCTAACAGTAAAACTTTTCTCACATTGTTTGAAAGGGCATGGGACCAATCTCCCCTCTTTGATATGGACTTTAAGATGGGCAAAAAGACTCCTCTTATCTGCCACTTTTGCATTACAGAACTCCACATGACATTTCAAATCAGTTTCACTTCCAATAGTAGTCTTGTGTGTGTGTTTATGTCGATAGATGTGACACTTAAATGATGAAAATTTACCAAACACCCGGCTGCAGCCAGAAAAACCACACTTGAACACCACATTGGACATGCAGCAATGCTTTCGCATGTGCCTTATGTAAGCAAATGCATTACTGCACGTCTTGGAACAAATGTTGCACACTGTCATTTTTAAGAAGGATTTTTTTATATATATATATATATATCGCACCACAATAATAATGATAATAAAAACAATTATTCACTTCAAAAAACAGCCAAATTTAAATTCCTGGAACACAGTGAAATCGTGGTCTGTATTTGAAACCTGCAATAAAATGAAAAGGAAGTTTCTAAATAGTCAAAAACAACAAAATGAAGAAAACTACAGCAGAATTCACTTTTCAGCAGTGGAAATAAGTAGTTCAGAGCAACATTTACATTCAGTGTTGTGCTTATATGCACGGCTAGTGGCAAAATAAAATAGCTTGAGTTTAAATGCTACTGCTAGCTTGATAAATCAGCTCATGTTTTGGATCTGCACACAGTTTGAACATTGCTATTATATCCTGAGTCATAACACTCCAGCTGCGTGGGGGAAAATCCGTCTACAGTACCTCAACTAGCTACTGCAGTGTTAGCTTACGTTGTTAGGTTACATATATGTACCCAAAGCTTAATTTATTCTTTATTGTCACACCTTCGGTCAAAATTTATTTTATACCATGCAAAACTATAATTTACAATATCTAAAATGATTTTACTTACCCTTTTGATGCTTTAAAACTGGAGGATGAAGGCTGATTGTCAAAGTTGCACATGCCGAGAAAAAATTATACTCTAGAAAAAATACTGTATTGCCCCGTTATTTTACAGTAGTTTACTGGCAGTCGTCATTCTTTATCCCGACAACAGAAAAAAAAACGCTATTCTACCGTATTTTGGAAAGACGGTATATTACTGCTGGAATTCTGCCGTAAATTTACAAAAATTTCTTAGAGTGTACATGAACTTAAATTGTAAAAGCTTTTAAAATGTCCTAAATCAGGGGTGCCCAAGTCCAGTCCTCGAAAGCTACTATCCTGCAATTTTCAGATGCATCCCTGCTTCAACACACCTAAAATCAAATGGCTGACTTCCCTCATCAGCATTCAGTTATGCAGCTCTGCAGAGGCCTGGTAAAAAGCCATTCATTTGATTTAGGTGTGTTGGAGAAGGGATGCACCTAAAAGCTGCACGATAGTGGCTCTCAAGGACTGGACTCAGGAACCCCCTGCCTAAACGATAGTTCTCTAATTATAAGAATAAAACTGAAAAGAACATATTGAAGCTCTTATAATTTTTCCTGACATACTCAATTCGTCTTTTTACTTTCTATGTCCCGTTTATCTCTTTCGCTGATACAGCATCTTAACATTCAGTTTGTTCACCATCTTTTTTCTATACCCTGTACTTCAGTCCATGCCAGCTTCTCTGACATCCTACATTACTCTATCAGCAATGGTCGTTGCTGTTGGACCGATTCCCAGTACAGGATGTCCTCAAAGGGGAGAGTCTATGTGTCACAGCAGATTAATGCCTTGCTCACCTACTGATCAACTCCCACTGGCCTGGAACCCAAGTGTACCATAGCATGACCCAGATAGGGAGGTGTTGCTATTCCAACTCATTGCCACTCAGGTTGTCTGGCACAAAAATATGTGATCCATACATTTAATCTTTGTTACATTATCAGTGTAAAGTAGTAGGATGGTTCTGTGCAAGGCTTTGACAGGTCTGTGAGTGGTGGAAAGCAAAGAGTGGGTGGTAATCAAACTAAGTGGCTGTATATGAAGAAAGAAAATGGTACGGTCACTTCCTGTTGGATTTAACTGCAAGTGCAATGCAGAAATTATGTCTTAAGTGAATGCATATGAGAAAATTCTTTAAAACAATATATTCAGTTTTAAAGTCTATCCCAAATGAATGTCCATGAGCACTCAGTGCCTACATATTCAAAGCTATTGGGACTAATGAATTTTAAGAGTGGAGAGGAGAGAGACAAAGACAGACACAAATTAACTTATTACCTATATGATGATGTTCACATGTCTTTTCCATTCAGTGTCTGGATGGCGGTTTTTAAGATACAGAAAATGAACACCTGTACATGCTTGAATCAGTTTTGAAATTACAATCTCGGCTGCATCCGTCTCTTCAAGGCCTTCGTTAACCATAAAGGGAAGTGACATGGAAAACATGAAAATTCTCGTTTCTAGATGGTAGTGGCAATAATAAAATAATAGAGGGTCATCTGTAATCGTCTCTTTCCTCAAGATGATGATGTCTTTTCAAACTCAATTACAGATTAGAGAGACAATTTCATCCTTTATCTATCACATTTCATCAACTAGGGCTTGGCTGCCTACCCTATCCTCCTCATTAGCAATCACTCCATCACTCACTTATAATAGTCTATCATCACTGTCTCAATGACCAAAGTTGCAACAGGGGAGAATGAAATATTACCTTATGATATTAACCCAGGGTCATGTTTTAACATTGTGAAATTAGTTCTGATTTATTCAAATATATCCATAAATCAAACAGGAGTATTTTGGAAAGTGAAGAATTAAACTAAATATAAGAGCAATATAGCCAGTAAATGTCACAAAAATGACAGCTCATTTGTAACTGAAAACCTCAATAGGTATGAAATTAGTACAAAAACCCCCAGATAATTTAGGAATGGTTTAACACGTCAACAGATAGCGATGAGAGAAAAAAAAAGGGGGAAATATGTGAAACCTGAGGCAGCTCTATGGTTTATGTGGTCCACTATTACCATAAATGGATGCTGACTGCCTGCAGTCAGGACCAATACACCATCTATAAGGGCTCATTTATCTCAAATTTACTTTGCTGCGGTGTGACGGACGGTAGCTGGTCTTTGCAGCCTAAATCAGTTCACTTTCACATAGCTCTTCAGGCTTGCCTGCCAAAGTCAGAGGTGCATGCAATGAGTGTCACATGCCCACCCCTCTTGTCCCTTCACATTATCTACACAGACGGTATGGCAAATAGCTGGCTTGAGGTTACAGACAAGGGTCTTCTATTTTGTATTCATGATAGCATTTACCCAATTGAATTGGCACACAAGAAACATCAACATAGACCTCTTTAATAACAAATATAAAACAAAGACAGACCCATTATCCGTCTGTGTTGCACACTGAAACACAAACATACACAGCTATGCATATGTGCAAAATTTTCGAATATACACAGGAAACAGTTAAGGATAGAAGGCATGATATATTTTGATATTGTTTTATATAGTATTTTGCCTAAGTACAGCGTCTTTTTCCTGAGGGCAAAAGCAAGAGTGGAAATAGTCACTTCAGAATATACCTCAAACAGCCAGTTTCCTCACATAAATCAACAGTTTGTCCTCACTGGTCTGTAATGTTTTAATAAACTGTTTAGGTGTACTGAATTCCTTCCTTTATTCAGTATGCAGTGAGTTGTGAATCCATCTTCTCATAGTTTTTTCAACTCTCAGTCACTGACTAAGGGGATGTTTACACGACTACGTTTTTCAGCAAAACTGAGGTTTTTCTCTGCAATTCGGCCTCTTGTTTACACAACGAGAAAACGGGGGGTTTTCCATTACTTTTCCATAAACTTTAACCAATTTTTAATTACCACAAATAACACATTCAAAATCAGAAAGGTTTGATTGCTATGTGTGAACATGTTCACAACTTTAGGAAATTGCTGCAGTACCTTGTATAAACATAAAATACACACTTCTAAGCATGCAATAAATAAAAATACAATGGGGTACACAGATAAATATATACAGGAGTGTAGGTTATGATCAGTGCGAAATCAGACAGGTGCAAAAACACAACACAGGGTCATGTGACTGAAACAGAGCAGGTGGCTTGAATAGTCTTAGGGTTATTGTTCAAGAGCAGGGGTAACGTATTACAAAGTAACGTGTTAGAGTACTCCAAATACTCTTTCCTTGAAATGTGTAACTTAACGTGTTAGTTTTGTGCATTAAGCATTCAGTAACGTTTTTTTTTTTTACGTAATCCGTTATTTTAAGAATTTCTGTCAATAAGGAAAGGAAAATCCCGACTGCAGCCGGGATTGTCAGAAAATAGGACTAGGAACTATGCCACCTGCAGATGTATCAGCGGAGCCGAAGCCCTGTGTGTATGTGTGTGTGTGTGCGTGTGCATTGGCGTGCATGTGTGTGTGAGTGAGTGAGCGTTTTGAATTCCTGGCAAGATGGCAGAGAGCAGTAGCACAGCTTTTGCATTGTTGAAGTACGGCAACGAAAAAGAAAAGAATATAACAGTAAAATGCACAAAGCTTCTGTCGACCGCAAAAAATTCCCCTTCAAATAAAAAAAAAAACATATTGTACCCAACACCACTCTATCAGGCTGAGTAGGTGTTTCTGATTCATATGTTCTGTGATCAAAAAAATGTATTAATAAAACGCCATATGGAATAGCCTATTGCTGACTGTCTTTCCTGATATCCTGCAGAGTTAATTTAGTTGGATGTCTGACGTTATTCATCGTCACAACTTCTGGGTGTCATGCTTGCTAATTAAAGGGGCCCAAATGCAGTAACTAAAGTAAATGATTTAATTAAACAAAAGAACAAGGCACAGGTACTTACAAAACTCAGGAAACCGGGAAGTGAAACAACGGGGAGCACAGGAACCAAAAACAGGGAAGTTAGACAACAGACCAGCGAGTATTGACAGAAGGAGAGCTGTTTAAATACTGAGGAGGGAGTGAGGAAATGACAGAAAAACCTGGGGACAATTAGGTGGGAAGCAGTTGCAGGTGACGGCAATAAGTGAAACTGGGTCAGGAGCAGAGTGGCAGGGAGACAACAGGAAGGAACACAGATTAACAGAAAACAATCCTAAACTAGAAAAATAACTAAAGATAAAATATCTAAGGAGGAATCTAAGGGAACTAAAAGAAATACTGGAGAACAGAAGGAAGAAGTAAATTGGGAAACTATCTAAAGAGAAATAAACTAAGGAAACACAAATGAGAAGGTGGACACAAACAAAATGTGAAAACATCTAAGAGCAAGGAGGGAATATGAAAACAAGGAAGTGCCATAAAATTAACACCAAAGAATACATTAAAATGATAATTAAACTGAATAAGGAAAAGAAATAACTTTAAACACAAAAATCTAAGAACTATGACACCCGGTGCATTTAAAGGAGGCTGCATGTGCGAGGCGCTGCGAACTGGCTTTAAATTCTTGGTAACGCGTAAGTACTCTAAGGTGTTAGTTTTATGAATGGATAACACTGCAACATAACTGATTACTTGTAACCTAATTAATTACTTTTCAAAATAACTATACCCAACACTGTTCATTAGTCCAACAGCAGTGGAGAAGAAACTGTTCTTATGTTGAGAGGTTCTGGTCTGACTGTGTCCAGGGTGAGAACGCCCAAGTGTCCTGGAGGTGTACAGGTCCTGTAGAGATGGGAGTCTGCAGCCAATCACCTTCTTAGCAGAGCATTCATGCATCAATATAAAGTGTTATTGGCATTTATTTGCTGATTTTGATCATGTTTACAATAATTTTGCTACAGAAGGTATTGCATTCACTTGAAAAAACAAATGCCGCTCTGTTCCCCTGAATGAATAAGTTTTACAAAAAAATAAAAAAAATAAAAATGCACCTCTGTTTTTCCTGAAATAACTTTGGGAGGCATTCCATGGAATTGCCCTGCTATAGACTACCAACTTATCCAGGGTGTACCCCACCAGGAACCACAACCCTGCAAGAATATGTGGTATAGACGATGGACGGACGTTCTATGCCTGTAGGCATTATTAACTGGCTAAGTAAGAGGAACTCAGACATGTCCGGTTTCCTTCCTTCCTTCCTTCCTTCCTTCCTTCCTTCCTTCCTTCCTTCCTTCCTTCCTTCCTTCCTTCCTTCCTTCGTCTTTGGTCAATAGCCTGTACCGCTTATCCTTTGCAAGATCACGGGAGCTATTGCCCATCTTCAGTGGTCATGGCGTGAAAGGCGTGGTACATCTGCAAGTCGCCTTTCAAATATAAATCACTAGCTTGACAAAACCAAAAGAAAAAAAGTTTGACTTATATACTGAAATACAGCGACTACGCCGGAGTTTGCAGCTTTATCTACAGAACCGAGTCTTAAACGTTAGCATCCCATTGTCCTCTAGATGGCTAACGGAGATCGACTCTGTTGTGTAATTCACATTACTACTGTAAGGCATACCATGCAAACTATGTTCATCCACCTCCACACACTGAATAAATAGCTTTCTCAGGACTGTATAACAACATCATGCCAGACCAAACACTATAACCCTGGTGAAATCATTGATTACTTACTTATCCATTAGCTGCACGGCTAACTTGGCGTCCGTAGTAGGCTACATGACGTTCGTTCCAAAAGAACTCTACAACGAGGAAAAGCCAACCCAATACTTACTCTGGTCTTTGCTCTCTCTCTCTATCACGTTCTCTTTTTCTTTTTATAGCTTCTTCTGATATGGGATTTCTCTGTCTCTTTGGTGGATCAGCCATCGCGACAGTCTCTAAACAGCGAGGCCGTATGACTCTGCTGTAAAGCAGAACTCAATCGGTACGTCCGGCAGCGGAGCGCCGCTCAAAAGTTCTATAGTGCAGAAAAAAGCCAAGGACCCCTGTAATGTGGTGATAACTCTAAAAATAAACAAAATAGATGATAAAATTCCACCATAACTGTCCCATGAGCGTCAACCAATCAGAGCGTCTCACTGTAGTGACGTCACTACACATTTAAAGTAACTCTGAAAGTGAACCTCATCGATATGCAGCTCTTGGAGCAAATGGTTAAACTCTCCAAAATCCGGACACCTCTCAAGAATGGGGTGTATCCACAAACGGCGCTGATGGGCCCGACATCGACATTGTCTAGCTTTATTTGGCAAAAAAAGCCAAGCCACTCTCTTGATATGATCCACCATTGTTTACACATCCAAAACATCCGGCAACAGAGGAAGCCCCACTCATTCACTCTTTTTTGCTCAGCAAGTGGCAGGCTTTGCAAGCTTCAGACATAAAAATGTATAGGCTTCAAACTAGTCACTTTGTGAGCGTTTTGACGGCAACAAAGCATGTGGTGTGAGCTTGGCATTAGCGTGTCTTGAGTCTGCATCATTTTGCAGCCAGCTTCGATATTTGTCTGTAAAAAGTCACGCATTGTTGAAATTGCATTTCCCTGGTATTTTGAACTCTTCATTTTGGTTTGCATGCACCGGACTGCTTTAGCATTAGCTCTATGAGCTACATTTGAGGGCCTCGGAGGGAGGCGTGTCACTTGTCTGACTAAAAATTTACGAGTCCAGGACTTCTATTTATTGATCCGTTTCTTATTTATTTTGCATTATTTTTAAAAGTTTGAACATAGATTTTGTAAAATTCCAAAAATTTTGATTTTCAAATTCCATGACTTTTGAAGGTTTTTCATGACTGTACAAACCCTGTCTAAGACTTGACGTCACCTTGTTGTTCATTACAAGACCATGTTCGTGCACGTGTTTTTCCAGGTGTGAGGAAGAGTCTGAGAATAGTCTTAAGTAGTTGCCATACAGTCCGTGTTCCCTCAAACAGCTTCAGTTTTTATATTTTGGTCATTGCTATCTTTGTGTACATTATCTTGTAGTGTAGTCTACAAGTAATTTTTATTATAAGAAATAGTTTGTCCATTTTCTTAGCTAAACAAAATTCAATTCAAATTCAATTCAAATTCAATTCAAAAATACTTTATTAATCCCAGAGGGAAATAAAGTGTTTTTATAGCTCATATAATTAATTATTTGAGTTGTTGTAGATGATGATGGCTGTGGGCAGGAAGGATTTCCTGTAGCGGTCTGTATTGCAGCGAAACTGAAGAAGCCTCCGACTGAAGACGCTCTGTTGTCTCATAAAGAGGATGCTCAGGGTTGTCCATAATTGATTTTATGAAGAATCCTTCTTTGCATTATCATCTCCAGATGTTCCACAATTGCCCCAAGAACAGAACCAGCCTTCTTTATCAGGTTGTTTAGCCTATTTAAATCCCTGGCTCTGATGCTGCTACCCCAACAGATGACGGCTGAAGACATTACACTCTCCACAACAGACTTGTAGAAGATCTCCAGCATCTTGTTGCAAACCTTGAAGGACCTAAGCTTCCTCAAGAAGTACAGTCTGCTCTGTCCCTTCTTGTAGACGGTTTCACTGTTGCGCCTCCAGTCCAGTCTGTTGTCAAGGTGAACTCCGAGGAATTTATACTCCTCAACCACCTCCACTTCTTCTCCCATGATGGAAACAGTTTTTGACTTATCCCTGTTTCTTCTAAAATCTACAATCATCTCCTTTGTTTTGTTCACATTCAAGGTGAGACGATTGTTTCCACACCATGTCACAAAGCGGTCCACCAGCTCTCTGTATTCAGCTTCTTGTCCATCTCTGATAAACCCAACATTGCAGAGTCATCTGAGAATTTCTGCAGATGACAGGTCTCTGATTTGTACTGGAAGTCTGAGGTGTACAGAGTGAAAAGGAATGGTGAGAGTACGGTCCCTTGTGGTGCTCCTGTGCTGCTGACCACCTGGTTTGACACACAATTCAGTCTCACAAATTGTGGTCTGTTGGTCAGGTAGTCAGTGATCCAGGCGATTGTTGAGGGCTCCACCTGTGTCTTCAGGAGTTTCTGACAAAGCAAATCAGGCTGAACTGTGTTAAATGCACTGGAGAAATCAAAGAACATGATCCTCACAGTGCTGCCTGCTTTGTCCAGATGACAGTGGGTTGGTTGAAGTAGGTGGATGATGGCATCTTCAACTCCAACTCCACAGCGATAAGCAAACTGCAGTGGGTCCTGATATGTTCTTGTTTGCTTACTCAGGGGTGCCAACAGGAGTCTCTCCAGGACCTTCATGATGTGGGATGTCAGGGCAACAGGTCTATAGTCATTGATGACTGATGGGTGAGTTCTTTTGGGTACTGGAACAAGGCAGGATGTCTTCCACAGCACTGGAACCTTCTCCTGAGTTAGGCTAAGGTTGAAGAGGTGCTGCAGAATCCCACAGAGATGCTCAGCACAGGCCTTCGGGACTCTGGGGCTGACACCATCTGGACCTGCAGCCTTGTTACTGTTCAGTTTCTCCAGCTGCCTCTTCACCTGACTTTTGGAGACAGTCAAGTGGGAGGGGGAGGCAAAGGGGGTAGCAGCATTTCCTGACTTGGCTGAAGTCAAACTTGTGGAATTAGAAGAGTCCATGGCTGGGGTGAAGGATAAAACATCCGAGGTGTAACAGGAAAGCTGTTGATCAGAGGAGAGTGGGATGTCTGTTTGGCTGGGAACAGGAGAGGGGGATGCTGAGCTAGTTCCTGAACTGAACCTGTTGAAGAATATGTTCAGTTCATTGGCTCTGTCCAGACTTCCATCTATCCAATCCTTTCTGTCCTTGAAACCTGTGATCTTTCTCATTCCTGACCAGACATCTGTGATATTGTTCCTCTATAGTTTGTTCTCCAGCTTCCTCCTGTATGCCTCCTTGCTGTCTCTGATCTTGACCTTAAGTTGCTTCTGTATACTCCTCAGTAATTCCCTGTCTCCCTCCCTGAAGGCTCTTTTTTTCTTGTTTAGCAGTTCCTTCAGGTCACTGGTGATCCAGGGTTTGTTATTAGGGAAGCATCTCACTGTTCTGGTGGGGATGATGTTGTCAACACAGAAGTTTATATAGTCAGTCACACACTCATGATATTTGTTTTCTCACAGTTCGTTTTGTCACAGGTTGCGTCTAAACAAGTGGTTTATATTCTGAACAGAGAAAAACAAGATTGTGATCTGATTGTCCCAGAGGAGGTCTTGGTTTGCACATGTATGCCTCCTTTATATTTGCATAAAACAAATCCAAGGTACTGTTTTCTCTTTCAGAGCAGTTGACAAACTGTTGAAATGTTGGAAGTGTAGTAGAGAGCAAGGCATGATTAAAATCACCAGATATTGCCACAAATGCATTGGGGTGCTGTGTCTGAAGCTTAGCAACAACGGAACTGATGACATCACATGCATTGTCTGCAACGGCTGAAGGTGGAATGTAAACAACTGCCAAAATTACACTGGTGAACTCTCTTGGTATATAATATGGACGAAAACTCACTGCCAAGAGTTCGACATCTGGGCTGCAGAGACGACACTTCACAGTAACATGTCTTGGATGACACCATCTGTTGTTGACAAGCACTGCTACTCCACCATCTTTTCTTTTTCTGCTCATCGTCAGATCTCTGTCTGCTCGTACAGTCAGGAAGCCTGGCAGAGAGACGTTGGAGTCGGGGATATGATCCAGCAGCCACGTCTCAGTAAAACACATAACACTGCATTCACGGTACTCTGGCTGAGTCCTTATAAGGGCTTGGAGTTCATCCATTTTGTTAGCCAGTGATCTTACGTTGCCCATTATGATCGATGGAAGAGATGGCTTGAACTTCCTCTTTCTCTGTCTCCTTTTCACTCCTGCTCAGCATCCACGTCTCCTCCTTATCAACTCATCGGGGATTTGTGGCTTCAGTTGAGGTATTATTTCAGCTTGTGCGATGTTAATCAGCTGCTCCCGGCTGTAAACCACATTGTTGCCATGGTTACGCATCACAACAAATTGTCAAAAAGGAAAAATGTACAGCAAAAATCCTTCCAGCTTCACAGCACCAAAAACTAGAACGTATACAGGTCAAAAAAAGGCTATCTTCTTTAAGAAAAAAGAGGAACCAATGTACTAAAAACCAAAACTTAATACGTAGCCAACAGAGCCACTCCAACGTGCAGCCACCCAGATTAGCGCAATTCTAGAATCAAATGTGGCATCATTTAATAATTGAAGGAAAGTAACTGGGGGCAGTTTCTGACATTGGTATGGATTTTATTATTATGGGGAGATAGTTTTTTTTATCTCCAGATAATAATGCTGCAAATAGATATTTTCCACTGCGTGAACATGGGTGTGCAACACAAGTGACCTGATAATGGCTGGGATGTCAGCTCTTTAGTTTGCCTCCTCTGTATTTTAAACTCCAACGTTTTAAACTATTATCGTGCTAATACCAATTGATCATAAATAAACTTTTTAGAAAAGATGGAACCACAACTCTTGTCTTTTCGAGTGATAGGAATTTGAGAGCCTTTGAGGTGATTTTTGTGAAATAATTTAAAACAAATTAAAAAATAAAAAAACAAATAAAAAAATAATTTAGTGAAAGTTGTTCTCAAAATATTGCTGAAATCCATCCATTTATCCCAACCAAAATGTTTCCCCTATCCTTTAAGATTAATTTAATAAGTTATTCTTAAGAAGATATTATTTCTTTCATTTATGTGATATTTCATACATTTGACATTTACAGTTAAACATTTGGTTATTTTGTTATTCTAGATTTTTTTTCAGGTATTACTATTTACTTTAGGAAAGCTGTGACTTAGAGCTACAAAGTGCTAATTCTAAACTATGATTTTCACTCCAGGATGTGGCAGGAGATGACCAAAAGCACTTCACAAACATTTAACATCTTTTACAGAAAAGCCATTAACATTGTTTGCCCTTCTTCATAGTGATGTAAAAAGGACTCAAATGTGACATTTCAAATGCTTCTGAAGTGGATTTTCTTTCCTCATTTGTTTTCTCTGTCTCTTGTTCATCCAAATGCAAGTCAAAAGTTCAAGAAGTACTCAACCTTTTCTATTTAAGCAGTTTACATTTTATAAATGAGACTTCATACCAACCACAAACTCCTTCATATCTTTGATTCACACAAGGTCGAACTACTCTTCCCCCCTGTAGATTACTCTTCTTCTGCTCCAACCCTCGACAGCCCTCTTTCTCAGTAACAGTTCACTTTTTTCACTCTCTGACTCTGCAGTCTTCTCAAACTGCTCTCTTCATTAGCACCCTGCTCATTTTCTTCAGCCCCAGCTCATCCCTGGTGACAGCACCCGATTGACATTAATGATGTCACAGAATACAAAGGTTAATTAAGACCAAATGCTCCCATCCCATTCTTTAACACCATCTGCTCAGCAAAACTAATCAGTACTCTAAACTGAGGTAAAACAGAAAAGATGGATAGGTATGAACATTTGTTATTAATTTGGATCCATAGTTTTAACTGGTTGTCATGAGAGCAGTTATGAGACCCAAATGCAGCAAAGTAAAAATGAGGATTTAATGAAACAAAAGAACGAGAAGCAGGGAACTTACAAAAACCAAGGAGGACCAGAAAATACAGTGACCAGGAAACAGGAATCATTGACAGAATCTTTGACGAGGAACCAGCGAGTGGTGACTGAATGAGAACTGTTTAAATACTGAGGAGGGAGTGAGGAAATGGTAGAGAAACTTGAGAACTAATTAGTGGGAAGCAGTTGCAGGTGAGAGGGAGAGAACAGGTGGAGGCAATTAGCAGTTAGGGCAGAGAGGATAAAAAGTTGAAATCTTGAAATAGGACACTTTTTGATTCGCTTAAGAGGGACATTGTGCATTAATGAACACAAAACACTGTGGCTATTGGGGCGACTGTGGCTCAGGAGTGAGGAGTTTGTCTTGTAACCAGAAGATTGTCAGTTCAAGCCCCCGCTCTGTCCGTCTCAGTCGTTGTGTCCTTAGGCAAGACACTTCACCCTTCTGCCTACTGGTGGTGGTCAGAGGGCCCGGTGGCGCCATTGTTCAGCAGCCTCGCTTCTGTCAGTGTGCCCCAGGGCAGCTGTGGCTACAATGTAGCTTGCCATCACCAGTGTGTGAATGTGTGCATGAATGACTTAATGTAGTGTGAAGCACTTTGGGATCCTCAAGGACTAAATAAAGAGCTATACAAGTACAAGCCATTTACCATTTTGGAAAACATAAATGTAAGTACACCCATTTGGAACCATGGGTGATTTCCATTGTTTGTTCCCCTGCCATTTGGTGTAATCTAAATGGCTTACAGTTAATACCACTAGCTACATTATATGACCCTTTTTAAAGTAATAGAATTCATTAATTTTGTAGAACATGGAATTTTGAAAAAAAGGAAAAATATGGAATTTACTGAAAAAATAAAAACAATTTTTATAAAGGCCCTCATAGAGTTCTGTTTTTCACAATTAGTTGCTGTGTAATGTTAATGATTCAGGGTATCTACAAGCTTTACATAAGTTGTTTTGATATTATCATTACTCCTAATATCTTAAGTTCAATTTATTTATTTTAGTTATTTTTGTGTGAAATTCAATATGAAATTAAAGCTCTCATTGCCCTTTACAGTCCAAAATTTGACCAACTTGAGGTCAGCAACTGTTGGCATATAGTAAGGCAAGGCAAGGGAATTTTATTTGTATAGCACACTTTCAACAACAAGGTAATTCAAAATGCTTTACATGATTAAGTGGTAAAATAAAAATAGCATTAAAACACAGACAAAGCATTTAAAGTAAAAACAGCAAAAAAGCAAGAAGCACACACAGATTCATCAAAGCATTACAAAGTATATATTGTAAAAACAGCAGTAAAACAAGAAGCATACACAAAACATGATACAACAAAGCATTACTCAAAGGCAACTCTAAACAGATACGTTTTTAGTTGAGATTTAAAATAACTCAGTGTTTCAGCAGCTTTGCAGTTTTCTGGAAGTTTGTTCCAGATTAGAGGAGCATATAAAATGAAAGCTGCTTCTCCATGTTTGGTTCTGATTCTAGGGATGTTGAGTAGACTGGAATTAGAGGACCTGAGTGGTCTGGGGAGTTGGTATAGTAACAGCAGGTCTTCAACATATTTTGGTGCTAAGCCATTCAATGATTTATAAACTAGCAGAAGTATTTTGAAGTCTATTATCTGAGCTACAGGGAGCCAGTGTAATGACCTTAGAACTGGGGTGATGAGCTCTACTTTCTTGGTTCTAGTGAGGGCATGAGCAACAGCGTTCTGGATCAGCTGCAGCTTTCTAATTGACTTTTTAGGGAGACCTGTGAAAATGCTGTTGCAGTAATCAATCCGACTAAAGATAAACACATGGATGAGTTTTTCGAGGTCCTGTTGCGACATTAGTCCTTTAATTCTAAAATGTTCTTCAGGTGATAGAAGGCTGACCTTGTTATTGCCTTTATGTGACCCCGGAGGTTCAGGTCTGAGTCCATTACTACATCAAAATTTCTGGCCTGATCAGTAGTTTCTATCTGCCGCCCAGCTGCCGCGACCAGCAGCCAGGCACCCCCAACCAGCAAACAAGGTGATGCGCCATACAGGGACAGGCAATCACAATCGGCCCAGAGAAAAAGAGAGAGGCGGCTGCACATGCCGGCTGGCCCTGACCCCCACACGCAACAGAGACCCCACGCCGGCCGACCACAGCTAGGGGGGGGCGGCGCCCCAGAGCCCCGAATCCCCAGGATTGGCACCAAAATTTCTTAACAGGTGGACAGAACCAAAGCGCATGAATATAAGTATCTGGTATATTGCTTGTGCATTGTAAGCAGGTATTAGACGACATAAAACCCATCCTAAACATCTGCTGACCTGTATAGTGTACTCTATGAAGGATTTTGTATTGTATTAATTGCAAATGAGGATTTTTTGTTATTTTAAAGGTTCTTAAACATATCTGAGACCAGACGTTTTGGTCAAAGCTGGCTGATAAATCCACCTCCCAATTTTAAATTTGGGATGGCCATTGCTTCATCTAATGTAGATAAAGTTTTGTATACTTTAGACAGCAGTTTGGGGGGGGGGGGGGGGGGGGGTTGAGATTACTTTTGTTTTTTTCTGTTTAATTGGAGGAAGTAATGACACATCCATCCATTGATTTGCTTGATGCATGTGCTTAGCGTTTGGATGGGTTCAAAGTCACCCGGTGACATCGTAATGTAGAGCTGAGTATCATCTGCATAATTATGGTAGCTAATGTTATTGGTTGTTATAATCTGGGCAAGTGGGTATTAAATAAGAGGGGCTCCACCCTGGGGCACCCCACATGTGATTTCTGTTTGTTCTGATGAAAAGTTTCCTATTGAAACAAAGAAGTCCCTGTTCTTTTGGTAAGACTCAAACCAGCCAAGTACTGTACCAGAGAGTCTGACCCAGCTCTCCAAAATCGTCAGGATTTTTTCTGATATTTCTCTCACTGTATTTTTGGGGCAGCTGAGGGCTGCGAATCTCTTTCTCAGCGGGATTCGAGGGGGAATGATATCTACTGCTCTGGGTTGTGGGTTCTTTCGTTTCTTCTTCCTGGGAGCAGAGAAAGCAGAGTAAGCCTGAAAGGTAGATTCAGTGCGCTTTAAAGCCAGTCTATGTCGAATTGGGAATGGGGTGTTCTACAAGTTAAACGCCTTTCGGGTGGAGGAGTAGCGTTGTTCTGTGGTTTCTGTGCGAGACTGTTGGAGCGAGATAACACCGGGCTGCCAAGTTCTTACTCCCTGTGTGTAGTCATCGGTACAGTAGTCTCATTTTCATATCCAGTGTCTAGATCAAAATCAATCTGAAGATGGTGTCGCTTCCTCTCGATTGTTTCAATTCTCTAGAGCAGTTTCTCAAAGTCCTCAGCTGAGCAAAAACTCATTTTGGTAATCCACAGTCCTTCAAAAAGTAATATAAAAAAGAGATCCGGTCTATTAAAGTGAATCCAGAGGCTGGGTGTATAAAGTAACTAAGAAAAAAGCCAAAAAAGCTAAGGAATGAAAATAAGAAAAGAGAATAAGGCTAGAAATAAGGCTAGAAATCAGGAGATCAGGTGAGGTTGGGAGAGGCTGCTCCTCCTTCGGCAGCCAGCAGAAGAAAAAAAAACTTATTTCTATTACTTACAAGTTGCAAAAAAATTCATTAAGAAGTATATTCTATCATAAGTGGTTCTGGTCCTTGATATTTTTTAGATTGATATGGCCAAAGTTGAACCTTTAAACATTAATTTTGAGAATCAAAAATCTACTGTATGTTCTGTATGTTTAAAATATTTCCTGTTTCTACCTGAAGCAGTCTTAATCTTTTTTTTGGTATTTTTTACCCACTGTGTAGTAAAGAGTAATGTATAATAAAGCAAGAAAGAAATTGGAAGGTCTGTTGTCGCACTGCTGTGTAGTTGCCAAGTTTCTTAAGCACTCCAAACAAGGAAGCTGAGTGCAAAACCCTGGCAAACTAAGCATCAACTTTGTTGCAGTAAAATGCATAAACAAAGTGATAAAAAAACATCTAAATGTGGAGACTGGAGGGGATTTCAAATTTTCTTTATCTTTACTTTCATTTTCTCTCCGTCTTTATCTCCACTGAGATTTTCTGCTTTGATCTCTGAACCTGTAAAATTCACACACTAAGGCATACTTGACAGTAAAAGAAGAGAAGGGTGTTATGGAAAGGCAAAGTGAGGGGGTGAGTGCAGGATTAGATATGCAGAACATGGATGTCAAGGGCAGAGGAGGCAGATATAGCTGGAGGCAGCCTATCTGGATATGGATGGCTTTGGAGCTGCTTCTAAACTAAACAACCATGTTCAAAATGATGACATGATAGTGTGAGCACTTGCTCATGCATCAGAAACAATTCTAATTCACCATACATTACAGCTACAGACATACTATTGCATTTTTTTTAACCTCTTTTGTATGTAAGGGAAAACATAGATTTTAATATGTAAATAAACAGGTTTATTTACAAAGCAGCTTTCACAGACACAAAGTCACTATGCGGTGTACTACCTAAATTTAGATTTAAGTTATACATAGTATAAAATCAAGATAAAAACTAGCATACAGAAGCACAATTAAATCATGACATACAGTGGCTTGCAAAAGTATTCGGCCCCCTTGAACTTTTCCACATTTTGTCACATTACAGCCACAAACATTAATCAATTTTATTGGAATTCCACGTGAAAGACCGATACAAAGTGGTGTACACGTGAGAAGTGGAACGAAAATCATACATGATTCCAAACATTTTTTACAAATAAATAACTGAAACGTGGGGTGTGCGTAATTATTCAGCCCCCTTTGGTCTGAGTGCAGTCAGTTGCCCATAGACATTGCCTGATGAGTGCTAATGACTAAATAGAGTGCACCTGTGTGTAATCTAATGTCAGTACAAATACAGCTGCCCTGTGACGGCCTCAGAGGTTGTCTAAGAGAATGTTGGGAGCAACAACACAATGAAGTCCAAAGAACACACCAGACAGGTCAGGGATAAAGTTATTGAGAAATTTAAAGCAGGCTTAGGCTACAAAAAGATTTCCCAAGCCTTGAACATCCCACGGAGCACTGTTCAAGCGATCATTCAGAAATGGAAGGAGTATGGCACAACTGTAAACCTACCAAGACAAGGCCATCCACCTAAACTCACAGGCCGAACAAGGAGAGCGCTGATCAGAAATGCAACCAAGAGGCCCGTGGTGACTCTGGACGAGCTCCAGAGATCTACAGCTCAGGTGGGGGAATCTGTCCATAGGACAACTATTAGTCGTGCACTGCACAAAGTTGACCTTTATGGAAGAGTGGCAAGAAGAAAGCCATTGTTAAAAGAAAACCATAAGAAGTCCCGTTTGCAGTTTGCCACAAGCCATGGGGGACACAGCAAACATGTGGAAGAAGGTGCTCTGGTCAGATGAGACTAAAATGGAAAACGCTATGTGTGGCGGAAAACTAACACTGCACATCACTCTGAACACACCATCCCCAGTGTCAAATATGGTGGTGGCAGCAACATGCTCTGGGGGTGCTTCTCTTCAGCAGGGACAGGGAAGCTGGTCAGAGTTGATGGGAAGATGGATGGAGCAAAATACAGGGCAATCTTGGAAGAAAACCTCTTGGAGTGTGCAAAAGACTTGAGACTGGGGCGGAGGTTCACCTTCCAGCAGGACAACGACCTTAAACATAAAGCCAGGGCAACAATGGAATGGTTTAAAACAAAACATATCCATGTGTTAGAATGGCCCAGTCAAAGTCCAGACCTAAATCCAATCGAGAATCTGTGGCAAGATCTGAAAACTGCTGTTCACAAACGCTGTCCATCTAATCTGACTGAGCTGGAGCTGTTTTGCAAAGAAGAATGGGCAAGAATTTCAGTCTCTAGATTTTCGTTCCACTTCTCACGTGTACACCACTTTGTATTGGTCTTTCACATGGAATTCCAGTAAAATTGATTCATGTTTGTGGCTGTAATGTGACAAAATGTGGAAAAGTTCAAGGGGGCCGAATACTTTTGCAAGCCACTGTAAAAGCCTGGTAGAACAAAATACTTTTCAACAGCAGGGCTGGGAGCCAGAGATTGAAAGGCCCACCCCCCTGAGTCTTTAGTTTTGCCTTGTACTTTAGCCATTACAGAACCTTGAAACACACTAGAGTAGCAAATATCTTTGTTTGTATATTGGTCTACTTTTGATTAATTTGTATATTCAGCCTAGTCTTTTGAATTGCATTGTCGTCAGTGAGGTGTTGACAGGTTTGTTATAGATCATACTGAGGAAAATGAAATCACATTCCCAAGGAATGCAGCAATGTCATCGATCAAGTACTACACTTTTAATTTTATTGATCACAGATTGTAAACTTTGTTGTTATACTAATTGGAACCACATTTCATCTATCCTATCCATTTTGTGTACCCACATAGTGCTTGCAGGGTCCAGCCTAAGCTCCAGTGATGATGCCATACCATTCTGCAATCTGCTGTTTCCGCCGAGGGCCAAGATTACAACCCAAATCCTCGACAAGTTTCTTGGGGGTTAAGAATGACCGCATCCACCTTAAATTTCTGTTCCCAATGAGGAGGTTGAAGGACGACCGGCATCTGCTTGAAGTTTATTTTCCAACAGGTGACTCATCCCTGCCTGTTCCTGCATCAAAACAGATGAAAAAAGAACGATTAGCTCCATATTATGTAGTTTCTGCAGTTCACGAAATACAAAGAAATGTAGCCATCCTTTCCTTTAGTTAAAACAAATCTTTGGAATCCCCATCTAAAACTTTGCAGTTCTGCCATACCGACTGCTCAGATTGGACTACCCCGTGATACTGGTAGACTGATTTCTTATAAAAACAACATTTATTAGTGTCTGCTTGATTTGGTGACAGCACGTTAATGTTAACTTTTGAGGGTTTATCTATTCATCACTTATATGGATTACTTTGCTTCTTGATGAAATTTGAGTAAAAACAAACACTTAAAAGGGAGGTATTATGCTTCTTCCAGGCAGATATTACCCTTCTATAGCACACTCTAATACAATTGTCACCCTAAGTCTTTTAAAGGTCTGTCATATATCCAAATCCACCTTAAAGAAATTTACTTCTGTATTGGATGCCTTGATTTTCGCCTGTGCCTCTCTAAGTCCCTCCTACTCTTTCTGACACTCCCCCTTCAGTTCGTCACATACCGTGCATCATCACAGCATGCACGGAGTCGGAAGAAAAATGCCACAAAAGACACGCAGCTGCAGCTGGTGTGTTATAATTACTGCACCTGGGACTCAGCCAGAGTTGTGTGAGGTGGGGAGGTGCAGGGGAGCTCTGCAGGGGCGAGGCTCTAGGCTGAGTATGTAAGGCCGGAGGAGGAGATGGGCGGAAAAGGCGGGAATAGGTGGGAGCAGGCGTTTCAGCATCCCCGAGAACTACCCCCGAGAACTACCAGCAGAGACTCAAAGATTACACTTTCTAATGAGTGAATGGGTCAGAGCAACAATTCAGGTATGTTTTTAATGAGGGAAAGACAGGTTCTCATGATATCAAGCTTCAGAAAGTCCATTTTGCATAATACCCCCCTTTAAGGTAAGGTTTAAAACTCAACTGGAAAGTCTGAAAGCCTCAAAATACAATAAATTCTGTACATGCATTCATGATTCAACATCACAAGCCTCTCTAGGCAGATGGTAATAATGTACATTCCTAGGGCCTGATTTATCAATATTCCAGATAAAGAGCGCAAAATGTCGTGTACCGCAAAACAATTGCACCAGTGGTTTGTCTTTTTTGGGGGGTTTATCTACGATGTTTGATGCTAAATTCATTACAGGCGCAAAGCGCAGTATTTAAATGCGCCCGCTGTGTGTGCCAGACTTTCTGGCCCTGCACTGCCCCACAGCCAGAGAGGGGGGGAATAAGTGCAGCGGATTCATGAAGCGTCATAACTGTCTGTATGTGACTGTTAGAGAGTTACTAGAATGTGTGTGAATGATATTTTTGGTTTGTCATTATTAAATTTTATGCAAACTTTAACTACATGCGCAGCTCGCTGCTCCATGCAGGCGCCATATTCCAGAGACAGCAGGTGCAGACGTGTTCAGTGAGCAGTGAGTTATGATGCGTCTTTGGAAAAAAAAGGGGGGAAATCAATATCACTGTCAGGTTTATGGCCATTAGAGTGTTAAGTACTATTAGGGTAGAATGTGTGTGAATGATATTATTTTTTTGTCAGTAATAAACGTATGTTGAATCGTGGTGACGCAAAGTTAAGACATGCCTTTTGGAGGCAGTAAAAATAGGACCAAAAACAACCGCCGCACAATTTAAGTTTGATAAATCACACTGCATGTGGAACGGCTACTTATTTTCATGTTCTTTTCCCAATATTTTGCGCCTTCTGACAGAAATGCCCACATTGCATATTCATCAAAGTCAAAAGTGCAAAAAGGATTGCACGGATCTTGCAGGTTTAACAGGCACAGTCCTCCATGCGCCTGCTTAGAAAATCACCTGTTGCATGTTTTTGCGCCTGCTCTGAGGTTTGCACATGTTTTAAAAAGCACAATCCTTTGATAAATCATGCCCTTAGTATTTTTTTCAGGAGAATGAAGTATATTTTAAAAAGTTAAATACCCAACCCTGGCTTACATCTGGTCAGTTCTCAAGAGGTTCCTGGCAACTGGTTCTCCACTTGCAGCTCCAGAAAAGTCTAGGCCCTTGCCTGAAACATCCTCCTGATCTCAAGATATATCTTTCAAAGTTATTTTGTAACCCCTGTGGGCTCTAGATCAGCAGATCTCTAGAGCTTCCCAAACAATATGTGCAGCCCTTAGAATGGCATCTGGGCCAACCAAAAGAAATAAGGTCTCTAGTCGTTGGTCCAGCCCCCCAGCTGAACTCATTGCCAGGCTGATTTTTAGCCATGTGCCTAAAATCTCTGGCTGACCAGGCTGCCAGCCTGATAATTCTGTGTCATCGGGTTGGTCTCTAAGTTGCCTGAATGAACTCTTTTCTATTACATAACCTAACACTGATTTGAATTCGGGTTCTAAAAACACATTTTACACAAGTTTTAATCATTTTTGACATTTTAATGTGTATGAGTGTTCTAATAGTAATTATAGTTAGCAGGGCTTTTGAGGGCTTTTTTGCTGCTTACATAATTGGTAAATGTAAGTCAGAGGCATGATACTATCTAAATGCTAAAATAAACAATTATAATAAAAAAGTCACAATTAACTATTCTGTCTGATTGCATCCACTTCTTACTTCTGCTAAAGGCAGGTTGTTTTTTCCCCCAAAAAAACAAGTCTTTTAGTAAAGGTTGCATGTGAAAGACATTGTCATTTCAGTTGGTTGGCTGTTGGCAGTAGCTGAGGCATACAGTATAACTAGAAAATCCATTGAGCATGCTGTGCTAGAGAATGCTGCAATGATCACCACTGAGAAGCATCATTGCTTGCCTATTCTGCCATGCTTTTACATTGTTTCTTATCCTTTCTTTCTTATTGCCAGGGGATTAAGTGATGCCTCATACCCCATGCCAGGGCCCTTCTCAAAACAAACCATTCATAAACAGAAAAGGCAATCAGGCAAATGCAGTTAGCACACAAAAAGAAGTGAATGCTTGTGTATCGACTGTGAAAATACATTTTAAGACTCACTGTGCTTGTTAGAGAAATCCAGGGCATGAATATTCATTTACCCAAATTTTCTTTCAGTGTGTGTTTTAATTTTTCACATTATGTTTGCGCTTCACAGACACAATAGGAAAAGTAAATCTTCCAGAATCTCCATTGCTTTCTTTTGCATTGGCATGATTCCATCAACATTTAGTTACATTATGTAGGTAAACAAAGTATTAAAATCTTGTCAATGTCCACTGTTGTAAAGTTAAATGTTCCTTATTAAGTTGTTGTTTTGACTGTTATTAATTTCAAGCTCCGAACCCGAGCATAAAAATGTATGCTCTACCCCAGCTGGGAAACAAAGCAGTCTCTGAATGCCAGTTCGTTTAATGAATGAGGATGTTTTGTAGACACATTATTGCTAAACTCATTCATGCTTCCTTGAAAACAGTCCTCTGATGACTCCCACACAAGTCCTGTAGGCAAAAAAGGATAATTTGAAATGTCTTTTTTATAACCGTTGTCTCCCTCTTAACATAATTTTAATTTATTTAAGTGCATTTATTTTTTTGTAGTTTGAAGAAAAGCAGACTACATTCACCAATGTGATAGTGCTAATGGTTATTTAGTATCTGAGTTCATTTTTCTTTCACTGCTTTGTGCCATTTTCTCCATATATTATTTCATGCAACCAAAACGGTATCATCTTTTAATTGATCTTAGGTAAAGAAAAATTAACATGATAAAAAAGTCCAAAGCACCAATAATTTATAATTACAATTATTATTGCCAAAATACCACCTGTTGAATGGACTTGGACATCTATTGCAAAAAACAATGGGTCAGCACCTAGGAGAACCTCAACACTACAGGAAGTCATCACCAGATCTTCTGACTAAGTTTCACACTTCCTGCTGAAACTCTTCAGTTGTTAATCTCTAAAGCAAATTTATCTAGTGCTTCCTTATTCTTCTACAGATCCTCACCACAAAAGTACTTCTGGACTCTCATGCAAAAAAATGTCACTGGACCTTCTTTCAATGCTTAGGAGTCTGAACCAGAGAAACCTCAAGAGCCATCAATCCAAACAGTTTGTAATAAACAGTTAAACTGCCACCAAGCCTAGGAGCTTTTGGGTCCACAAGTTTATTTTATGACACATTGTTATTGATGTTCATCAGGTATCTGAAACATTGGCAGTAAACAGCACCATCCAAAAGTAATGGCCACTCTGTTAAAAATGTAAATAAAATACATTAATCTTTCATTAGCATAATCTCACAGAGAAAACAATTTTACAATTTTATAAAATTTATTCAGTACAACCAATGTTAAGTAGTATTTTGCTTTATGTGAAAGCATATTTACCATGATCATTGTGTACCCCAGTCATTATTACTTTATGCAAACACCCCCCCCCCCCCCCCCCCCCTATCAGCCCATAGTCTTCTATAACATTTCACAAGGTTGAAACATACAGATTAAGGGATCTTTCCTCCTTGCGAAATCACTAGATTCACTAGATAACTAGATTGTCCCCAGTCTTTGATGCTCCCTTATCTATTTTTCACTTAAGTTGTCACGCTGCCCTATTTACTCCTCCTCATCATTGTCCTCACCTGTCTCTCCAATCAACCACACCTGATCCTCCTTACCTTCTGCCTTTAAAGCCCGTCACTTCCCTTCACTCAGCGCCGGATCATTGTCTTCATGGTGTGTTGTCCTGCCATCTCGTTCCTGCCCGATGTCCGGTCTCTTCGTTCCTGCTGTCACCACCACCACCATCATCATCACTTTAATAAACATCCTGCACCTTTCTCGGTGTCTGCGTTTGTGTCCTTACTCCAAACACATCCTGATAGAATGATCCAGCCGTAAAGATGGACCCAGCACTTGCCCGGGAGATCGCCGCCCTACGCCAGGACGTCTGGGCCAACCTGGCCAAACTCACGGCCTCTCTTCACCTTCCTGTGCATGTCTCCGGAGCTGAGGAAATTCTTGGGGTGCTCCCTCACTTCAAGAGTGTCTTCTCCGCTCGAGATCTCGCCGCACTGCGGAGTGAGGCGGAGAGGGTTCGCCTGGAGGCGTTGGATCAGATCATCGGTCCGCCCTCTCTGCCTCCACCATCTGGCCGCAGGCGGTAGTCCCTCCGAGCTGGAATTTCCGGGAGCGGGGAGCAGAGCGCCGCTCCCTCATGGACCACCAACGTCGGCTGCATCTCCGCGCTGCACGCACCACCGGTTTTCTCCCCCGCTGTCTTCGGCCCTCCTCCAGCTGGCTCACCGGGAGCTCCTCACATCAGGGAAGAGGAGCTGTTTGAGTTTTTTCATGGGGACAAGATGGCCTACCTCTGCTCCAGGGGGGATCCAGCGCCTTGCCGCATATGGCGATGCCACCGAGATGGGGCCGCTTCCGGGGAGGAAGTCAGAGCTGTACTTTCGCCTCTGGTCCTCCCTGCTCTGATCTGCGCACCGGCTCCGCCCAGTCCCTCGGCATTTGGAAACCAAACAGGACAACACCATCAGAGATCCTCCACCATGCATAACAGTTGATGTGTGAAGCTTTTTCACAAGTATTTTTTTTACTTTATGCCAAACCCAACTGTTGCTGAAAGCACATTGTTTTTCTAATATGAACAAATAACACATATATAGTTATAACTCCCAGAAGTCAGTTGTTCAGCTACTCCATACATTAATGTTTGTGAAGATATGACAAAACATTATGTTTACCATCATACTTTATAGTGAAAGGGTATGAATCTAGATAGTTTGAGTGCATTTTGTTGGGGATTTGACTGCCCCCAGAAGCACTCCCTTCTCTGCTAATTTTTCACAGTGAGCTTTTAAAATGTTTTTCCTTCTTTAACCATTTTCCTCACTGTTTGTGAAGACAAGTTAAAATTGTCCTGCTTGTTTGTCATACTTCCAGTTGTTTTTACCTTTGCGATGATTGCTCTGACTGTAGATATAGGTGAATGCCAGAGTATATGTTTGCTTCTTGCCATTTACTATCTTATGAGGATCATTTAGTCATATTCCTTAAATCAGTATATTATTGAAAAGTTTATTTATTTTAGTAACTCAATTCACTAGGTGAAACAGATCATATAGATTAATTACACACAGACTGTTTACAAGCCTTTATTTCTGTGGTTGGATTTTCCAATTCTGCTACAAAATATTACATTAAAAATAAAAATAATTCATTTTTAATACAGAAATGTGGACTTCATAATAAATACGTTTAATCATTTCTTTTAATCTGACCAATAAGCATAATCAGAATGCATATTCTAATTCATTGTGAATGACTGACTGAATGAATGAAAGAATGAATGAATGAATGCATACTTGTATTACCTATTAAATTAAATACTTAATGGAGTAAGGCATAAATTAGGCATACGTTTCACTTTCATTTAATAAAATTATTATATGACCTAATAATTATTACGCTACTGATTTTTTTTTTTAAGTGAAGTGTTTTCCTACCTGAATAAAAGTACTCAAATAAAAAGGACCATTGAATTTTTTCAAATATATGTATATAATCATGGTACTGGAATAAAGATTGTTTTTCTTTATGGCTTTTTGCAAAATTTTTACAAGGTGTGCCAATAATTGTGGAGGCTGCTAAATCTGTCTCTGATGCCAAGAAAGCTAATTTAAGCATTTAAAATGTAAGTGGTTATTTCGGTATTCAGATTCCTTTAACAAAACTGGGTTTCTTACCTATTAACATTCAACATATTGCAGCACTAAAAATATCTTTAAAACTTTTCTATGAAAAAAGATTCACTCCAGCTTTGCTAAAGATGTGCACTGGCTTTATTTCAACAAACACCCATGCCTCTATTTCTGTGCAGGTGCAAACCCAGCAGGGGTGCAAATGCTGGCATTATGCCATTTTTATTCATAAAAGTCCATTTTTCTTTCTCCATCTGTGCTTGCATGGTATTTTTGATGCTCATTGAACCCTGCATCTTTTAATGGGTACTGAGCAAAAGTGCAAAAGCACTTCCATCTGCTCACACCACCTCATCTCAGAATTGCAAGGAATAAATGTTTATTTTTTTCTTGGAAGCCCACACATGACCACTCTAAGACAGAACTTTAATTTTCTTTATTTCTTTAACTGTATTCTATTTTGTGAAGCACGTTGGGCAGCATTTGCTGTAGTAAATGTGCTATAGAAATAAAGTTGACCTTGACTTTATTTCTGCAGGGAATAATTGATATTGACAAACTTGAAAAAATGTATCAAAGATTAAATGTAAATATTATATTGACTAATATATTGTTACAATTTTTTAGACTTTCACATAATTTTGTTAATCTTTAAACAATTTCCAATGTACAGTTCAACATTATTCATACCCATGGCAAATTCAGATTTAAAGTTAACAAAGAAAATTGTTTCTGATAGGAAATGACACTCAATCTTTTTAAGAACTGGCTCTCCCAAAAAAAAAAACTGGAATTCCCATCCCTAGAATTCAGTAATGGCGGCGCTCGACTGAATATGAGAGGGAGAAGGGCGAGGGGGAGGGCGGGCTTCCTGCAGCATAGGTCTGTGATGTTTATATATGGTATATCCTGCGCCGACTTGACGTCAAGTCGGCCAGAAATTAAAATCACATATTTGAGTGCGCGTGCACGTTGGCTGGTTGACGAACCCAGGGGTAAACAAATGCTTAATTTTTAAATATCGGCTTCCCGGCCAGTGTAATCGTTAAGCAATCATAACATAAATTTTTTCTCGTGGAAAACTGAAAATTACAGATCATAACTCCTTAAAGAAAGTTCTCCCTGTCATTGGGTTTGATCTGATTCAAATAGTGAACTCATCCCTCCTGTCATGTATCTTCCCCCAGGCATTATTAAACCACTGCTAAAGAATAATAATCTGGACATGTTAATGCAGAACAATAGGCCAATCACTAATCTTCCATTAATCCTTAAGATTATTGAAAAAGGTGTGTTTCAGCAGTTAAATAGCTTCATAACAATGACCAACCGCTTTGATGTTTTTCAGTCTGGTTTCCATGCTCACCACAGCACTCAGACTGCCCTCGACAAAGTTTTCAATGAAATCCACACAAATACCGACTGTGGTAGAACCACAGTGCTGGTTCTGTTGGACTTCAGTGCAGCACTTTAACACTGTAGATCATGATTTCTGGTACAGTACTTGGCTGGTTCGAGTCTTACCTAAAGAACAGGGACTTCATTGTTTCAATACGAAACTTTTTATCAGAACGAACAGAAATTACATGTGGGGTGCCCCAGGGCTCCATACTGGGGCCCCTCGTATTTAATATCTACATGCTCCCACTAGCCCAGATTATAACAACCAATAAGATTAGCTATAATAACTATGCAGATGATACTCAGCTCTACATTACAATGTCACCAGGTGACTTTGAACCCATCCAAACCCTAAGTAAATGCATTGAGCAAATAAATGGATGGATATGCCATAATTTTCTCCAGCTGAACAGAAACAAAACAAAAGTAATTAGTTTTGGACCCAAAGAGGAAAGATCAAGAGTCAGCACACAGCTTCTGTTAGTACAGCTAGAAACTACTGATCAGGCCCGAAATCTAGGTGTAGTAATGGACTCAGACCTGAACCTTCAGGGTCACATAAAGGCAATAACAAGGTCAGTCTTCTATCACCTGAAGAACATCTCTAGGATTAAATGACTGATGACCTCGAAAAACTCATCCATGCGTTTATCTTTAGTCAGATTGATTACTGCAACAGCATTCTCACAGGTCTGCCTAAAAACTCAATTAGACAGCTGCAGCTAATACAGAACACTGCTGCTCGTGTCCTCACTAGAACCAGGAAAGTACAGCACATCACCCTAGTTCTAAAATCCTTACACTGGCTCCCTGTAGCTCAGTGAATAGACTTCAAATTACTTTTAGTAGTTTATAAATCATTTAATGGTTTAGCACCAAAGTATATTGAAGAGCTACTGTTACCGTTGAATTCCAGTCTATCATCATCCCTAGGATTAGAACCAAACATGGAGAAGCAGCTTTCCATTTCTATGCTCCTCTAATCTGGAACACATTTCCAGACAACTGCAAAGCTGCTGAAATACTGAGTTATTTAAATCATAACTAAAAACTCATCTGTTTAGAGCTGCCTTTAAGTAATGTTTTCATGTATCATGTTTTGTGTGTGCTTCATTCTTTATTGATGTTTTTACTTTATATGCTTTATCTGTGTTTTACTACTATTTTTACCCCCTAATCATGTAAAGTACCTTGAATTACCTTGTTGAAAGTGTGCTATGCAAAAAAAATTCCCTTGCCTTGCCTATGAAGCAAAGTGAAGATCACACTGAATCCTGCCATGTTTATACTTTACATAGATGTATGCTTTACTTTTACATTAATGAGGCTCCTTGTCTTCATGTAAATAAAGGTAGATGAAACAGAGTTGGTTCAGGTCACTGACTCAGGACTGAATAAATTAGCAGCCCTTATTAAGTGGTGGAAAAAAATCAACTAATTGTCGCCGACCCCATTACATTTGAACAGCAGTGACAATTTTTTTTTTTTAAGATAACATCAAAAGCTTAACTGTGAAAGCCCCAACAAAGCAACATTGATGATTGATGCTGATTTGTTGACAATACTGTAAGAGTCATGACTGTAATTGGATGAGGTCATGAGTGTAATTATCTGATTGTTCAATTTAATAACAGCCATTGCTGTACTGTTGACCCTTAACAAGAACCTTTAGTAAAATCAGCTCAACCACGTTCAAATGAAGGCATTGTTAACAGTTCATTACCTAAACATTCTGGACTAGTTTGACAGCATACCATTATTTAACTCTGTAATTTATAATATCTTGTCTAAAATTGTTTAAAAACTGTTTGAGTCTGTGGGATTGCTGGCGGATTGGTGTTTTTTTCCCTCACCTCTTTCTTCCTGCAGGGTGTGACAGACAGGTCCTGGTCCAGCTACAGCTCATCAGAAGTAATCAGGAGGTGGTTCAAGAGGGGGAGCGGTTACTTGAGGCAGACCCCAGATGGTTGAACTCTTTCAAAGGGTAATCAGGCCACCTCTAGTTCGTAGATAGCCGTGAACAGTTAGTCACAGTGTTTATGCTCTTCTTCGCAGTTCCTCCGCCAAAACCAGTACCAGTTCCTCCTGGTGATCCATCTAGCACCGGTCCCCCACCAGCCTACAACGAATAACAGTATTCACTTCTCCATCCACCATCTACCTACCACCTTCTCAAAGGATCCATTTACCTTCCCAGGGCATCTCCAGCCCCAGCTCACAGTAAGCTCTCCGTCTGCTCCTTCAGCTTTTCATGATCATTCTCACCTGATCCTAATACTCACCCTCCTTCCAGTTCCCGTGTGGTCAATCCTGGGTTCCCCCCGGTCTACAGCTCCCGATCCGTCCAAGCTTCAAATAAACATTCTCAAAACATATTCCCTGTTGTGCGTGGCTGTGTTTGCTCCAGAGTATCTCAAAAACCAACCATGACAAAAACAGATATGTTGTCATGGTGATATCATTTACCAATTAGCATATAATTTATGTTATCATGGCATGTGTAACCTTACATTACCTATGTCAGCTAATTTACATCATTCTTTTTCTCTCTTCTTGTGGTATTTTTTATAGTGAAGTAACAAACATAGTTGCTCTAATTAGCATATTAGGGTTAGCCATTAGAAGTGGAATGAGTCAAGAAATTTGACTAAATGGTCCAATAAACAATAACATCAGGCTGAAAAAATACCTCTCAGTTCAATCTATTAGTTTGAATTATTATGCAATAAGGTTCGAGTTTATAATGATACAAGCCAAAGGCATTATAAAAAAGCTCAGGCTTTAAAGTGTAACAGACCCCCAAATCAACTTTTTTTGCTGATAAACTGTATAAATTAGTGTCTAACAGTGCTGCTTACACCTCTGGTTATTATTTTTGGTATTCAAGTGCATCTTAGTAAAAACATACATTTTCTGCCTAAAACCGTCACTCTGGCGTCCTCTTTAGGTTAAAATTCTATACTGCACTTGAAGTTGAAACAGGAATTGCTATTCACTCTGCGGTGAGGGCTGACGTCAGCCACCCTGCTGCTGTGGAGCATAAAAGAAGCAGAGCCTCCGATCACCCCTCCTCCACAGAACCTCCCTCCCTTTCTTCTGGTGAAGGAAATGGAGAGAAACACTCCAAAAAAAAAAGCATTGTTAAGTTCGAAGTTCTCAAACTCAGCTTTAGTCATGAATGCTTCCACATACAGCGTTGATGAAAGCACAATGTTTAGGAGGCTTTTATAGCTGAAGCCCATTGAGATTCATCATGGCAGTTCATGTGGTGAATTCATTTCAGTCATACATTCGTTTTATGGCCTTGTATAAGATTATATTGCTGAATATTTGCATATAGGCAAGGCAATTTTATTTAAATAGCACACTTTCAACAGCAAGGTAATTCAAGGTGCTTTACATGATTATGGGGGAAAATAAAAATAGCAGTAAAACACGGACAAAGCATATAAAGGTAAAACAGCAATAAAGTACGAGGCACACACAAAACATATGATACATTAAAACATTACTCAAAAGCAGCTCTAAACAGATGAGTTTTATGAACTCAGTGTTGCAGCAGCTTTGCAGATGTCTGGACGTTTGTTCCAGATTAGAGGAGCATAGAAACTGAAAGCTGCTTCTATACAGGATAACTGCTGGGATCAACAATAAATCCATGTACAACTTGTGGTCAAGAACAATACCTATGTTCTGCTTTCATTAGGTAGGCATTGTTTACTACAGTCTAATTTTTTTACCAAGTTGTTTGATGACAGCATACACACAGCAGTGTCTTGTGTTTTAAATGGTTTGATTATGTGTGGATGATTTATAGTAGGCTACATTGCGGCTCTGTCACTTCTGCATGCATGGGTGCTCTCTGAGTACTTTGGGATCTTCCTACAGAAAAAAATAAATGCATCCACTCTAAACTGTCGTCAGAGATGACTGTCTTCATTCAGTCTTGTCGGTCTTGTGTATCTATCTCTAACCTTGTAAGGTACTGACAGTCTGCCCCCCTGTTTATCCTTTCATGTATGATGTTTTTGGTTTATGATTCCAATACACAAACACAATGAGGAACCATATGTAATATTGAGGGTTTTTTGAATCAATGTGTTGGTGGGAGTTCAGCCTCAGTTAAAGTAGCCCTGGAAGTAGATAGAAACAGCTTAGAATGGCTCAAGTGGGTTTATGGTGATATATTAAGAATTGATTGTTTTTTTCATGTGTCCTGGTAGGTCGCCAGCATGAAGGAAACACTGAGGACGTTAAGATGTCTGCACAGGCGGAGATGCAATAAATAGCATTGGGCAAGACTTTAGTATTTCTCAAACACAAATGCAGAAGCAAGAACAACTTCCCCAGGTGATAATTGTTTGTGATTGCAGACAGATATGTGTGATGGAAGTGGATCAGAGTTGGAGGATTAGCAGTGAGCTTTTCTATGCTTTAAACTTGAATTTGTCAGCAAGACTTGAGCCAAGTAGCCACCTGATAATCAAGGGTACTCCAGTGAAAGCTGCAAGGGAAATCCATGCTTCAGAGAAACTCACAAAAAGTTCAGATGACTAACAAGGCTAGATTACTGCTACATATGGACATATCTAGTAAAGCAAGAACATCTCACTGGTTCTCCTATACCCCTGATGAGACAACCAGCTGCAGGGGATCATGCTAACTCTCTGGAACATCCCTATCCTTGGAGGAGGCAGCAGCACAGAGAGGGAAGGACAGAGTAGGATGAGAAAGACAGCAAACAGACAACCACTCCTGGACCATGCCATTAACAAAGCTCTGACTCTAAACAAGATTAACTGCATATAAATAATGGACAGACAATTTAGCATATGAACCTGTGCTTGTCAAATTAAGTTAGTTAGAAAAAAATCTCTTGCCTGACAAGTGGTTTGTGGTTGGGATTTATTTAATTTTTTGTAGGTTGAGCATTGCATATTTACTTTGTTAAAAAAAAAAAATATTTAAAGGACCAGAAAATTGGATACCATCAGTCACAGAGGACAAACAAAATTAAGCATGGGTCACATCGTTTCAACAAATTTAAGTAATTTGAGACTGGTTCAATTCTAAAAGTCATCACATGTTCATGATACTCATTTCATAAAGCTGTGCTGTCTGCTAGTTGTGTATGGCAACCCCCGGGGACTGTTGCTTTAGACTTCAAGAAAAGAGGCATATGGCAACGTTAACATGCAAGCATCCCTATGCTAATGCAGTTTTCCCTCTGTCTGCAGAAGGTGTTTCTCTTGTCACTGGCAGTATTATACATCAGAAATCAGCTTATGTACTGCAGGTGTGCCTTAATACTCAGCAGATCTTCTGTGCCTTATACCAGGATTAGAGGTTGTTTTGATTAAGTAAGCTTTAGGTAACTTGAGGGATAACAGTCTGCAGATGCCACTTGCTTACTTCTTGAGATTTAAAGTTGGGTGACAAGAGGAAAACTAAACATTCCTATTGTATGGTGGGTGTTTGAATGATATTTTTTGAGATGCAGAAAAATGTCATGGCTTGTGACCACTTACAGTACAGAATTGTTATTCCATCTGCTTTTGAAATATATCTCAGAGCATGTTTGAAACAACTCAATGATGAAGTACAAAGAAGAAGCAACCTTTTCTTCTTTTGAGTAATATGACATGCATGGTTCCTGTTAGCCCTCATACCCCTTGTAATTTACAAGAGTGTTGTGCTTCCTATGTTCTGTGCAGAGTAGTTTTGCAATCCTGTTTTGTTTTGTATCTGCGATACCTGCTCTTGGCGGCCAATAAGTTTTTCAATTCTACAGCTGCATTTTCTTTTAGTAGCTTAGAGTTATTAAAATGTTTTTTAAATTACCTTTAAACTAATCATGCTATAATGATAAAGCCTGATATGTGACACTTTTGTGCAACATTGCATCAATATGCTCACTGTAAACGTATATTTAAACTATGAACAGAACGGGAAAATAAAAAATATATATATATATTTGTCCCATGTTTGTTGGATTATGAATCCCCTCTGCAATCAATAAAGGACTTTTGAATTTGAATTGTGAGGACCAAAACACAGGGAGGAGGAAGGCAGAGGGCTAATATTGTGGATTTATACAAAGAAGACAGGCCTGCAGCAGGTGGTACTTGAGAAAGGTGTTGCTACTGCCATGGAGAAGATGGCTCCTGCTGCGGTCCTTTGGGAACCCTGCAATATGCATGGTCAAACCAGCCCTGTTGTAACCATGGATGGCCACAGGGTATTGGGCGAATTATAATAATGTGGGTTTGTTAAATGAAAATTAAAAAAAATATATAAACTGAAAACAAGAAAAATAGAAACCACGTACAGCAGAAGAACCAAGATGTTAACAGATCCATTCAGAACAAAGTGATTGAAAGAAAGAGCATATGTACTAGGAAATGGGATTAATGGAACAATGAACAGGTGTGTCTTAACTGAATGTAAAAATGAATGTTTTAAAGATACAATGGTATCTCTAAATGAATCTCTAAATTTGAATATCTCTGAATATGATCTACAGTGGGGCTAAAAAGTGTTTATCAATTGTGCAAGTTCTCCCATTTAAAAAGATGAGAGAGACCTGTAATGTTCATCATAGGTACAGTACAGGTCCTTCTCAAAAAATTAGCATATTGTGATAAAGTTCATTCTTTTCCATAATGTAATGATAAAAATTAAACTTTCATATATTTTAGATTCATTGCACACCAACTGAAATATTTCAGGTCTTTTATTGCTTTAGAACTGATGATTTTGGCATACAGCTCATGAAAACCCAAAATTCCTATCTCAAAAAAATACCATATTTCATCCGACCAATAAAAGAAAAGTGTTTTTAATACAAAAAAAGTCAACCTTCAAATAATTATGTTCAGTTATGCACTTAATACTTGGTCGGGAATCCTTTTGCAGAAATGACTGCTTCAATGCGGCGTGGCATGGGGGCAATCAGCCTGTGGCACTGCTGAGGTGTTATGGAGGCCCAGGATGCTTCGATAGCGGCCTTAAGCTCATCCAGAGTGTTGGGTCTTGCGTCTCTCAACTTCCTCTTCACAATATCCCACAGATTCTCTATGGGGTTCAGGTCAGGAGAGTGTGCAGGCCAATTGAGCACAGTAATACCATGGTCAGTAAACAATTTACCAGTGGTTTTGGCACTGTGAGCAGGTGCCAGGCCGTGCTGAAAAATGAAATCTTCATCTCCATAAAGCTTTTCAGCAGATGGAAGCATGAAGTGCTCCAAAATCTCCTGATAGCTAGCTGCATTGACCCTGCCCTTGTTAAAACACAGTGGACCAACACCAGCAGCTGACATGGCACCCAAGACCATCACTGACTGTAGGTACTTGACACTGGACTTCAGGCATTTTGGCATTTCCTTCTCCCCAGTCGTCCTCCAGACTCTGGCACCTTGATTTCCGAATGACATACAAAATTTGCTTTCATCCAAAAAAAGTACTTTGGACCACTGAGCAACAATCCAGTGCTGCTTCTCTGTAGCCTAGGTCAGGCGCTTCTGCCGCTGTTTCTGGTTTAAAAGTGGCTTGACCTGGGGAATGCGGCACCTGTAGCCCATTTCCTGCACACGCCTGTGCACGGTGGCTCTGGATGTTTCTACTCCAGACTCAGTCCACTGATTCCGCAGGTCCCCCAAGGTCTGGAATTGGTCCTTCTCCACAATCTTCCTCAGGGTCCGGTCACCTCTTCTCGTTGTGCAACGTTTTCTGCCACACTTTTTCCTTCCCACAGACTTCCCACTGAGGTGCCTTGATACAGCACTCTGGGAACAGCCTATCTGTTCAGAAATTTCTTTCTGTGTCTTACCCTCTTGCTTGAGGGTGTCAATGATGGCCTTCTGGGCAGCAGTCAGGTCGGCAGTCTTACCCATGATTGCGGTTTTGAGTAATGAACCAGGCTGGGAGTTTTTAAAAGCCTCAGGAATCTTTTGCAGGTGTTACGAGTTAATTAGTTTATTCAGATGATTAGGTCAATAGCTCGTTTAGAGAACCTTTTCATGATATGCTAATTTTTTGAGATAGGAATTTGGGGTTTTCATGAGCTGTATGCCAAAATCATCAGTTTTAAAACAATAAAAGACCTGAAATATTTCAGTTGGTGTGCAATGAATCTAAAATATATGAAAGTTTAATTTTTATCATTACATTATGGAAAAGAATGAACTTTGTCACAATATGTTAATTTTTTGAGAAGGACCTGTATACCTCAACTATGAGAGACAAAATGAAAAGAAAAAAAAACAGAAAATCACATGGTCTGATTTTTAAATAATTTATTTGCAAATTATGGTGGAAAATAAATATTTGGTCAATAACACAAGTTAATAATTTGCAAATAAATTCTTAAAAAATAAGAACATGTGATTTTCTTGATATATTTTTCTCATTTTGTCTCTCATAGTTGAGGTATACCTATAGATGAAAATTACAGGCCTCTATCATCTTTTTAAATGGGAGAACTTGCACAATTGGTGGCCAAGTAAATACTTTTTACCCCACTGTATTCTGGAGTTCGTGCATGAATTTTCCAAACAGGTTATCTTTGCACACAAATGTGACAGACAGTTATGACAAGCACTCTAGCCAGCCTGCAAAATTTGGGCATGCATGCATGCATCCATCTGTATGTCCATCCATCCCTTCATCCAAGGGGAAGGATGAAGGGGGGGTGAATATCTCTTGCAGCCAATATTGGCCCTTTTTCACTAGTACCTACTCAGCCTGACTTGGCCCGGGTTTCATGGCTTTTCCACAAGCAGAAGTCAGGGTGATGCGGGCCGAGCCGATCACATTTTTAGTACCAACTTTACTGTGGTTCCATCAAGGCCAAGCAGGGACTAAAAAGCAACGTCAGATGGCTGTCGGTCACTGATTGGCTAGAGCAGTGGTTCCATAAGGGATGGGCATTGCAGGCACTGCAGCAGAGAAACGGAGAAAGCTTAAGTCCGATAACCACACCATAAAGAACCACAATGGAGAAGCAGGTCAAGCTGAAAAACTTGGAAGTAGTTAGAGCAATCTGTAGTATGCCATTTTTATTTTTAATAACTGCACAGTAATTCAATCCCTAATGTACATATAGTAATCTTAACTCTTTAGGCGCCAGTTATAAATAAAATATATTCAATTTTGATATCACTATTTCAAAAGGTTGTAGCTTGAATATAGTTAGATAAAGGCATACTGTAAATGAGAAACATCTTCATATTAGATTTGGGCGATGTCCCCAAAACTGGCAGTTGACGATGTTTACAGTATAACATCGCGATGACTTTTTTTTTTTTTTTACTTTATCTCTTTACATAGGCCTAAAGAAAAATTCTACTTAAAAAGTAGGAAAAAAAATAATTTCCTAAACTGTACTTTCGCTACTTTACTATACTAATACCTCATAAGTTATAATGCGTTACGTTATAAGTTGTAATACATTTCACACAGCTGCATGAATCACTGAGAGCGTTAATGAAGTGGCCACTTCTAAATGGGCCCCACTGTACTCACCCAGGCTTTTCAATACTGGCACTCGGTTTCACGTAAGGGGAAAACAATACTGATAAACCAAGCTGTAAAGCACAACAATTTATTTTTGTGGTGATGCCAAAAAGTTAAAAAAAGAAATAAAACTTAATGTCCGGATTTTTTCCTCAGTCACCCATAAGGAAGGAGGTCTTTGTATCAGGATCCACCTACTACTCCAGGTCGTTCTCCACCCAGGTAAAAGCCTTAAAATGCGTTCTTCCCACCGAGCAGCTCCACGACGTCCCCTGTGTCGGCTGACAGCTGATCTCTTTTGACGCTCTCACGTCTCCACCCTCTGCGTGCTACGCCCCCCTTCATCCAAAAACAGCTGGAAAACAAAAGGCAGGCACCAATATCCGTGAACCCTTGACTCAGTGCGCATAGCGCAAGTTGGGCGGCGAACCTTACTCGCTTCTCAAAACACAGGTGAAACGGTACTCACAGGCGAGGCATGTAGTTATCTGCCTCGCACTGCCTGTCTGCCACTCGCAGTTTTGGTGGAGACGTGTGCGCCAGTCATTGCTCGTGGTGTTCCGGCCAGTGAGTTGCGTCCTTGCTGTTCTGCCTTAGCTCCTTTTATGTGCAGCCTAACAAGTTTTTGTGCGCAAGTTTTTGCACACCTGTAACCAGACCCGGCGCCAGGGCAATTTCGCTGGGGGAGACACAGCTTATTTTGGGGGGGCACAGTTTTTTATTTAACCCGTTAACGTTTTTACGTCCTGTTGGCAGTGTGTTAAATATTTTCGGGTCAAAATCAATGTATATATTCATATTATACATAATTTTAAAAGGGTCTGGCTGAGGTAGGTTCCGGAGTTTTACCGCATGATCGCTCTGTTCTAGATCGGTGGTCAGAATGTTCGGTTGAGCCACTGTCACGATCATACTGTGTATGTGAGTGAGCCATCTTCCTTTATAGAAGATCATTGTTGCTCAGTGGGAGCTGTGGTTAAGTCACGCTGATTCAAAGGGAAATGAGCAGAAGTCACCAAACGACCAGCTTTGTCAAAATAAGATTTGCTCGCAAACCACTTAATAACAATAGCATAGAGAAAACACAGCAATAAGCCCTGCTTCTTCCATGTCGATTTTCTTATTTTTCTGCTGCCTTGATCAGTGACGCTACTCGCTGCTGAAACTGTCCTGATACACTCAGAAAGAAAAATAATGTCCAACTCACCATTCTTAGCTGCGCCTGCACATCCACAGAGCCATCATCTCGAACAAAAACAATATTTTTGCATCCAGTTCATGTACTCCAATAAAGTACTTAGTCTGCAAGTCTTCCTCAATCCAACTCTGCCGCTAAAACCCTTTGTAAATTCCATTTGCATGTATTTCTCTGAATGTTTACATCATGACTATCAGTTAGCATGCTCTTAATAGCACGCTTCTTCTTCTTCTTGATAATTATTTACGGCTGGCAAACAACGCATTGGTGAGTTACTGCCACCAACTGGTAAGAAGTGTGGACCAAATGTCATTTTAGGGTCATGTCAATTTTGCATCCATCTACGGACCCGTCCTCAGCGGTCTACATAGGACAGGTCCTTCCTCGACCAGGTAGACCGGATGTTAGCGGTTGTGAATTTGGACAGTCTAGCCTTCAAGTTAATTCCTCTGCGAATGTCCTATCACCAAGCAACCGGGACAACGCTAAACACAAACTGGTAAAAATGGAGCTAGAAATTTTCCAGAGGTTTTTTTTATTTATTTTTTATTCTGGAGGTGCAACAGCAAATTTACCATTGCTGGCTGAGAGGTAATCATATTTTATTTACTTCTACAGAATTACAAGTTAATTTCAGCTAGTTTTATGGATAATTTCAGGAACTGAGTGACTGGTGATCTAAATGTACACACTTAATATATACTATATATAAACTAAACATTACATTACAACACTTTCTAGTATTCAGTTGATTTTAAAAATTGTGAGGAGAAATTGGGTAAATATATATATATATATATATATATATATATATATATATATAGATAAATATGGTTGGCCGTTGTCAGCATTAACGTGCTGCGTTAAAGTGAGGCTCTTATCGGGCGATAAAAAAATATCGCCATTAATCTATTCTCAAAGTTGGGAGCTGGGTCTATACTACGCAAGCTATGATGACTTTCACCTTGATATTTTAGCGCGGATGTATACAGAGCCGAATTGCACTGTAGGGGACGAGAACGAGTCTTCAAACCTGTGTTTTTCAAATGACCACATCAAACGTGACATGCTAACATGGATGCAGCTATGAGGCCACCGGGTTTGCTTCAGGGAAAATTTATTTTTAAGACGCTTCCCAATGGAAACCTCGACAAGTCAAAGATTGTTTGCACCTTGTGCAATGCCGAATTAGTTTACTGTAGGAGTTCTTCCAGTCTCAAGATCCACCTAAACGCAAAGCATCCCTTAGCTAATGTGAAAGATGCCGGGTCAAGCTCTGATGTAGCGCAAGGGAAGAGTCGTCGTCAAACTACGATGTTTGAGTGCAACCGAGGCAAGCCCATCAGCACAACTCTATCAGCCAAGCTAACTAATCTCCTCGCTCAGTGGATTGCCACCAGCTGCCGGCCCATCAGCGTGGTTGAAGATGATGGGCTCGAGCTCGTTCTCCAGGCCGCCACAGGTGACCCATCTTACAAGCTACCTGCGAGGCGAACTATTATGAGGAGAATACATGACCAATATGCCGCAGAGAAAGCCGCAAAGGATGAGAAGATTGTTGAGGCGAGGTGTGTAGCACTGACGAGGATCATTGGACATCTGTCAACAACGATAACTACCTCGGCGTTATTGTACACCTCATCAATGCCAGCTGGGAACTTCACTCCTTCGCTTAAGGTAGGATACGTCATGTAAATTTAAATTACATGATTTAATAATTACTTAGCATATTACTTACCAGGACACCACGATTTACCACCACATTATGTTAGCTTCTTAATGATGCTAGTTGTTTACGGCTAGTAGTGAAGTTATTCTGATCTACTTTGTCTGTCCGTTAGGTGTGATGAAAACAGAAGAGCATCACTTTGCTGAAGTGTGTGCCAGGCAGTTTCTTGACGTCGCCAATCGGTGGGGGATAGCTGACAAAATCAGCACTGTTGGAACAGACAGCGCTCCTAAAATGGTGGCAGCAGGGAGGATACTCCCATTTGAGCATTTGCCCTGTGTGGTGCATGTTGTACAGATAGCTATTGCAATGTCACTTCAGGAAGGTGGTTTTGATGGTGCACTGGCCAAGTGCCGCAAAGTGGTCGGATATTTCTTTTTTTTTTTTTTTTAAACGTGTCCTGTTTGGCAGTGTGGAGCTCAGAATTGGTGTCTGAGTACCAAGTAGAAGCCCAACAGATTTACTTTCACAAGCGGAGCAGTACAGCTTTTGCTATAGTACTCCACTTGATTTATGTGTGAAAAATCTTTATTATGAATTGTTGGGGTTTTTATTTCCTGATGTTATGGACACGGAGACGGAAAATTAAGGAGAAGAAAGAAGGAAGATGAAGAAGAGAGGTAGGAAACAAAATGTCATGAGAGAGGGTGAGTTGAAAATACAAGAGAGGAAGGGGAACAGAGAAAACACAGGAAAACATTTAAGTCTGCCTCCATACCCACAGGACGGCAGAGAGAGGGGGAAAAACCAAACACAAAAAAGGAACATCGACAAAACCAACCAAACATTGTGAACTAAGAATTACACAACCACATCACACAAAAATAGATATAAAAATACAACAACAATGTCACAGAGAAACTCATGGTACCGATTAATCAAGCTCTAGTAATGGTAACCTCAGCCCAAGAATATATCCTTAAACACCAGAGACCCCACATCAATGTGTGTGTGTTAGCATGCTGGTGCATATAAGGTTTCTCCATAAGAGTGTTCGATAGTTGGTGTGAGCAGGCATCAATCCGTCTCCCAGGAATCGATGCAGACATGAAGGAGATCGGAGCAAAGACGTCCAAAGGACCGCCAGAGCACCAGGCGGACCCGGGCGGGGCCGACCGCATCCCCCAAGAGAGGAGAAAAGGAGAACCCCAGGGGAACATCCAGCGGCCACTATGCAGGGGCCCGGGGGGCAGCATTGACAAGCCCATGGGCTCCCCCGGCAACCGGCCGCGCCGGGGCGGGCCGGTCAACGGACCGGGGGAGCCGGGGCCCAGGGGCACCCCACCGCCCAGCAGGGACCCGACAAGGGACCGGCTGACGAGGGGCCACCGGCACTGCAGGGGCCGCGGCCGGCCGCCGGCCACCACGCGACGCCTCCACCCTAGGCCAATCCCCACCGCCAACATCCCAGCACCCCACCAATAGCCGCAGGGGACGGATAGCATCCCCAGGCCGGGCTCAGTCAGCATCTGGACGCCAAGTTGTACCAGCTCCCGGGTCCTGATCCCGCGCAACGCAGGGCGCCGAGACCAGGCATCCAACGAGGGCCAGGGCCGGTCCAACCCGCCAATGAACCGGCCACGCACGGTGCGCACAGAACAGGTGATCAAACGAGCAGAGACGCCGGATCCGCATCCCGCCGAGCCACCGAGCAGGCACCACCCAACAATCCCAAACCTGGCACCTCTAAAAGAGGTGCCCCAAACAACCAAAGGAAGATATCGGCCCAGCGCATCGGCCGACCGACACAGCGGCCCCCCCAGGCCCGGCCAGGCACGCACCAGGTCCGAACCGGATTGACCACCGGCGCACCGGCAGGCAGGGGCCCCCGTCACCGGCGGGGAGTGACGGAGGGGAAATAGGCCCCCCATTAAGTGTAAGGCCTGAGGTGCGCCAGGCGAGGGGGCAGACCAAGATCCAACCTGACAGGTAGACAAAGACATACAGACACAGTCATACGTTCCCTCCCTCTTAAACACATACATTCTCACTGTCTCACCAAGACACCCAAAAAAATGACACTGTACCCTCACTCACACACCCCATGCACACTTTATGCTCCCAGGTCCAGGTACTGATGCCCCAGTAGAGCCACCAGCCCCCGGACCCGGGAGGTGGACCCCCTACCTTCTAGGACGGAGACAAGCAGACCGCCAAGGGCTCCACAGTGGCAAAGCAGCCCGACAGCCCAGGACCCCGACCAGACCGCCTGTCCTCCTCCGGACCCCAACCCCTGATGGCCCGTAGCGAACAGGGGTGGGAAAAGACCCCTAGCCTCCATCCTCCCGCTCGAGTATGGTGTTGATGCGTGTTGTTATAATGTGCATTTAAAACAGAGGGGTGGGATGTGGGGGAGGCAGCCACACTTTCCCCAACCCCCACCCCGAGCCCTCAGTGTCTATATGTGGTTTAACAGTGGGCACCAGCACCAGAGGTGAAGCTGATTGTACCGCTCCCCCTCTGGATGCCGAAAAGTGTGCCCACCCCAAAGTCCCTACATATGTGTCGTGTGAAAATGTTATAAGTGGGAGTGTCTAAGTTGTATATTAAAATTGGGACCCAGGACACCACGGGACAGCGAGGAGGGAAGCCCCTCCTCGCACCCCAGTGATGTGCCCATGCCCCAAGAGCCTATATGAGTGGTAAAGTGATGGAGCGGGTGGAGAGAGGTGTCCAGGGATGGGGAGGGAAGGACTGGGAGACAAAATGTCTTCCCAGGGAGCCAGCTCCCCCACTGACCCCAATAGGCACCGCTGTTCACCGGGATCCACCAGGGGAGGGAGGCCATGGCACGTCCGACCCGGGGCCCACGGCCACAGCACCACAAAGCCCCAAGGACCCCAAGGCAGTCCCCCCAGCCCCATCCCAGAAGGGGAACTAAACCCACCCTGACATTCGCTCTACTCTCAAAACACAAAAGACACTAGACACCCAGGTTGAGTTCGCCCCACCCCCCCCCCCCCCCCCTCCCGCACACCCCTCCCCCCCGTCCAAGTGCCCTCGTAGGGGGAGAGCACCTGTTGCCACACAGCAGCAGCCTCCCCGCCAGCAAAGGAGGCCCCCAGCGCCACCCGCACACCGGAGGCCCCCGTAGCCCGAACCACGTCGACGTACCTGCCCAGACCAGGAGCAAACCGATGAGCCGGGCGGCTGACCCACCAGGCCGACATCCACCAGCCTCATTCTTTGTGGAGCGACCACTGTTGCTCAACGGCCCGGCAGGAGACCAAACCCAGCGCCCCACCCACCTGCCCTGCACGCCCACCACCCGGCCAGTCCACCCGCAAGTCCGACCGATCCCGGCCAAATGCCCAACCCCAGCGCCCCACACAAAGACCAAGACCCAGGAGCCAAGTCCAGTGCAAAAAAGGACTGATCCGGCCCAGAAACGCCACCCAGCCGCCGCGACCAGCAGCCAGGCACCCCAACCAGCAAACAAGGCGAGACGCCATACAGGGACTGGCGATGACAATCGGCCCAGAGAAAAAGAGAGAGGCGGCTGCACATGCCGGCCACCGGCCGGCCACGACCCCCACAGCCAACAGAGACCCCACGCCGGCCGATCCCCAGCCAGGACCACAGCTAGGGGGCGCGACGCCCCCGAGCCCCGAATCCCCAGGCTCACCCCAGACCCTACCCAGGCGCAGCCCGGCCACCAGGCCAGTAACCCATGTCCGCCAGTGCAACCCCCCCAAGGCACCGCATGCAGCCATCAGGAGTCACCTCCCAAAGCCCAACCCCAGGCCGGCCACTACGTCCAGCGCCCCATCCGCCCAGTGATCCCACCCCCCGGGGTCCCCCCCAGACGCCTCCAACCCCAAAACCCCCACATCAGCAACAGTGTCCCAAACGACAAAACCAAGTGCCCCCCACCCCCACTAGGTGATGGAGCCGATCAAAGGAGCCCAGAGAGATTGATCAGATATGGAGCCAGAGGCTGTCTCAAGACCAATATGGTCCAACAAGAGATTTCTATACTGATTAATATTAAGAGCTTTTTTTATTTTTCCAGTTCAGGAGGATAGTTTTCTTAGCGATGCATAAGGCAATGTGAACCATTAAAACTGACTTTGTGTCCATGGTGACATCATTTAAATTTCCCAACAGGCAAATTGAGGGAGATGGTGGGATGTTACATTTCAGACACTTTGATAAATCCTCACAAATCTGGCACCAAAATTTCTTAACAGGTGGACAGAACCAAAGCGCATGAACATAAGTATCTGGTATATTGATTGTGCATTGTAAGCAGTTATTAGACGATGTAAAACCCATCCTAAACATTCGTTGACCTGTATAGTGTACTCTATGAAGGATTTTGTATTGTATTAATTGCAAATTAGGATTTTTTTTTATTTTAAAGGTTCTTAAACATATCTGAGACCAGACGTTTTGGTCAAAGCTGGCTGATAAATCCACCTCCCATTTTGAAATAGGGATGGCTATTGATTCATCTAATGTAGAGAAAGTTTTGTATATTTTAGACAGCAATTTGGGGGGTTGAGATTAAGAAAATCTAAAACTCTTGCTGGAATTTGTAATTCAGCTGTATTGAGCCTAAATTTACCTTTAATAATAGATTTAATTTGTTGATATTCTAAGAATTTGTTTTTATCAATTCCATATTGTGTAATTAATGTATTAAATGGGATAAAGTCTGTTCCATCAAATATATGTTCCAGGTATTCAATTCCATTGCACCTCCAGACTGGGAAACTTATCATACATTTTTTTTGCCCGATGTCGGGGTTATTCCAGATGGGTGTACGTCTGCATGGGATTATTGTGGACTCTGTCATTTTTAGAAACTCCCACCATGCTGTCAGAGAGGAGCTGATATTTATGCTTTTAAAGCATTCATATTGTTTTATATTTGAGCTAAAAAATGGTAGGTCTGAAAGTTTTATCTTATTACATAGTGTCTGTTCTACGTCTATCCAGGACTCGTCTAGGTAGCTATGTTTTAACCATCTTGATATGTATTGGAGCCTGTTGGCTAAGAAATAATGATGGAAGTTTGGTAGATCTAGACCTCCTTTTTCTTTGGTCTTCTGCAGTGTTTTTAAGCTGATACGTGGGGGTTTATCTTTCCAAAGAAATTTAGAGATAGAGGAGTCCAGAGATCTAAACCAGTCTAGTGATGGTTTACTTGGGATCATTGAGAATAAGTAGTTGATTCTGGGCAAAACCATCATTTTTATTGAAGCATCCCTTCCCATAAGTGATATGGGGAGAGATTTCCATCTGGCAAGATCATCTTCCACTTTTTTTAAAAGTGGGATGTAGTTTAACGTTATTAAATCTGCCACTCCTGGTGAGACATTGATACCTAAATAGGTAATATTCCCTGACTGCAGGTGTGTATTAGTTGGATTCTGGACAGAACAATTGATTGGAAGAACTGTAGATTTTAACTATCCATCCATCCATTTTCTTCCGCTTATCCGGGGTCGGGTCGCGGGGGCAGCAGCCTAAGCAAAGAGACCCAGACTTCCCTCTCCCCAGCCACTTGTTCCAGCTCCTCGGGAGGAACCCCAAGGCGCTCCCAGGCCAGCCGAGAAACATAGTCCCTCCAGCGTGTCCTGGGCCTTCCCCTGGGCCTCCTCCCGGTGGGACGTGCCTGAAACACCTCACCAGGGAGGCGTCCAGGAGGCATCCTGACCAGATGCCCGAGCCACCTCAACTGACTCCTCTCGATGTGGAGAAGCAGCGGCTCTACTCTGAGCCCCCTCCGGATGACTGAGCTTCTCACCCTATCTCTAAGGGAGAGCCCAGACACCCTGCGGAGGAAACTCATTTCAGCCGCTTGTATCCGTGATCTCGTTCTTTCGGTCACCACCCAGAGTTCGTGACCATAGATGAGGGTAGGAACGTAGATCGACCGGTAAATCGAGAGCTTCGCCTTTTGGCTCAGCTCTCTCTTCACCACGACAGACCGGTAGAGCGCCCGCATAACTGCAGATGCCCCACCAATCCGTCTATCGATCTCCCGCTCCATTTTTCCCTCATTCGTGAACAAGACCCCCAGATACTTAAACTCCTCCACTTGGGGAAGGACCCCATCCCTGACCCGGAGGAGGCACCCCACCCTTTTCCGGCTCAAGACCATGGCCTCGGATTTGGAGATTTTAACCAATTTATAGAATAATCTGAAACATTTGAGTAAGAGTTTATCAACCCGATTACCTGAGAGAAAGAGGTTTGTGAATGCTGGAGAAAAAGTAATACATAATCTGCATAAAGACTGATTTTATGTTCTATGTTATTGCATTTTATGCCTTTAATATTGTGAGTTTGCCTGATCGCTGCAGCTAGTGGTTCAATAAAAATAGCAAACAGGGAGGGAGAGAGAGGACATCCCTGCCTGGTACCTCTCTGAAGATAAAACCTAGATGATGTTTGGTTATTTGTTCTGATACACGCTGTTGGTGAACTGTTTAATATTTTCAACCAGTTTATAAAAGAATTTCCAAAGCCAAATTTATGTAAGGTTACAAATAAGAATTTCCAGTTAACTCTATCAAATGCTTTTTCTGCATCTAAAGATAATATATTAGTTTTAATGTTTTTACAGTTAGAAAAATCTATTAAATCTATTAATCTACGTGAATTTGTGGATGAATGTCCCCCTTTAATAAAACCAGTTTGATCAGGATGTCTTATAAGAGGGGTTACTTTCTCCATCCTTTTTGCGAGGGCTTTGCAGATTATTTTAAGATCAACATTAATGAGGGATATGGGACGATAGCTGGTAGAAAACAAAGGGTCTTTACCTGATTTTAGTAGAAGACTAATGTAGGCAGAATTCATATTTGGTGGGAGTCTGCCATTTTCCTTGGTTTCCTGCAGCATTCTGTGGAATGTTGGTGCCAGAATATTCCAGAATTCTTTATAGAACTCTGCTGGAAATCCATCTGGGCCTGGAGCCTTATTATTGGGCATGCCTTGGAGGGCCTCCTGGAGTTCAGCCGCTGTTAGTGGTGAATCCAGTGCCATCGCTTGACTTTCAGATAATTTAGGTAGTGTTATGTTATCAAAAAATTGTTCAATTTCATGATCCGATGGATTTATCTCTGGTGAGTATAAAGCCTTGTAAAATTCCTTAAATGTGTTGTTTATTCTTCCAGGATCATATACTGTATTCCTGGATGGCGACGTACCAGGGAGGTCATTATATTCTAAATAAGAAGCCCACTCTTTTTCAAAATATTTAATAAATTCTTTATCCTTAAGTAAGGATATATTAAATCTCCAATTTTTGCTTTGAGGTGTTTCTGTTTTATTTACTAAAGTTAGAGAAACAGGAGCATGATCGCTAACAGCTATAGGGTGTATCTCAGTGTCTGAAATGTCAGTCAACAGTGAGCTGCTGACTAACAAATAATCCAGTCGAGAATATGAATGGTGGACATTTGAGAAGAAAGTTTATTTTTTGTCATTGGGGTGAAGTGATCGCCATGCATCACAAAGTCCATAATCGCTCATGTACTTTTTGACTATATCTATAGATTTCCAGCTGCGCTGAGTCCCTAATGTGCTGAGCCTGTCTATTTCTTCATTTAAACCAAAGTTGAGGTCGCCCCCAAGAAGAAGTGAGCAATCCATGTGTTCAAGGAGCACAGAGAAGAAGGAATGAAAGAATGAGGGGTCATCAACATTTGGACCATATATACTGACAATACATAACTTTTGGTTATGTATAGATAGTTTTACTATAATAAATCTACCCTCTGGATCTGTAACTGTGTCTATTACTGTAAAATATACATTTTTATTTATTAATATTGCTACTCCCCTTTGTCTGGAGTTATAGCATGCAGAAAACACATTAGGAAACTCAGGGGATTTAAGATCATCTGCAGCTGAGGTAGATTTATGGGTTTCTTGTAATAAGACGACATCTGCCTTCAATCTTTTAAGCTGGCTAAAAATCTTAACTCTTTTCTCTCTGGTGCCAGCTCCATGAATATTCCACGTGACAAACCTTAGAGTAGTCATAGTTTTGAGATACAAGTTGTAAAGTCCATATCACCATAGAAACAGATAAACACAGGTGTATTATTAGTTTGTGCTTGGGGTTGCCTGATTGGAAATCCAAAAGCTGAGATATAAGAAAGAGAAAAATAGAAGAAAGTTGTGAAGGTGTGAAGGGTGAGGGTGAGAGAGAGAGAGAGAAAGAAATAGTTATGTTATGAAAAAATTCCGTGTGTGTGTGTGAGTGATAAAAGAAGAAAAAATGAGTGACAAAGACATTTGGTGATAGACATGTGAAGATGAGAAAAGAAAAAAGAGCCAGTATCCCAGTGCTTAGACCTGGCCCCGCCCACATTGAGTGATGTAAACAACTTTACAGAGCTGTGCTAACATTAGATTGTAGTTGACTGATAAAACAACTCTTATCTGACCAGTGTTACATGACTAATAAAGCCAAGGAGTAAGCTGGGGGTCCCTGAACAGCTGCCCATTAACATACAGTTTATCTACTGCTACTGCAGCTCTGGTGCCTTCACTGATATATTTCTTCCTGATTGGGAACAAAACGCGCCTTCTATCCAGGATCTCCTTCGGATATTGATCGTTAACGCTATAATTCGTTCCCCGCAGCTCTCTGCCCTGGCCTCTGACCTGCTCTTTTTGCTTGTAATGCTCAAATTTAGCAACAATAGGTTGGGCCGGCTGTTGTTGGGCTTCTTACCTCCGAGCCGGTGGACGCGGTGAAAAGTGATGTTTTTTACCGTGTCGCTTGGGAGCTTTAACTGATGTTGGAGAAAATCTCGGACGGTGGATTCAGCGTCGTCCTCAGCTTGTTCTGGGATCCCGGAAAAAACAAGATTGTCCCTCATTCCCCTGGCCTGTATATCCAAGATAGTTTCTTTCATCCTCTTACTTTCTCCGGACAGCTGCGTCATCCCCTCGGTGAGTTTCTTTACACTCTCCCTAAGCGTTTGGTTTTCTACAGCGAGCGATGCTACCTGTTGTTGGCTGAACTCCAGGGATTCCCTTAGAGCTTGAAACTCTTTATGGAGAACCTCAACCAGGGCCAGACGGGCGTCTAGGCTGGTTAGCTTCTTATCTATTGAGTCCAGGACATCGCTGTAGCTTTTCTCTGGAGAGATGGTGGAGGTGCTGGCCTCAGAACGAGTGCGTTTTTGTGATGGTGTGCTTGTCGGCACAGCAGAGGTGGATTTCTGTGGCTTGCCCATAACAATGTTGTCAAAGTACTCGTCCAAGTAGCTTTCCAGGCTGTGCAAGGTTTCCTCGTCCAGTTTGTTTATGGAGAAATACAAAATAATGGTTATTATTATTAAACGTTTGCTATATTTGGCTCAAATGTTATGGTTTGTTTTTACCCGAGTTTGTTTGTTTTACCAGTTTACCGCCATATTACTTACGCACAGCTCTCGCGAGATCTCAGCAGCAGCTCATCACAGCCCATGCCTGCACCAGTGGATTAGCCAAAAGCTTCACCCGGTGCTGCTGGTCGGATATTTCAAACACAGTCCGGCCAACTCAGACGAGCTGAATGTCCAGCAAGCCTCCCTTGGACAAGTTCAGGAGCTACTAGTGCAAGATGTCCCAACACGGTGGAATTCCACCCTTGAGATGATCAAGCGCATGAGACGCAACAGAGATGCACTGCACACAACGCTGTCTCAGCAGAAGCACAATCTGGCCCTCCCAACAAATGCTGATTATGAGAAGTTGGCAAAGCTAGAGCAACTGCTGGAGCCATGCAGGTATGGTCTACAAAGATAGCGTGTTCATGAATTGGCATACAAGTTCTTTTAAATGTCACTTTGTATTCAATAAACACATGCCCTTAAATTTAATGTGATTAAGAACTTTAAAAAATATGTGATCTAAGTTAAATGAATCAGTCATTAATTATTTATTGCTCTGTTTCTGTCTGTTTGTGTAGGTACATCACTGATCTCCCTGGTGGGGATATGTATCTTGCGCTGTGGTTCTACCTGCCCTGTGCCACCTCCAGTACGCGATGAAGATCTCTGATGATGATCCTGCCTATATTGTGCGATTCAAGGCTGCCTTCACCAAGGACCTCAACCAGCATAGGGAGAAAATAAACCTGGAATGGCTTAAGTTATGTCAGACTGGCCAGAAGATAACTGCATCGTTTGACCATTATAGACTGTTAAGCCAGCAGATCAGTCAATGAATAAATGAATGAGTGATGAGGAAATATGGAGGTTGGATTTGGAAAGTGAAATTTTCATCAATCAATAGTTATTATTTTTATTCATCAAAGGTGGCGACTGCTCTAGATCCACGATTTAAGGACCTCAAGTGCTGGCCCAGAGCAGAGAGGGAGCCGGTGTGGGCAAAGATAAGTGAGTTGGTGAAGGGAGAAGAACCTGCTCTGCTGCCACTCAGGGAGGACAACCCTGAGCCACCCAAGAAGAAAACAGCCCTGCTATTGATGTGATCAGACTCAGAATCAGATGAGGAGACACCAGAAGACAATACTGTGGAGAGGTACAAGGTAGAGCCCAGTGCCAGTCTAGATCGGTGTCCACTGAAGTGGTGGTCAGAGCACTCTGCTGTCTATAGTAAGATGGCCTACATTGCCCATAAATACTTGGGGACTCCTGCCACAACTGTCCCATGCGAGAGACTTTTTTCTGTAGCAGGCCATATTGTGCAGACGAGGAGATCTAGTTTGTCACCAGAAAATGTGAACAAGCTGGTCTGCCTGAGTGACTGGTGGAAGGAGAAACAGAGCTTGGACTGATAGACACATAGCTACTGACTGTAAACACTTCATCACGACCTCTTATGTAGACCCTCAGTTCAAGATTCATGTTTAACCAGAATAAACAGTTAGTAAACACAAGTTCTTCTTACTGAACATGATTTATTTTCATCACCATTTATTATAATAGAACAGCTTTCTCAAGCAGTTTGTGATGCATTTTGGAAACAGGAAATGAGCCCCTGGTCTAATAAACCCATTCTCAAGACTCATTATTTGTGTAGCACACATATTCTGAATGCCTTCAAATTAGCCATTTTAATCTAGATTAATTCGAAGATTACAGTGAGATTAATCTAGATTTTAAAAAATTAATCTACGTCCACCACTAATATATATATATATATATATATATATATATATATATATATATATGTATGTATGTTTTTGTGAGAAAATTTCTTCTCCGCCAGACCGGAAGTGATTTTAGGCGAAGGGAGACCTGTCAGCTCCATCAATAGAAAACAATGGATTTTAATTCTGGATCTGACACTGAAGAAACCTTAAATTTTTACAATTACACATATGATGGACCACAACCATACAGCTATGAGCCTACTGCGCACCCCAGAGAGCAGAGAGAGACCAGGGGAAAGATTAGTAGCCAAAGAAGAGAGATACAGCTGTGGTGTCAGGACAATCAGTGGAGAGTCAGGCAGGTGTTGTGGTGAGACCAATGTTAGCATAAACTCATGTGCTAATGAAAAAAAGAATAGTATTTTTCAGCTAATATAGTATTGATCCTTCCCAATATTACACAATAATGAGCTTTTCTAAGTTGTCTCAAACTCAATATCTGTTCACATAATGTGGTATAGCACTTTAGAGAGAGCGAGCAAGCGAGAGGCCACTTACACATTTTCCTAATACCCCTTTTGTACTGATTATTTGACAATCCACATATCACGTTGCATCTAATTTTTGATATTGTTCTTTCAACAAAGTTGGTAATTAGCAGCATACACAACAAGACTTACAATGCAAAGATCCTGTGTGCGTAGAGCTGAGCCTCTGATGGATCTGTGACCGCGTCTCCGTCTTGCTGCAGCCCCAGAAAGAGCCGCTGACAGCGGTGCTGATAAAGTTGTGTGCATTGAAGGAACTGTGCCTTGTATCAGTCACACCTGATCATTGCTTATGCATCCCATGTTGAACTCTATCACATCGCTGGGGTAGTAACCCTCCGGTCTGAAGTGAGCTCCACAAATGTGTTTTTTGTAGCAGAAGCAAAAGTGAAACCTCTTCTTTTCAGCTGCCAAAACTCACCCAGGAACGGAAGATGGCTCAGTTTTTTTTTTTATTAGGAAATTTGTGGACTCAGTGTCCTGACAGCCTGCTGTTTGTACAGCCTCCACAAACACAATAATTTACAATTTTTAAGACCAATGCACCCAATACAAAACTAGTGAACACACTGACTCTCATTAAGATCACCGCTCTATCCGATAACTACCTACTCGCTACACTGAGCTGAGGCAGCGCATAGGATATGACTCCCTATGCTTACGTCACACGTCCATATTATGAAACTTTTTTATTAAAATTTGTGGCTTTTTAGAAAATATTTTACCTACAACATGCTCTTTAAGTTAGTGTGAAAGAGTCTCAAATTTTTTTTATCTTGCCGTCACAGTAACATATTTATCTCTACTGATATGATATTCTGTCTTTTGAAAGCCGCGTTTGTTGATATTCACACGATCATTTCAGAATTTCTCTATGTCTTACCGTTTTCTGTCAAAGCTCTCCAGAGGCCATAGATGTCGAAGAATTCCAATCAGATTCTAGGCAAGGCAAGGCAAGGCAATTTTATTTGTATAGCACACTTTCAACAACAGGATAATTCAAGGTGCTTTACATGATTTGGTGATTAAAAAACACAACAAACAAACATAGAGTATAACATTGGAAATTTAAATGTAAAAGTAGCAAATTAGCATGAAACACACATTACACATAATGAACAATAAACATACACAACACATGATACACAATAAAGCAAGAGAAAGATCAATAAAGCAATAGACCATGACCACATTTGATACATATGACATTATTCATTTACTCAAAGGCAATTTTAAACAGATGGGTTTTTAGTCTCAATTTAAAGCAGTTCAGTGTTTCAGCAGCTCTGCACTCATCAAGAAGTCTGTTCCAGATAAGGGAAGCATAGACACTGCTTCTCCATGTTTGGTTCTGAGTCTAGGGATGTTTAGTTGGCTAGAGTTGGACGACCTGAGTGGTCTTGGTGGTTGGTACGGTGACAACAGGTCTTCAACATACTTTGTGCTAAGCCATTCAATGATTTATAAACGAGTAAAAGTATTTTGAACTACAGGGAGCCATTGTAAGGACTTTAGAACTGGGGTGATGTTCTCTACTTTCCTGGTTCTAGTGAGGATGCGAGCAGCGGTGTTCTGGATCAACTGCAGTTGTCTGATGGACCTTTTAGTCAGACCCGTGAGGACGCTGTTGCAGTAATCAATCAGATAAAGATAAACGCACAGATGACTTTTTCCAGGTCCGGTTGCAACATCAGTCCTTTAATCCTAGAAATGTTCTTCAGGTGATAGAAGGCTGACCTTGTTATTGCCTTTATGTGACCCTGAAGGTTCAGGTCTGAGTCCATAACTACACCCAGGTTTCGTGCCTGATCAGTATTTTCTCGCTGTATTAACTGAAGCTGTGTGCTGACTCTTGATCGTTCCTCTTTGGGTCCAAAAATAATTACTTCTGTTTTGTTTCTATTTAGCTGGAGAAAGTTATGGCACATCCATCCACTTATTTGGTCGATGCATTCATTTAATGTTTAAATGGGTTCAGATTCACCCGGTGGCATTGTAATGTAAAGCTGAGTATCATCCATGTAGTTATGGTAGATAATCTTATTGGTTGCTGTAATTTTGCCTAGTGGGAGAATGTAGATAATAAATAAGAGGGGCGCTAAGATGGAGCCCTGGGGCACCCCACATGTGATTTCTGTTCGTTCTGATGAAAAGGTTCCTATTGAAACAAAGAAGTCACCCCACTTTTCAGTTATTTATTTTTTTTAAATGTTTGGAATCATGTATGATTTTCGTTCCACTACTCACGTGTACGTCGAATTCCAATAAAATTGATTCATGTTTGTGGCTGTAATGTGACAAAATGTGGAAAAGTTCAAGGGGGCCGAATACTTTTGCAAGCCACTGTATGTGCAAGAAATCTTTATTAGAAATTGCTGTGGGTTTTCTCTCTGATACTATGGACACAGACACGGAAACTAAAGTGGATGTAAGAAAGAAGATCAAGAGAAGTAGGAAAAAAGTTAAGAGGGAGAGGGTAAGTTGAAGATACAAGAGAGGAAGGGGAACCAAGAAAACACAAGAAAACATCCCACAGCGCCTGCACACCCGCAGGACGGCAGGAAGAGGGGGAAAAAAGAAAGCCAAAACAAATCAAACAATGCAAACCGAGGACTACAGAGCCACAACCCAAAAATAGATATAGATAAATACAATCCCAGCCCCATGTTGGGGAACCACACCAATAGCCCCAGCGGACAGAAGGCATCCCCAGGCCAAGACCAGCCAGCACCCGGACACCGAGCTCAACCAGCTCCCGAATCTCAATCTCGAACACCACAGAGCACCAAGACCAAGCATCCAAACAAGGACAATCAAACTCACCATTGAACCGACCAAGCACAAAACATACAGAACAGGTGTTAAAGAAGAGATACTGGACCCAACCCCCGCCAAGCCACCCAACAGCTACCACCAAACAATGCCCAAACCGGCCCCTCCCAAAGAGGCGCCCCGGCCAACGGCGCCAAAAGGAGAACATCCGCCCGGCACACCGCCCAACTGATATCCCAGTCCACCCAGGCCCGGCAAGGCAGGCACCAGGGATGAACAAGCATGCCCCCTGAGCACCCAGGCTTGGGCACAAAGCAGCATTTCCTCCAAAATCCATCTCTGGCACTGTTTCACCTTAATTGTTTTGACGTGAAAACAGGGGCGCTGCCATCTTGGAATCATGTGAGCGGCTACCACATTTTGATTGGTCACTTGAATATTAGCCCTCACACAGCGCAAACAGTGAGTTTTTCCCCTTGCGAGGCGAAAAATATCAGACCTGTTTGATTTTCACCTCAGCGCCTCGTGAGGCAGAAAACCCACCGAAAATTAGCCGCACACAGCGAGCTATCTGCTGAGCGGACGGCCTCGATTGACTTTTTGCTCAACAGATTGCTCTTGTGTGCTGCAGGCTTAATGTGTACACATTGGGCATTTCACTTGGTGGAAAAGACTGAGCTGCATTCAACACTGCAAATCTGATATGGCACCTTGACAAAAAGACTGAGCTAGCCAACACCAAAAGATAAGTTAGAAAAACAAGGAGAAATTACCTAAGGACAGCGAAAAGGTCAAAAAGATCATAACCAAGATAGCCAGACTGATCATACTAGATAACGAGCCACTATTAGTGGTTGCAAACATCTGTATAAAATGTAATATAAAATTGTAATATAAAATATGCTTATAAAAACAAGTGATAGAAGTGATTATTATTACACCAGAACATCCACACACACAAAAAAAAACATGTTCAGCAAAGAAAAAGAGGTAAATATCACTTTTTGGAAATGTATTTATCCTGCAGCATCTTAAATTGTTAACAAGTGGATGCATACAAACATGCAACATACAAAGTTGAATCTGGACATTTTTCTGTCACCTTACCAAAGTCTCTCAAAAGCCGTATTCAGACAGAAATTCTGGAATATTTGCGAACAATTCCATCCGGTCTTAAACCGGAGTTGTGTTTTCAAACACACCACTTTTTTCCGGAACATTGCCTTTCGGATGCTTTCACACAGCAACAAATATAGTGGAGGATCCTGATCAATGTCTGGGGGGTGGAGGGTGCGGGGTAGTAGGGGGTTGAATGTGGATATTACGTAAACTTAGTGCGACGGGCGTACATGTCATTTCCCCAAATAAATTGATTTTTGCAAAGATGGTCGACGAAACAGCAGATCTACTCCCAGAGCTCGTCTTTGTGATGTGTGCAATTTTGCGCACATGGAAACACTTAAGAGACATCAACGAAGAAGCTGAAAGGAAAATAGTGACATTTATACGTCATCAATGTGTGCGCTCACAGCGTTCCCTGCTCGCCTCCCCTTCTCCCCACCGCCCCACACCCCTCCAGCTTTCGCGGAACATTACCTGACTGTCTGAACGCAAACACCATACCGCGAAAAGTCCACTCTTGTTACTAGGTCTTCATCCGTAAAATTACCGGTAAAGGGTATCCGGACAAAGTCCGGAAGATTGCTTTCAGACACAAAAGCAAAACAGACGAAGTCCGGAAAATTACCGTTTTTCATGGCCTGTTTGAAAGGGGGCTACTGTGTCTGTCGCATAAAACATGTCGCTCTCCTTGGAGACAATCAGGTGATGCCAATAGGCAAAGCTGGAGGTCAGAACTGAGTAGAAACCCCCCATTTTCTATTCAATAAAAGCAAGATCGTTTTACAGCAAAAAGGGGAACATTCCATCAAAAGAAGACTATCTTTGTGAAACAAGTGGCAGAGCATCCACCTGAATGTTACATAGTTAAAAGACTTTAAAACAAAAATTGCATACTATACTATATACTACAATTACCATAATGCACATTGGAAGATAAAATCAGTTTGAGGCTTTCACTGAAGAAATTCTAACTTTTGAATATTTTGTCCATCACATAAAAAAGGTTATTGCACCTTTAAGACTTAAAGAACATAAACATAAAGAACATATTGTGCTTTAATTTCCATAAAATATAATGTGAATTTAACAATGCAAAACCTTGCAGTACCTCTTTTCAAAACGAACAGTAACAGAGAGTCCACAGAAAATGTACATGTTTATGCTTAACACCATTTGTGATCCGTGAGTTCCTGCATGAGGGTTAGGACTTGAGGATTCACGTTTAGTCGACGCTTTGAGTTTTGTGCTCTACTTTGGTTCCTCTTTTCGGGTTTATCGAGAAAAAAACATGTAGAATAAAAGCATATTAGGCAAAGTAACTGATTTTTTTTTTTAAATATACAAGAAAAAACAAATATATAGAGATAACTAAAATACCATCCTATTTAGCAAAAAAAAAATTCTAACAGGATAAAGCTGTGAAGATAAAATTGTAATATAACTTAAAGTAGTGAGTGCACACTTTGTAGAGTACTTTAGATTTATCATCCTCTCAATTTAAGTCCCTGTCCCTCAGCCACCTGAGGGACAGGGACTTAGGTGGAGGAGTTTGCGAGTCCCGTAGAACAGTGGTCCCCAACCCCCGGGCCGTGAGTCCCGGGGGTTGGGGCCGTGAGTCATGTGGTACCGGCCGCGGGTCATGTGGTACTGGGCCGCGAGCCACACAAAGAATAAATAACTTCCAGTATTTCAGTTTTATTTATTATCTGAGGGTGACCGCTGTTTTATTTTGAAAGATAACCGGATATCCCCATTACATAGCTCAGTCTTGACACGTAATCCCACAAGGTAGCAAGATGGATAGAAAACAAACGTTTCTTTGGAAAGGGGAAAAGGCCCAAGGCTCTCACTGAATACACATTGGATTTAAGTCTATTGTTATAATTTTTAAAATAACCCGTTTTTATACCGTCCGTTATCATTTATCCGCCACACCTTAAAGGCCGGTCCGTGAAAATATTGTCTGATATTAAACCGGTCCGTGGCGAAAAAAAGGTTGGGGACCACTGCCGTAGAATATAGAGGCAATGTTGTCAGGGGCTTTATGCCCCTGATAGAGTCACACATGACACACTAGAGGAAACCAGACAAACCACTGCTCTGACCCTTATGAGCATGAACATTGGAAAAAGCTTTCCGTTGTCTGAACGTGGGTCACCAGAGCCCCCATCTGGAGCCAGGCCTGGACGTGCCACACAAAAGTAACTGCCTTGTAGCCAGGCTTTTGCACATGGTGCCTGGTCGGGCTCAGCCCAGAAGGGTAATTTAGGCCACCCTCCCATGGGAGGGACCTTAGGGGTTGGGTGTAGTGAGCTGGGCTGCTCCTCCACATCCAGGAGAGCCAGAAGAGGAGGCTCAGGCATGTGGGTAGGATGCCTCCTGAATCCTTCCTGTTGAGGTGTTTAGGGCACCTCCCACCTGGAGATGTTTGTGTTGATGAGGTTGCGATCCAGACTCAGCATGTACTTTGTTGAGGAAACGAAGGACTGTCCTACAAATAAATTATTAACAAATGTTGAATTAATAAGTGCTGCAGTCACATGACAGATTCTATAAACAGTGCAATTAAAAAAAGAGATATGAAACAGACTCACCACAGACAATATTAGAGGGTGTTAGGGGCACTCGCTCAAGTTGGACCTCTTCTGCCAGACATGAATTTACTACAGTACAGACCAAAAATTGGGACACACTTTCTCATTCAATTGAATGAGAAAGTGTGTCCAAACCTTTGGTCTGTACTGTACATGGAAGAACATGGACAACTCCTTTTCATCAAAGTAGCTGAGCAGAAGGAGGATCATCTCTTTAACATAATCTGAGCAGCCACTCTGCTGTTCTTTGAAGCCTCGCATAAGTCTGAAGCATATTTTTGCTCTGGTGGACACAAACTGTGGTCATGTAGCTGAAAAGCCTTTTTCCCTTCAAATCCAGATTTTGTGTGAATGTTTCTTTGAGGTCAATCCCTGTTCCTTGAAATGAACCAACATACCAAGTTCATCAAAGCAAAACGGGCACTCTACTCTTAAGGTATTGGATACTTTTTTTCCTGGTTGACATGCTGGCGCTGTGTGTAAAAAGTAGACTTCAGTAGACATTTTGCCTCCACTGGATTGGCGTCAGTGTTAGAACATTAATTTGAGTTTTTCCATCTTTGGCTGCTGGCTCTCTTGAGTTTCTTCTGAAACGGTACATTCCATTTAATGCACCCGTAAGTGTCCAGCATTGCTGCTCTCTCCTCTAATGGGATTTCATCTGTGTTGTCCGACTCATCAGTTGGATGTTTTCTTTTTTGCATTTTAGGTAATGAAGAGCGCCAATTCTGTTTTGCAACTGTTTGACTAGAGAATAGTAGCCCGTTCCAACAATATCACCCTCTATTACATCTGGCAGAGAGAATTGTGATATTTTGAACCATTTTGCTTGCAACCTCAGTTTAGGAACATTTAGGCTGCACAGTGGCACAGTTGGTAGCACTGTTGCCTTGCAGCAAGAAGGTCCTGGGTTCAAATCCCAGCCTGGGGTCTTTCTGCATGGAGTTTGCATGTTCTCTCCGGGTACTCCGGCTTCCTCCCACAGTCCAAAAACATGACTGTTAGGTAAATTGGTTGCTCTAAATTGCCCTTAGGTATGAGTGTGTGCGTATATGGTTGTTTGTCCTGTATGTCTCTGTGTTGCCCTGCGATGGACTGGCGACCTGTCCAGGGTGTACCCTGCCTCTCGCCCCTTGACCGCTGGAGATAGGCACCAGCCGCCCCGCAACCTTACATAGGATGGACGGGTATGGAAAATGGATGGATGGACATATTTCAGTGATGGCTTCATTTGATAGGTTCATATAATTTTAAAATAAAGAACTTGCTTTAGTATTGCGTAGGCTTGACCCAACTCACGGACATTTTGCATTTCCTCAACAATAGTCTGTATAGTAGATGCAGGAATAAGCAGCTGTCCTTGCAGTTTAAGGTAAAAGAGACATGTTTCTGAGATAGGACTGACTCATTCTCTGGCATATCATTGGCTGAACTAGCTGTTTGTATGGCTCTGTGTGTGTTTTCAGAATCATCTGTACTGGCAATAATAATTGGGGACTGGTGGCAAGTTGTCCTGTACATGTCATCAATACCATCTGGGGAGCATGCTTTATGCTTCCTACTCATGTGAGAAGTAAATGATGACTTTTTAGTGAACACATGCTTGCAACCACTGACTGGAAGTGGCACTGACCTGCCCTCTCCACCATGATCATTTAAATGAGACACAAACTCTTTCACTGTTCGAAAATGGCTAGCATATAATGAAACTGTGCAAGTTAAATCTGCAACAACAGCTTTAGGAGCAGCTTGGAGTGCGTATGCATTGTGCAGACGATAAAAATGTCCCTTAAACATGGAGTAAGTAGTAATGTTTGAATACAGTTGGCACCAACACATTTAAACAGACAGCAAGGTTCATTCCTGTGCACTCTGCAAATGAAGTACATAGCCTTTTAATGTGTCCAATTCCCTTTTACAAAATATGCAAGTAATCATTTTTACAATTATAAATGTTTGCCTGTGCTTTTCACATGAGAGAGAAAAAAAAAGTTAAAGTAAATTTAAAACTTACCTTGCAAACTTTCGATTTCTCGGTCAAACAGCCACAGACCGTCCAAAAACGACATGCGTTAAAATTGAAGATTTGACCTTAAAACTTTTTAAAAAACAAAATGTTCCTAGGTTTTCTGCTGGCTTCAGTGTTGCCCGTTCTAAAAACTGCTCTCCTCTGTCTCGACTGTTAATGATGTCAGCAGCTTCTCTTGCAATTCAATCAGAGATGAATATTTTCAACTTTGAAATTTGTCTCTCCTGAATCCAAAAGTAAAGCTTTGATAAAACATATAGAAAGTACAGAAATCGATACACATTATTGGGCAATATTAAGGGAAAGTTGACGGGGAAAAATAAATTTTTTCCACTGCATTTGGTCGGAATCATGTCATGATATTGTGATCTATTATGACGCATTCATGTTCTGTTTAGTAAGAATTAGGTTTGTGAAAACATTTTTATTGCATCTGAGGAGAAATCTTTCAAAAGGAGAAATTATATTGGTGGTATAACAAGTAATTCTAAAGCGCAATACTAAAGCTTTGAACTTCGTTTATTTGAACTGGGCCGTTCTAACCCTGTTGTGTGCAGTCATTTATCGTCCACCGAAATATAATAAGGATTTTTAAAATAAATTTTCAGAATTCTTAGTTGAAGTATTGCCTAAATAGGACTGAGTTCTTATTGTTGGAGATTTAAACATACACGTTTGTTGTCGAGACAAACCTCTGGTTAAGGATTTTTTAAGTCTTGTGAATTCTTTTAATTTTACCCAATATGTCTCTGGGCTGACACGGGAACAGGGGCACACTCTGGACCTGGTTTTATCCTATGGATTGTTTGGAATGTTTAAGATGTGGAGATGTGTGACTCTGTGTTTTCGGATCTTATGCCTGTGTTATTCAACATTGTTTCTCCAGGTAACATATTCAAAACTCGCGCTCCTGTTCAGCCTGTTGGGATTATTAACCCATCCACTGCTGTCCAGTTCTCCACCCTTTTTGATCTGAACTCTGTCATTCCTGAGACTGTCATGACACAAATGAGCTTAGTACCTGGTTTAATTCTACCTGCCAGCTCGTATTAGATTCTGTGGCTCCTTTAAAACAAAAAATGCCTAAAACAAAATCGGATCCATGGTTGAATGAAACAACGACAGTATAAAGCGGAAAGCAGAAAGGAAATAGATGAAGGACAGACTTCAGGTTTCTATTCAGACTTAAAATAATTTTTGGCATCATTATCAGGATGCTGTGAAAGAGGCCAAAAGGAAACATTTGTCAATTATCATCCTTTCAAACCGCCATAAACCTTGAGAACTCTTCAGTACTATTGACAATGTCCTTTATACTCAGCAATTAGCCTGTATTGAACCCTCCTTTCAGACATGTTCAATTTTTTTGTTGTTGATAGTGTCTGGAATTAGGGCTCAGATATCTCCTTCAGCCTTCAATCCAACTCTCTCTGCTACCTGCTCAGCTGTTTTCCATCAGTTTGAGCCTTTGACTTTAAATTATTTGCATAACAATGTTGATCATCTGAAGCCTTCAGGTTCTCCCTCTAATGAATTGCCACTTCAGCTTTTTAGAGAGGTCTTCTCTACTTTAGCCTCATCGGTTCTTACACTAATTAATAGCAGCCTCACTTCTGGCGTGGTTCCTAAAGATTTGAAACATGCAACAGTAAAGTCCTTACTTAAAAAGTTCGACCTTGATCCAACCATTCTCTCAAATTACAGGTCAATCTCTAAACTTCCTTTTCTTTCAAAGATACTGGATAAAGTAGTCTCTATGCTTTTGATTTACTTTTTCATAAGAAGGTTACATTTTAGAAAAATTTCAGTCTGGTTTTAAAGGGGGGTATTATGCAAAATTGACTTTCTGAAGCTTAATATCCTGAGAACCTGTCTTTCCCTCATTAAAAACATGCCTGAAGTGTTGCTCTGACCCATTAACTCATGTTAGAGTAATATTTGAGTCTCTGCTGGTAGCTCTCGTGTTACTGAAACGCCTGGTCCCACCTATCCCCGCCTTTTCCACCCATCTCCTCCTCCAACCTTACGTACTCAGCCGAGAGCCTCGCCCCTGTAGAGCTCCCCCACCCCTCCCCACCTCACACAACTCCAGCTGAGTCCCAGGTGCAGTAATTACAAACACACCAGCTGCAGCTGCGCATATTTTGTGGGATTTTCTTTTAGACTCCGTGCATGCTGCGATGATGAACGGTATGTGATGAACTGAAGGGGGAGTGTCAGAAAGAGTGGGAGGGTCCTAGAGAGGGACAGGCGAAAATCAAGGCATCCAATACGGAAGTACATTTTTTTTTAGGTGGATTTGGATATATGACGGACTTTTAAAAGACTTAAGGTGACAATGTTATTGGAGTGTGCTACAGAAGGGTAATATGTGCATGGAAGAAGCACAATGGGTTAAATTTTTAGAAGGTTTAAATGTGCCTTTTATTTTTATGCTGATGATAATCAGGTGTATGTACCTTTCAAACGCAAGCACTCTTGCTCTGACTCTTTTAGAGTGCCTTGAGGAAGTTAGAGTCTGGATGTCCTGCAAGTTTCTTTATTTTAATGATAAAAAAACTGCGGTTTTTAATTTCAGTGCTGCTAGTTGGCCCTGTCCAATTGACCTTGGCCCTCAATACCAAAAAACTATTGTAACTAACCTGGATGCAAAAATGGACAGTGATTTTATTTTTGAGAGGCAGATAAGTGCAGTGATGAAATCTAGATTTTAATCAGCTGAGACAACTTTCAAAGGTTAAACCAATTATTTCAAGTCAAAACTTTGAAATCCTGATTCATGCATATATCACCACACACCTTTATTACTGTTATTCTCTATACCTTGTCGCACATGGTCTTGCCTTTCTCGTCTGTAACTGGTACAAAATGCCGCTGCACGACTTAACTGGTACAAAAAAAACACAGAGCACTTAACTCCTGTTTTAGCATCACTGCACTGGCTGCCTGTTCATTTTAGAATTCAACATAAAGTAATTTTACTTGTGTTAAAAAAAATTTAAACCGTCTTGCTCCATCCTACCTGACTGAGCTTCTACATTTGTAATCCACCACACGGTCCCTCAGGTCAGGAGACCAGCTGTTCCTGGACGTGCCAAGGACAAGGCTTAAACTCAGGGGGGATAGAGCTTCCTCTGTGGCTGCCCCGATATTATGGAACTCGCTGCCACTGCAAATTAGGCAGGCTTCTTCACTTTCCATTTTTAAATCTCTTAAAACCAACTTATTTTCTGTGGCTTTTGACTCAGCATGAGAACTTCTATGAACGGTATGGTTTTATTGATTTATACATTTTTATCTTCTCTTAGAAAATTGTTTATTGTTTTGTTTTTAATTTATAAATTTTATTTTCTGGAATTTTATGTACAGTACTTTGGTCGGTTCTGGCTGTTTTGAAGGGCTTTATAAAAAAAGTTGGCTTGGCTTGCTAGCTAGAATTACTTACAGTTATTTACTTTTTTTATTTCTTTTTTTACGTGTCCTGTTTGGCAGTGTGGAGCTCAGAATTGGTGTCTGAGTACCAAGTAGAAGCCCAACAGATTTACTTTCACAAGCGGAGCACTACAGCTTTTGCTATAGTACTCCACTTGATATACATGTGTGAAAAATCTTTATTATGAATTGCTGTGGGTTTTATTTCCTGATGTTATGGACACGGAGACGGAAAATAAAGGGAAAGAAAGAAGATGAAGAAGAGAGGAAACAAAAAGTCAAGAGAGAGGGTGAGTTGAAAATGCAAGAGGGGAAGGGGAACAGAGAAAACACAGGAAAACATTGAAGTCTGCCTCCATACCCACAGGATGGCAAAGAGAGGGGAAAAAACAAAAAAACTGAAAAGGAACAAAGACAAAAAAAAAAACAAATATTGTGAACTAAGAACTGCACAACCACATCACACAAAAATGGATATAAAAATACAACAACGTCACAGAAAAACTCATGGTACCGATTAATCAAGATCTAGTAATGATAACCTCAGCCCAAGAATATAGCTGTAAACACCGGAGACCCCACACCTATATGTGTGTGTGAGCATGCTGGTGCATATAAGGTTTCTCCATAAGAGTGTTTGATAGCTGGTGTGAGGAGGCATCAATCCGTCTCACAGTAATCGATGCAGACATGGAGATTGGAGCCAAGTCGTCCAAAGGACCCCCAGAGCCCCAGGGCGGGGCCGACTGCATCCCCTAAGAGAGGAGCAGAGGAGAACCCCTGGGGAACTTCCAGCGGCTGTGATGCAGGGGCCCGGGGGCAGCAGTGACAAGCCGGGAACCAGCTGCGCCAGGGCGGGCCCGTCCATGGACCAGGAGAGCCGGGGCCCAGGGGTGCCCCACCCCCCAGCAGGGCCCTGACAAGGGACCGGCCGCCGAGGCCGGCCGCAACGCGCCGCCACCACCCTAGGCCAATTCCCACCGCCAACATCCCAGCGTCCCCCTTGCTCCACGTCGGGGTGCCCCACCGATAGCCGCAGCGGACGTACAGCATCCCCAAGCCAAGCTCAGCCAGCACCTGGACACCAAGTGGTACCAGCTCCTAAGTCCTGATCCCGCGCAACGCAGAGCGCTGGAACCATATTTACTTTTTTTTAGCTATTTAAGCTTTGAAGCTCAATTCATCAATCTCACTGAACCTAACTCTGCAACAAAACCTCTAATTGGGGATCCGAATGATTACGCACCACATGGCTGGCCCCTTTTAAATTTCCTGAAATTTTCTAGTAGTTTATTTTTCTTCTGTCTCCTTTAATGCGGGTTGTACCGTAGCGTGCACCTGCGTAATTTATTAATTACACTTCTGTGGAGATGACACCACCAGCAGTTGGACTTTGCTGCTGTTTAACCTAAATTTAAAGACTGGAGAAAGCATTTCATTGATTCAAAAAGAAAAAAATCATAAATTTTATCCAAACCGCCCAGACCTAACATTTATTAATCACACTGTAAAGATATCCTGAATACACTGTGACGAGGTGAAAACTTCATTGCATCATGCCATGTTCTCCATTTTCTGTCGAGCATTTCATGGCAGGCTGGTTAAGGCTCAATAAAGTATTGGACACGTGTTTCCTATTTAAAGCGCCATCCATTAAAGTAATAAAGATCTAAATTTCAAACCTGAATAAAAATTAATTCTTCAATATTCATACACTACATTGCATTGATAAATTACAGGAGAAGTTCAGCCATAATATGATGTCTTTAATATCATCAAAAAAGGCATTCATACAGTGATGCAAGTACACAGAAGACTAAAAGATCAAAGATACTCCATAATAAATACAATGAAATAATATTTAGGCAATAATATGATTCAAAGCAGACATACAAAAATACTGTAAACTGAAAGTGTTCAGTTAAGGATTAATTAGATTTCACAAGAGTATGTGGGATATAATTTACAAGATGATATTTAGATTTTTAAGAGTCGGAATAAAGGCATTAAAACTATTCCGATGCATAATTCAGTCCAGAAGGTGGCTGTAATGCACCTCAAGTTATTTGCCAACTGCCATAAAGTCAGAAGAAGAAGAAAATACATGTCTGATAAAGCCGGTGACGAACATATGTGCTAGTCGCCAGCCTATCCATGCTAATTTTTTGTGACACTGTTACTGTGTACATATACATAATATACATCATTGGAAGCTAAGGTTTTTGAGATTTTAATGATGTATATCTATCAATCAATCAATCAATCAAACCTTATTTGTATAGGACATTTCTCACAACCAAAGTTGACCAAAGTGCTTCAAAGTAGTAAAACTAGACAAGCTGTCAGAAACAAAAAAAAAACAACAACAAAAAACTAGCACATTAAAACAAAGTTAAATAAATAGTATGATAAAAGGCTCAAAGGCAATTTCCTTTTAAAACACTTAAAACATTTATATGTTCATATACCAGTGGCAACCTATAAGTTAGGAGTTCTTAAACTTGACCGAGTAATTTTCATTCTTTCTACAGTGAGAAACCCTGGGAAAACCTCATCCAATCAACTTCCACGGTCCGTCTAAGATAATAGGCTTGTAAGCAAAGCTTCCGTGTTCCAGCACCTCCCCCTCTGCGCGTCCCCTTCGTGTGCACGCAACGCTCGTTCTAGCCTGTAAACAGGAAGTGAGCTCGGGCTAAAATGAACCGAAAACGCAAAGCTGTTGTGGAAATAACAATGAGAAAGAAGAAAGCCGACGAAGAGCGTGCTTAAAGCCGAATCTCCATCGGAGCTGATGCATTTACACGGTGACGTCAACTCAAGGAAGCTAAGGGCTTGCTAACGGATGCGTTGGTTGTTGATTTTCTCCTGGACAGGTAAGATCACGTTATATTTTGTGACTTTGGTTGAAATGGGGGAGTGAAGTGTGAAGTGGCGGAGACCCAACGAGACCATGCTGGCTGTGCGTGCCTGTGTTATTGAGGCATTGCTTAGGCCGTTTACACGAAGGAAAAACGCAGATATTTCCCTGCGGTTTGGCCTCTCATTTACACGAAAACCCCGTTTTTATCACAAAAAACGATTATTTCTAAAAACTCAGTCCAAAACGGAGATTTGCATTTTCTCCGTTTTAAGTGTTTGCGTGTTGACAGAAATAACCGGAGTTTTCAGCTCCGCAACGTCCCTTTTCACGACAAAGATGCTCCGACATCACTTGTGCGACCTGTGTTTACACTCAGAAACAGCATTTATGCCCTCAGAGATGTGTTGGCATCATCGATTGTCCAAGCGCTTTTTGCTTACTTGTTTTTACAAGCTTAATTACTGCTCTATGTAGAAATTAGAACATAGAAAGTTACTCTGAGTGGATAGAATTTGGGGGAACTACTGCCCCCTACAGGTTTGGCATGTCTATGAATGTGCTTAACAACACACTTAGGTGTGGACGGAGATTTTTTTTTAAACGAGGTGGTGAAAATATTCGTTTTTAAACAAACCCGGCTACGTGTGCACATAGCCTTAGTGGGAGAGCATGAAGCAAGGGGGGTGGGACTTTTTCTTTTTCAATAACACCCTCTCAAGGAGTGCTCCCACAATCGTATACCCTGCCTTTAAAAAAATTTAACAAAAGGAATGAACAAACAAGTATAATGTCCGTTAGGTGCCAAAAGCCATCCAGAATAAATGTGTTTTAAGAAGATTCTTCCTATTTTGAGTTTTTATTTGTGCTTTTGTGTTATGTCTTTACTTAAGTCTGGTTCTTTGTAGTTTCTCTGTGTTTGTTTCTGCCTTATTGTCACTGCACATTTAGAATAATTTCTTATTTGGATCCTTTTCTGTGTAGTGTTTTACCTGTCCTTCTATTCCCTATGTTTATTGTCTTCCTGCCACTCTACCTTCTTCTTTATTTTGTTTTATTGGCAGGTGGCATCTAGCGTCGGGTGCATTTCCGCCACCTACTGTGTAGGAGTGTGGGTCGTAGTGGGACATATACTGTACAAAAAGAAAAAAAAACACACTATATTATCCTTATTAATCCGCTTCCTTTTAGGAATTCCAAAACTAATCTATGAATACATTTTCCCCCACTCAATAAATTCTTTAAACTCAATACCCCATATTCTTTTACCTTTAACTTTTCTTTTCACATTTTCATTTTTTCTGTATACCTTGTGCAAATACATATCACATGATCCACTTTTTCGCTGTCCACTCCACAATCAGATAAACCTGTGGGATGTTTCCCTATCAAATGAAGCGTACTATTTAACGCTTTATGCCCCATCCTTAGCCGTGGTATCACTGTTTGATCTCTGTTATTCATTAGTATACTTTTCATTCTTCCTACTTTTCCCTGTATATGATAAAGATGCCGTCCTTTATTTTCCCTTATCCACTGATCCTGCCATTTGCCCATTATTTGTTTTTTTTAATAATTGCTTTTACTTCTGCTACTCTATATGGTACTTCTAATATTGTACTTTATTGTGTTGCTTGCTTTGCATGAAAATCAGCTATTTAATTTCCGTCTACCCCCCTGTGTGCTGGAACCCACATGAATCTTATTTCTGACTTAACCTTGTTTAATCCAAATAAGCTTTCATATATTTCAAATAGAATGTCAGATCTACTATCTGTTGACATTGATTTAAGAGACATTATAGCTGAAAGAGAGTCTGAGCATACTATAGCCTTTTTTATTCTATTTTGTTCTATCCATTGTAAACTAACAGAAATTGCTAACATTTCCACCGTAAACACTGACAATTAGTTTGATGTTCTAATTTCAACATATTTTCCTAATATTGGAATGCAAAAAGAAACTCTTGTTTTCTCTTTTTCTAAATCTTTTGACTCATCTGTGAACACTGGAATAAATGATTTATGTGTACTACCTAATCTTTCGTCAACAATCTTGTCCCCGTTACCTTTGCCTTTGTTGATTTCCATTTTATTTTGAAAATAGTAATCTATATTTACATTTGGAAAAATCCAAATTGGGGTGGCCTCCTGTTCTTCTTCTTTATAGTTTTATGGCGGTTGGCAAACAACCACAACCTCCTTTTCCCAGCTGCAACTCATTTCCAATCTCTCTGCTGCCTCTCTCTCCCACCTGCTGTTGTTTTTTCCTTAATTATCTCTCCTGGTTTCTGAGCCATATTCCGCTCCTCCTCAGAGTACTTAAGCACCCTGATCACTTTACTTCCCTGCTGGATTCTCGTCTGTGCTTCCTTGCCCTCGTGTTCCCTATATCTGTTGCCTCTGCACTAATTCTAAGTTGCCTTCTAATCATCAAATCAATTTTCATCAAAATAAGTCTGTGCCTAGGTCTTCATCAGTACAACACCATGTCAGAGTAAAGGATACGGACAGGGGTAATATGTGGTTTGTCAACAGACGAGCAGCGGCATTCTGGACAAGCTGTAGGTGATGTAGTAATGTTTTGTTCATACCAAAATATATGGTGTTGCAGTGGTCGTGCAGCGAACTAATAAAGACATGAATTGCTTTCTCCAGTTCTCCCAGGCTCAAGAAAAGTTTGATTCTAGAAAGAAGTCAGAGCTGGCTGAAGCTTGCTCTGATGACGTAACCGATCTGTTTGTCAAATTTAAGCTTGTCAAAAATCACACCAAGGTTCCTGAGGATATGATTAAGGTGAGGGGCTAAAGGATGAGAATCTAGGACGGTTATGATGATTGGATGATTTGATAGGAAACCACAAAATACATTTAGTTTTGTTCTTGTTTAAGCAGAGGAAATTGGAAGACAGCCAAAGTTTAATCTCATTCAAGCACCTATTAATGGATTCTATTGCGTTTATGGAATTGGTAAGAACAGGCAGATAGAATTGCAGGTCATTTGCATACAGCTGAAAAGAAACATTATGGTGATGGTGTATAGCTCCCAGTGACAGCATGTACAATGAAGCAGGATAGGGCCCAAGATGGAACTCTGAGATACACTCGAAGTCAGAGGGGCTGAGTTGGAAGAGAGATGGTTAATCATAACCAAGAAAGTTCTATTAGTGAGATGGGAACGGAACCACTATATCACAGGCCAACATATTGTTCCAGCCATTTCAATAGGATGGAATGATCAACAGTGTCAAATGCAGCAGCACTGGTCTTTTAGCCTCTAGAGACAACCAATGATACAGGCATACTGTAACTGTAGTCACAGTGGATATTTTTGTCAAACTACTTGGAAATACAAAATAATGTCCAACTCAAGGGTTCAAAGCCGCATAGCATTGACAGAACAGAGCCATCCGCAAGAGTCTAAATAATGTACTCCAATAAAACCGTTTTTCCATCGCAAGTCTTAAATCCACAATCCAACATAATCTGCCACTGAAAACCTTAAAAATTTTCTCTAGATGAAAATGTTCAACAATTTTCATCATAGCTTGCATTAGCATCCTCTTTTTTTGAAAGTGTTTTGAGTAAAAAATTTAGAAGATTTAGGGGTTTAATGTTTTCAGGAAAAACAATTATTCTCCATACAAACTGGATTTGGTCTTTCCTCTTAAGTGTAATTGAAATTACTTACTGTATCCACTCATGCAAAGATAAAGAAGGTGCTATTTGTGCTGTCATACGTTTTTTAAAAAAACATCCAAAAACCTATTTAGCTTTCACTTCCTTTTTGCTAAATGGGAGAAAAAAAAACAATTTTATCAGTAAATAACTGAAATAACAGCTGAGAAGAAGATGGCGCCGTTGTGCTTGGCTTGCCACTTGCTACTCTGTTTTCTGTCGTCTGTTTGGGCTGTCGTCTCATCGGCAATAGTTTATGATCGGACTACGCTACTGGAATTGCGTTTTACATCAAGTTTGCTTCAAAACGCCCAATCCTTCAAATTACCACCACCAATATTGACATCAATTCCTCCTCTGATGAGACGCCCTGTCTATCTGTTATCGGGCAGAAAGCGCCGCAGAAGACACGGTCGGAGAGGCGGGTTACATGTCAGGCTGAGGACTTACCTGGATTTTTCGCCGCTGAAGTGTGTAAATCGACTGGAGCGTGGCAATACAAGAGGATCGCGGGAATGCTACCGGTGGCTTCGGCTCATCTGCCCTGACACCGGCGTTTCATCTCCGTATCCCCGACGTGGTAAGACAGCCACCCGGAGTTGCTCTCAAGGAAATCTCCGGCCAATTCCTCGCGTGACATTGCCACCTGTCAATTCAACCACGTTCCGTATGGCACGTTGTAACACCAGATCGCTCAATAACAAAACATTTGTCCTCAATGATGCAATTTCCTCTCATAACTTGGATTTGTTTTTCCTTACCGAAAGCTGGCTCCGCCCAGGTGACGTCAGCGCCTTTTCGGAAATCCTTCCCTCTGGCTATCTTTACCTGAACTCCCCGCGGCATACGGGTAGGGGCGGGGGGATAGCCACCGCATACAAGCAGTCTATGAAATGCCGCCAGCTGTCCACCAGAGGGTTTTCCAGCTTTGAGTTACAAATGTTTGTGCTTCTCTTATTTTATGTGCAATAATCTACCGGCCGCCCAAATTAAACAAGGATTTCTTAAATTATTTTTCTGAGTTTCTGTCAGAGTTCATGCCAAAATTTGACAACATCCTAATCTGTGGTGACTTCAACGTCCATGTTTGCTGTCCCTCTGATAAATTTGCCAATGACTTTAAGGCACTTCTCCATTCACTGGATCTAACCCAGTCCATATCCTGCCCAACTCATAAATTAGGTCACTCTCTTGATCTCATCATCTCGCGTGGGGTGACAGTGTCAAGCTGTGAGGTCCTGGATTTTCCCGTATCTGATCACTCTCTCATACGGTTTGACATCCGTGCTGCTCCACCTGCACCCACATCCTCTGCCCCCCAACGTCGACGAATCATTACTTCTTCTACAGTTAATGACTTTGTTGCTGCCTTTACTGCCTCTGATCTCTGCTCTACTGCTGATTTTGCGTTGCCTCTGTGTCCTGACCTATTCCTCTCCTCCTTTTGTACCATCTGCTCCCAGATTATGGACTCTGTTGCCCCTTACAAGGTAATGGGTTCCAAAGGCCCATCGGACCCCTGGCTCAATGACACAACTCGGGCCCTCAGGCGCCGGTGTAGACAGGCTGAGTGTAAATGGAAGAACGATAGGCTGCAGGTGTCACTGGAGTTGTTTAGAGACAGTCTTTCCACTTATCAGAGAGCAGTGAAGGAAAGTAAAGAACGGTACCTTTCCAATCTCATTAACAGCAATAGCCATCGCCCTGGAATCCTCTTCAGCACAATTAACTCTGTGATAAATCCGGTGTCTAATGGTTTAAATGATATCTCTGAACACACCTGTAGCACATTTAAACAGTACTTTTTGGACAAGGTTTTGTCTGTCCGGCAAGCCATCACACAAATCCCTGCTGCTATCATTCCATCACAAGCGGCGCAATGTGTGCTGGAGAATTTTGAGCCAGTTACCCTTGTGGGCCTCAAAAAAGCCGTTCATGAGTTGAAAGCTACCACCTGCCCTCTAGATGCTGTTCCTACTAGGATTATGAAGGAGGCCATTGACACTGTGGGGCCCTGCCTTGTCTCCTTTATAAACAGTTGTCTTAGTTTGGGCACTGTTCCTTCTGCTCTCAAGCATGCCATTGTCCGACCGCTGCTCAAAAAACCCAACCTCCATCCTTCCATACTGTCCAACTTCCGCCCAATTTCTCATCTGCCATTCCTGTCTAAGCTGATGGAGAAGCTTGTTGTCTCCCAGCTTCAATCTTATCTTCAGCTGCATGCCATAGCTGATAAATTTCAGTCTGGTTTCAGGTCCAGACACAGCACTGAATCTGCACTACTTAGGGTCCACAATGACATTCTTACAGCCCTGGATAGTAAAAGCTCTATGGTTCTGGTTTTGCTAGACCTGACCGCTGCTTTTGATACCGTGGATCATGCCGTCCTCATCTCCCGACTCAAACACTCTGTCGGTCTGCAGGGCATGGTTCTCAGATGGTTTTCATCATACCTTACAAATAGAACTTTTTCCGTTATGCTAAAAGACTCCTCTTCAGCCGCCCCTCTATCATCCGGTGTCCCGCAAGGATCCATTCTTGGTCCTATTCTGTTCTCGCTCTATATGCTGCCACTTGGTCAACTCATCTCAAACCACGATGTCTGTTTTCACTTTTATGCAGACGACCTTCAGATCTACCTCCCTGTGGTTCTGAGTAACCGTTCTGCACTGGATCCTCTCGATAACTGCATTCACAATATCAAACACTGGCTTTCCCAGAATTTCCTCCACCTGAATGAAGGAAAGACTGAGTACATTCTGTTCACCCCGGACTCACCCAACAGCTCCCCCAGTTTTGGTCCTCTAACACCTCAGTTTGCTCCGACAGTGCGCAACCTGGGTGTTATCTTTGACAGTGGCATGTTGTTTGGAAAACAAATAAGTGCAGTAGTGAAGGCAAGCTTTTACCAGCTAAGGCTACTCAGCAAGGTCAAATCCTTCCTGTCCCGGGCTGACCTCGAAAAGGCTGTCCATGCCTTCATCAGCTCGCGGATCGACTATTGCAATGCCCTCTACACTGGACTTAATCAATCACTCCTTAACCGGCTTCAACTGGTACAGAACGCTGCAGCACGTCTCCTCTCCAACACCTCAAAATGCTCTCACATCAGCCCAGTCCTCCGCTCTCTCCACTGGCTTCCAGTCCGGTTCAGAGTGGAGTATAAGATCCTGATGGTTGTATTCAAGGCCATCAATGGTCTGGCCCCCGCCTACCTCGCTGAGCTGGTAATCATCTACCAACCAACCAGAACTCTGCGTTCCTCTAATCACATTGCACTGGTCATGCCCAAGTACAATTACAAAAAGTTTGGAGGCCGGTCCTTTTCTGTCCAAGGCCCAAAGTTGTGGAACGCACTTCCAGTATAGCTTCGAAGCAACTCTGAGTTGTGTGTTTTTAAATCACAGTTGAAGACACATCTTTTTCGACAAGCTTTCGATACGTAGCCACTGTCTCGATTGCTGTTTGTATTTTTTTTTTTTATGTTTTTATTTAGTTCCATTTACTGGGGCTCTTGTTTTATTTTGTGTTTTAACTCTGGAAAGCACCCTGGGCACCTTTTGGCTGTTGTAAGGCGCTATATAAATAAAATTTGATTGATTGATTGAGTAAATAGAAAGATCCCAAAAAATGATTTTTTTATTGTTCATACAGTGATTGCAAATGTGAGTATTCTGGGTGATAGTGAAAGACCCAATTTATTGATATCTCTGAATGTATAATGAATGCAGGCTTAGTATTTCAGTCATTGCCGAGAAACATGAATGATGACTCACTGAAATTCATTACATCAAATCTATGATAAAAAGGGCCAACCTCTTCATAAGACACCTGCTTTTTTTATTTTTTCTAGCACACCTGCAGCAGCAGCTTATCTGTATTGGCCATGAGAGCACTTGACACTATTAAAGCAGGCATGGCAGGGAGGCCATACATTTGCTACCAAATATCAGATATCGAAAAAGATTTAAAAGAACTGTGCTAATGTGCTAGCTCACAAGAATTTTTAAATAGCCCCTATGCATTAAGAAGAATTACTAATTGTGTTTGTATTTAACACCAGAGTATATATTTTTAGTTTAAGTAATAATTAAATGTGTGCTTGAGACATTAGCTGTATCTCGAGAATTATACCTTGGAGCATATTTATAGTGGTTTTTTTTATTATTGTACAGAGAAACAGTGTTAAAATTATCTTGTTAGTCTGTAAAGCTCAACAATTTCTCAAGCTTCTTCTCTAGCACAAACCATTTAGAACACAAATGTTTTCTGAAACCTATTTACTCAGTGTTCCTAGAAACAGAACTGACCCAGGAGAGACAGGATTTAGTTTCTATACTCCTCACCTCTGGAACTAACTCGCTGATTTGCTGAAACACTTGACTCTTTTAAATCAGGACTGAGATCATTTTTTGTTTATAGCAGCTGTTGATTAGAAAATCTGATGAACCGTTTGCTTGTTGAAGCACCAGACTGAAGGTTAGATTTGGGTTTGATTTTCAATTTAAAGTGCTATGGACATTTCTATTTAAATTTGCATTTAATATATGTACCAGTATATATATTTTTTCTCTCATGCAGTAACTTTAAGTGTTTTACATATTACTGTGTCTTTTTATGGAAATTATAAAGGCATTATGTTCTTTCCTTTCAGAAAAGCACTTTTGATTGCTGTGTATAAAGTGTTCTTTAAATAAACTTGCTTTTTCTTGCTTACATTCATTATTTATAAACTAGATAATGATCTGTTGATGCATAGTCATCCTGCTTGTTATAACTACCGAATCTGATCTAACTGCGTAACCTTCAGATGTAGGAAATATGCAGCTCAGAAGACCAAATCATTTTACTATTAAGCTCTACCTTTAACTTGTAGCTAATACTATGGTTCAACTACTTTACAGCTGCCAAAACACTGCAATGTGACAGGTGCAGCCTAACATTTTAATTTGGATAATCAAAGCTAAGCTTCTAATTAGTTTTATGGAAGTATAAAAAAACCTTTACTTACTGGGTTGTTTGAGCAGAAGGGTCAAATTGCATTCAATGTCAATTGATATTGGAAGCTGTGCACTTTCAAGGTAGGCTGCATTCTATATATTGTCTGGCTGTTTATGGCATTGGTCCACAAATTAGAGCTGCTGCTGTTTACTAGAAATCATATACACCCCCTTGTTCCTGTGTATTGTTGTGATTATACTGAAACATTTCTTCAATTTTCAAGTTAATATATCGATGTTATGAACTTAATATTTAGGTCACTTATTCCCCACAACCAGTTTCTATTACAGCAAAATATACTTTCATCTTTATATTCAATCCACATTTATCAACACTCCCATTGAGACCAAACAAACCATCTGCTGTTTAGATAAATTTTGACCTCTATTTCTCTCCAGGTTGGATCAAGGCTCAACAGCATACAGAGCCATGCAGCCTGTCTACTTGTTAATCTCCAAGCAGAAGTTGAGGTTATCATCACATGCCATTTGAAAGACAGGCGTCTTTGGCAAATCCCGAATGAATAAAACGCTTTACTATGTGCACTCACTATCAACTGCATGACACAGTTAGTGACTAATACATAATCATGCAGTACAAACACCTTCATGGAGGTCACATTAAGGTTTGTCAAGCTACATGCTATTGTAAATGTCAAATGGATTTGACTTTTGCAATTTTCTTTTTAGAACTAGTAATGCCAAACAGACAGGAAAAGTTTTTTTTTTCAGGTTTCATATTTTCCAGTTTCCATAAACGCCACTCAACAGAAACCACACTACTTAAAGTCAGTTTTAGTGACATGTTGTCAGCTGATTCTGGAGCATCCAAAGTTATGGTTTTTCTTGACTTAACATCTTTTTGACACCTTTGATACCATTCTGATTAACAGGCTCCGTGATGTTGTGGGTGTAAACGGTATGTCTCTGGAATGGTTTCAGTCATAGCTTTTCCGACAGATCTTTTCGTGTTTTTGCAAATCAGTTTATGTCACACTATTAAAATTAACATGTTGGGTATCGCATGGTTCAGTCCTGGGGCCCATTCTTTTTCTTCTGTATATGTTACCCCTAGGATTTATAATTAGGCAATTTCCTGATGTCTCTTATCACTTCTGCACTGATGATATTCAGATCTACTGCTCTTTCAAGCCAAAATTAATTTAAAAATTGTCATTATCTAAATATTTAACTTTCATTGAACAGTGGCTTGGTGACAACTACATGCAGCTGAACTCACTAAAACATTAATAGGGTGATTGTGGCTCAGTAGGCAAAGTAGTTGTTTTGCAATCAGAGGGCCATAGGTTCAATTACAGCTTCCACATGTCAATCTGCCCCTGAGCAAGGCACCTTACCCCAAGTTGCCTATAAGCTCTTTATCTGTGTATGTGAGTGTAAATTAGGGAATGTAGCTCCAATGTAAAGCCCTTTGAGTGGTCCGTATGACTAGAAAAACCTCTAAGTTCAGTCAATTGACCATTTTGTCATTGCTCCTGACAAATATCTAATTATAAACAAACAGCACCTTGGTACTCTTAGCTCCTCTGTCCAACCGAACCTAAGGTACCAAGGTGTACTTTTTGATTCTGCTATGTTTCTTGAGTAACAATCCCAACAGCTAATTATGAACTGCTTTTTTCAATTAAGAAATGCATCCGAACTGCGAACCTTGTCAAAATCTGAATTGGAAATGATTATCCATGCTTTTATCTCATCTCGTTTAGATTATTGTAACAGAATTTCAGTTCATTTTAGAATTCATTTTAAAACTTTAGTGCGACACCTGCCTATATCTCCAAGGTCTCATTTATAGAGCTTGCTTACGCATAAAACGGAGTTTGAAAACTGCGTACGTTACTTTCTACACCAAGTTTGAGATTTATAGAAGAAAAAAAATATGCACAACTTTAAGCACATACAGGACCTTGCTTACCCACATTTTGGACACTGAAGACAGTGAATTTAAGCAAAATTCAGACTTGCAGATCTTCACACACACATAAACACAACCAACAGCCCCCACCTCTCATGTCTCTGAAATGAGAATTAAAATAGATGCGCCGGTGTTCATTGAAGATCATGCCACTGGCAGCATCTGGATGTGAGGAGTAGATGTAGATTTCCTAAAGTAGTCCTATTAGATCTATGTGCTAAACTGGGCCCGACCCCCTGAAACCATGACACCCCCCATCCACCGCCCATGCACATCCTCTACGTTCTTATTTATGTCAGGCACGCTGCTGCATCAAAGCTGTGTCACTTGCAGTTCTTCCGTTTATTTGTGACCCCCAAATGATATTTTGCACAGATGACACTTTTTAAAAGTAGACTTAAAACTTACCTCTCTGTCAGGCTTTAAATATCTAGGAGTCCTGACACTTATATGTTCCGAAACGTCCCATATCAGCCAGCTAAAGTCGATGCAGAATATTCACTAGACACTTTGCATTGACTGTTTTTGGCAGAAAGTGAGTGTGTAGTGGGCGGTATATGATCCAAAAAACACCTGAGCACATTTTTAGGGAGAGTGGGATTTATAAAGCGGAAATTGCGTGCAGCTGTGCCTACTCAAGTTTGATAGATCTAAAACTTACTATGCCCAAGTAATGTATTTTTTTTGCTGAGCTTTCCACTCCCCTTCTTGCAACCTGAGATCAACTAGTCAAAGGATGTTGAATATCATTCATTTTCAAACCCTTTCAGATCACACTTCCATGATAAGGATGTAACAAGAAACCCCTATAAGAATCACTTTTAGTGTTCACATATAATGCAAGTCAAGAGGCAAGATCATTTAACCATCCACAAACAATGTATTTAATTTGGGATTTATGTGTGTTAGGTTATTTGAACTCACAGGTTTACCTAGAAAGAAAAGCACGCACAGAGAAGATGTGAAATGTGTTTGCTCAGCTGAGGGAGAATCATGCAGTAAAAGAAACTGACACACCAGTCGTTGTTCTGATCCAGCAGAGTCTCAAAGATGTTGAGACTTACAGCTTCTATTTATTCACACATGTGAACCGTTCCCCACACCCCCATTGTCCATTGTCTTATCTTATCACCATACAACACACAGCAGAACTGTTTCTAACACAATGGCACTTTGTAGGTTTGTTTGTTTGTTTGTAGGTGCATCCTGTTTGGACAGCATAAAATACAAAGTCAGCTCCTTATAAGCACATTTCCTTAAGAAGGTTCTTACCCCCACACTAAAAGTTACTTCCCTTAGTCTTGTCACACAAAGTTCAACATAAGAACAGACTATGTTCAACATAAGTAAAGACTGCATTTATCACATATTTTCCAACATTTCCCCCCTGAAATGCAGTCTTAATAACTCCAGTAAAAGGAACAATAGAAAACATCCTTCATACAACGGCTACCTTAAAAGTAGTTTACATTGTAGAATTCATTAAAGTTAACTTAACAAACATACTCCTACTTCTCATCAAGTGTTTCTTCCTCACGCAGCTGCAACAGGGAATATTAAACCATAGTATTGGTAAGCATTTTCGTCATCATGTGTTTAATACATGGTAGAATACAGGACACAAATAAGCAAAATAGAATCAGAATGACAATAAAAGGCATTGCAAAGTTCAAAAGAACCTGATACCAACGTCCAGTAGTCAACCATAACATAAAGTCCCAGGGAACATTTTGTAATTCTTGTGACTTCAGGAAATCAACAAGTCCTTGCACCTTGTCATGGATGAGAGTCCAGTTGTCATGTGTAGATGGGATGCAAGTACAATAATGTTCTCCAATCACTGTACAAACTTAGTGTTGCATTAGCATAGTTCTCATAGCCAATTTTTCAGGATCGTTTCCCATCAGATCAGACATTTCCGTAAGGATGACAGTGGTGTTTTCCAGGGACCACCAAACTTCGTTCATCCTCTTTGTCAGACCTGCAACTCCAACAGATGGAAACATGGTGTGGAAAATTCCTTTAGCATCACTGTAGAGCAGTTTACGCCCATCGTTGTCTGTAAAAGGAACGAACTCCTGTACCGGTGAGAAATCACTCTTCTTCAGCTCTGATGATGATGATACAAAACCATTCTCTGTATCATGATGGTTGCAGTCGAGCCAAACTGCAGGTACCACACCAGTCTTTAGGCAGGTAAAGGTAGAAAGTATATCCACACTTCCAAATGTAGCCATCAGGTGTTCCTGTTCCAAATTGTGAAACGTTTAGCAGTCAGATTAGCTACTTGATACCAGGCGTTCTTAAAAACGTAGTGGGTGTTAATTACAAATCTTTTATCTCATGATGGGGTGGTGTTCGAATTCATCAGAAGCCATAACACTGCAAAGCTTAGCAATGTCAAACCAGATAATGTAATAATCTTCATGGTGTTGGCAGAGAAAAACAACTGGATGAATAGCCCCTCTTTTCAGAGAGTTTGACCACTAGGTGACAGGACTGCTTTTCTGCTGAGGTTTGAGACCAAAGGCCCTAGTGGTAACCAATGCCCTTTGTAGCCCAGACTTCCTCCTGTCACACGTCTATTAATCCAATTGTCTCTGCAGTTTACAATGTGAAAGGTGAATCCAGGAAGGTCTCTCAGCAATCTTCACAGATGTGGGAGTTGCTAACAGAACTTGGAAAGGTCCTTCCCACTTTGAACTTGTCCAATTCTTTTCCTTGATGACTCTTATGAATACCCAATCTCCAGGCTTTATAGGGTTCTCAGGATCCTGTAACACAGAAGGAGATACAGGCAAACTATGTGCTCTTTGTACTTCTCTAGTCTGAATAATTTTCCTCATGTAATCAGCTAGGGTTAATTCTTCATCTGCTTTTCTGTAGGTCTGGTGCAGTAATGGGAAATTTATATTGTCTACCATAAATTATCTCAAAAGGAGTTAATCCCTGATTTGTTGGGGTTATTCTCATATAGAGTTTAACTAAATCTAAGCATTCTAACCATGGCCTTTTTGTTTCTTCCATACATTTTCTTAGCCTGCTTTTTATTGTCCCATTATTTCTTTCAACCAGACCTGTACTTTGAGGATGATAAGCACAATGATTTTTTAATGCTATTCCTAAATGTTTTGCCATGTTTTGAATAACTTCATTAATAAAATGTGGTCCATTATCTGAGTAGATAGTCTCTGGTATGCCATGATTGGAAATTATTGTTTTGCATAATGCTTTTGCCACTGTTAGTGCATCATTTTTAGCTGTTGGAATAATTTCAACCCATTACTAGGCAGTATTTATAGGAACCACTCTGTGTTAGTTCAATAAAGTCCATGTGTATAGTTTGGAAAGGCTGGTTTGGTTGGGGAAACTGGCCACGTTTTGGTCTCATGTTTCCCCGAGGATTGTGTTTTACACAAATAACACATAATCTACAAAAAAAAATTTTAAGTAAGTTTCTAGATTGGATGTTGTAAAGTGTTGTTGTATTATACTAACCATCCCCCCTGTTGACACATTGCACGGGCCATGGGTCAATATTGCTCTAATGCTTTAAGTAGTTTGTCACTAAAGATCACCATACCCTTGTTACCCCATTGTTGGCCAAATGCCAAGAAAATATGTAAAGTTTAATTTGGATCTACTGTTATGAGTATTTCATCTTCATCTGATTACAGACTTCAGTTAAAACTTTATTCTTCTCTTTCCAAGTAGAACAATTCTTTGGTAGGTGTCTCATTTCAAGAATTTTATGAAAATCTACAATTTGGATTATTAATTTATCCCCTACAAAGAACATGCCCAACTTCAAGTGAAATAGGAAATCTCTTCCTAACAAATTAGAAAATAATCTCTAGATTTTATGATTATCACAACAGGTTTTCCCTGTAGCCAAATCTATTATTTTAATTTCATTTTTCTAACAACTCAACCTCATTTTTAAAGTGGAAAACAAAATTCCACCAAATTCATAATTTTTTCCCATTGGACTTCAATAACTTAATCCAATTTTATTATTCAGTTAATCAGCAACTAATATTTCCATAATGAAACATCACATCTTTAACCCTTATTCATTACCTTTTTTATATATATATATATAGGTTCTACAAATTAGCTTATTATTATGATTATATGTCGAACTAAAATTGAATTTCGGAGTGCGTTACTACGTTCCTTATTACGGTAATCCCATAACGAAAATTTCTTCTCTTATTTGCAATCTCTAACCCAGCACATTACAAGATTGTTTCCTTTCAACATGTATCTTATCTGTCATTAAAATGTTAGAAGCAAACATCTGAAACTGCCACTTGTTACAAAGAATAAATTCATGTAGCCACCCAGCTGTCACTTCCCCACAGGACCTATAGACATCCGTCTAAATTTCAAAATAAAATCACTCTGCTCATAATCCGTCATTTTAAACCATTTCTTTTCTACTATATGAGAGATCTCACAGACATCCCATGAATATCATTAAAAATATTAGCTAAGTTTTTTCTTATTATTATTTTATAAAGTAACAGTTACTGCTGCACTTAAGAAATCCCAACCTTATGTATTGAGCTGCACTCAGCTAAAACATCCCCCTCATTATCAGCTAGCAGGAGAGGTGTTTTCCTCCTCTTCTGCCTTGGCAGTTGATAACCTTTAACAATTTTGAAACGCATGATCAATCTGGTTTCAAACAAGTCTTCCTCAGGAAGTCCATTTCACCGATTTCTGTCACAACCCATCACAGTTGGTTTGTTTATTAAGAGAACAACTAACGACCCATTGTTGAGGGACAGAAGGGTGTTGTTTATTATCAGAACAGCCCTTCCTTGAGGGGAAGGGGAAAGGTGGTCGGTTGTTTAAGATAATTCATTAAGATCACAATAAAGTTTACCTTACTCTTCATAGGATTTTTTAAAATATGTTAGTGAGTTTTCTCTTATTTTATTTTCTTTCGGCGGAACTTTAGGAGAAAACAAAGTTTAAAACGTTTTTTTTCATCCTCCCGGGTGCTAAAAAACACATCTGTTTCATACATTAACCCTCCTTTTTTCCCTGTTTGTTTGAGACGCCAAATGTCTAATTCTTCAATTTTCATCTTTTAGTTTTATTTTATATCGCAACTACCAAGAAGTACACGAAATTACTCAGGCAGTCGTCCTTCAAATTCATAATCTTTATTTTAAAGAAATGTATTGTCCTTCCTCTTACATAAATTTTTTACATCTCCTTTAAAATCTTCTTTGCTATTTTTCCCAATATTTCAACAAGTTACATTTTACTGTTTTCATTTTTAAATATTTATCATTCTCATGTTAATGAAGTAAATTCAACTTTTATTTCTCTTTTATCTGATCTATTTATCTTATCACAGTGTTATTTACTCAATTTTCAAACCATGAGACTCCGTTCAGCCTACAGCTGTTTCACCATAGAAATCTCCATTCACACACAGTCACACAACCGGTTTATCACACATTAAGATAATTATGTATTTATTATCATGCTTTTTCATTACTAGTATTATTATTTAGACATTATTTATCATTAGGCCTATTTCTAATGAAGATCCCCTGTTGAAAGGGCAGGTTCTACAGTTCTTTTCCAGTCTTGATCAAGTTTTAACAATTTTATCACTGTAATTATTAAAAGTAGAGTAATAATAAGGAGTATTATGAGGAACGTTCCTTTGGGAATTTAAAATCAGACTTAGTTTATTCTCCTATTTCATCTTATTTTATCTTTTATCTAGAGGAATGAAAAATGTTAGTGATTGTATAGTCTTATATTCCGGTTTTGTGAACCCCTGTTTTGAGTCAATAGACTTCTCTAATCTAAGAACGGTACAAATCCTGGATCCACACAGGACGTCCCTTGAATGCCCTTCTCTCCGTACGTTAACACCGTCAGGTTTCAGGAGGAAATGGCATACATAAGGATTATGTCGTGTGCCTACTTAACTTACACCAACCTAGGGTCGGTACTTTTATTTTTAACTTCTGCTGTTTCGTATTTTTACTGCCTTCAGTGGCGTTCTTTATATCCCTCTGAGGTGGTTTTAGATTTCACCGATCTAATCCGTTACAACCTTCCCATATAATCAACTGTTTCATACCTATATTATTCCTATTTTGTCCCTATTTTATCCCAGGAAGGCTCAATACCTGACTCCCTTAGTCAGAGGTTTAAAACGTCTTTTAAACCTGAACAGCAGAACTGTACCCTCTCTGTCTTAGTTAGAAATAATTTTAAATGTAGGGTGCAAAACCAAAATGGTACTCACAAACTCCCCCCTGTGCGAGCGATTCAAACCGAGTCGATCGCAAGGGACCGGCAGAGAAGGTGTCCGGCGGAGTTAATCCGGGTCACGGCACCAAAAATGTTAGGTTATTTGAACTCACAGGTTTACCTAGAAAGAAAAGCACGCACAGAGAAGATGTGAAATGTGTTTGCTCAGCTGAGGGAGAATCATGCAGTAAAAGAAACTGACACACCAGTCGTTGTTCTGATCCAGCAGAGTCTCAAAGATGTTGAGACTTACAGCTTCTATTTATTCACACATGTGAACCGTTCCCCACACCCCCATTGTCCATTGTCTTATCTTATCACCATACAACACACAGCAGAACTGTTTCTAACACAATGGCACTTTGTAGGTTTGTTTGTTTGTTTGTAGGTGCATCCTGTTTGGACAGCATAAAATACAAAGTCAGCTCCTTATAAGCACATTTCCTTAAGAAGGTTCTTACCCCCACACTAAAAGTTACTTCCCTTAGTCTTGTCACACAAAGTTCAACATAAGAACAGACTATGTTCAACATAAGTAAAGACTGCATTTATCACATATTTTCCAACAATGTGACAAACCAGTTTTAGGTGATATAAGTGCAAATGTGAAGACAAAGAAAAATGATAGTTTTTAAACCCCTTTTAAAAATCTAAAATCAGAGCACATCTAGAGAATCAAATGATGATCCTTTCATCTTTGCAGAATAGTAAACTCAGTCAGATTGGTCATAGTTTCTGTGGACAGCAGTTTTCAAGCCTTGCAGATTATCAGCTGAATTTAGGTCTGGACTTTCACTAAGCCATTCTAAGATTTGAATAGAATTTTAAACTAAACTTTTCCAATGTAACTCTGGCTATTTGGTATGCTTAGGGTTGTTATCCTGCTGGAAGGTGAACCTCAGTCCCAGTTTTAGTTTCCTGGGTTTAGGTGTATCTATCTTCCCACAACTATCATCTGCGGTCCAGGTGGACAGACACGAGGTGTTACTATCCTCATGTTTTCTTTCTAGTTAGAGATGGTGTTGAGAGTGATGTGCTGTTCTAGGTGTCCACCACACATCATTTTACCTGTAGGCTGAAAAGTTTAACTTCTATTCTATCTGCCCAGAACACCTTATGGTATGCCGTGTCCCCTACATGGCTTGTGGATCTCTACAAGTTGAACATTTTGTGGTTTCTTGAAATTACGCCATCTTCTTTTCATTTTCCATAAAGTCTAGCATTGTGAAGTGCATGATCTCTGCAGCTTGTCTACAGCTGTCATCGGCCTCTTGGCAGCTGATCAATGCTCTTTTTGGCTGCCTTGTTAGTTTAGGTGGATGGCAATGTTTGTGGAGTTTTGCCATACTTTTATCCGATGACAAACAGGGCTCAATATGATGCTCAATGCTTGGGATATTATTTTGTAATTTAATCCTGCATTACAATTATTATTTCTTCTTCTTCTTCTTCTTCTTCTTCTTCGTGCTGTGTTCATGAATATGCTCTCTCTAACGCATTCACAGTGCAGCTTCATTAACATTGAGATTACAAATGCACAGATGAATTGTGGATTTACTAAACAGGTAACCTTTGAAGTCAATTAAGTACATTGGGTTTTATTTAGAGTTAATAATTTAAAAGGGAATGAATACAATTGCATGCCTGCCCTTCCACAATATAAAAAAAAAAAAGAAAAAAAGTAAAGTCATTCAAATTCAAATTCAAAAATACTTTATTGATCCCAGAGGGAAATTAAGTGTTGGTATTGCTCATATAATTAATTCTTTATGGAGTTGTTGTAGATGATGATGGCTGTGGGCAGGAAGGATTTCCTGTAGCGGTCTGTATTGCAGGGAAACTGAAGAAGCCTCCGACTGAAGACGCTCTGTTGTTGTATGACTGTCTCATGAAGAGGATGCTCAGGGTTGTCCACAATTTTTTTGATTTTATGAATAATCCTTCTTTGCATTATCATCTCCAGATGTTCCACAGTTGTGCCAAGAACAGAACCAGCCTTCTTTATCAGGTTGTTTAGCCTATTTAAATCCCTGGCTCTGATGCTGCTACCCCAACAGATGACGGCTGAAGAGATTACACTCTCCACAACAGACTTGTAGAAGATCTCCAGCATCTTGCAGCAAACCTTGAAGGACCTAAGCTTCCTCAAGAAGTACAGTCTGCTCTGTCCCTTCTTGTAGACGGTTTCACTGTTGCGCCTCCAGTTCAGTCTGTTGTCAAGGTGAACTCCGAGGTATTTATACTCCTCAACCACCTCCACTTCTTCTCCCATGATGGAAACAGTTTTTGACTTGTATTTCTGAGTATTTCTGCAGATGACAGGTCTCTGATTTGTACTGGAAGTCTGAGGTATACAGAGTGAAAAGGAATGGTAAGAGTACGGTCCCCTGTGGTGCTCCTGTGCTACTGACCACCTGGTTTGACACACAATTCTTCAGTCTCACAAGCTCCAGCCGATTGCTGAGGGCTCCACCTGTGTCTTCAGGAGTTTCTGACAAAGCAAATCAGGCTGAATTGTGTTAAATGCACTGGAGAAATCAAGAACATGATCCTCACAGTGCTGCCTGCTTTGTCCAGATGACAGTGGGTTGGTTGAAGTAGGTGGATGATGGCATCTTCAACTCCAACTCCACAGCAATAAGCAAACTGCAGCGGGTCCTGATACGATCTTGTTTGCTTACTCAGGGGTGCCAACAGGAGTCTCTCCAGGACCTTCATGATGTGGGATGTCAGGGCAACTGGTCTATAGTCATTGATGACTGATGGGTGAGATCTTTTTTGGTACTGGAACAAGGCAGGATGTCTTCCACAACACTGGAACCTTCTCCTGAGTTAGGCTAAGGTTGAAGAGGTGCTGCAGAATCCCACAGAGCTGCTCTGCACAGGCCTTCAGGACTCTGGGGCTGACACCATCTGGACCTGCAGCCTTGTACCGGTTCAATTTCTCCAGCTGCCTCTTCACCTGACTTTCGGAGACAGTCAAGTGGGAGGGGGAGGCAAAGTGGGTAGCAGCATTTCCTGACTTGGTTGAAGTAAAACTTGTGGAATTAGACGAGTCCATGGCTGAGGTGAAGGATAAAACATCCGAGGTGTAACAGGTAAGCTGTTGATAAGAGGAGATTGTGATGTCTGTTTGGCTGGGAACAGGAGAGGGGGATGCTGAGCTAGTTCCTGAACTGAACCTGTTGAAGAATATGTTCAGTTCATTGGCTCTGTCCAGACTTCCATCTATCCAATCCTTCCTGTCCTTAAAGCCTGTGATCTTTCTCTTTCCTTACCAGTGTCACGTGGTGTGTGGAGAATGGACCCAAACGCACTCGCTGAATGAAGGTGCAGGATGTTTATTATAGTGAGGAGGTCGTGGTGGTGATGATGATGACGATGAAGATGGCAGGAACAGAAACACTGGACATCGGTCAGGGAAGGAAGACAACACACCATGGGGATTGACAACTACTACTGACTACTAGGAGGAATGATCCGGCCGGGAGTGAAAGGACGTGAGGGGTCTTAAAGGCAGGAGGTGAGTAGGATCAGGTGTGGATGATGAGACAGACAGGTGAAGACAATAAGGCAGGAATAGGGCAGCGTGACAGGATCCCCCCCCTTTAAAGGTGGATTCCAGACACCGTGGAGAGAGTGAAAAAGAAAGGGAAGAGAAAAAAAAACAAGCACCCTTGCCAGGGTGGGTGGAGGGGGCCCACGGAAGGAGGGCCCCGAGTCTCTTTGGGTACGCCCCTGGAAGTCTGGCGGACGGCCCCGGTGGTGGCCCCTGAGGACCTGGAGGTCGGGCGGATGGCCCCGGCGGCGTCCTCTGGCTGGACGGACGTCGGGCGGACGGCCCTGGCGGCGTCCTCTGGCTGGACGGAGGTCGGGCGGACGGCCCCGGCGGTGTCCTCTGGCTGGACGGAGGTCGGGCGGATGGCCCTTAGGTCCTCTTCTGAGGGTCAGGTAGCGCCAAAGATGCCTGGCCGGTAAAGGTCGGCCAAGACAAAGAGAGTCTGGAGGCTCGGACGCCTCCTGAGACAGAGGGTCTGGAGGCATGGACGCCTTCCTAGACGAAGGTTCTGGAGGCTCGGATGCCTCCTGAGACGAAGGTTCTGGAGGGTCGGACGCCTCCTGAGACGACCGTTCTGGAGGCTCGGACGCCTCCTGAGACGACCGTTCTGGAGGCTCGGACGCCTCCTGAGACGACCGTTCTGGAGGCTCGGACGCCTGCTGAGACGACCGTTCTGGAGGCTCGGACGCCTCCTGAGACGAAGGTTCTGGAGGCTCCAGTGACGGGGACGGGTCCTCCCTGACCCTCCCCGGGAGCTCCAGCGACGCATGGGGAAATGTCCATCGCTGGAGAGCCGCCGCTGTGACCGCCAGGAACACGGCAGCCACAACAACGGCGGGCTCTGGAGCTGGAATGGGCTCTGGAGCTGGAACGGGCTCTGGAGCTGGAACTGGAACGGGCTCATGGACTGGAACTGGAACGGGCTCATGGACTGGAACTGGAACGGGCTCATGGACTGGAACTGGAACGGGCTAATGGACTGGGACTGGAACTGGAACGGGCTCTGGAGCTGGAACGGACTCACGGACTGGAGCCGAAACGGGCTCACGGACTGGAGCTGGAACTGCCCCGGAAGCGGCCCCACCTCGGCGGCGTCGCTGCTTGCGGTGAGTCAGCAGAAGAGGCTCATGCCGTCGAGGACCAGTCCCCGGGGAACAGAACGCCAACCTTGTGCCGACGAATGCGGACGGTGAAGGTGCGGCGCTCCGCTCCCCGCTCCCGGAAACAGTCCCGGCGGCGCAGCGGGACCTCCACCGGCGGACAGATGGTGGAGACAGAGAGGGCGGACCGATGATCCGATCCAACGCCTCCCTGCGAACCCTCTCCGCCTCGCTCCGCAGCGCGGCGAGATCCGGAGCAGAGAACACCCTCTGGAAGTGAAGGAGCACTCCAAGGATTTCCTCAGCTCCGGAAACCCGCACAGGAAAGTTAGGAGAGGCAGCGAGTCTGGCCAGGTTGGCCCAGACGTCCTGGCGCAGGGCGGCGATCTCCTGGGCGAGTGCTGGGTCCATGTTTAGGGCCGGATCATTCTGTCACGTGGTGTGTGGAGAATGGACCCAAATGCACTCGCTGAAGGAAGGTGCAGGATGTTTATTATAGTGAGGAGGTCGTGGTGGTGATGATGATGACGATGAAGATGGCAGGAACAGAAACACTGGACATCGGGCAGGGAAGGAAGACAACACACCATGGGGATTGACAACTACTACTGACTACTAGGAGGAATGATCCGGCCGGGAGTGAAAGGAAGTGAGGGGTCTTAAAGGCAGGAGGTGATAAGGATCAGGTGTGGATGATAAGACAGACAGGTGAAGACAATAAGGCAGGAATAGGGCAGCGTGACAACCAGACATCTCTGATATTGTTCCTCTGTAGTTTGTTCTCCAGCTTCTTCCTGTATGCCTCCTTGCTGTCTCTGATCTTGACCTTAAGTTGCTTCTGTATACTCTTGAGTAATTCCCGGTCTCCCTCCCTGAAGGCTCTTTTTTTCTTGTTTAGCAGTTCCTTCAGGTCACCGGTTATCCAGGGTTTGTTATTAGGGAAGCATCTCACTGTTCTGGTGGGGATGATGTTGTCCACACAGAAGTTTATATAGTCAGTAACACACTCAGTCATGGCATTGATGTCCTCTCCATGTGCTTGGGAAAGAGTCATCCAGTCTGTAGTTGCGAAACAACCCTGCAGGGCTTCTTCAGCTTCCTGTGACCATTTTCTCACAGTTCGTTTTGTCACAGGTTGCTTCTAAACAAATGGTTTATATTCTGAACAGAGAAAAACAAGATTGTGATCTGATTGTCACAAAGGAGGTATTGGTTTGGACATGTATGAATCCTTTACATTTGCATAAAACAAATCCAAGGTTCTGTTTTCTCTTGTAGAGCAGCTGAGAAACTGTTGAAATGTTGGAAGTGTAGTAGAGAGCGAGGCATGATCAAAATCACCAGATATTGCCACAAATGCATTGGGGTGCTGTCTCTGTAGCTTTGCAACAACGGAACTGATGACATCACATGCAGTGTCAGCAACGGCTGAAGGTGGAATGTAAACAACTGCCAAAGTTACACTGGTGAACTCTCTTGGTAAATAATATGGACGAAAACTCACTGCCAAGAGTTCGACATCTGGGCTGCAGAGACGACACTTCACAGTAACATGTCCTGGATGACACCATCTGTTGTTGACAAGCACTGCTACTCCACCACCTTTTCTTTTTCTGCTCGTTTTCAGATCTCTGTCTGATTGTACAGTCAAGAAGCCTGGCAGACAGACGTTTGAGTCGGGATATGATCCAGCAGCCACGTTTCAGTAAAACACATAACACTGCATTCACGGTACTCTGGCTGAGTCCTTGTAAGGGCTTGGAGTTCATCCATCTTGTTAGCCAGTGATCTTATTTTGCCCATTATGACCGATGGAATAGATGGCTTGAACTTCTTTCTCTGTCTCCTTTTCGCTCCTGCTCTGCATCCATGTCTCCTCCTTATCAACTCATCAAGGATTTGTGGCTTCAGTTGAGGTATTATTTCAGCTTTTGCAATGTTTATCAGCTTGGTTGCCATGGCGCTGGGAGAAACGGCTGCCTCTCCAGTAGCTCTCTAGTTTTTTTAGCTGTTTTTTATTTCTTTTAGCTTCTTTAATTACATTAACTACGTTATTCTTTAAAAAAAAAAAATATTGTGTTTGTTCAACTTTAATTTAATATGCACCCAAAAGGCAGTTTCCTCACTTATTCATGAGAGGAGCTGCTGGCTTTGCGCACAAAAACACAAGCCAGAATACGACACCTTATACCAGTGGAGTTGAAGAGGAGACCCAGGGGGTACAAAGCCGGGGCCAAGCTTAAGGCTGAGCGGGTGGAGAAACGGAGCTGCTACAAACCATCGATTCCCTCCGTCATCATGGGAAATGTGAACTCGCTGCCAAACAAGATTGACGAATTGTCCGCACTGAACAACCAGCGGATCTACCGTGAGAGCAGCTTGTTCATCTTTACGGAGACATGGTTAAACCACCTCGTACCGGATGCTAACGTGGACCTGCTGGGATTCACAGCTGTGAGAGCCGACAGAAACATGAAAGCGAGCGTAAAAAGTAAAGGTGGGGGACTCATCATGTATATGAACAACCGTTGGTGTAACCCAGGACATATCTCCGTAAAGACAGTTCTATGTTGTCAGGACCTCGAACTGGCAGCCGTTAGTCTCCGGCCATATTATCTTCCAAGGGAGTTGAGTCACGTGATCACCATCTGTGTTTACATCCCTCCGAGAGCTGACGGAGCCGCTGCCTGTGAGAAAATCCACTCTGTCACAGCAAGCCTGCAGACACAGCACCCTGAGGCCCTGATGATCATCTCTGGGGACTTTAACCACGTCACTTTGGACTCCACTTTGGCTGTTTTCAACCAGGTTGTCAACTGACCAGAAACAACAGGACAATAGATCTACTGTATGTAAATGTACAGGATGCATACAGTGCGACTCCCCTCCCCCCACTGGGGAAGTCTGATCACAACCTGGTGCACTTACAGCCGCTGTACACCCCACTGGTCCAAAAGAAGATGGTGACAACTCGATTCATAAGTAGGTGGTCCCCTGAGATGGAATGTGCCCTCAGAGACTGTTTTAACACCACGGTCTGGGATGTGCTTTGGACCCGCATGGTGAGGACATTGAGGGGATGACACACTGTCTGACGGATTACCTGAACTTTTGCACAGACGTGGTCTCCCCTGCCAAGACAGTCCGCTGTTATGTCGGATTATATAAATATGTATATATAATTGTTTTATTTAATCAAACGTTCTGTATATGTTTGTATATGTTTATTTATTTATCTTACTCCATCCTTTTGTTTGCTGCTGGAAATGTTAATTTTCCTGAGGGAGTCATCCCAAGGGGATGAATAAAGTTAAGTCTACGTCTAAGTCTGCTCCCGGCTGTAAACCACATTGTTGCCATGGTTACGCATCATAACAAATTGTCAAAAAGGGAAAAATTTACAGCAAAAGTCCTTCCAGCTGCACAGCACCAAAAACTAGAAAGTATACAGGTCAAAAAATGCAATCTTCTTTAAGAAAAAAGAGGAACCAATGTACAAAAATCGAAACTTAATACAGAGCCACTCCAACATGCAGCCATCCAGAGCAGCGCAATTCTAGAAGTCATGTATACTTTTCCTTCTACATCACAATTATTTGTGTTGGTTTTTTCTATAAAGCCTGAATAAAACACATTAAAATGATTGTGTTGGTAAAGTGACAAGTTTAAAAAAAGGTTTGTATCTGTCTAAAAAATCCGCTTGCCAACTGTCCAAATGGTTTTCATGCTTTAAGCTCAAAAACAGCTCCTATGAACAATTGTCAACATTTACTCCACTTCTGTGAATACCTTAGATATTTAATAATGGTGGGTCAAACTGAACCCTTCTTTATTATTGACTCATCAATAGAAAAAACATCAAAAAGTGCTAAATTGTCCTTTTACCTAAAAGAAGAAAATACACTACACAGTTTACAAGATTTTTTTAAAGCAACAGAACTGAGTTAATCTCAATCTATAAAAGAACATACCCGGAGTTGGAAACCAACTCTTTTGACAGTAAAAGACAATAACCTCTATACTCTGACCTAAAATATCTTTCTCCTGCAGCAGCAACATTTTAAACCTCTAGAGTAATTAATAATGAAAAACAGAATGAGGAAACAATGTAGAGAAGACATAAACCACTTGAGTGAAAAAGGCAGATTAACAAAGGTGACTTATTGTTTACATTTTTAAGTATTAACAGTCAATCTAGAGAAATATAGCACAGTCATCATGGTGAGAATCCGTGTTGAATTTACATTTATGCATTTAATAGCAGTCCACCACATTCCTTTATCTGTGCATGCTGACTTAATTGTTCACTGAAAAAGATTGGATTGTGTGGTTTATTTGGCTTGGCAAATAAGGTTTTTGAGTCTCCAGATGCTAAAACAAACCTTGGTAATACGCCTTGGGGAGATTCATGAAGCCTAATTGGTTTAATTGTGATAGACAGTCAGACACTTTCTATAAGAATACACAATCTAACCTAGTTCAATGTGTTTTTGTATTTGAACTCCAGAGTGGGACAAAACATCTCAGTCCTATAGTGTTTGCTGGTGATTGACACGTTGGAAAGCCCCAAGTGTGTTGGGATCCAGACTGCAGATTCAATTTGGTAAACAAATCATTGCAGGTAGAATGGCCCAAATTTGATTATGTTATGTAGTTATGTTATCTGTTGTTGGGAAATGGTATGAGACACTACTATGATACAAACACATTTAAATTAGAATTATTTTTAAATTCTTCAGGGAATAATCACTTTGCTGATCAACGAAAGTAATCACTGGAAGTAGACTTGATAGAAATAATCACACCTGTAAATAAAATGTTTTCAAACCTGTTTGCCAACCGTGTTGACTCCTGCAGAAAAAGACGGTATACTGTTTGTTACTTCAGCTTAATCTGTTTTTAAGAATTAAATAGAGAATTGGCTCAGAACTGAAAAAATTTAGAATCCAACAATTTCCCATGTATCTATCTTAATTTGCCGGTGTGTTCCTTGTTCTTCAATAGGCTGTTTCTTCATGAATATTCTGACACCTAACTTTATAGCATTCACAGAGCAGCTTTATTACCACTGAGATTACATTGCACACAGATGCATTGTGAATTTACTAAATAACTTTTTTTTTTTTACATTTTACCATATATTGTGATTTTTTTTCTGTACAAGTACAACTATAAGATAAAATTTAACTGATAATATTTGTACACTTGCCTAGTAAAATTTCTGAAAATTGAGTAGACTTTGAGAACATCTGCTGTTCAGTGCCCTCCACAGGTGAGTTCTCCAGATTGAGGTCCAGAATGTTAACTTTGCTTTTCTGAAGTCATTCTTTTGGCAATTTGGACATATGTTTGGACTCAATGATTCTGAAAAACAAAATATTTCCTACGTCTCTTCAGCAATCATCCAAAGGTTTCAGGTGAAAACTGCCAGGTATTTGGAACTGTTAATATTTTCATCCACTAGGAATCTGAGGAAAGATAACCCCAGATGGTGATACTGCCGCCACCATGTTTTACTGTGAGAAGGGAAGCAGCAAATGGAGCTATAGCTGTTTATCTTTCAAAATCTCCTCCACTCCTTAATGTCACTCTACAACCCACAGCTTTACCAGATGTGTGACAGACTCTTGTGTTCTTCACTGTAATTAAACAGGATATAAATCAAATCTAAATGTGAAAAAATTAAAAAATCTTTATAATGCTTCATCTTTTTTGCACTGTATGCAAAGAACTATGTAAAGGTTTTGTGTGCATCACAGTAGCAATACAAACAGGGTGACTAATTTTAACAAGTGTTTATTCATAAGCAAGCACGTTTAAACAGCATTCTCAACTCTGTTCCCTTAATTGTAATTTAAAAGTTCAATACCTGTTTGAGCTCCTTCTCTTATAAAAGGTAATGGTTGTCATTGGGAGGTCTGCAGGAGTCATCTTCTTTGCTGCAAGTAGACCCAATACATGTGCAGTGGACTCTTTGTCTCCTACTGCTAATGCAATAGCACAGCCAAGTTCATTCTTCACTTCACACATCTCTTCTATGGTGGTACATTTCATATTTTCAATGTTAAGGTAGTTTGCTTTGTACCTAGGGTTTAGCATGCAAACTTTTGCTTGCTCAATACTTTAATAGATGGAATCATAAAGAGTAAAACAGCACGGAATGTGTGGATGCAGTGGTTTGTTTGCATTCATCAACAGCACTGTGTTATTAAGTGTGATTGTTGCAGTGGCCACATTAATTCCTACTGGTGCAAAATGGCAAATAATGGACGCATTTTCCCAGTTTAGTTATTTTATGTTCTTTGTACTGGGCAATATTATTGATTAAAAATTAGTTCAATCAACCCTCTGATTAAAGGGTATATAAAAAAAAATGATTTCATGCCTCTAAATTTTCATTTAAAGTCCCGTTTAACTTTTAATATTACACAAGGAAAAAGTCATGGCCAACAATTAATAAAGTATGTAGCTGTGGGTTGTTTATAAACTATCTGTCATGATTTTAGCTTTCGGACTATAGTGCAGACACACAAACGACTCAGTGAGACTGGAGGTAAAGTTTGCAAAAGTAATTTATTTTCCCTCTATGCTCGAAGGGTCCAGGAACACAGGAACTCAGAAAACTCTGAACCACGGGGAACTTGGGAGACAACCACTGGAGACAAGAGATGGAGGTGAGTGATCTTTCAATGGTGCTTGGCAGGAGGAAAAACAGAAGTTTGTGGATTCTTACTTTGCCGTTGGTGCAGATTCCACGGAGGAGAAATTGGGGAGGATGTGGTCCTTGGTGCATGGAAGAGGGACCGACCTCGGGGTGTTTGTCTCCAGGAAGCAGAGCGAGGGTGGACAGGCAGTGGGGACCCTGAGCTCAGCCAGATACCTTGAGGAGGAAGCCCAGTATGCCGGGAAGGAGCAGACGCCCAGGCTGCAGGCCGACCAGCAGGTCCGGGACCGCAGAGTGACTGGAGGGAAAAAGGCAAGGAGGTAAGGATCTTACGTGGAGTAAGTTGCGGACAGCAGAAAGGCAGAGGAAGTGGCTTGTTACCACACGACGCGGTTTAACCATCTGGCGTCTGCTCCAGGTTGGCACTCTCCTTTTGAGTGCTCTTCCTCAATCAGGCTGAGTGGCACCAGCTGCAGGAGCACGATCACCAATCTGCACCCTTGGATGGAAAACAGGTGAGCCAAGCCCCCCCCCCCCACACACACACACACAATCCTCACACTATCTGAAATAGTTAGATCACATGAAAAATCTTGAAATTACCATGGCAGCTGTAGATAGGCTACTAAAAGCAAATGTTGCATTTAAAGTGTTCTTATAAAAATAGTGCGCCAACCTCATCTTTTCCAGAGTTACAAAGAGTTACGTTTATTACAGTAGCCTACATCCTGAACATATCACCTTGATAAAGCAATTTGAATGTCCTAGACTTCATATTCTTACATCAGTAATCTGCTTTGTGAAATAATTGTGGGAATGAAGCAGAAGTTGAGCAAGAACAAAATACAGGATATACTGCATAATTTTTAACATTGTTTGCATATGTTTTTTTAGAGACACATCCAGCCTCAAAACTGCAGATAGCAGCTACCTCAAAATGCTCCGCCTACTGCATTTTGTTCAAGTGTATTTGTCAATAGCATGAAATACTTTAAAAAAAACTAATCAGGCTTCTTTAGTGGTAGCTGTTGCCCCTTATGGGCTATTGCAGGAGTATCACACTGTAACAAAAATGATAACTTCTCAGATGTCATTGTTAAAACGCTGTCTTCTGAATCTTTTAAGCGTAGCAAGCAAAAGTATATTTAACATGATCAAGAATCATATATTGTGCAATATCACAGTTCCAATCACTCAATGTACATCCATCCACATTTTTTCCATTCCTTCACTTTAACAGATGGTAGGTCAAGAGTTAATAACGAACCAGACCATTATTGGCATGGATGCCAGGTTTATAATAAGGATTTTAAAAGATTTCCTTTTGCCAGATGAAGTTTTTTTTGTTTTTTTACATGGCAGATGATAATGTCAAAGAGATTCTCTGCTTTATAGCAAATAATGTAAATAAAAGGAAATCCACATTTAGTACTCTGGGTTTCTAAAAGAGGTCTGATGACATTTCTACTAATGACCACTTCTTGAGATAGTGTTTTACATATTGCAGTAGGATATGCACAGTTGCAGCTAATGAAAATTAACATTATGGTAAATTAATTTAGGCTAATTTCATTACTGAAATGCTCTCAAGTACATCCTGACACTTTGCACTAGGGAAGAATTTTTAGCACTGCAGTGGAAAAAAAACTAAAAACTTTTTACAGTTACTGAATGATTTTCAAAACTTATTTCTGCAAGTATCTTACACAACTGTTAAAATAATCACTATAAGACCATTTGCACTGACCAAATTACATTTCAGTTATCTGATATTTAAAAATGTTATAGACTGACTAATGGATTGTCTTTTGTAAACCAAATATTTAAGATACTGATTATTTAAAATGATTTGTTTCCAACAAGAATAGGTGTAGACTCACACCAATGCTCAGTGACTTAGTCACTATGTCAAGACAGTAAGTGAGTGATTTGCAGACCACATAAACTCAATCCAACTCCTCCTTCCCTTTAACTTATGAAAAAAAAAACATCACATTAAAGAACAATTAGTTTGTTAAGAAAGCTTATTTGTATTCCATGCTCGCTGTGTCTCCTCTCGTGTGATTGAGCTCAAGTGAACAAACAAGAGTGCGCAAGAAGGGAGGAGGCAAGCACGAGAGAGGGAATGCATGATGGGAAGGAGGAATCTAATGCATTGCAGCAGAGAACTGTGACAGAAGAGGCATTTATTTAAGCACAGACTGCTGGTAGGAGGAAGAATGCAGCAGCAGCACTCAACACTGCTCTATCACCCTATGCCCCCACCACGGCTGGAGACAAGTTGGACGCAAAAAGGAGAATCAGGGGATAAAGACTGGAGGCAACACACCTCTGCAATGCTACCACTAATAGGATCTTTGGAATACTATCTTGCTTTTTTCCAGCTTTGCCTTGTACCCTTCAGTCTCCTTCTTTCTGCAAATACTCATATGGTCTCCTCTGGCTTAATTTGAAGAAATATTCCTGCAAGCAGATAGACAGCATGGCCTGACTGACAATTGGTGTCCATCTCTGTACAGATCAGGCATTAGTACTGGGCAGTGGACTCAAAAAATAGCCTTCAGCACATTAAGTTAATCTCCTTGATACTTTTCAGCAACATCTTATGGTTTTCACAGCTCTGCACCCCATCTATTGGAAACAAGTCCGTGGAGTTACTACCTATTAAAAGTTCCTTTCCAAACAGGCCTGCTGCCTATTTTTACATCTCACTCCTTCACTCCCTACTCCCATTATTTTAAATTTGGTGGCAAGAAAGACATTGAGGGTGCTCTCAACTGTGATTCAAAATTCACTGGTGAGTAAAATCAGTTTCAGACATTTATACTAAGAGATTGCTGATTTTGTTTTTTTCATGCACATTCAACGTTGCCAATATCTTCATAATTTTAAACGTCAACAAAATGCTGACTCTGTTACTACCTTTTTAAAACCAAACATTTGTATTGGGTAAAAGGGTATTTTTGGACCATGCTTTTTGTAGCATTTGTTTTGTTGTTTCTTGATATTGCCAAGTATTGCAGGACTGCTTCTCATTAAAACTAGAATATAATAAGAGTGTACTTTTGCATGGCAAGGCTTTAACTTAAATTAATTGCTCATGATTCTGTTGCCAACCTCTTTCACTGTTTACTCTACAAGAGCAATTATAACATTTACTAAAAGTTGCATAAGTTATGTTTCTAGTGTATAGTATTTTAATCATTCAGATGAGCTTGTGATAAACACTGATGTCTCAAGCGTGTGAAGTTTGAGTTTGTTTTGTGGATGCCATTAAAATAGTGTGTACAGTATTGGATTTTGGTTGCAGAAGCAGATTTCACAATTCATAAAATATAGACTAAAGAAAATTTGTATTACATTTTTTATGGACAGAATATTGATGTATTAAATTAACTGAATAGTTTTTTTTATTTCCAAGCAGGTTTAAGGGTGTAGAATAATTATTATTCTAGTCTAAACTCTTAAACCTGCAGGGGTAAAATATATAACATTAAATGTTGAGTAATTTTGCTAACCTGGGGCCTGTGTCAAATATAGACCAATACATGCCTGGGTTGTTTTAATATAAAAGGGTTAGTTATGGGACTGATGCAGGATACTGGCGTTGGTGTTTAATCTCTAGAAATGGACTCACGACTTAAGTAGTTTCTATCTTTAAGGCTACAAAGAGTGGCTAGAAGAGAATAATTCATAACCTGGATTACTGAAGTCATATTTAGGTTACAATCAATTATTTATCCTTTTTCACATATTCCTTACTATAAAAGCATAGTCTAGCCAAGCAATATATGAACAAGAAAAACCGACTCTACTTTTAACATAGAACTTAAAACCCCAGTACACCAAAATGGTTCATCTCAAACTCCACCCATAAAGTTGCCACCATCTGTAACAGCAATGTATGGGTTCGTGTCAAGAGCAAGTCAGATAGTTCAGTATTTCATACCATGCAAAAAGAATAGTAATTCTTAGAAGAAGCGCATGCTGGGTAATTCTGTTCATTCACAGACGACAGGTACAGCATGTGAACGTCGTTTAGTGAAGTCTGATCAACATAAAATGTCATATTCTAGAAAGAAAGAAATTTGTCATTGGCACACTGTCCAACAACATTTTAGGAACCATCTTTGGAGAAAAAGTCAAATGCACCTTATTGTATAGTTCAAAATGGCAGTCTTTAAAGAATGATCAGCATCCTTTTCGTCTCTTCTCTAACCCAACAAAGTGGTTCATAGTTTTTGAACCAATTTTTTCCAATTTCTGTTCAAGTACACCAAACCCTGTATCTCAGGCAGAGAAGTACAGGTGGCAGGCGTTTTCTATTTACCTCAGTCGTACTCCTATGCTACCTGCAGGGATGTAACAATAAGAGGAAGCATTGTACGTACATTTACATTGGGTCATTGTCTGTGTATGCAACCAGAAACTTTGCGGTGCTGGACAATTGCTGTTGTACCCATGAGAGAGAGAGACAGCATATTGTGATGAACCAGTGTGCAGAGCCCTTTATTCTACCAATGATTCACCGCAGACAGGTGGTGATGAAAGGCTTATAATTGGTTTCTAATTAGGATATAACAAAAAGTTTTCAGCCAAGCTTAATGAAATTATACAGTATACATCAGGAGTGCCCAATTCCGGTCCTCAAGGGCCGATCTCCAGCCAGTTTTAGATGTGTCTCTGCTCCAACTCAGCTGATTCAAATGGTACAACTAACTCCTCAGCATGTCAAAGTTCTGCAAAGGCCTGCTAATAAGCCAAAATTTGATTCAGGTGTGCTGAACCAAGGAAAGAACTAAAACATGCAGGAGACCAGCCCTTGATGAACAGAATTGGGCAACCCTGGTTGCATCTTCAAAATCAGGGAAATAGACTTCATTTGATTTAACAGATAAAGATTGTTCATCAAGACAAAATTATTTAACAAAGCATATAATTCATTCATTCAAAAAAATTTAAGAAATTATGTGCCTCGAATCTCTAAGTCAAACAAGAGGTGTGTTTTGACTAAATAACTCATTACTAGGATTAATGTGTCTGACTGGAGCTATGAGGGAAATAATAAACTTAGTACGTGAAATCAATACCCCTCCAACGGCATACATTCCACACAATTTCAAAATAATATGAAATTACATAATGTTGGCTCTATTTTCTTAGGAACAGAAACTGTTGCAAACGACCCCCTCTATGGGGAATGGAGCATGCCAATGCCAAACAATACATTGCCAGCCATTCTTTTTAATCCAATACAAATCCCACACCAAAGAAATTAGACTCAGTAGCAAGCATATGTGGCATATATTATTGAACAAGGAAAACAATAGAAAAAAAAGAAAACAATTGAGAAGCAGAAGCACACTGAAAACCTCTGGAGGGAACTGCAGCTGGCTTTTACCTAAAACCAATCTTGTCCATACCTTTTAACAATTATACCCACAAAACACATACTTGACCTACATTTTCTTAAGTTAGATCCTGTTGTTAAGTGTTACTAAATTTATCATTCCTAAAACATTTTTACTATGAACCATAATATATAACCACATCTTCATTAGGTACACCTTGCATGCACTAGGTTGAGCCCCCAATGGCATTAAGAACTGCCATAATTTATTGTGGTGTAGAGTCAAGATAGTGTTAGAAACCTTCCTCATAGATTATTGTCCTTATTTACATGTCGTCATCCAGTTGCTGCAGAGTTTTTGACTACATATACTTTATGTGAATCTTCCATTCCACTGCATCCCAAAGATGCTTTATTGGGTCAAGATCTCATGACTGTCAACAGATCTTGGCGAATGTACTGTTCAAGAAACCAGTTTGAGATGAATTGGGCTTTGTCACATAGTGCATTATCTTGATGGAAGTAGTCACCAGAAGGTAGGTAAACTTTGGTCACGAAGGGATGGAGATGGCCTGAAAGACTCAGGTAGGCTGACTTCAAACCCTCTCACCGCATTGGTCTTTCCCCAAAACTCAAGGAAATGATAAAAACTGTAGCTTTGCTAATGCCTATTTGGTTAGCTATTCATGGTATAAAAACAGCACGTTCTTTCTTCCTTCTCTTATGCTGTCACTATTCTTTCTATCAAGTGCCTAAAATGCACCACATAAACAGTGGGGAAAGCTTCTTCAGTGCATTTGTTATCATTTACTGTCAGCCAGCTTGAAGAACAGTTTGTGTGTCTTTCAATAAAATGGGTCAAAAAAAGAATGACTTTCTTTGGGGGTGCAACTCACCCCCAAATCAACTTTCTTTTGCTGATAAACTGTATAAATGAGTGTCTAATAGTGCTGTCTACATGTCATTATTTTGGTGTTTTAGTACATTTTAATAATAAAAATATAAATTTTCTACCAAAAGCCATCAGTGTGGCACCTTCTTCCGGTTACACTGCACTTGAATTTGAATCAGGCATTGCTACTGGCTCAGCCACTATGGCTGACCTCAGCCATCCTGCCGCTGTGTAGTATAAAAAACAAGCCCAGTCTCGTCCCCACCTCCATAGCGAGTTGGAGTTGGAATAGCAAGGAAGTGTTGATGCCGCCCAGCCCTCTACCCGCGTGCATCCCTTGGTCCTCCAGTCAACACCTCCTTTTGCTGCATTTTTCAAACTGGAAATGTAGGTGGAGGGAAGGTTTATTCAGACCAGAAAAGTCCTTTGGTCCGCTTGTTTGGTCCAGTCCAAAGGCAGACTTCGTTTGGTGCAGTTCACATTCGCACTATACTTTTTGCAAGTGAATTACATTTTGTAAAACACATCCCCGCATTTGACGAAAGTGCTGCCACTGGACAGCAATGATTAGAACGGCACACATCGTGGGGTACACATGATCTTGAGAACAGTGAGGAAATAGGCCAGAACTACACAAGGGGAACTGGTCAATGACCTGAAGAGAGCTGGGACCACAGTAATAAATGTTACTATTAGTAACACGCTGTGTTGTCATGGATTAAAATCCTGCTGCACTCAAAAGGTCCCCCTCTTTAAGCCAACAGATGCCCAAAACCGTCTAAAGTTTATTAGAGACCATCTGGATGATCCAGAGGAGGACTGGGAGAATCTCATGTGGTCAGATGTGACCAAAATAGAACTCTTTAGTATAAACGTCACTCGTCATATTTGGAGCCGGAAGAATGCTAAGTTGCATCCCAAGAACACCATACCTCCTGTGAAGCATGGGGGTAGAACCATTATGCGTTGGGGTTGCTTTTCTTTTCAGTGTGGAGCTCAGAATTGGTGTCTGAGTACCAAGTAGAAGCCCAACAGATTTACTTTCACAAGCGGAGCAGTACAGCTTTTGCTATAGTCCTCCACTTGATATATGTGTGAAAAATCTTTATTATGAATTGTTGGGGTTTTTATTTCCTGATGTTATGGACACGGAGACGGAAAATTAAGAAGAAGCAAGAAGGAAGATGAAAAAGAGAGGTAGGAAACAAAAAGTCAAGAGAGAGGGTGAGTTGGAAATACAAGAGGGGAAGGGGAACAAAGAAAACACTGGAATACATTGAAGTCTGCCTCCATACCCAGGACGGCAGAGAGAGGGGGAAAAACAAAACAAAACACGAAAAAGGAACATCGACAAAACAAAACAAACATTGTGAACAAAGAATTACACAACCACATCACAAAAAAGTAGATATAAAAATACAACAACAATGTCACAGAAAAACTCACAGTACCGATTAATCAAGCTCTAGTAATGATAACCTCAGCCCAAGAATATATCCTTAAACACCAGAGACCCCACATCAATGTGTGTGTGTTAGCATGCTGGTGCATTTAAGGTTTCTCCATAAGAGTGTTCGATAGTTGGTGTGAGCAGGCATCAATCCGTCTCCCAGGAATCGATGCAGACATGAAGGAGATCGGAGCAAAGACGTCCAAAGGACCCCCAGAGCCCCAGGCGGACCCGACCGCATCCCCCAAGAGTGGAGCAAAGGAGAACCTCAGGGGAACGTCCAGCGGCTACTATGCAGGGGCCCGGCCGGCAACCGGCGGCGCCAGGGCGGGCCGGTCAATGGACCGAGAGACCCGGGGCCCAGGGGCACCCCACCCCCCAGCAGGGACCCGACAAGGGACCGGCCGACGAGGGGCCCCCGGCACTGCAGCCCTCAGTGTCTATATGTGGTTTAACAGTGGGCACCGGCACCAGAGGTGAAGCTGATTGAACCGCTCCCCCCCTGGATGCCGAAAAGTGTGCCCACCCCAAAGTCCCTACATATGTGTCGCGTGAGAATGTTATAAGTGGGAGTGTCTAAGTTGTATATTAAAATTGGGACCCAGGACGCCACGGGATAGTGAGGATGGAAGCCCCTCCTCGCACCCCAGTGATGTGCCCATGCCCCAAGACCCTATATGAGTGGTAAAGTGATGGAGCGGGTGGACAGAGGTGTCCAGGGATGGGGAGGGAAGGACTGGGAGACAAAATGTCTTCCCAGGGAGCCAGCTCCCCCACTGACCCCAATAGGCACCGCTGTTCACCGGGATCCACCAGGGGAGGGAGGCCATGGCACATTCGACCCGGGGCCCACGGCCACAGCACCACAAAGCCCCACGGACCCCAAGGCAGTCCCCCCAGCCCGACCCCAGAAGGGGAACTAACCACCCTGACATTCGCTCTATTCTCAAAACACAAAAGACACTAGACACCCAGGTTGAGTTCGCCCCCCCCTCCCGCACACCCATCCCCCTCGTCCAAGTGCCCTCGTAGGGGGAGAGCACCTGTCGCTACACAGCAACAGCCTCCCCGCCAGCAAAGGAGGCCCCCAGCGCCACCCGCACACCGGAGGCCCCCGTAGCCTGAACCATGGCGACGTACCTGCCCAGACCAGGAGCAAACCGATGAGCTGGGCATTTTAGACAGCAATTTGGGGGGGTTGAGATTAAGAAAATCTAAAACTCTTGCTGGAATTTGTAATACAGCTGTATTGAGCCTAAATTTACCTTTAATAATAGATTTAATTTGTTGATATTCTAAGAATTTGTTTTTATCAATTCCATATTGTGTAATTAATGTATTAAATGGGATAAAGTCTGTTCCTTCAAATATCTGTTCCAGGTATTCAATTCCATTGAACCTCCAGACTGGAAAACTTGTCATACATTTTTATTGCAAGATGTCGGGGTAATTCCAGATGGGTGTACGTCTGCATGGGATTATTGTGGACTCTGTCATTTTTAGAAACTCCCACCATGCTGTCAGAGAGGAGCTGATATTTATGCTTTTAAAGCATTCATATTGTTTTATATTTGAGCTAATAAATGGTAGGTCTGAAAGTTTTATCTTATTACATAGTGTCTGTTCTACGTCTATCCAGGACTCGTCTAGGTAGCTATGTTTTAACCATCTTGAGATATTTTGGAGCCTGTTGGCTAAGAAATAATGATGGAAGTTTGGTAGATCTAGACCTCCTTTTTCGTTGGTCTTCTGCAGTGTTTTTAAGCTGATACGTGGGGGTTTATCTTTCCAAAGAAATGTAGAGATAGAGGAGTCCAGAGATCTAAACCAGTCTAGTGATGGTTTACTTGGGATCATTGAGAATAAGTAGTTGATTCTGGGCAAAACCATCATTTTTATTGAAGCAACCCTTCCCATAAGTGATATGGGTAGGGATTTCCATCTAGCAAGATCATCTTCCACTTTTTTTAAAAGTGGGATGTAGTTTAGCTTTATTAAATCTGCCAGTCTTGGTGAGACATTGATACCTAAATAGGTAAGATTCCCTGACTGCAGTTGTGTATTAGTTGGATTCTGGACAGAACAACTGATTGGAAGAACTGTAGATTTTAACCAATTTATAGAATAATCTGAAACATTTGAGTAAGAGTTTATCAACCCGATTACCTGAGAGAAAGAGGTTTGTGAATGCTGGAGAAAAAGTAATACATCATCTGCATAAAGACTGATTTTATGTTCTATGTTATTGCATTTTATGCCTCTAATATTGTGAGTTTGCCTGATTGCTGCAGCTAGTGGTTCAATAAAAATAGCGAACAGGGAGGGAGAGAGAGGACATCCCTGCCTGGTACCTCTCTGAAGATAAAACCTAGATGATGTTTGGTTATTAGTCCTGATACATGCTGTTGGTGAACTGTATAATATTTTCAACCAGTTTATAAAATAATTTCCAAAGCCAAATTTATGTAAGGTTACAAATAAGAATTTCCAGTTAACTCTATCAAATGCTGAACTGCATCTAAAGATAATATATTAGTTTTAATGTTTTTACAGTAAGAAAAATCTATTAAATCTATTAAATCTATTAAATCTATTAATCTACGTGTATTTGTGGATTAATGTCTCCCATTAATAAAATCAGTTTGATCAGGATGTCTTATAAGAGGGGTTACTTTCTCTATCCTTTTTGCGAGGGCTTTGCAGATTATTTTAAGATCAACATTAATAAGGGATATGGGACGATAGCTGGTGGGAAACAAAGGGTCTTTACCTGATTTTAGCAGAAGACTAATGTAGGCAGAATTCATATTTGGTGGGAGTCGGCCATTTTCCTTGGTTTCCTGCAGCATTCTGTGGAATGTTGGTGTTCCAACAGAATTCTTTATAGAACTCTGCTGGAAATCCATCTGGGTCTGGAGCCTTTTTATTGGGCATGCCTTGGAGGGCCTCCTGGAGTTCAGCCGCTGTTAGTGGTGAATCCCGGGCCATTGCTTGACTTTCAGATAATTTAGGTAGTGTTATGTTATCCAAAAATTGTTCAATTTCATGATCTGATGGATTTATCTCTGGTGAGTATAAAGCCTTGTAAAATTCTTTAAATGTGTTGTTTATTCTTCCAGGATCATATACTGTATTCCCGGTCTGATCTTTAATAGCAGATACAGTTGTTTTTTCTTTATTAATTTTAAGCTGGTTAGCCAAAAATCTACCAGATTTATTACCTTGTTCAAAGTTTTCTATCCTAAGTCTTTGAATTAGGAACTGGGTCTGTTTATTAATAATTTGATTTAATTCTAGCTTTGCTTTACGGATTTTGCCTAGTCTCTCCTCATCTAGAGAAGCTTCTAATGAATTAATAGTTTCTTCTAATTCCTGAATACGTTTTTTTCCATTTTCTTTTTATTTGATGAGAATGAGATTATTTTCCCTCTAATCACAGCTTTTCCTGCCTCCCAAAGAATGGATGGCGACGTACCAGGGAGGTCGTTATATTCCAAATATGAGGCCCACTCTTTTTCGAAATATTTAATAAATTCTTTATCCTTAAGTAAGGATATATTAAATCTCCAATTTTTGCTTTGAGGTGTTTCTGTTTTATTTACTAAAGTTAGAGGAACAGGAGCATGATCGCTAACAGCTATAGGGTGTATCTCAGTGTCTGAAATGTCAGTCAACAGTGAGCTGCTGACTAACAAATAATCCAGTCGAGAATATGAATGGTGGACATTTGAGAAGAAAGTATATTTTTGTCATTGGGGTGAAGAGATCGCCATGCATCACAAAGTCCATAATCGCTCATGGACTGTTTGACTATATCAATAGATTTCCAGCTGCGCTGAGTCCCTGCTGTGCTGAGCCTGTCAATTTCTTAATTTAAACCAAAGTTGAGGTCGCCCCCAAGAAGAAGTGAGCAATCCATGTGTTCAAGGAGCACCGAGAAGAAGGAATGAAAGAATTCAATTCAATTCAAATTCAAAATTACTTTATTAATCCCAAAGGGAAATTAAATGTTGTTGTAACTCATTATGCAAGTTCCTTCAAAGATTTGTTGTAGATGCTGATGGCTGTGGGTAGGGATGATCTCCTGTAGCAGTCTGCAGATCTGAAGAAGCCTCTGACTGAAGACGCTCTGTAGTTGTATGACAGTCTGATGTAGAGGATGCTCTGGATCTATGGCGTCTTCTTTTCAACTCATCAGGGTTTTGTGGCTGTAGTTGAGGTCTTATTTGAGCTTTTGTGATGTTAATCAGCTGCTGCCAGTTGTAAACCACCTTGTTGCCATGGTTATGCATCATAACAAATGTCCAAAAATAAAAAGTATCAGCAAAAATCTTTTCAGCTGCACAGCATTCAAAACCAGAGAGAACAGTTGTCCACAAAACAATGTTTCTACCAGAAATGGAAGAATTAAAGTTTTAAAAAAGAAAAAAAATATGAACCAAAGTAACAGAGCTACTCCAACATGCTGCCACCTTGAGCGGCGCAATTCCGGAAATGAGGGGTCATCAACATTTGGACCATATATACTGACAATACATAACTTTTGGTTATATAAAGATAGTTTTACTATAATACATCTACCCTCTAGATCTGTAACTGTATCTATTACTGTAAAATTAACATTTTTATTTAATAATATTGCTACTCCCCTTTGTTTAGAGTTATAGCATGCAGAAAACACATTAGGAAACTCAGGGGATTTAAGATCATCTGCAGCTGAGGTAGATTTATGGGTTTCTTGTAATAAGACGACATCTGCCTTCAATCTTTTAAGCTGGTTAAAAATCTTAACTCTTTTCTCTCTGGTGCCAGCTCCATGAACATTCCACGTGACAAACCTTAGAGTAGTCATAGTTTTGAGATAAAAGTTTTAAAGTCCATATCACCATAGAAACAGATAAACACAGGTGTATTATTAGTTTGTGCTTGGGGTTGCCTGATTGAAAATCCAAAAGCCGAGATATAAGAAAGAGAGAAATAGAAGAAAGTTGTGAAGGTGTGAAGGGTGAGGGTGAGAGAGAAAGAAATAGTTATATTATGAAAAAATTCTGTGTGTGTGTGTGAGTGATAAAAGAAGGAAAAAGGAGTGACAAAGACATTTGGTGATAGACATGTGAAAATGAGAAAAGAAAAAAGAGCCAGTATCCCAGTGCTTAGCCCTGGCCCCGCCCACATTGAGTAACGTAAACAACTTTACAGAGCTGTGCTAACATTACATTATAGTTGACTGATAAAACAACTCTTATCTGACCACTGTTACATGACTAATAAAGCCAAGGAGAAAGCTGGGGGTCCCTGAACAGCTGTCCATTAACATACAGTTTATCTACTGCTACTGTAGCTCTGGTGCCTTCACTGATATATTTCTTTCTGATTGGGAACAAAACGCGCCTTCTATCCAGGATCTCCTTCGGATATTGATCAATAACGCTGTAACTGGTTCCCCGCAGCTCTCTGCCCTGGCCTCTGACCTGCTCTTTTTGCTTGTAATGCTCAAATTTAGCAACAATTGGTCGCGGCCGGCTGTTGTTGGGCTTCTTACCTCCTAGGCGGTGGACGCGGTGAAAAGTTATGTTTTTTACCGTGTCGCTTGGGAGTTTTAACTGATGTTGGAGAAAATTTCGGACGGTGGATTCAGCGTCGTCCTCAGCCTGTTCTGGGATCCCGGAAAAAACAAGATTGTCCCGCATTCCCCTGGCCTGTATATCCAAGATAGTTTCTTTCATCCTCTTACTTTCTCCGGACAGCTGCGTCATCCCCTCGGTGAGTTTCTTTACACTCTCCCTAAGCGTTTGGTTTTCTGCAGCGAGCGATGCTACCTGTTGTTGGCTGAACTCCAGGGATTCCCTTAGAGCTTGAAACTCTTTATGGAGAACCTCAACCAGGCCCAGACGGGCGTCTAGGCTGGTTAGCTTCTTATCTATTGAGTCCAGGACATCGCTGTAGCTTTTCTCTGGAGAGATGGTGGAGGTGCTGGCCTCAGAACGAGTGCGTTTTTGTGATGGTGTGCTTGTCGGCACAGCAGAGGTGGATTTCTGTGGCTTGCCCATAACAATGTTGTCAAAGTACTCGTCCAAGTAGCTTTCCAGGCTGTGCAAGGTTTCCTCGTGCAGTTTGTTTATGGAGAAATACAAAATAATGGTTATTATTATTAAACGTTTGCTATATTTGGCTCAAATGTTATGGTTTGTTTTTACCCGAGTTTGTTTGTTTTACCAGTTTACCGCCATGTTACTTACGCACAGCTCTCGCGAGATCTCAGCAGCAGCTCATCCGTTTAGACGTTTCTCTCCGTTTAGACCGGGGTTGCTTTTCTGCAAAGGGGACAGAATGACTGATCCATATTAAGGAAAGGATGAATGGAGCCATGTACTGTATTGTGAGAATTTGTACAAAAACCTTCTTCCATCAATAACAGCATTGAAGATGAAATGTGGCTGGATCTTCCAGCATGACAATGATCCCAAACACACCGTCAGGCAACAAAAGAGTGGCTATGTAAAAAGCATTTCAAGGTTCTGAAGTGGCCTAGCCAGTCACCAGACCTCAATCCAATAGAGAATCTGTAGAGGGAGTTGAAATTCCGTGTAGCCCACAACATCACAGCTCTAAAGAAGATCTGAATGGAAGAATGTGCCAAAATAACAGCTACCGTGTGTGCAAACCTGTTGAAGACCTACCTGAAAAATTTGACTTCTGTCATTGGCAACCTAGATTACAGTAATAACGTATTGAGGTGAAACTTTTATTGACCAAATCCTTATTTTTTACACCATTATACAAACACATTATTTAAAAATCATACAATGAGATATCCTGGATTTTTTTCTATATTCTTTCTCTCACAGTTGAAGTTTACCTATGATGAAAATTACAGACCTCTTTTATCTTTTTAAGTGAGACAACTTGCACAATCTATGGCTGGCAAAAACTTTTTTCTCCAACTGTATGTAGGTAGGCAATGGTGGAGAATTGTTTAGCTAAAGCAGTATATCTTCATAAATGATTAAAACATGATGCACATGCAATGATGTGACAAGAGAGTAAAGATCAGTATTATCAATAATATCAATCAGTAATTTATTTAGTCAATTAATGAATAAACAAACCACTATTTAGAATGATCTTATCCAGTATCAGTTTCAGTGTTTTAATAATTAAACAGCAGACAGGTTGAAAATATTATAGCAACAGTTAAGAACGGGAACACCAAAGACATGAAAAGTCAGGGCTGTTTAGTGGGGATTGATAAGCTGTGCTGTAGCAGTCAGAACCCTGCTTTTAGCTTTCACAAGATCACTTTTTATGAAATAGCATTGTGATATTGGAAAATTTAGACCTAAGTGTCAAAAGTTGAGTTTGTACTTGAAGTAGAAAGGAACTTTCTACAGTATTAAATTGTGGTTAGACTTGATCATTTCTTTGAAATTTAATCACAGTACTCTAAAACAGAAACTGAATCAGTTGTATCTTAGAACTAATAAAAGATGTGAAGTGATAACTCCATCCACATACTTTTTTACTCTAAAAACAAACAAACACTTGATCACAACATGTTTTGACATAAAAAGAAAATGAACAATGTTTCTCTCAGAAAAGCTTCTGAGACAAGTGTGGTCTCAAAGTGAAACAATCAATGCTGGCCTGGACACACAAACCTTTATAATGATTATCGAAGAGTAACCTCTGTACCAAAAAGATAAGGAAATATAGGAAGGATGTTCCTACAACAACCAGTTATGGAACTGGTTGCTTTTAAGAACTATATAAAACAAGCTAATTTCATGTAAAAAAATGGCCCTTTACAAAAAATCCCCCGCAAAACTATTTTCTGCGCGATTAAACCGATCTTTCTTCAGCTTTAAACACAGAGGTTCTTTATTAGATGTCAGAATGCTTACTCTAAATGTCCTAGATTTCCATGAATGTAGGGTTGTAGAAATTCTTATCTGGTTAATGAAAGCTGAATAAGTAGTTAAATATGTAAGGATACAGATTTTCTTCTTTTTTTTCTGTCAACTGGCAAAACCCTTTTGAACACTGTCTAGATTGCTCATTTAAGATCTTCAGTGATTTAGGCATGTTTTGAATCCTAATGTTCCAGTAGGACAGGTCCTTTCTGTTTCAATGCACAAAGGTCTCTTTCACTAGCATCTTTTGTACCTGCTGCCATCAGGAGTAGACATTTGACAGCGTGGGCATGTCTGCATAGGTCAGGTCTGCCCTAATTAGTATTTCATCATAATTACAGTGAGACTGCGGCCCAACAGTTCAATTTAAACGAATACAAAGTGTCAGGTAAATAGTTGGCAGCTGAAAAGCAACATCTGTCTATAGTAGAGTGAGACATAACTTATTATTGCGAAAACTAAAAAGCAATAGAAAGTTTAAAAGCAGTAATTGAATAGAAAATGTAAAAAATATTTAGAGGAAGCTATGAATTCTGTAAACTGTAAGAGGTCTGTAATGTTTATGTATCTCTAAAAAAAATACATCTACATAATGTGTCCTAAAACTCTTACTTCTTCTATTCTTTTTTTATTATTAGTGTCCTTTCATGCCAAATATAAGTTAAAACTTAAAAACCTCTTAAAAAGAGTTTGGATTATTGTGAAATATTAAATATCATCTCATTTTACGTGTGTGGACTAGATTATTTTCTGCCATTTAATTTAAATTCAATTCAGTTTATTTATATAGTGCCGATTCACAGCAGATGTCATCTCAAGGCACTTAACAAGAAGTCATTTAAAGACATTTATACAAACATTCCAATTAGTTAAAAAGTTTCCTATTTAAGGAATCCCAGAAGTTTGCATCAGTCATTGGCGTGAGGTTGGGCCCCGTTGATGCAGACGTGCCAACCACAGCAATCCTTCAGCAATCCCTCATACTGAGCAAGCATGTAACAATGATGGAGAGGAAAAAATTCCACTTTAACAGGAAGAAACCTCCAACAGAACCAGGCTCAGTAGGAGCGGCCATCTGCCATGACCGTCTGGGGATTTGAGTAGACAGAGCAGAGACACAGAAGGAACAGAAAGTAAAAAGTTGATACGGTGGATGTTCAGTTACTGGGAGCATCATCCCAGTCGATGCCCCCAGGTGCCAACAGGGCATTGCAGCCAAGCAGGATACCAGATCAGGTATATCTTCTTTGGAGAAAAAAACACAGAGAAAACAAAGTTAACAGTCGAAATAACATAATGTACTGTAATACAACTGGAGAGTCGTAGTAGAAAAGGAAGTAGCAGAGTGAAGAAAATTGGTAAGTCTGTCCTCCAGCAGTCTAAGCCTATAGCAGCATAACTACAGAGATAGCTCAGGATGACCTTAGCCACTCTAATTATGAGCTTTATCAAAAAGGAAAGTTTTAAGCCTGGCCTTAAAAGTAAACAGAGTGTTTGCCTCACCGACTAAAACTGGGAGCTGGTTCCATAGGAGAGGAGCCTGATTACTAAAAGATCTGCCTCCCATTTTCCTTTTAGAAAGCCTAGGAACTACAAGTAAACCTGCAGTCTGAGAGGAAAGTGCTCTGTTGGGAACATATGAAACAATCAGATCTCTGATGTATGATGGAGCTTGATTATTAGGCACTTTGTATGTAAGAAGGAGGATCTTAAATTATATTCTGGATTTAACAGGGAGCCAATGAAGGGAAGCTAAAAGAGAAGAAATGTGATCTCTCTTTTTAATATTCATCATAACTCTTGCTGCGACATTTTGGATCAACTGAAGGCTTTTAATGGCATTTTGTGGAATACCTGATAGTAAAGAATTACAGTAGTCCAGCCTTCAGATAACAAATGCATGGACTACAGTCGTGGCCAAAAGTTTTGAGAATTACATAAATATTGGAAATTGGAAAAGTTGCTGCTTACGTTTTTTAACTCAGGTGAGAATGTTGACGAGCACAAGGCTGGAGATCATTATGTCAGGCTGATTGGGTAAGAATGGAAGACTTGACATGTTAAAAGGAGGGTGATGCTTGAAATCATTGTTCTTCCATTGTTAACCATTGTGACCTGCAAAGAAACGCGTGCAGCCATCATTGCGTTGCACAAAAATGGCTTCACAGGCAAGGATATTGTGGCTACTAAAATTGCACCTAAATCAACAATTTATAGGATTATCAAGAACTTCAAGGAAAGAGGTTCAGTTCTTGTTGAGAAGGCTTCAGGGCATCCAAGAAAGTCCAGCAAGTGCCAGGATCATCTCGTAAAGAGGATTCATCCTTAGACCATTCATGTGTGGGGTTGCTTCTCATCCAAGGGAGTGGACTCACTTACAATTTTACCCAAAAACACAGCCATGAATAAAGAATGGTACCAAAACACCCTCCAACAGCAACTTCTTCCAACAATCCAACAACAGTTTGGTGAAGAACAATGCATTTTCCAGCACAATGGAGCACTGTGCCATAAGGCAACTGTGATAACAAAGTGGCTCGGGGACCAAAATGTTGAAATTTTGGGTCCATGGCCTGGAAACACCCCAGATCTTAATCCCATTGAGAACTTGTGATCAGTCCTCAAGAGGCGGGTGGAAAAACAAAAACCCACTCATTCTGACAAACTCCAAGAAGTGATTATGAAAGAATGGGTTCTATCAGTCAGGATTTGGCCCAGAAGTTGATTGAGAGTATGCCCAGTCGAATTGCAAAGGTCCTGAAAAAGAAGGGCCAACACTGCAAATACTGACTCTTTTCATAAATGTCATGTAATTGCCAATAAAAGCCTTTGAAACGTATAAAGTGCTTGTAATTATATTTCAGTACATCACAGAAACAACTGAAACAAAGATCTAAAAGTAGTTTTGCAGCAAACTTTGTGAAAACTAATATTTGTGTCATTCTCAAAACGTTTGGCCACAACTGTAGTTTCTCAGCATCACTCCTGGACAGGAGGTTTCTAATTTTAGCAATATTCTGGATTTGAAAGAAAGAAATCCTAGAAACCTGTTTAATATGGGATTTAAATGTCAAGTCTTGGTCAAAAATAACACCAAGGTTCTTTACGTTATTATTGGGGGCCAGTTTAATGCCATCCATTCAAAGAGGCAATTTTAATTATTTGTTGACCTGGACTTGAATGAGATTTTTTGTAACTGGAAACACTTTGTTTTACTGTGCTAGTCATCACAAAAATACATCTATAAATTACATGTTATGATTTCTTTGGCTCAGACTAGTCAGTCTTTTTCACACCTGGTGTTAAGATTCACTCGGAACGCCCTTAAGATGCATTTTCAAGAAGTAGCCTGTGACACTATTATCTGTATTAGGAGTCTGAATGTAATCCATCTTGAGACATTTTAATGGACCCTCGTTCAGCATCGCGTGACTACCTTCAGCAATGTTACCTGGATTGCTGTAGGTAAAAAAAAACCCTTATGTTAACTGTCAAGTAAAAATCAGGGCAGCTGTCCGCTAATCTATTTTTTATTAGAATCTTTTTTTCTCAGCATCCCCCTCTGTAATAAAAATAAAGTTATTATACAAGTCTGGATTTTATTCATCAGTAGTCATCAGGATGTGTACAGATGAACAAATCTTTCTCAATGTAGTTGAGTTTTATCGTTTAAGGCGATTGAACCCACTCTGGTCAATACATATAAAATAACAAGACCTCCCAATAAGTGGCATGTCTTGTCAAATTTTTGCAGTACATGAATGTAAACTAATAAAGTCGTCCAATGCAATCACCTGCTGTTTTACAGCAGTTCTGTTTTTAGGTTGAAATATCTGTGCACTGATGGTAATCTTTCTGAAGTCCAATAATATAATTTTAATCTCTTAAGTCAGGTTTGGTATGGAAGACAATTAAGCTTCTAAAGAGTCTGAGGCAAAACAGATAAAGACAGTATCGGACTGTTGTTTGCTCAATTGACATACCAGCCTGTGACAGGGCTACAGTTTATTACCTTTACATGGTCTAAATAAAAGAACAACAACATTTGATTCATTTCAGCCTAAGCTTTCTTTAAAGTCAAACTGATTTCAATGAACCATTAGTGAAAGCACTCCACCTGTACTCAGTACACTCCACCAGCAGTCAATCAATCCTCCATCAACAAGAACCTACCGCTTAACTGCACACCTGACTACCTTGTTAACATAAAACAGTAGAAGGCTTCTCTCAGTCCAACCCTGGCTTTCCACCGGACAGGTAAGCGGGCGTGGCAGCCATACCATCACTTCCAGGACTGTGGTGTAGCAAGCTTTTCAAAAGTGCGGGATGGATGTGGTTTGTTTGTTAATAAAAACTATGAATTTAATGACAGAATGGTACAAAAGGTTTAACATACAAGATATAGAAAGCTTCCCATTTAGATGAATAAAACTAGAAAAGTATATAAACACACTTGGAACACAGACAATAAGTGAAAACTCTTGTCAAAATACACAACAGTTGACTTGCTAAAGAATCAGAATCAGAAATACTTTAATACTTTTGAATTATTTTTGTTACAAACTCCAGATATACAAACAACATATATTAAGAACAAAATACAAACAAACACATCCATATATATATACATACATACATACATACATACATACATACATACATACATACATACATACATACATACATACATACATACATACATACATACGTGTGTGTGTGTGTGTGTGTGTGTGTGTGTGTGCATGCATGCATGCATACACACACACACACACACACACACACACACACACTAGGCAAGGCGAGACCATTTTATTTGTACAGCACACTTTCAACAACAAGGTGATTCAAGATGCTTTACATGATTTAGAGGTAAAATAAAAGTAGCAGTACAACACAGACAAAGCATATAAAGTAAAAACAGCAATAAAGCAGGAAGCATACACAGATACATCAACGCATTACAAAGCATATAATGTAAAAACAGCAAGAAGCATACATAAAACATGATACATCATAGCATTACTCAAAGACAGCTCTAAACAGATACGTTTTTAGTTGTGATTTAAAAGAACTCAGTGTTTCGGCACCTTTGCAGTTTTCTGGAAGTTTGTTCCAGATTAGAGGAGTATAGAAACTGAAAGCTGCTTCACTGTGTTTGGTTTTAAATCTAGGGATGTTGAGTAGACTGGAATTAGAGTGTTCTAATGGGTTGGTATAGTAACAGCAGATCTTCAAAATACGTTGGTGCTAAGCCATTCAATGACTTATAAACCAGCAAAAGTATTTTGAAGTATATTCTCTGAGCTACAGGGAGCCAGTGTAAGGACTTTAGAACTGGCGTGATGTGCTCTACTTTCCTGGTTCTAGTGAGGACACGAGAAGCAGCATTCTGGATCAGCTGCAGCTGTCTAATTGACTTTTTAGGCTGTGAGAACACTGTTGCAGTAATCAATCCGACTAAAGATAAACGCATGGATGAGTTTTTCTAGGTCCTGTTGCGACATCAGTCCTTTAATCTTAGAAATGTTCTTCAGGTGATAGAAGGCTGACACTACTTACAATATGTTTCACTTCAGCGATTTTAGGGATAAGGAGGCAATTGTAGTGGGCTGATAGACACACCTCATTTTGTCTTTTCCACGTAATGGTCTCACTGTGCAGTGTGACTTACATATTGGGGCTAACACCAAAAAAAACTAAAGACAACCCCTTTCAATGTTGCATCAATGTTAACATTCTGTGGGCTTAAAAAGCTGGTCTTGTCAGTAAGTCATTCCAGCTTCATCCTTCAAACAGTCATGAACGCACGACTTCACTTAACGGACGAGCAGCGCCACCTTTCCTGTTGCTCGTGAACTTGGTGTGTCTCAAAGTGTCATCAGCAGACTTGGATCAAGACACAGAACTACTGGCAGAGTTCTTGACAGACCCAGGCGTGGAGCCCCATGAGTAACAGACCAAAACGATGACCAGTACCTAAGGACCTATGCACTCAGACATCGTCATGCAACTGCCACACAGCTGCAGGCCCGTTTACGAGATGTGAGGGGTACTAGGGTTTCTTGACAAACCATTCGCAACCGACTCCACCACTTTGGCTTGATTGCCAGACGACCGTTGCAGGTGACTCCACTGACACCAAGACACCGCAGTGAATGTTTGCAGTGGGCACAAGACCATGTGACCTGGACAATGCAGTAGTGGTCTACCGTCCTGTTCACTGAAGAGTGTCGGGTCACCTTCCAAAGAAATGATGGTTGTCAGCGTTGCTGGAGATGGCAAGGTGAGCGTTAAGCCGAGGTCAGCATGGTCCCCAGGATTAGCTATAGTGGAGGAGGTGTAACAGTCTGGGCAGGCATCACCAGTCAGTGCAAAACTGATTTGGTTATTGTAGATGACTCAGTCACTGCACAGTCTTACATCAGACATCATAGAACCGATCACCATCCCCCAGTTCCGACAGCACACCCCCAACTTTCTGTTCATGGATGATAATGCTCCACCACATCGTGTCAGAACTTGACTTCAGGAAGTCTGGGTGCCTCATATGGTATGGCCAGCAATGTCCCCTGACCTGAACCACATAGAGCACGTTTGGGACCAGCTGAAGCAGAGACTGGATAATCGTACCCCACCCCCACGTGACTTGGCAGAACTGCGTGTAGCACTTGTGGAAGAGTGGAACGCATTGCCTCAGGACAACATAATGAGGCTAGTGAGGAGCATGAGACCTATGAACCCACCCTTGATTTTAACAGTAACTCAAGAAACGGACTTGGACCTTGTCAAACTACTCACATACCTGTTATTATCAGCAGAGAGCGAGTAAATAAACATAAATCTAGCAAACATAATCTCAATAATCTCAAACAGCTACCAAAAATCTCAGGTTTCATATGTCATTTAGGCAATCCATCTCTAGCCACTCTTAATATGGATCTTTTAAATGTTCACTCTCTGCTGAACAAAACTTTTATTATAAATGACTTGATTTTACACCATAATCTCCATTGTTTATTTTTAACAGAAACATGGCTGAGCTCGGATGCCCCTGTTGTTCTTACAGAGGCCTCCCCACCAAATTTTTATTGTAACTATTCAACAAGGAATGGGAAAAAGGGTGGCTGGACGGTTTGTATTAGTTCATCAACACTTTCCGCCAAACCTGTTTTACTTGACAATTTTACCACTTTTGAATATACCGCAGCTGTTATTTGCATTCCTCAGATTTTATGTGTAACTGTTTACAGGCCTCCTAAAAAGAGTGCACTTTTTATTCAAGAATTCTAAGAGTTTCTATCAATTCTGCACAACTCCTTTTGAAAGGATCATTTTAGCTGGTGATTTTAATCTACACATGGATAACCGTTTAGACTCTTTTTCAACAGATTTTTTTAAACATCTTGAGTTACATGGATTTTACCCAGCATGTCACACAGCCAACTCACAACAGAGGACACACTCTGGACTTGGTCATCACGTATGGCCTGTCCACCAGTGTGTCCTCTGTTGTTGACTTGGCTGTCTCTGACCACTACTGTGTTTTTTAACATCACCAGTTTTATTAAGCAGGAGACCTCAGTGAGAACTGTAATGAAGCGCCATCTAACCCCTGAAGTAGCTGCTGGTTTTCTTGAAGCTTTTAAAAAGACTCCTCCTATTAATTTAGCCACCCCCTGTGATTCTATTGTCAATGATTTTAACGGCAGACTTCGATCTACTCTCAACTTGCTTGCTCCACTTAAAGTTAAACATCTACAGCCAAAACATGCATCACCATGGAGAAATGAATACCTTAGAAAACTAAAGAGAGATTGCAGGGCGGCGGAGAGAAAATGGAGGAAAAATAAGATCACAATAAATAAGCAGATTTATACTGACCTTAAAAATCATACAATAATGCAGTAAGAAAGTCAAGAAATGCTTACATTTCCAAAATAATCTCAGATCATAAAAATAATCCTAAAATTTTATTTACCACAATTGCTAACATTTTTAACTGTGACACTAATTCACTTCAGAAAACCCCCTCTAACGCTCTCTGTGAGGAATTTGCAGACCACTTCAGAGGGGAGGTAGACACCATCAGATGTAATATTTTATCTTCTCAAAGTAACATGGTTTTAGACAAATCTGAATGTGTGTCTATACCAGAGGAAACGCTGGACAGTTTTGTCCTGGTGGAGGCTGAGTCTCAATAAAGTTTTCTCCTCAGTGAGGCCCACGACATGTGTTTTGGACCCGATTCCCACTAGATTTTTTATAAATTTTGAGATTCTTTTAGAGATGAGATTTTAACCATGATGAATTGCTCCCTTTAGACGGGGGTCTTTCCTGCAGCCTTTAAAGGGGCGATTGTGAGGCCCCTGCTGAAGAAGAACAAATTAGATATTGATGATTTGAACAGTTTCCGACCGGTATCAAACTTACCTTTTTTAAGCAACATTTTAGAAAAGCTTGTTTTAATTCAACTTAATGATTTTATTAACACGCATAATGTCCTGGAGAAATTTCAGTCTGGTTTTAGGGTCAACCACAGCACAGAGACGGCCCTTCTGAAGATTTTAAATGATTTTAGAAACTATGATGCCCAGAAGGTGACAGTGTTGGTTCTACTGGATCTAAGCACTGCCTTCGATACAGTAGACCACACTATTCTTTTAACCCGTTTGAAACAGATTGGCCTCTCTGGTGCTATTCATAAATGGTTCACATCCTACCTCACAGACAGGACCTTTATGGTAAGTTTAGATACATGCTCCTCTAAGGTCCACAATATTACATGTGGTGTACCCCAGGGTTCAATTTTAGGCCCAGTGCTTTTTAACCTCTATATGCTCCCTTTTGGTGGTGTCATCGGGAGACATGGAGTGAACTTTCACAGTTATGCTGATGATACACAGTTATACATCTCCATGTCTCCTGACGACACACGGCCAATGGATGGACTTTTTAACTGCATTTTTGACATCAAATCCTGGATGGGAGAAAACTTTCTCCAACTCAACCAGGACAAAACTGAAGTTTTAGTCATCGGTCCTGAGGCTCAGAGAGAGAAACTATTACCAAAACTGCAATCACTTTCTTTTAATCCTTTTCAGCAAGTGAGGACCCTGGGTGTTATTTTTGACTCCGAGCTGACTTTTATCCCTCATATTAAAAATATCATTAAAATAGGTTTTAATCACCTGAAGAACGTTGCCAGAGTCCACCCCATTCTCTCTCGGGCCGATACGGAGACGCTGATGCATGCTTTTATCACCTGTAGAATTGATTACTGCAACGCCCTGCTTTCTGGTCATCCCAAAAAGACTAGTTCAGGTCTACAACTATTACAAAATTCAGCTGCATGTGTCCTGACGAAGACCAGGAGGCGGGAGCATATTATTCCGGTTTTAGAATCATTGCATTGGCTCCCCGTATATTTCAGGATCGATTTTAAGGTTCTTTTAATGGTTTTTTAGTGTCTTGATGGTCTTGGGCCTTGTTATCTCTCAGAGCTGCTTTTACCGTATGAACCTTCGCGGCCTCTGCGCTCCTCTGCGCTCCTCTGGCAGCTGTCTCCTTGTGATTCCAAAAGTCAGGACACACACCCATTGTGAGGCATCGTTTCATTATTATGGCCCTCATCTTTGGAACAGGCTGCCAGAGGACCTCAGGGCCACAGAGAACGTTCATGTTTTTAAGAGCATGCTCAAGACTTACCTTTTTAGCCTAGCTTTTAATTGATTATTATTTATTATAGTGTGTTTCATTGCTTTGTATGTTTTATTTGCTTATATTTTCACACAGTTCTATTAGATATCTTTGCTACTATATGGTTACCTGTTTTTACTATTATATTTATTACTACTTATTTTACTTATATTAGCTTTGGTTATTTTACATTTTTACTTATTAATCCTTCTTCCAGTGTTTCCTCTGTGGGAGCCCTCTGCCTCGGGGGCGGTGTTTGGCTGCGGTGGCCTGGGTGCTCTCCGGATAGTGCTCAGGTGGAGGCAGGGGTCTCTAACCTCCCTCCTCTGGGCGCCCTGTGTCGGTGCCCTGGCTGCTGCGGTGGACCTGCTGCTGTCGAGGCAGACGGTTCTCCTGATGGCGTCTTCCTTACGTACCTGACTCATCTGAGCTCAGCCCAGTGTCTACCAATAATCTTACGCATTTTGGGAAGATTTCTGTGTGTGTATGTGTGTTTGTGTGTGGATGTGTGCCTGTGTGTGTCTATGTGTGTTTGGGAAGGGGGAATAACTGTCTTTTAATTTTTATAATTGTGGGGAAGGGGTGGGAATGTGGGTTATGTGGCATCAGTTTAATCTGTAAAGCACTTTGAGCTGCATTTTTTTGTGTGAAAGGTGCTTTATAAATAAAGATTGATTGATTGATTGATTGATTGATTGATTGATTGATTGATTGATTGATTGATTGATTGATTGATTGATTGATTGATTGATTGATTGATTGATTGATTGATTGATTGATTGATTGATTGATTGATTAGACGTCACTGTCAAGCTGTCATTGTGGCAAATGGTGGAAACACCCGCTACTGACATTGTCAATTTGTGTTATTTGAGGTTACCCTTGTTATTGTCTACATTTTTGGTGGTAATAAATATTACACTAATGAAAGTTGTTTTTCTTCTTATTCATTGTTAGTAATATCAAAGGATACTTTTACTTATTTCATGAAAATTCTGACCAAATAGGGGTGTCGCGTGGCGTAGCGGTTAGAGCGGGCACCCCATGTGCAGAGGCTTCAGTCCTCCACGCGGCTGTCCCCGGTTCGAGTCCTGTCCCTGGGGACCTGTGCCGGATGTCTTCTCCCATCTCTCTCCCCTTCAAAACTCTGTCCACTGTCAATAAAGGCCACTCAGGCCCAAAAACCAAAAAAAAAACTCAGACCAAATAGGAATATCACGTATGTAAGCATGTAAGCATGTAAATAACAATATCCCTGACTTATTGTGAGTAGTATATATATATAAGCAACTGACCAATATACATATGACCAATAACCTCTCATTTAAAAGAACCTAAAGTGCTCTTTCTGCCAGCCTTACAGGAGACAAACTGTTCAGCAATCTTTTTTCTGTTTACCCTGTCCACCTTGTCTTTATGTACAAATGACTGTGACTGCTAAATTTTGCCTACTTTGCTTACCCCCTCCTCAACAGGAACAATCAAGCACAATAGGTATGTATCCACAAATGTAATTAGCTAATCAACAAGCAATGCTCAAAATAACAAATAAACCCATAGATACACTGCTTAACAATGACAATTTGTCGGTTCTCCTTGTCAGTTCCCTGACTACTTCATCACAGTTACTTTATACATTGCATGCCACATACATAACCAGATTTTTGTTAACTTAGCTGCTGAACTATATTCCAATTAGCAATTAGTCTAAAAAACTAAATATAATACAGAAAACACCTGACATGCCAACAAAACAAAAAGAGAACATCTTCTCAAATACATATCAAGCTTATTTAAAAACCTCGAAAGCGTAAACACTAATTCAAAGTACCTGGAATAGGGAGATGTAAATAACCATAACCATATGTTCCCACCTCTTCAGCACGAGCTAACCAATAAATCTAGCACACCCAGAGGTGTGAAGGCAGAACAGCCAATCATCAGCCGCCGATCACACTCAAAGCTGGTGTCATGTTTAAGAGGGGAGAGGGGGCACCCGCATCGAGAGCAGACACAGAACAGCCGGAGAAACCGAGGAGCGATTGCTGTAGGGCATTTCTGCAAAACTGCAGAAAAAGTGTGGGTGTTGAACTCCCTCAATGGGGTCATTGTCCTGTTGCACAATAAATTTAGGGCCGATTATACGCCTTGCTGATGGTATTGCATGATGGATATGTATCTGCCTGTATTTCTCAGCATTGAGAACACCATTAATCCTGACCAAATCTCTAACTCCATTTGCAGAAATGCACCCCAAAATGTTTAAGGGACCTCCACCATGCTTCACTGTAGCCTACAAACATATTGTACTGCTCTCCAGTCCTTCAACGAACAAACAGCCTTCTGCTACAGCCAAATATTTCAGATTTTGACTCATCAGTCCAGAGCACCTGCTGCCATTTTCTGCACCCCAGTTCCTATGTTTTCGTGCATACTTGAGTCGCTTGGCCTTGCTTCCATGTCGGAGGTATGGCTTTTTGGCTGAAACTCTTCCATGGGACCACTTCTGGCCAAACTTCTCCAGACAGTAGATGGGTGAACCTGGGTCCCACGGGTTTTGAGATGTATTTTATTTATTCAGTCGGAAATATAACAAAACATACTCAATAAAACATTAAAACATTACATTTACATTTAAAGTGACTGAAAGGCCCAGGCAAAAGCAGAATGCTTATATTTATGCCTGTCCTTTTTGACAAACTAAAAAGATTAATCTACCCAATAAAACATAAATTTGTACAAATAAAAAACAAAAAACAGAGAAGACACAATTTAGTTAAGTAAAATCACAATACTCTTAGTATACGATTTACAACAGAACTTATAAACTCTTGTAACCCTCAAAAATGTACCACAAGTTCTTAAATTTACACTGGCATTGTTCCATAATCTAACCCCCACCACAGATATACATTTCCTTTTAATTTCTTTTTTTGCCATAGGAACAATACATTTGTAAGTATCTCTAAGATCATATTTTGTTTCTACAGAAGAAAAAAATATTTGTATGCTTAATGGAAGTAACTTTAATTTAGCTTTATACATTATTTGCATTATTTTGTAGTAAACTAAATCATTGAATTTCAGGACATGTGATTTTACAAACAACGAATGAGTATGTGCTATATAATCAGCCTTATTAATAATACGCATTGCACGTTTTTGTAAGAGAACTATTGCATTAAGTAATTTTTTAGTAGTCGATCCCCAGACTTCCACATAATATGATATGTTAGGTAGTATAAGTGAACAATAAAAAATATGTAAAGCCGCATAGTTTAACATATGTCTTGATTTGTACAGTATTGCTAATATTTTAGAAAGTTTTCCTTTAATATAATAAACATGCTGTCTCCATTTCATTTGGTGTCCTGCAAACGATGTGGGCTACATTGATAACTGGAGAACATTTTGGGGAAAACCTGGTCTGATCCGGAGAGACGGCATCCATCCCACTTTGGATGGAGCAGCTCTTCTTTCTAGGAATATGGCTGAATTTATTAGTCCTCCAAAACACTGACAACCCAGGGTCCAGACCAGGAAGCAGAGTCGTAGTTTAACCCACCTCTCTGCTGCTTCTGTACTATTACCCCCCCATTACCCTATAAAAACAGTGTCTTGCCCATGGCCAAAATTAAATGGATTAAAAGTTAAGCCAACAAAAGCAAATCATGGAAATCTCATAAAAATAAATACAACTTTGACTGAACAGAAAAAAAAATCTATTAAATGTGGTTTATTAAACATAAGATCTCTCTCCTCAAAGACTTTGTTAGTAAATGACTTGATTTGTGATAATCATATTGATTTCCTTTGTCTCACAGAAAACTGGTTGCAGCAGGAGGATTATGTCAGTATAAAAGAGTCAACTCCTTCCAGTCATTTAAATTTTCACATTCCTAGAAATACTGGGCGAGGAGGAGGAGTTGCAACCATTTTTTGTTCTGATTTACTAATTAATCCCAGACCAATTGATAGCTACAGTTCTTTTGAACATCTAACCCTTAATTTTCCTCATCCAAGTTGCAAAACATTAAGACCATTTTTGTTTGTGGTTTTGTATCGTCCACCAGGCCCTTACTCTCAATTCTTGGATCAGATCTCAAATTTTTTATCTGATTTAGTATTAAATACTGATAGGGTTATTATAGTAGGGGACTTTAATATTCATGTGGATACTGAAAGTGATAGCCTAAATGCAGCCTTTAGTGCTATTTTAGACTCAATTGGCTTTACTCAAAAAGTACAGGGATCGACCCACTCGGGCAAACACACTTTGGACCTTGTACTGACATACGGTATTGAGTGTGAGGAAATAACAGTCCACCCACATAACCCGGTCCTGTCTGACCACTTCTTAATAACTTTTGAATTTACTTTAACTGACCATCTTAAATCTGAAAGAAAATGTCATTATAGTAGAGCTTTATCAGACAATGCTGTAACAATTTTTAAAGAATCTGTTCCATTCTTACTTTCCTTAGTGTCCCAGGGTAACACAGTGGATGGCAGCAATTCTATCTCTAACCCTTCAGAAATTGATGATCTGGTTCACAGCGTTACGTCCTCATTGCGTTTGGCATTAGATAGTGTAGCCCCCCTTAAAAAAAGAAAGTGGCTAGCCATAGGAGGCTGACTCCTTGGTTCAACGCAGAGTTGCGTACTTTAAAGCAGAATACTAGGAAGTTGGAGAGGAAATGCCGCTCTACACACCTAGAGGATTCCTATTTAACCTGGAATAACAGTCTATTGCTGTATAAAAAGACCCTTCGACAAGCTAGAACAGCATATTTTCCATCATTAATAGAGGCGAATAAAAACAATCCTAGGTTTCTTTTTAGTACAGTTGCCAAACTTACACAGAGTCATAGCTCTGTTGAGCCAACTATTCCCCCAGCTCTTAGCAGTGATGATTTTATGGGATTCTTCATAAATAAAATTAATTCTCTTAAAAATAAAATCATTGGCATCCTCCCAAACATGATTACTTCTTCCTCAGTAAATGAGGCAGTATCGGAAAGAACTGTAGAACCTCAGTTGTGCTTAGGCTGTTTTGATTCAGTCGAACTTTCAGAATTATCATAAATATTAGCCTCATCTAAACCTTCAACTTGTATGTTGGACCCAATTCCAACCAAATGATTTAAAGAAGTGTTCCATTTGGTTCCTGGTCCCATTTTGGATATGATGAATCTATCTTTAGTAAACGGATACATACCACAGGAATTTAAAATAGCTGTAATTAAACCTTTACTCAAGAAACCTTCCCTTGATCAAGATGACTTAGTGAATTACAGACCTATATCTAACCTTCCTTTCTTATCCAAAGTCCTTGAGAAAATTGTTGATAATCAAGTCTGTGAGCATTTAAACAATAACGAGCTGTTTGAAGAGTTTCAGTCAGGTTTTAGAGCTCAACATAGCACTGAAACAGCACTGGTGAAGGTTACTAATGATATTCTCATGGCCTCAGATAATGGACTTGTGTCTGTTCTGGTTTTGTTAGATCTCAGTGCTGCTTTTGACACAGTCGATCATAATATTCTCTTAGAAATGCTTGAACATGTTGCAGGGATCAAAGGAACAGCACTAGGCTGGTTTAAATCATATTTGTCTGATAGATTCCAGTTTGTTCATCTAAATGATAAATCTTCTTCACTCTCAAGGGTTACTTGTGGAGTTCCACAGGGTTCTGTGCTTGGACCAATTCTGTTCACCATATATATGCTCCCAATTGGTAGAATCATTAGACAGCATGGGATAAATTTCCACAGCTATGCAGATGATACACAACTATATTTATCCATAAATCCTGATGAACCCAGTCAGTTAGGTAGATTTCAGGCATGTCTGGAAGACATAAAAACATGGATGACCCTAAACTTTTTGCTTTTAAATTCTGACAAAACAGAAGTTGCTGTCTTTGGACCAGAAGTTCTTAAACAGAAACTGATTAGTCAATCACTTCATCTGGATGGCATTAAATTGGCCCCCAGTAATAACGTAAAGAACCTCGGCGTTATTTTTGACCGACACTTGACATTTAAATCCCATATTAAACAGGTTTCTAGGATTTCTTTCTTTCACCTCCAGAATATTGCTCAAATTAGAAACATCCTGTCCAGGAGTGATGCTGAAAAACTAGTCCATGCATTTGTTACCTCAAGGCTGGACTACTGTAATTCTTTACTATCAGGTAGTCCACAAAATGCCATTAAAAGCCTTCAGTTGATCCAAAATGCGGCAGCAAGAGCTCTGATGAATATTAAAAAGAGAGATCACATTTCTCCTGTTTTAGCTTCCCTTCATTGGCTCCCTGTTAAATCCAGAATAGAATTTAAGATCCTTCTTCTTACATACAAAGCCCTTAATAATCAAGCTCCATCATACATCAGAGATCTAATTGTTCCTTATGTTCCTAACAGAGCCCTTCGCTCTCAGACTGCAGGTTTACTTGTAGTTCCTAGGATTCCTAAAAGTAGAATGGGAGGCAGATCATTTAATTATCAGGCTCCTCTCCTGTGGAACCAGCTCCCAGTTTTAGTCCGTGAGGCAGACACTCTGTTTACTTTTAAGGCCAGGCTTAAAACTTTCCTTTTTGATAGAGCTTATAGTTAGAGTGGCTAAGGTCATCCTGAGCTATCTCTGTAGTTATGCTGCTATAGGCTTAGACTGCTGGAGGACAGACTTACCAATTTTCTTCACTCTGCTACTTCCTTTTCTCCTACGACTCTCCAGTTGTATTACAGTACATTCTGTTATTTCGACTGTTAACTTTGTTTTCTCTCAGTGTTTTTCTCTCCATAGAAGATATACCTGGTCTGGTATCCTGCTTGGCTGCAATGCCCTGTTGGACGGGGGGCATCGACTGGGATGATCCTCCCAGTAACTGAACATCCACTGTGTCCTGTTATTAACTTTTTACTTTCTGTAACATAGAAAGTTCTCTTATATCAGATCTTCTGTTCCTTCTGTTCCTTCTGTGTTTCTGCTTCTGCTTCTGCGTCTTCTCAAACCCCCAGACGATCGTGGCAGATGGCCGCTCCTACTGAGCCTGGTTCTGTTGGAGGTTTCTTCCTGTTAAAGGGGAGTTTTTCCTCTCCACTGTCGCTACATGCTTGCTCAGTATGAGGGATTGCTGAAGGATTGCTGTGGTTGGAAAGTCTGCATCAACGGGGCCCAACCTCACGCCAATGACTGACGCAACCTGCTGGGATTCCTTAAATAGGAAACTTTTTAACTGATTGGAATGTTTGTATAAATGTATTGAAATGACTTCTTGTTAAGTGCCTTGAGATGACATCTGTTGTGAATTGGCGCTATATAAATAAACTGAAATGAATTTAATTAGTTATTTCTACACATTGCTTCCTATTGTCCAAATAATTCCTAAATTAAAAATAAACTACTCCTCTTAATCCATACTTCTCCATTTTTTTAGTAATATACTGTGATCAATAGTATCAAATGCTTTTTGCAAATCAATGAAAATCCCAACAAAATACTCATAATTTTCCCTTGCCTCTGTTATTTATTCTACCATCTCCATAATTGCATATGTAGTTTTTCTATTTGCTCTAAATTCGTACTGATGCTCACTAAGTAATCCATATTTTTCAATGAAAAGATCCAGCTGATTCGCAAATAATTTCTCTAATATTTTTGAGAATTGAGGAAGTAGAGACACTAGCCTATAATTATCAATACAATGTCTCCATTTTTTTAAAATGGTATTATTTTAGCTGTTGTTTGGAAAAACACCTTTTTGAAAGGTCTCACAACATGAAGATGTTTTAAATAAATTAAAAGCTAAATGTTATTATAAAAAAAAAAACAAGGTTCAAATTTGTCTGCTTTCCTGGTTGCTCATTTATAAATTTAATATTGCACAAAAATAAAGCTGCACATATTTCAATAAAAAAAGCTTCAAATTCAACAGGTTTTTTTCCCTGTTAAATAGAAAACAACACATTTTAAACTTGCAATATGTAGTGTAAAGCCTTGGAATACCCAGTCATTACACCACTGAGGGAGAAGTCTGGTTCTCTCTCTGCCAAATGTGTTAGAAAATTGGTTAAGGACAACAAAGTCAATAATTTAGAGTGGCCATCACAAGTAATGATTTTAGTCCAATAAGGTGCGTTTCCACTATCATAACTTCAGGGTAAATTTACCGGAGTTTCCTCTATCGGGATAAATCTGCTGGCCCTCTCCTCTCAAACATCGTGTCTCCATAAAGAATTGGCCCTTTAAGGAATTAGCTAAGACGTCTGCAAATTATACCTTAAATGTTTGACCCAAGATGGACACAGTTTAGAATGCAGCTCTACCAAATGCTCCACAAATATTTGTAAGGTAAATATTCTCTAAAACAGTTTTTGCTCATAAGTCTGGCATTTAACAGAGAAGATTTTTTTTAAAATTCTGATAGACCTAAAACAGGAAATGTTTAGTCAGTGAAATACAGTTTATGTATTTTTATGTAGCATGTAAATTAACAATTTTAACCATGTACAGCATGTTTTTCTGAGTTTTTTTATTTTTACTTTTACTCTGTCAATTGCAATTGTGTCTTCTCATGCCTTCATTCTTCTCCTCCCACATCTACATACAGCTTTCCTTAAGAATGGTTTCCCTGACTTTGGGTCTGATCTGATTAAAATACTTAACTCATCCCTCCTGTTGGGTCTCTACCCCCAGGCATTAAAAACAGCAGTTAATAAACTACTGCTAAAATAGAATTGTCTGGACAACACGTTAATGCAGAACTACAATTTCTAATATTCCATTCATCAGTAATATTATTGAAAAAGCTGTTTCAGCAGTTAAATAGCTTCATAACAATGGAATGGCTTTGGAATAAAAACTGATTAAATTAAATAAAAATGGCTACAAAATCATTCCCATTATTAGCAAAAAATTTACATTAGAATAACGTATTGTATTAATAAACAACATTTTTTAAGGAAAATGAAAAATATTTCATACAATTGAACTTAGAATTTTATATATGTTCAGTTTTGTCACAATTTCATTGTCACATTATATATTTGTTATTATTGTTCATGTAGTTAGCTGTTTCACAATGTTTTTATTTATTTATTTAATTTTGAGTAGTTTGGTCTTCCATACTTAAATGAATGCATGTTTCCGGGACTATTTTTTTGTTCAGAGCGTTATAATATATTAGCTTTAGACCAAGTCAAAATCCTCATCATAGTATACAATAAACAGAGACTGTATTCTAACACTGCTTGATGAGATAGCCAAATTAGATGAAGTGGTGTCATGCCATTGCAGTATTTCTAAAACCCCTGGCAGCCTGTCATCTTCTGGCTTTTGGCAGATACAGTAAAGGACTGTGGCCAGCTCCCTAAACAGCAATGAAAAAAATGTCAGTATATGTTAGCTGTAATTAATTTGCCAAATTGAGAATATGTTTTTCAGTTGTAAAAAGGACAAAGCCGACCAAAACAAATCATGACATCTGTGTAGAAATACTCCATGTTATTTTTTCAGAACAAACAAGCAAACAGAGCAAACCATATTTGTGTGAAAGGATTGCACAGGCAGGTCAAAATTAAAATTTTCAACATTAATATCCGTTTTAACATCAGTACTGAAGCAGAATGTCACATTCCTTCTTGTGGATAAGGGTCAGACAGCAGGCCAGAAACCACATCTAAATACTGTAAGATATTGTAATGAGGCTTAGAAAGTAATTCATTTCTCAGTAGAGGACCTCTAACAGCTTGAAACATATGGGGGGAAAATCGCAAACCAGTGTTGCTGGCAATTCAGCAGTGATTATTAAGGAACACCTGTTTGGCTGGCTGGCAAGGCGACTCGGGGTCCTGCTGAATAGCAGCAGGCTAATGAAGGTCTTCTCAGCTTAATTGTTTGGGCTATAAATAGTGACGGAGAGAAGGATAGAGTGGAGCGCCACGCTCCCCCCCATACATCCAGTGAATGAGCTATTAGAGGGTTGTTGTTGTGGATAATGAATAGAATAGAGAAGATACTCATGTAATTGCAAACATTATCAATTACAAAACAGTCATTAACAGTAAGATATTACTTTGACACATGCATAGTTGGAGAAGTGGTTAATAAATTGTGAAGAAGCCTAATAATCTCCCATAAATATCAGTGTGTTAAAGTGCTATTAAAATAGTTAAAAATGTGTTGAATTATAAAATTGAACAGGAGCTTTTAGTCCACCAGCAAATTGTGAATAAAGGTATTTCTCATAAGCAATTCAAATCATGGCCAAAGTAATTTATTTTCTTTTGGTGGCCTGTAATCCGATTGCTCATATTGCTTTTCACCTGACAGAACCCCATTTTAGGTCAATGAAATGTAAAAAGCATTGCTAATTGCAACATTATCCAAAAAGGTTTTCCTGATGACTTTTTGACAGAAGACACAATGAGGATAAAGTAGAAGGTTTTAGGTTTTGTTCTGACTGGTTCTAGATTCTGTTCTGCTTCCTGTTTTGTCTAACTGTTGTCATTGTTTTTTTGTTTTTTTTACTGTAATCCCTTCTGTAAAGCATTTTGAATTGAATTGAATTTGAATTTTGGCCGACCTTATGTCGTTTAAAAGCGCTTTATAAATAAAGTGATGGTATAGAAGCATCATATTTTTTTTTTTTTGTTTTGTTTTTTGTTAAGTTATGCTTGAAGGGTTGTCAGTGCAGTGTCTTCCCTTCTGTTCAAGGGTCACCTTCATTGATGTTGTTCAAATGAGTTACAGCCAGCAAAATTCATGTAAGCTTGTTAAAGGTGCAAAACAAAAAAAACGGTACCGGAACTGTTATTTACTGCAGTCTTGCTAATAAAAAATCCTGCCATCAGTCAGAGGCTATTGAAGCTAACTTTACACTGCCTCTAAATAAAGATAGTAACAAAAATTTGATATTTGGGTTTGAACAAATCACCCTTGAACTCCCCAACAGCAACAAAGCATTCCACGGATTATTCACTAATGATTTTCCCAAGAGTTTAAGTTGTCATAAAAATTCATTAAAACAATATAATTATACTTTAAATAATCATCATTATATTGACAATATAACTGTGTCATTATTTTAAGTTGTATGACATTGTTCAACTCAATGATAAGAATTGTATTGAAAAAAAAAAAGGACACAAAAACATATATAGTTTTTTTCTGTCCTTTTTGAAACAATGTGACAAAAAGAAAACAACAAAATATAGAGCAATGAATTAGGCATGTCTTTTGATTAAAACAAGCTTTTGTAATGTTTAAATGCTCTTCAACAGCTGTTACATATTGTGGTGTACTTTTGTTTTTCAATAGTATAAAAAAACAAATTAAAATGCAGTTGAATAATTTATACACCATAACATTTTAAATGTTGGCTTTTTGCAAGGAGCTTCCTTAAATGTTGGAATAGTTTGTCCCTCTATTCTACCAAAACATTTAAAGGAGCTGTATGTGAGAAATGTATTTCAATTAATCATAAAATGGCCCTGATATGTCAATAGACATTAAGAAATCATGTTCATTTCAAATACTTATATCACTGACAACAGTAGTACAGCCAGGATATTGTCATTTAAAAAGTGAAGTTGCAGCATTCAACTGATGTTGATGTTGTCATCTTGTGTTTTGGCCTGAACCGCCACCCTCCACCTATCTACCAATCACAAACTCAGTAGTGTTTCGGCATCAGGGTTGCCAGCTCTGCTCTAGTTAGAACAGCTGTAGCTACAAAAGTGTTTTGGATAAAAAATGTCTAACGTTACTACTCCTAAAAGACCTCGTTATCATTCAGAAACACGTCGTGACAAAGTCCGAAATAAAACAAGGATTTGTATAGGAGATGCCTTTGCAAGATGGAGATGGCTGGAAATAGAGAAGAATTTGAAGACAGACACCAACATTGCTAATTTTCTCCTCGACAGGTAATATTCATCTATGTTTGGCTAACTTGTACTTAATGTAAATGGATATTTCAAATATTCCTGAAAGTTGAACAAAGTTATGCATGTTCGTGCAAAGTAACGTTATGTTTGCGCATATGGAGGAGGAGGGTCATCGAATTGAAAAGGTAAGGAATTGTTTTGGAAATAAAAACAGCGAGTCATCATTGCTAACATTAGCAGTGCATTATCCGAGCCCGTTTCTCTGTCATTATAATTAACATAATTAACATAAAACAGTACAGTAATTTAAAAAGTGATTGCAATACTAGTTTTGGTCACAATCTTACATACGGCTCCTTCAAATCTCACCACGTAGTGGTTGAAACTCTGATATGTATTTTACTTATCTTTATGGAAATACAAAAGTACCAGGACGGTCAAAAGTCAATAGTGTTCAATAAAAACTGCAATGAATTATTGAATTCAAACCTTGTTAGCAAACAGAAGGTTAAATTAAACAGTAAAGCACTTCTTATTTCATCAATTGATACAGCACCAAAGGAATTCCTAAATCTGTTTAGTGTAAATTACTGACCCCTAAATGGCCTACCTGATGTCAATAGCACCATACTTAGTGTGTGGGATGGGTCTTATTATTTTTGCCCCTTTAAGAACTCAACAGAAATACATTTTGGATTTGAAAAAGGTTCTAAGTTCTTGAAGAGTTTTCAGTTTCTCATGGAGACGAAAAGGTTTGTTTGGGTTTTAAGCTGAGAGGTTTCAGAACCATCCAGTTAAATTTAAACTTATTTAAAGAGACTGTTAAAACAGAATCAGTATGTTTTGTTTAGCATCAAGCAATGATCCTCTTAGAATGACAGCACCTCTTTTCAAAAGTTAAAAACAAACCAGCCAGTATGAAGGTTGGAAGGAAATGTGCAAGATTTCATTTTAAAATGAAATAACATCAATGTTCAAGAATGTACCATAACATTCTGCCTTTAATTTCTTTTACTTCATGCAAGCTTTTGTCCCAGTGTTGTATTATACATGGATGTTCGCCATGCAGGGCTGTTTGATGCTTATCTTTTGATGTTCTCTTTTCTTCTCTTTCTTAGTTCTGAAAAAAGCAACACTTTTTGTCCCACTGTCATGGGGCATAAATGTGCTGTAGTTGACTAAGTAAACACAAAAGGGCTGGTGTTTTTGCAGAATCATAACAATTGATTGTCTGCCAGCTTTTGTTAAAGGCTAACAATCTTTCTTAAATATTCACAGAAAAGCTATGATGGGGAGGCGATCTTTCTTGTTTAGTGGGGGAAAAAATAGAATGATGTCTCTGATAATATTGCAGTATAGAGGGATGAAAACTATGTGTACTGAAAATATGCCTACATTTATTGACAGAAGCTAGTAGGGTGCCCTCCGTCCTTTTTCGTATTTTACTCTGTGCATGAGGCTATATTTGTATCTGTGTATGTGTAGCTTGACTGTTGCCATGTCCAATAAATGAGCTGCTGGCAGGCAGTGGGAGTAACACTCAGATTTAAAAATGGCTTCTGCCTTCTCTTCAAGCCCTCTCTGTCAAATACAAGAGTTTGCTAAAGTATAACAAAGAAGAGGAAGCTAAATATCACCAGTGTCTGTGTGGGAGAAGGTAAATACATGGCAAATTGCAAAGTGTGCCACTGGGTATTTTCTGTCACCACTGAAGCAGTGTATATTACGCAAAAAGCCTTTGGAAACTCAAGTTGTGACACATGGGGGAAATTCTGATACAAGAATATATATGCATAACGGGATGACTACTGATTGATAGTTAACTTATATTTCTTACAAATGCTATAATTTTTAGTTAACAAAAAGGAACCAAAATGACATTATTTTTACCTTATTTAGTTGCAACTGTGTTAAAAATAATTGTGCAGTTATCTTGTTTTGTATACTATACAAGTTTTCATTCAACCCTTTGATGACTGCATAACCAGCTTTATTATAAGATTATTAAAATGCCTATCTTTGCTGTTTTACTCCAAAATGTATAGGAATGGGAAATTAAACTAGTGTAAATGGTTGTATCATATTCAACAATATACTGTATTATGTAAATCAAATCAAACAGGGTTTATATAAAGGTTTGCTTGGATTATATTTGATTATATATGAATAAAAAGGCATTCTGTCCCTGGTAGTCTCTGTAATAAACCATTTCACAATAATAAGGTACTGCATTCGCCTTTGTGTACAATAAAGTACACCTCCTTACCTCTGTATGCATACCATGCAGGTTGAAGGTACACGTACATTTGTGGGTTGTGGTTGAGTAGTTCTCGGTTTGCATTATTTGATTTGTTGTGTCGTTTTTTGTTTTTCTTGTCCTCTCCCTGCTGTCCTGCAGTTGTGGAGGCATACTGGGATGTTTTATTTTATTTTCTCTGTTCCCCTTCCTCTCTCCTATCTTCAACTTACCCTCTTTCTTTTAACTTTTTTCCTACCTCTCTTCATCTTCTTTCTGTCTTCCCCTTTATTTTCCGTCTCCGTGTCCATAATATCAGAAAAAAAGACCACGGCACAAAAAAATAAAATAAATTACACTGGCAAGTATTTTTTTTAAATGTAGTTACAACACTCCTCTAGTTGACAATCCAACAATCCGCTCAAGACAGAAGAGTGATGCCCTAATTTCCTTAAGTTAATTTCTTCCACATTGTTTGTCCGTCTAAACCTTGACTGAACTCTTCTTTGACATTTGTCCTAAGATTAAATCAACTCGAGCATTAAAGACATCGCCAACTACTTGTTGTTTCTGCACTAGTCTTTTTTAAGCCAGACAATATATGAGTGATCTTGCCATCCAGCTGTACGCTGTTGCCTGAGTAAAAGACATCAAGGCAACATAATGAAAGGTTAAACTTTGGTTGCCACACTCACTCAGTATCTGTGATACAAAATCTATTTCTTTTAGGTGATGTAGAACTCTGCACTGCCTTTTTTTATGGAATACACTGGGATCCCAAACAGAATAATAAAACAATACAGTTGTTTTACCATTTTGCACCCCTTCCATCAAGACAACAATTACAACCTACAGTGGGGCAAAAAGTATTTGGTAGCCACCAAATGTGCAAGCCATTCCACTTAGAAAGATAAGAAAGATCTATCATTTTCATCATAGGAACACATCAACTGTGGGAGACAGAATGTAAAAAGAAAAATCCAGGAAATATCATTGTATGATTTTTAAATAATTTATTTATATAATGGTGCAGAAAATAAGTATTTGGCAAATAACAAAACATTTCAGTCCTTTGTGAAGTAACCTTGGTTGGCAATGACAGAGATCAAACATTTCCTGTAGGTATTCACAACGTTTGCACACACTGTAGCTAGTATTCCGGCCCATTCTTCCATGCAGATCTTTATAGATGTAATGTGCTGGGGCTGTCGCTGGGCAACACCGACTTTCAACTTAGACACAGATTCTTTATTAAATTGAGGTCTGGAGACTTGCTAGGCCACTGCAGAACCTTGAAATGCTTTTAATGCAGCCAATCCTTCGTTACCCGGATGTGTTTGGGATCATTCTCATGCTAGATAATCTAGCCACGTCTCCTCTTCAATGCTCTCACTAATAGGTTTTTGCCCCAAATCTCATGATACATAGGCCCATTCATCCTTTCCTTAATATGGATCAGTCGTTCTGTCCCCTTTGCAGAAAAGCACCCCTAAAGTATTATGTTTCCACCCCCATGCTTCACAGTGTTTATGGTTTTCTTGGGTTGCACCTTCGCATCCTTCCCCCTCCAAACACAGCGAGTGACATTTATACCAAAGATTTGGATTTAGATTTTTTCTGACCACATGACATTCTCCCAATCCACCTATGGATCATCCAGATGTTCTCTGGCAAACTTTAGAAGGCATGGACATGTGCTGGCCGAAGCAGGGAGACTGCAGGATTTTAATCCATTATGACGTAGTGTGTCACTAATAGTAACCTTTGTTACTGTGGTTCCATCTCTCTTCAGGCCATTGACAAGTTCCCCCGTATAGTTCTGGGCTATTTCCTCACCGTTCTTAAGATCATTTGTACTCCACAAGGTGCATGGAGCCCCAGACAAGAGAGGTTTTCAGTGATCCTATATTTATTATATTTTCTAACAACTGCTCTAACAGTTGATCTCTTCTCACCAAGCTGCTTGCCTATTATAGATTGGCTCATCCCCGTATTCTGCAGGTGTAGAATCTTCTGTCTTTAGGACAGCTCTCTGGTCTTGGCCATTGGGGGGAGGGGGGTGTTGGAGTCTGACAGTTTGAAGGTGTGGACACATGTCTTTTATAAAGATAACGAGTTTAAACAGGTGTCATTAATACAGGTAAACAATGGAGGATAGAAGACATTCTTAAACTCTTGCTTGGTTGTAGGTGGCTAAATACTTGTTTTATGCACTATTATACACATAAATTCTTTAAAAAGTCAGACAATGTGATTTTCTGGATGTTCTTTCACATTCTTTCTCTGACAGTTCAAGTATACCTATGATGGAAACTACAGACCCCTCTCATCGTTTTAAGTGGGACAACTTGCACAATCGGTGGCTGCCAAAATCTTTTTTGCCCCACTGTAAGTGTAAAAGAAAACAGGTGGTCTTTCAGAGAGTCATACAGCAATGTTCCACCTTTGTAAATACTCATAAATACAAAATCTGAGGATTGTCTAAAACAAACAAACAATTAAGCTTTTGTTAGTAAACACTGTTAGGGTGACCGGGGTTCAGGTGGTAGGCGTTTGTCCCATAACGGTGGGTTGTAGGTTTGTTCCCCCGCTCCGTCCGTCTTGGTCGTTGTGTCCTTGGCCAAGACACTTCACCTGCCTTGCCTGCTGGTGATGGTCAGAGGGGCCGGGGACCCCTTTGTGTACAGCAGCCTCACTTCTTTCAGCCCCACAGCAGCTGTGGGTACAATGCAGCTCACCACCACCTTGTGAATGTGTGTGTGAATGACTGAATGTAGTGTAAAGCGCTTTGAGATCCTCTGGCTGAAAAAGTGCTATACAAATGCAGGCCATTTACCATTTAAACAATAATAATATGCAATGTTAACATTGCATACAAGTGGTCAAACTTTTTTATTCTTTGTATGATCAAAAAGAGGATCATACAAATAATAACACTAACACACTAAATATAAAGGGATTATAGAGAAACAATGTTCCTGATAAGTGTAAATTAATCTGCTTAAATTCTTTTTCTTAAATCTACAAGAGTAAGGCAAGGTAAGGCAGGGCAATTTTATTTGTATAGCACACTTTCAACAACAGGGTAATTCAAGGTGCTTTACATGATTTGGCGGAGTAGAGTACAGTCAAGTATATACTATATAAATACAGATTTTTTTGTGTGTTATAAATTTGTTAGGCAACAGAGCTTGTGTTTGTACATTTAATGGCATATAGCACAATTTTACAAAACCCACTTTTACAAATAAAAAAAATACAGATCACAATTACAGCAGTTTTAGGGAAATTGTTATGTTCATGAAATTCTTGCCCATGATAAAATTTAAATGAAAGAAAAGAAACCATCAGAAAAAAGTGTAACCCACAGTATTTTTACAATTAATTTTCATTCTTTATTGAACAATATTCTAATTATGTTTACATGGGCTATGGATTGAATATTCCATAAATTTTCTCATGTAATTGTCAGAGTGAAGCCAGATCAATAAGATTAATCACATTACACTTTACATCTATCCACACGACTGATCTATGAAAAACCTTCACTCTGTAAGGTAGTATGTATAACACAAGTGTAACAGAAGGTGGTAAAGAGAAACAGCATCAGCAGACATTAATTGATTTATTTTAGCCGTCTTAAAAGCTGTTGCCACAATCTTACTGGCTTTATACAAACTTTGACACCTGAGTCTAATTGCGCTATGCCATTAAAATATAGGTAACCAAACAACAAAATCCAAACAAAGAAACAGGAATTACATTATTAATTTAATTTTCCAACTAAACTCACTCACTCACTCACTCACTCACTTACTCAAATAAACAAACAGACAGAAATCGCTGGGGTCTCTAATGACCCCAAGCGCATTTCTACCCCCACTCACTCATTCACTCACTCACTAAAAAATAAAATGTTAGAAAAAAACCCTGCTGGGGTCTGTAATGACCCCAAGCCCCCTTCCCCCTATCTCACTCAAACAAACACACTGAAACACTGGACCCTGTAGGAGCAACTTTTTTTCTACTCAACAGTAGACTTGGGAAACCAAACGAACAATAAAAACACGAAAACAGTAACAGAAACCACACAAAACTAGATAAACAGATTGCGGGGCCTCTGAGCACCACCTTTGTATCTCCTATTCCATCATACAGAAACCTAGCCAACCCCCTCCTCCCCCTCCCCCTCTTTCTCCACTTTATCCAACACCCCTGTAGTTATTGTTTTCCGCACGGCTGGAAGAGAACGAGAGGGAGCAGCAGCAGCGCAACAAGCGGGGCAGTAGGTCAGAGCGCACCTGCAGCACAAGTACATTGAGCATCCTGAGCACCTGTTGACCGTCTTGGTGTCCTTGCTCCACAGGCACACGAGACACCTACCCCTGCCGCTCCAGTGTTTCTTGAGGTGCTCACCAGTAGTGGATCCCAGACCCAAGGATCCCTCCTCGGCAGTTCAGGGGTAGCGAAACCACCGCTGCCCCAGCTGCGAGTGGCCGCCAGCGGGGACGTGACCACCCTGCCCATTCGTTCAAGGAAGAGCCTGCGTCTGTTGTGTCTGCCTGGCATTGTACGCTACCACATCCACCATGTTGTGGAACAGCGCGACTGGCCAGCGGGAGGTTTTCCTATGGCAGCTGTAGGTGGAGGTTACTTTATCCAGGTTGTCCAATCCTCCCTTAGTGTGATTATACCTGTATACAACAAGGGGCTTGGCTGAGGCTGCAGCTCCTTCTGCTCCTTGGTCCTCTTCTTCCTGGAGCGGCGCACGTAATGCGGCTTGCTGGAGAGGATCAACATGTTCCTGTTCTGCTTGGGCAAGTAGGAAGCCAGGGCCACGAGCGGTTCCTCCCCATCGCATCCTCCTCCTCCCCTCGACGAGGAGGACGAGGCCCACAGGGTTACAGAGGAGCCAGCTTCCATGCCCTTGATGGAGAGCCGCTCGAGCCGGACCTCCACCCTGTTGGAGCGCAGGGTACCCAGCAAGGTGAGCCCCCTTTCACAATACTGTCTGAGCATGAGCTCTTAGAATGTGAAAAAGTTGTCGCAGGTCACGCTTCTGCCTGGCCATAGCCCTCTAGTGAGATCCTACACCACTCTTGTCGCAAGCGGCCCTGTCGCAGCCAGTAAGGCCCTTCCTCATTTTCCTCCTGCGTCATCTTCGGCTCTTCGGACGAGCACTCATCCACAGTCACCTCGGGTCCAGGTTCGTACAGTGCTGGCAGCCGCTCGCACCATGCATTCCACACATCATGCGCCGGATGCGACCTTATCTCTCCCCGCACTCGAGAGCCTCCTCGCGGGGTCATCCCTGGTTCTACAGTCGTCAAAACGTAGAGTGCTGGCGTAAGCTCGGAAGACCTTCAGACGCATGGTGAACCCTGGGTTACATTAGACATAGATACTGGCCAAAATACGGCTATGAAGATCTAGAAAACAAAATTTGTTTAACTTTCTTTTTTTTAGGAGCTTAGTGGCAAGTGAAATGTTCACACACCGAGTGTACGAATAACCTTTCTTTTGGGAATACACGTTTATTCTGTAGTTCTGACAGAGCAGCGAGTTCAGGGGAGTTTAGGGAGGGAGCAGGGCTTGTTGTATTTAGGGATTTTGGTTTGTTCTGTGCTTTTACCTGCACTACAACAGAATACAACTGAAAACAAAACTGAGTAATTTTTTTTATTTTTCCAAAGAAACAGTTATGGATAAAAACTATATTTTAGTCTAATTTAGTCACAAAAAGCTAGTCAAGATTATGTCCTGGAATTGTAAAGGACTCAATGGACCTAGTAAACAAGGAAATGTATTGACCCACGTTTATTCTTTTTATTGATTATGCATATTTAACAAGACATTAAACACTGTGATTACAAAGCAATTGTGTTATCTGACCATAGTCCAGTGTCATTCCACATAGAAACGGGTCATGACCCGACAAACAAGAATTAGAGGTTTAATAACGCTCTTTTATCAGATGATAAAGTAATAGATGAACTACAAAAACAAATTGATATATTTTTACAAACAAATGATGACCCAGAAATCAAAAGATCCATCTTGTGGGAAACATTCAAAGCTTACATGATGGGCCAGATTATTTGCCTTAGTAGCGTGAAAAATAAACAGCGAAGGGAAAAGGAGTTGAAAATGACTCAAGAACCTAAGGAAATTGACAGAATTTAGGCTAACTCCCCCACACCAGACCTTTATAAAAGAAAACAGTTATTGCAGACTGAACTCAATTTACTATGCACAGCAGAATCTACTAATTTTTTGACACAATTAAGACACAACAATTATGAATACGGGGGAAAAAATTGTAAATTATTAGCCCAGCAAATTAAAGAAGAGGCTGGGTCAAGGTACAAACAGATACTGGTCAGACAACAACCAATGCCAAAATAATAAATGACACATTTAAGAATTTCTATTATAAATTGTACTCTTTAGAATCTAAAAATGATCCAAACTTAATAGAAGTGTCATGGTCTTTGGATTTTGTGTGGCAAGTATGAGTTTTTCCTTCCACTTGGTTTTGTTCCCCTTTTTACCCCAAGGTGCCCTCTTGTATTGTTCCTCCTGTTTGTGTCTCAAGTTAGTAGTTTTTCTTATTCAGTTTAATTATATTTTTGTATTCTGGCACTTCCTGGGTTCTGTAGATGTTTTTTCACCTTTGTCTATGTCCACCTTCCCATTTGTGTTTCCTTTATCTCTTTATTTAATTCCTCCTTCTTTTCTCCAGTGTGTCCTTACATTTCCCTTAGAGTTCTCTTTAGATAGTTTCTTAAGAATCCTTTCTAGTTTCTTTAGAGTCTTCTGTCTCCTAGCAATTCTACCTTCCATCCCAGCTGCTAATCAGTTCCACCTGCTCAATCCCCCTCAGCTGCAACCGCTTTTACTAATTGGTCTCCTGCTACTTCCGTGTTCACTCTTCACTCTCCTCCTCAGTATATATTCGGTTCTCATTCAGTCACTACTCGCTGGTTCGTCCGTCTTTCTTCCCCGCCTGGTCCCTGCCTTCCTTGTTGCCCGTCTAGTTCCTGTTTCCCCGTTTGCTACCTGTTGATCCTCCTAAGTTTGTAAGTCCTTGTCCCTTGTTTTGTTATTAAATAATCCTTATTTGTACTTTGCGGCATTTGGGTCCTCCTTAACCGCAAAACATGACAAGAACCCTTTTTTGATAACCTTTAGACACCCACTATAAGTCAAGAAAAAAGTTATTAGAACAACCTATTTCAAACTTAGAAATAAAACAAGCTGTACAGTGTATACGAAACTCCACGTGCCCCGGCCCTGATGGTTACAGTGTTGAATTTTACAAGGGTTTTATAGATCAAATCTAAACACTTCTTTTAAGTGTTTATAATAAAGCATTGACTACAGGTTTTATACCTCCAACGCTATGCGATGCATGCATCTCTTTAATCCATAAATCTTGTAAGGATCCTCTTGAACCAGGTTCTTATAACCCATAAGCCTTTTGAATGTAGATAACAAATTGGATTTGTTAAACAACAGGCAGACAGTTATTTTAACATCAGAGGACTGTTCAACATTATCTACATTCAAAATCCAAATAAAGAAATATTGCTCTCACTAGATGCTGAGAAGGCCTTTGACAGGGTCGAATGGGATTTTCTCTTCTCGGCCCTGTCAAGGTTTGGATTTTGCCCCTACTATATTTCTTTAATTCAACCTAAAGCATGTGTTCACAAAAATAATATGCACTCTTGCTCTTTTCCTCTCCACCGTTCAACAAGACAAGGCTGCCCTTTGTCTCCCTTGCTGTTCGCGCTGGTCATAGAACCTCTTCCTATTTTGCTGCACTCTACAGGGGATTATAAGGGGATTGTAAGAGAAGATCAGGAGGATAAAGTCTCCTTATATGCGGACGATCTGGTTCTATATTTTTCAGATCCATCTCTGTCTTTACCAAAAATTATGACCATGCTATCTGACTTCAGTAAAGTATCAGGATATAAAATGAATCTGTCAAAAAGTATATGTTTCCGATCAGCTCTAAGGCAAAAGGACAAGTACATATGCTCACCCCTTTTCCCTTTGCTGTTTCAGACTGTTTTAAATATCTCGGAATAAATATCACGCAGGAAGCATCTGCAAATATCAGCAAAAACTTTGTGAACCTATATAAACAAACAGAGCAACAGATATACTGAAATATTTATTTTTATTTTAGTGTGTTCCAACTTTGATTAAGACATTTTTTACCAACATAGACTCTTTAGTTGCGTCCTTTATTTTGAATAAAAAGACACCAAGAATTTAAAAAGCCTTTTTACAAATGCCCAAACCCACAGGAGAAATAAGATTACCCAGCTTTCAGCTCTATTACTGGTCCTGCAATATTCGATGTATCTAATTTTGGAATGGATCTCTCAAAACTGATTGGAAACAGATGGAAATCAAGCTTTTTCTACTAATACGTTGAGATCATTGATACATTACACCTAGGATCTTTCTAAATTTAAGGCTCAAAATCCTGTTGTATCTTACTCCCTAAAAATTTGGTCTCAGATCAGAAGACACTTTCAATGCTCAGTCCTTACACCAATAACTGGTAATCAAGCACATAAGCTGTTTTCAGGTAAAACATTCCAGCAATGGGACCTTAAAGGAGTGCACACAATTAAATACCCTTTCATTGACAAGTTATTTCCAACATTTGAACAATTAAAATAGAAGTTTAACATTGATAAAGACTTCTTTAAAGGGGGGGTATTATGCAAAATGGACTTTCTGAAGCTTAATATCCTGAGAACCTGTCTTTCCCTCATTAAAAACATGCCTGAAGTGTTGCTCTGACCCATTCACTCATGTTAGAGTAATCTTTGAGTCTCTGCTGGTAGTTCTCGGGGTTGCTGAAACGCCTGCTCCTACCTATCCCTGCCTTTTCCACCCATCTCCTCCTCCGTCCTCACGTACTCAGCCGAGGGCCTCGCCCCTGCAAAGCTCCCAATGTAGGACGTGTTTTGCGGTAGCTACGACAGAACGTGATCTTTAATTGTACTTTGCACCACCTTCTTCTCTTTTTTTAGAACACTGAACTGTTTTTGATAGTGAGTCCTGTTACCCGACTGCTGGCTAATGTTAAATCGTTGGCGCTAAACATGGGAAAACACGACTCTAACAACGCTATCCGCATCAAGGCCGACCACGAAGATCCAGCCATACAGGATGCTAACACTGCTCTATTGGCCCAAATGAAACAAATGCTAGACGAGTCCTGCACCGATTTCATCAACAGGTTTGAGAATATTGTTTCAAACATTGTTAAAAGGGAGAATCCGGCAGTGGTGACGCCTTTGGAGGCAAAGATTGAATCGTTTGGGAAAGCTATACATGACCTGGAGCAGGCGGCTAATGACCAAGACAGGAGGCTAACTAGCCTACAAGCTTCAGTTGGCTTGCTAAATGCTTTGGTTACCGCACTGTTGATGAAGTGCGAAGACCTGGAAGGCCGCTCCAGATTAAACAATGTCTGCTTGGTAGGAGTACCAGAAGCATCGGAAGGCCCTCATCCTACTGAGTTTATGGCCGGTCTGCTCCAAGATTTGTTCGGCCTTGAAACTAAACCTGCCATTGACCGGGCTCACCGTACGATACAGGCCAACCCAGCAGAGGGGGAAACATGGGTTCCCAAAGTGGGGGGCGCTGAGTCATTGCAGGGGGGGGCGTGATATGAATGGATAAAATTTAAAAGCTAATATAACTGAGAGGTTTTTGATGTATGGAAGCATATGTGTAACATAAATCAAATTAAAATGGATTAACAGAAATGCTTTTTCATTTTCAAAATCTAGCTGCTATTTTTGACTCATAAATAAAATAAAATAAAATAATCCAAACTGCGTTTTCATTTTACAATTCAACATTGCTCATTCTGTAACTTAATTAAAATTAGATAAAAAAGGACATTTAAGATTTAATTGCATCCCAGCAAAATGTTTACAAAATGAAATTTGAAATGCCAAAGTTGAAAATTAAAATGCATTGGCAGAAATTATTTTTCATTTTCTGAATACAAATGCCATTTTTGACTCAAATAAAATTAAAAACGAATCATCCAAACTGCTTTTTCATTTACAATTCAATAGTGCTCATTCTGTAACTTCATTAAAATAAAAAGAAAAGGGCATTTATGGTTTAATTTTCAAATTGCACCTCAGCAAAATAGTTACAAAATTCAATTTGAAATGTCAAAGTTGAAAATGAAAAAGCATTTGCGGAAATGGATTTTCCTTTTCAGAATTCAAATGCCCTTTTTGAACCATAAATAAAATATAAAAAAAAATCATCAGCTAAATTTGACAAATTTGAATATCGTCTTAATTTTGAAAAACACCAAAATGTATGTGAAAATCTGCTTAGTTCAATTTTACAGCCATTGCAGTTGTGATCAAGATCTGGTTTAAATTTTTTTCCAGTTTAACTTTTGACTAGTGTAGTCTTTGGACAACTTTAAACTGGATTACCCTGTGCTGCAAACAAATTGAAGACAAATAGATATTATCGATCACAGATTGCCATACATTCAATTCAATTCAGTCTATTTATATAGCGCCAATTCACAACAGATGTCATCTCAAGGCACTTAACAAGAAGTCATTTCAATACATTTATACAAACATTCCAATTAGTTAAAAAGTTTCCTATTTAAGGAATCCCAGCAGATTGCATCAGTCATTGGTGTGAGGTTGGGCAGACTTTCCAACCACAGCAATCCTTCAGCAATCCCTCATACTGAGTAAGCATGTAGCGACGGTAGAGAGGAAAAACTCCCCTTTAATAGGAAGAAACCTCCAACATACATCTTCAGAGATTACAATTCCAAGTTCCTCTTCCCACTTTCCCCTAACACGAAGCAGGGATTTTACGTTATAGGAATTGACAGCAGTATAGATTTTACAGATGACTCGTGTAGAATAAGCATTTAAGTCCAGAATGGATTCCAGGAGTGAGTCCGCTGGTTGCAAGGGGAGAGTGAAAGGTTGAGTGAGGGCGATACAAAACTGCGCAATTGAAGATATCTGAAGAAATGTGAATCATGAATTTGGAAGTTTGTCTTCAGTTGTTGAAATGAGGCAAACAATCCTTCAACAAACAAGTCTTTCAACATCCTCAGACCACGTGCGGCCCAAACTGCAAAAGAGTCATCAATGATAGATAGGACAAATATATGATTTTGTAAAATAGGACCATGGTCAGACAAATCATTTAGACCAAATCGTCTCCTAAATTGAGCCCATATCTTAAATGAATATTTGACAACTGGGTTGGTTGAAAAATCACATAATGGTTGAGTAAGAGGCAACTTTGAACATAGTAAGGAGTGCAAATAAGTATTCCTGCATAATGTTGATGTGGAATAACTATATTAAACATGTCAAAAGGTTAAGTCTCTTTGTTAACTAAGATATGTATTTTTATGATGAACCAACATGTGAGACCTCAAGGATACTTTCTGTGTCTTGGGTCACCGACATGTGAGATGTGTTTGAATGCTGACTGAAGGACGTCAGAACCATTCCATTACCTGCACTCTGACCCAGGGCATCTGAGTGGTGTCTTATTATCAAGGTTAAAGTTATTCTATCTTACTGAAGACAGACACCCTGTCTATAAAGGAGGGGTTGTAGATTATTCAATTCTATATAGTAGGATGTTAGGATGTGGGGAGCAGGTCAGTTACTGCCATGCTGTTTGTGCTGAACTCCTTGTTGATCAACAAGTTCAGGTTGGTTCTGACGTCCTTCAGTCAGCATACAAACACATCGGTGACCCAAGACACAGAAAGTATCCTTGAGCTCTCACATGTTGATTCAGCATAACAATACATATCTCAGTTAACAAAGAGAATTAACCTTTTAACATGCTTAATATAATTCTTCCACATCAATGTACTCTCAAGAGTCAGCCAGTTAGCACTGTTTTTGTGTGAGTCGTGAAGCCAGCATAGCATTGCACCTATATTGGATCCTCAATAGTAATATTGAAAATTGGGGAGAGAAAATCCTACATGCTCCTGATTTTGTTGTAAAATATTTTTGGAGGTGCGTGCAATCTTGCCATTCCATATAAATGAGACTCACTTGTCTATGAGTGAGAAGAACGTTTTAGTCAAAAAATTGCTATGGATTGAAATAAAAAGATACAATTGGGTAATATTTTCATTTTAACTATATTTATTTTGCCTCCTAATGATAGAGGTAATGTACTCCAATGGACAAAATCATATTTCCTAGACTCTAGCAGAGGAATGACATTTGTTTTGTCAATTTCTTTATGTTTTTGTTATCCACACACCCAAATATTTGAATTTGTCTTTACTCAATTTAAATGGAAATGTGCTTAACATACTTTGTTGTGCTTCATACTTTATTGGCATTAGCTCACTTTTCTGCATATTTACTTTATAGCATGATATTTTTTCAAATCACCTAGAAGATCAAGTAGATTTGGAAGGCTTTGAAGTGGCTCAGACACATACAAAATGGGTCATCCGCATAGAGCGGTATCTTATGTTCTACATTTTCTCTACGTACACCTTTAATACAAGTATCACTGCATATTGCAGCTGCCAGAGGTTACATTACTAAAGAGAATAAGAGGGGGGATAGGGAGCACCCTTGTCGGGTTCCACCCTGTAATGCAAAGTAGGGCGAGAGATTGTTGTTTGTATGGATGGCAGCAAAAGGGGAAGAGTATAAAGTATGAATCCAAGATATAAACTTAAACCCCAAAGCCAAATCTTTTAAGGATATAAAAATGATAATCCCACTCCACCCGATCAAATGCCTTCTCAGCATCCAATGAGAGAACAACTTCTGGTGCATCAGGTGGAGTGGGGATAATGAAGAATGTTTAAAAGTGTATGAATATCATGAAATGAGTAACATTTTTTAATAAAGCCTGTTTGATCGTCGGACACAATTGATGGTACAATGGCCTCTAGACGGCACGCTAATATTTTGGCAAATATTTTACTATCTACATTTAACAAGGAAATAGGCCAATACGAACTACATCTTAGTTTTACCCTTTTTGCTGCATAGTTTCTAGGAGTATGCCAGAAACTGAGGACTCATTATATACAGAATGCAAAATGGGGGACAACTCCCTTGAAAATGTTTGAAAAAATTTGCTAGGAAAGCCATCTGACCCCGGGGCCTTCCCACATTGCATAGAAGTAATCGTATTGATAATTTCATTATTAGAGAAGGGCCTTTCCAGTTCTTGTGCAGCCTGAGAGCTAATAGTGGGGAGGACAAATTTACTGAAAAAGTTGTCGAATTGTGATTTATCTTAATTGGATTCAGATTTATATAATTGTGAGTAATATTCACTGAACTGGTGATTAATCTCTAAAGGTACTGTTAATTTCACCCCTACACACTTGATGAGCTAATATTTTTCAAATATTTCACCATGTTCATACATTTTATGTCTAGATTTATTAAAAAAGGTTTTCAGCTTGGGGAGTCGCGTGGTGCAGTGGTTAGAGCAGGCGCCCCATGTGCAGAGGATTCGGTCCTCGACGGGGCCGTCCCCGGTTTGAGTCCCGTCCCGGGCGACCTTTGCCGCATGTCTTCCCCCACCTCTCTACCCCTTCATAAAGTCTGTCCACTGTCAATAAAGGCCACTCAGGCCCAAAAAAACAAACAAACAAACAAAAAAAAGGTTTTCAGTTTGTTTTGTAGTTACTAGCATAAATTCAGTTTGAAGAGCTAAGCATTATTTGCATAGCTCAGATGAAAAACAATATGCTAGTGCTTCATCGATTTGTAAAATATCACTTTCAATCTTTTTAACACACTCTTGTTGAACTTTCTTGAGTTTTGCACTATAAAATATAATCTGGCCCCTAAAATAAGCTTTTAATGACTCCCAAATTAGTCCATACGAGACGCCAGGAGTTCTATTATTTATTAAGTATTTATCTATTTCCTTTGATATGAATTTTGTGAACTCTGCATCAGAGAGCAAGAATGTATTAAATCTCCAAGGTTTGTACGTGTTACCAGAGGTTGTCGTATTTAGAGTCATCAACAATGGGGCATGATCTGATATCACAGTTGCTTGGTATTCACACTTATTAATCTGTGGCAGTACATTTCAATTAAGAAAGAAAACCACAACGCTGGTTCTGTTGGACCTCAGTGCAGCATTTGACACTGTTGATCATGATATATTATAGGAACGACTGGAGAGCTGGGTCGAACTTCAGTACAGTACTCGGCTGGTTCGAGTCTTACCTAAAGAACAGGGATGTCTTTGTTGCAATAGGAAACTTTTCATCAGGACGAACAGAAATCACATGCCCCTCCTGGGGCCCCTCTAATTTAATATCTACATGCTCCCACTTGCCCAGATTATAACAACCAATAAGATTAGCTACCATAATTATGCAGATGATACTCAGCTATACATTATGATGTCACCAAATGACTTTGAACCCATCCAAACCCTAAGTAAATGCATCGAGCAAACCAATGGATGGATGTGCCATAACTTTCTCCAGCTGAACAGAAACAAAACAGAAGTGATTATTTTTGGACCTAAAGAGCAATGATCAATAGTCAGCACACAGCTTCAGTTAATACAGCTAGAAACTACTGATCAGACCCGAAATTTATGTGTAGTTATGGACTCAGACCGGAACCTCCAGGGTCACATAAAGGCAATAACAAGGTCAGTCTTCTATCACCTGAAGAAAATTTCTAGGATTAAAGGACTGATGTCACAACAGGACCTAGAAAAAGTAATCTATGCGTTTATCTTTAATCGGATTGATTACTGCAACAGCGTTCTCACAGGTCTGCCTAAAAAGTCAATCAGACAGCTGCAGCTGATCCAGAATGCTGCTGCTCGTGTCCTCACTAGAACCAGGAAAGTAGAGCACACCATGCCAGTTCTAAAGTCCTTACACTGGGTACCTGTAGTTTAGAGAATAGACTTCAAAATACATTTACTAGTTTGTAAATCATTGAATGGCTTAGCACCAAATCATATTGAAAATCTGCTGTTACTATACCAACCCACCAGAACACTCGGGTCCTCTAATTCCAGTCTTCTCAACATCCCTAGAGTTAGAACCAAACACGGAGAAGCAGCTTTCAGTTTCTATGCTCCTCTAATATGGAACAAACTTTCAGAAAACTGCAAAGCTGCTGAAACACTGAGCTCTTTTAAATCCCACCTAAAAATGTATCTGTTTAGAGCTGCCTTTGAGTAATGCTTTGATGTATCATGTTTTGTGTATGTTTCTTGCTGTGTTTATATTATATGCTTTGTAATGCCTTGATGTATCTCTGTATGCTTCTTGCTTTATTGCTGTTTTACTTTATATGCTTTGTTTGTGTTTTACTGCTATTTTTATTTTACCTCTTAATCATGTAAAGCACCTTGAATCACCTTGTTGTTGAAAGTGTGCTATACAAATAAAATTGCCTTGCCTACATGACGTTGTGTGGGCAAAACACTTCACCTACCCCTCTGGTAAAGTGCTTTGAGTGTCTCCAAAAGCACTATATAAATGCAAGCCATTATTATTATATGTTCAGTGCCAATTATTTTAAGTTATGCGCAGCCGAACCCGATTAGCCCATAGAGCGTCCTCCAAAAAGCTTTTTGACATTGTTAAAAGCCATTCTAGCACGGGCTACACTTGATGGGTAGTCGGGAAAGAGGAAAACGGTACAGCCGGGGTAGTGCAGTGGACCAGCTTCACGTGAGCAGTAGATAATGTCAACACAGTCTTGGTAATAGTGCAGGTTTGCAATTATCGCTCTGGGTTTTCCATTCACTCTCTTCCCCTGTAGAGTGCGACGAGATTGTCAATCAGCACATCCTTATCCATTTTTAGTACATCTTTGAGCAATGTAGTCTGGATACAGAGGCAGGTGCACACGAGGATTCTCCAGATACATTCAATATGCGAATATTTGACCTCCGCTTACGCCCCTCCATGTCTACACATTTCTCTTGGAGGTTGTCCGCAGCTTTCTCCAATTTCTGAACTTTGGTCTGAATTGCCACGATGTCTTCTGAGCAGTCAGAAAGCCCCCTCTCCATATCTAACACTGTGGTTTTCCAAATCTGTATGGAGAGCTACCATGTTGTTAGAGGGCTCCCTTTTACCTGTTGCAGCTCCATTTTAAACATCTCTATCTCATTTGTCATGACCTTGGTCACCTCTATTTGGAAAAATTCAGTCATTTCAGCTTTAATGTCTGATATTAACTCAACTTTTAAATCCACCAGGTTTGCTTGTTCACTCTGAGAGGGTGAAATCGTAGCTGTATCACTTGAAGCGTCAGCAGATGTTTCAGGCTCTGGCCATATGCTAACGCTAGCAGCTAGGTTGGGGCTCATCTTGGTTGCCTTGCCCGTGTACTTGTACTTGTGAAGGTTATTTGCCATTTTAAGGAAAGAGATCTGTCTCAAATGGTGTAGAAATATCTACGAGGATTCCATAGTGGCCCACTCCCCGTCGAAAACGGCAAAAAAATTGACTTAAATAAACTTTTATGAGGAGCTCTCCAACACACGTCCTACTCCATTGCCAGCTCTCTAACACCCCCATTTTCAGTAGGGCTGTAATCAACCAAAGAAATTCTTGGTCGACTGAAACCCTGAAATTCCGATCAAAAATCGACTAATTTGGGGGGGGGGGGGGCCTTACGTGCATCTGCGAAATATAATATGCCATGATTACTGCAATTACACTAAACGGCAAGGCAATTCAGGGAAAATTATCTTTATTAAACATGCCAGATCAAGACAAGTCAAACGGAATAAAGCTGTGCATTGGGATCAAAACAAAGACTGTGGGCACAGTGCAATTGCGCATTAGGCAATAAAATACAAAAAAACCACACAAAAAAACGACCAAATCCAGTAAATAGAATTAAATCTGCACAATAATAAAAGGGAACAATATGTTCGTTATTATTAGCAATAAAATGAAACAAAATAAACACGGCTGTAATCAACCAAATTCTGCCACACTGCCGATGTCTTTGACATGGTAGAGGACTCACTGTAGTAAACGCTAAACAAAAATATTCAGCAAGCCACACAGGGCTTAATTTGAGCCGGATCCTGCCGGAACAGGATCCCCCACCTGTTGATTCTGACCTACCCGCGTAGGTCAGAATCAACATTTTAAATTTAATAAATAAAATAATATGCGTAGGTATTCATAGACCAAATCCTGAGATTGTAATGCTGTGGAATGTGTGTTTTATTTTTTGCAAGCTCAGATTTATATATGTAATGGTTTATGCCAAGATTATGCTTTAGTGTTGTTGCACTGTTCAGGGGGGTGGGGCACTATTCTGCAGGCTGCGAGCGGGGGAGTGTGCAGCTGAGTGCCGGGGAACTGGTGTGTGTCTGTACATGGAGCTAGACAGACAACCGGTTTATGTGAGAGTTCTTTTGATTACTGTTTTGTACCCCGTGATTGTGGCCAACAGCAGTCAGCATTAAAGCATTCGATTACAACCATTGTCTGCATCTATCGGAGAACATTACAATATTTAAAACATTCAGGCCTCTGAGGCCCTCATCATGTTTTTACACGTTATTTTTTTCCGCTACCATTTACTGCGTTCCGGGACCTGTGCGCGTCTCTGGTCATGCCTGCGCTTTCATGTGCTTTGCATTCCGACACCTAATGATTTACAAATTAAGCACTGAAGCCACAGCACGTTGAATAACGTGAACGTTCTTCGATCTCCCTGTAGACTGTTAAAGCAGTATCACACGAGAGGCTGCGCTGTTATAGCCTACTCTAACATCAGCACCGATCAGCTCTCATGGAATGTCTGTTGTCCAATCAAATTTCAAAAATTAACACGGCATAAAATCGACCAATCAGAATTTTGGTCGACTCAGAACGCATCGACCAATAAGTCGACTAGGACTTTACAGCCCTAATTTTCAGGCAGAGTTTGACAAAAGGGCACGTCTTAAATGAAAACCAAGAAACGCACTCAGGTCTCCGGCCAAGTCCCCTCATTCACCTACATCCCCATGTTGTTATCTATTTCTAACTTTCTGTATTTTTCCCAAAAAAGGTTAATAAAAAAAATAAAAAAAATAAAATAAAAACAATTAATGTGGCGCATGGCTGCGCTCTTTCAGCAGAGAAAAGAGATTCGGGGGGTGAGCTCTGCTGGTTGGTGGCTGGATACGGGCTTCATGTTGAATCAGTGTACCATCTTTCTGTGTAAATAATTCATGTCACAACATGAAAACGTGTGGTTTGTATTCAGGTGGGCCCTATAAATGTATAGTATAGTATAGAAAATCTTATTTTCTTTTAAAATTTAGCTGGTGCGGCTTATATTCAGGCGCCCTCAATAGTTGCAAAATTAGCTTTTGTTTTAGGCCAGTTCAGTTGGTGACCATGCAACTCAAAAAGATGAGATTTAGCAACACTTGTTTATCTGTCGATTTCAAAGGATTTTTTTGGATTGCATTAAGTAAGGGACAATAATAAAACACAAAGACAATGTTACATTATACCAAGTTGTTCTATGTTCTCTACAACATGTTTGCAATTTGTGGCGGTCTCCATGAATATAAAAATATTGCAAAGCTTCTAAACTGTAAAAGAAATATATTTCAATTTTCCCCATGCCTCCCAAAGGTATTGATCAGCGATTCTGGGTAAATTTATAGTGTTGCTCTTCAGTCAATTATAAACTGGATGATATAGAGGAGACTTTGTTTTTGGTCGTCCTTTGTTATGTTTATGATAAATCTATCCTGAAACCAGGTTTGTATTTTAGATGTCTAAATCAATTCAATGTAGCAGTTTTTTCAACAATCTACATAAAAATATACATGCCTATTTTCCATTTAATGTAATCCTGTATAAATAAATTATGATTTTGACGTAGTGCAACAGGTATGTTGTAAATAAATGCTGGTGTATGTTCTACCAGTATATATGAGTGTAGCATGTCCAATATAGAAAAAACTAAAGTTATCACACTGGAATGCAGTCGCTTTCTCTCACTGGCTTCCAGATTTCATTAGTAATGAGGAATGAAGGCAGTTTATAGACAAAGGCTTTCAGTTGCACTGGTATATTTTTCTGGTGTTAGTGAATTATTGATGCATAAAATAGTTCTGACTGGTTAACAACTCTACTTCAGAGAATTTAAAGAAAAAAAGTGTCAAAAGTATGTTTACAACTTTGAAAACATTTCAGCACAACCAGGATTAGGAAAGCGTGAAACATTTTGCTGCGTTAAGTTATGCTTTCATTCATCTACTGACTCTAATCAAAATCGTCTATCTAGATAAAAACCTCATAAATATGACACCACAGCAATGAATAAGCATCACTCACTAGTTTCCTTTGAGAAAACATTGCTGAGTCATGGAAGCTGCTTTCTTTGTGTGCTGCACTGTTCATTATTTAGTTCACTTGTGTACAGTAGAATTCAGTATTCGAAAACACCCAGATCACTTTAAACACATATGCCCAAGTTCGTACTAAATTTTGAATGAAAACAAAATAGAGCTCACGCTGGCAAAGGGATGTCATTTATTTTGTATTTAACTTTGGCAAGCTTAAACCTTTGCTCATTTAGCCTGTCCCTTTTCCATAACATTTTGAACTGCAAAACTGTGAGAGACTATGACAAAAGTCTTTCCTGGCTGTATGGATTTTGAATGCAAGCATATTCAAATTCAATTCAATTAATTTACTACAAAAACATTTTATTGATCCCAGAGGGAAATTAAGTGTTGGTATAACTCATATAATTAATTCTTTAAGGAGTGACTACAATTTGTTGTAAGTAGTTGTCTTTCATCTCAAACTGAATTTTAACAAAAAATGTGACATCACTTTCAGCCATCCAGCTACTGTGAAATTGCACATGCATGGAAGAATTAGTTGCAAAGAAAAAAAAGTAGAGGTCTCGGCTCTTTTGATTCCCAACACACTGAAGGATGGAATTTCTGATATGTCCAGTTCTCTGCACATTAGCACAAGGGAACTTGTCTTGTATTTTCCCACAATTATTCTTCCAGAGTAGCTGCTGCACAGATGATTGCACATTTAGTAGAACATACCTTCATTTACAGTGTTTGTAAGCAACCTCCTAAAAGGTAGAAGCATAAGAAGCAGGAAGTTCAACGAAATAACAAAAGCAGTCATAAAAATGGTTTTGACAATGAATGAAAACAGTGCAGGTACTGGCAGGTCAATTTAACTTATAAAAGATTATCTCCAGTGGCTGTTCAACTGAGCAAGAGAAAAGACCTGGAAAAAAATTTGGTTTAGGACAAATATCTGACTGAGAACTAGGAAAACCAGCTGGAATGGGGAATGGGGATTATGACAAGGGTCTGTGACTATGGCTGGGGTCACACTTAAGACATTAAATCAACTTCAGACTTGACTTGGAATGAAACCGTAGTCTCATTAACAATCTGTGTTTCACCTAATTGGTAGTGAAATGTTTGTAGTTGTTTAAAATAACCACGTTACATGCAGCGAGGCCAAAACAGGTTTATCGCACATAGAAAAGGAAATAATGGACTAGTTTGAGGAACTCCTGTTTGGTCTTAATGATAAAGGAAATATTACTTCTAAATCAGCATAAAACAATGTTTATAGTTCTTTAAATTCACCTCATGTATATACAACAGTATAAATGAAGCTAATGTCTCAGGGCCAAAAAAGGATTATCTCACAAAGAAAACTATTTTGGCTGTCATTTGCTGTGTTAAAGATAAATTGTTCCTAATTCCAGGTTTGCATTTTAGATATCCAAATAAATTTAATGTAGCATATTTTAACAATCTACGTAAAATATGTTTGTATTTTCCATGTATTTAATGTAATCCTACATAAAGCAAATTACTATTTCAACATCATGCTGCAGGTATGATATATATGATATAATAAATGCTGATGTCTGTTCTACCAGTATATATGAATGTTGCACAAATGTCTAATATACTAAAACTATAGTTATCACACTGGAATGCAGTCTCTTTCTCTCACTGGCTTCCAGATTTCATTAGTGTGTGGAATAAAAGCAGTTTACAGAGAAATGCTCTCAGATGCACTGGTATGTTTTTCTGGTATTAGTGAATAACAGTGTATCTCATGCAATCAGTCATGATAATAAGGTAGACTGTAGATATTTTCAGTAAATTATTGTTGTTCCCTCTCTTTTACTAGAGTGTATGCAAACAACTGCCGATTATGGTAAATTCAAGCGCAATCTGTGTTTCTCAACAATACATGCACATAAAAGGAATCAAAGACAACTTCCAAGCTCATGTTTTTAAACAAAGATGTTTTAAATAGACTATTGACTATTAAAGATTGATAACCTGTTCATGTTTTTTGTAGCTTCACTGTAATGACAACATGGATGCAAACTGAATATTTAATTAAATTACTCTGGGTCTTTTCGAGACAAAATAGTGGCCAACTTACATCTTAGTCTCTCATTTTGCATCATTTGTTTCTTTAAAAAGCATTTCCTCAAATTCTGTATTCAGAAACATTCTCTAACACTGAACCAGGCTCAATTTAATGGGTGGACTTTGCAATTCATCACATAGTTTGGAACATGTGTATATAGTTTGATTATTTAAAAAAGTAAACGTTAACTTGTGGTTACCCATTTTGACATTTTTTACATATTTGTAATTGTAGTAGGGTGAATATACCTTATTAGTTTTCAGCATATTTCCAACCATGCAGAATTAAAAGTTCTTAAAAGGATACAATGTAGTGAATTTGCGTCAAAGATAATTTAATTTTTCCTAGGGATTAATAAAGTATTCTTCAATAGAATTTCATTTAAATTCCTTGCCTACAGCAATTCAGTGTCCAGGTTGACACACATTACCACTGAGTCACCCTTCATACATCTGGATGGGAAGATTTTGAAAAAAAAATCTACAATTTCAATTTAATTATAGATTTCTAACCTACAGAAGTTCTGTTTTTTATGCAAATTAGAGTTGAAGTTCCAAACCATGATCTTTGATCCCGCCTACCTGCATGTTTTATATGTGTTCCCGTTTCAGCACACCTAACCTAAATACGCTTAAGTGATTATACTTCCTACTCAGCAAACCAGTGAGTTATGCAGAAAGTTGTTATGGACCTATCCTTAAAATCAGTAATGTGGCAACAGGGATACTTCTGAAAGCTCCAGAACAGTGGGCTCTGAGGACTAGAGTTTGAGACTACTGAACTAGAAGGCATGTATTCAATGTGACAATCTCATTAATTCAATATAACAGATGTCTCCTACTTCAGTTCACAAGATACACTGTCCTGCAGCTTTCACACTGATCCCTCTTTCAGTACATCTGAATCAAGTTAATGGCTCATTACCTGGCCACTGCAGCATTTGATGACATGGTGAATAGGCAATTCAGCCAAGCAATTCAGATATTTTGTAGCAGGATTGCAAATAATAGTTGCAAGACACTGGATGAAAGATCCATCCATCCATCAGCTCATTGGACGAGTGGGGTAGATCCTGGACAAGTTTCAATGGGAGGTTTCCGAAAAAAAAATCTAAAATTTGAACGATAGTTGAGCAAATGTTTAAGCATAAAACTAAAACTTGACATAAACAAAGACCGTCTCACAAATCTGTTAATGTGAATGTCCCTTACAGTTTTTTTTTTCTACAGAAACTGACCAAAATAACGTGACTGATGTTTTACAATTTTTTACCATTGCATATTTAAATAAGAAATGTATGAGCTAATCCCATAAACTTAATGTTGAATTTTATATTGATTTTTAATTATTAAATACACAGGCAGCTGCTGACCTAATCAAACTACACCACAATTTTGCTGACTGGGTTTCCTATCTTCTATCAGGGGGAGGAACAGGATGGCATTCCTCATTCAACCTTTTTTATAAACAGTTATCAAGGCTAACAGGAAATAAATCATTCATCATTCCTAATTATTTAATCAAAATTAATGCTTTCCACAAGAGACAAAGAGTAAATGCATTCTTACTGTTTATCCATCTGACTGGACACCTGTGTATTTTATATTATGTAAAAACTTTATCTACTTGTGTGCCTAATTTGTCTTCCATCTCTCATTAAATTATATAGGTTCATAAATATTTAAATTAGTTGATGTGCATTGTTGGTTAATTCCAGACTCATATTCCTGGAATGAATTCACTCTAACTATTTTATTTAAGTTTTCGTCAGTCTCTGTTTAATAAAACATGATATTTACAACTTTTATCAGAGTCAAAATGCATCAGCATCTTGTGTTTATCTTCAAAAACATTAAATGCAAATTTATGCTTATATTAATATAAGCTAGGAAATTCAGAGCACATAGCAGCATCAGCAGAAACTGAAAATATTTCATCAGCTGGACATCATAACCCCTGTGCATTTTAGTTGGAAATCTGTAATTAGCCATAAAATGTAAAATGTGAGATTTCTCTTTTGCTCATGTGGTTTTATTTCAGCAACATGTTGCTGACTGCTAATACATGTAATATATGTAGTGAGGTTTTTTTACTGGTAGTTCCTCACCACAATTATCCAGAAGACGTCTAATAAATGGATTTCTCACTTGCCATTTTACATTTGGTGCAGACTTACAGGAGTGGTGAAGCAGGGGGAGACGTTTGGACAATACAGCAGTAATATCCAGCTGAAAGAAATGTCAGCGATAGGGTGGAACACAACACTCCAACATAGTGTCTCTGTTCCCAGAAGGGAATTTAATAGGGCTGTGACATTTAAGAAAAGCAAATAAAAAAAGTAATAAAGCCTGTGAACACCGAACGACTGAAATGTTCAGATTTGATCAAACAAGTAATAAAGGCTACACTATTTACAAGCCATGTCATCATAATTACTGCTGACATGCACTTGTTTGTAATTAAAGAGAAAAGAAATGTAGCTGATACAATTCCCATCAGAAGTTTACTTACAGTTGAACGGACATTGCTGCTATTTAAAGTTAAAACTTTTAAATATGCAACTTAACTGCTCTTTTTTCAAAATGTAATGATCATACAACAGTTTCAACAATCTTTAAAACAACAAATGGGAGAGCAAAGTTTAATATTTACTTATCATTTTCTTATATACCCCACCTCTCACCCCATGACAGCTGGAGATAGGCACCAGCCCCCCTTGCAACCCTGCATAGGAATGACGAGTACAGAAAATGGATGGATAGATGGGTTTTCTCTTATTTGTATGGTCAAAATAATCAAGCCATTGTCCTGCAACTTTCTGACGTGTCCTTGCGTCAACACACCTAAATCACATAATTGGGTCATTAGCCAGACTCTGCAGAATTCAGTCATTTGATTTCGGTGTGCTGCTTTAAGAAGATGAGTTTGATACCCCTGTTCAAAATTTTAACTTTAAACTGTACATGGTTGGACACAATTAGTACTATAGTTCCAAGAGAACCATGACACACATTAAAGCCGGGTTTTTAGGTATGACACATTATACTTTGGGAAAGGCATTCCCTAAACCCCAACCTTAAAGTGGACATTTCATGCTTTTAAATTCTTCCTTTTTACATCTAAATCATTTAGTTGTGGTCTATATATAGTGGAACTGCAGTTATTAGGTCGGAATATTTTATTATAGTAGTTCTACCCCTCCTCTTCTACCCCTGTTCAGAGGTGTATGAACAGGGTTTGCAGAATGAATCATTTTGGTGCGGCCCCTTTAAACGTGTAGGACGTGCTGCATACCACGCCCCCCTCCAGGTTGCTGGCCCCTTCCAATCAACCCCATTCAGCCACTTTTGATAGAGAACCGGCAACCTAGCACGGCAGAAATATTTTATTCCTCAATTTTTATGTTTTTAAATGTCGGAAGAGTTGTCAATCTACCCTTACATGTTCGAGCCAGATTCTGAGAGGAAAATGAAGACGATGAAGACTTTCAGCATACCTAAACTTAGACTACAAACTCACAGCGAGAAATAATGATGGCAGATTTGCTCAGCGTTTAAGCGGAAATCCATGACTAAGTTTGGCAGTTCCTGTGCAGGTACTGTGACTTAATAGTTCAAAAAACGTAATAGATAATAGAGAAAACAAAGCAGCTTAAAAAATATGACCCAAAACATTTTATAAAAATATCTCCACAACACATGGAGTGACACATTAATGCTTTTTGCACTCCTAGACACTCTAAATTCACTACACAAAGCATTTAAGGGCTAAAAAAGTGGAATTTTCATGATATGTCCCCTTTAAGGTCATTTAAATTTCTACATATTTAAACGTGAGATCTGAGCCAGGAAACTAACCAAACTAAATGAAATCTACTAATTTTACGAACTAGAGCGGCCAAATATCAAGCCAGTCATGCCAGAAGTATATTGATGGCCTAAAGCAGGATGTGGTTGAGGAGCACGTTACTAGGGGACTTTTAACAAAATATTAGTGGAAGTTATTGTAAATAATAGACTTGGAATAAAAGAATTGTTCAAACAAATTATTTGAATCCCCCTCTATTGCCTATACCCACTTATTCCTTGCAGTGTCGCAGAGCAGGCAGAGTACATCTTAGACAGGTCACCAGTCCATCACAAGGAAACACAAAGACACACAGGACAAACAACCATGCACACAAAGTATATCAGGTAATTGATTTGTCCCTTCAATAGGTTTTCAGTCAACTGGAAATCTACTGTGACAGTGAAATTGAAAATATTTAAAACAGAAAATGCTTCATTTAAAAAAAAAAATCTAGGAGGAACAAAGAGAAGAAAGGATAACAAAACCTGCAGTTATCATCAGTGGCGATACTTAAGCTGCCAATGTTATTGATGACTGACTGAATGTCTTCAAGGCTTCATGCGCCCATGTGTGACAGAATGAGAGAATCTGGATTGTCAGTAAGAAAATATTTGTGTTTATCAGTCAGCACAGCTAGCCTCAATATAAGGTATTTTGTTACATACTGTAGCTAAATGGCATGCCGCAATGCCTCCTTCGTTCTGATTGCTTCCCCTTGCACTGTCCCCTGTTGTCCCTTTTGACAGAGAGGCTTGACAGATAGATCACAAAGATGCACAATCATTGCATGGTAGAGACTCGGATGGAGTGCACCCATTATTCTAAAGCAAAGCTGTCTGCCGTAGCAAGGCCTGCAAGCCACATGGTGCCCTGATGGATGGGGACCATTAATCAAGGCAAGACGGAGCCCTGAGATTGATGTGCAGAAATTCAAATGCTCAAGCAGCATTTGGAAGATTAAGGCTGTGTGGGCAAGGATGAGAGGCTAACTTTCTTTTGCAGAAAAAAATAGGTGTTATTGTGAATCAACTGTCCAGTGGAGACATACGATTTTACTTAATTGGATCTAGTTTTAAACACAAAATCCACAAAAAAATAAGGTGAAATAAGATTAGGAGTATTTGTGTCCACTGTGTCCTTTCACTTGGCATGTCAAACAACAAAATCCCTTTAGATTCACATTATCATACATCAGATCTTTAAATTCTTATTTTTACTTTTATAAAAATACAGAAACTGAAAATGATTGAAACAACTGTGATAGCACTTAAGGCCAAGGAATACTCTGTCTTGCAATTACATTGTACAACAACATATGATCCGCCATCAAGGCATTTAGCTAACCATAGGTTTTACTTTCTTTTAATTGTATTAAAAAGTTGCACCTATAGGCACAAAGGGAAAAACACCTATAATCTTAATCTTTTTTTGGCCTCTGAATTTCTCATGCTTGAGTATAATGGAGCATCTGTTGGCATCTGATGCAAGCCTTGTAATTATTATTTATATAGTGCTATAAAAAGCATTTCCCCAGTTACAGATTTCTTTTGTTTTTGCATTTTTGTCACGCACATTTATAACAAATTATTTCATTTATTAAATAGCAACTCACCCTCAAATCAATTCTTTTGCTGATAAATGTATAAAAGAATGTCCAATAGTGCTGTCTATATGTCCGGTTATTAATTTTTGTATTTTAGCACATTTTAATAAAACTATTAATGTTCTATCAAAATCGTTAGTGGAGAGCCCTCTTCAGTTTAAAGCTTTACACTGCACCTGAATTTGAATCAGGGATCGCTACTGACTCAGCCCTTATTTTATACGTCAGATTGTATTTGTGACGGCACCATCCGGCTGCTGTGGAGCATAAAAGAAGCTCAGTCTCGGCAACACCACCTGTAGCGAGTTGGAGTTGGAATAGCAAGTGTTTACGGTGTTTTTCAGGTTAGTGATTTGTTAGATTAGCATTTACTTAGATTTCTCAACATGGCTCTTTTAATTCGACTGACACCTGCTGACATCTGCGCATTACCTTGAAGAACTGATATCAGTAAATGGATAATGAAATCAAGGCCAAGAGTTCATTTTTAGTGCAATGTTTGTGATTGTATGAAAAAAAACGTTTTTTGCACATTACTTAATGATTTTCTCATGCTAGGATACTTTGATTTATATTTTGGGCACCTCTCTGCAACACAGATTTTCTGTGGCGGACAATGAGGTACAGTGGCCGCAGGTGCAGCTGTTGAGGCAGAGTCACGCAATATTACTCGAGCTAATCTAAATTTAGCTTTAGCTATGGCTAACAACAATGTACCACTCAGAGATGTTATGCATGTTCGTGCAAAGTAACGTATGGAGAAGAAGGGTCATTGAATTGAAAAGGTAAGAAATTGTTTGGGAAATAAAAACGGCGAGTCGTCATTGCTAACATTAGCAATGCATTATCAGACCCGTTTCTCTGTCATTATATCTGCCATTGGAAGCTCCTTGTAGCAGCCTACGTTCCTGCTGGATCCTGCAGCCTATCTGGCAACCTCGAGTCAGGGGGGAGGGGATACATCGCTCTACAGTAATTTGAAAGTGATTGCAGTACCAGTTTTGGTCACAATCTTACATACGGCTCCTTTAACTTTACTTAGTTGTTGTGTGTTCTTTATTAAAAACATTTCATTAAATAATAGCATAAAATGGGTAGGGCAACACTTAAAATATAGTTTCTACTTCTTTTTAATAGTGATTGATAATTTTCTATATTGATCAATATGACTTTTCTCTTTATCAATATGCTTTTTTTCTATATCTCAACTATTTAACATGCAGATGTAAACATTTAAAGTTAAATAAAAAGTAAATGCATTCAAACGTAGCCTACAATATTTAAAATGTGATTCTAACGATTGCAATGTTGTTCAATGAGATAAAAGGCTCAAAATCTTATTTTTTTTAAAGGTTTATGAAACAAAACCTTTCATATTGTTCAGAACATTATGACATTGTATTTTTCAATCAGTGTTTCATTCTGCTGCCTGTCTTCTAAGAACAGTATTCCCTGCCATGGAAAATGGCAGACATAAAAACAGTTTATGATTTAACTCCTTAAATGAATATTGCTACAATATAAAAGATTAATCCTTCGTGGTGATAAAATATATATGATGTACCCTATCCCCAGAGAGGCCTGACCCAATTTAACCTTCTTATTTATCAGAGTCTGCATTAGCCCGCATCTGCGGTGAGATGTAGCGGGCATGAATTTAACATATACAATGTTTCATTTGCAATCAGCTTATTCGATGTGTTCGTTTCATCAGAAAAAAACAAGTCATTGTGCCCACCTACTCCTAGATATTATCAAAAAACTTTAAGCAGGTATAAACCTAGTCAAACATTATCATCTAACCAGCAGTGGATAATTAAAATAATTTCTCAATATATTAATGAAGCTTAAAGTCTCCCTAATGGTGACAATTAGCCTTTAAGTAACTGTAGATAGGTGCCGAATAGAAAATGACTTGATAATTTTTCAGATTCTATAAATCTTGAGCATAATGACAGAGCCGAATGCAATGAACATTGTCCGGAAGGAATCAAGCCACCATTGCTATGACACAGGTTCATTTTTTCTCTTCACACTTTGGTCTGTCACAATGATAATCTATGCTGGAAAACTAACCTGAGGTCAGATTTCCAGTAGATACCTAGACCATGATACCCAATCAGAGCCCAGAAAAACAAAACAAATGAAACAATTTTTACTGCAAATCTACCAGAAAATTGTTGATAATTTTATGAATAAGATTGATTACTGTAAAGTTTATTCTTGTTAGAAATCAAACGTTAGAAATTAAGGTAAACTGTTTCCTTATTAAAATCCTGACTTGTGAAAATACAGTGATGCAAAAATGTATTTAACAGCCACCGATTATGCAAGTTGTCCCATTTAAAAAGATGACAGGCCTGCAATTTTCATCATAGATCACCTCTGAAAGACAGAATGTAAAACAAAACTCCAGGTTGTCACATTGTATGACTTTTTTTTTAAATGTGTTTCGTCAATAACAAAAGTTCAACTCTTTACTGTGTAATGTAACCTTGGATGGCAATGACAGAGGTCAAACGTTTCTTGTAGGTCTTCATCAGGTTTGCACACACTGTAGCTGCTATTGTGGCACATTCTTCTATGCAGATCTTCTCTAGAGCTGTGATGTTTTGGGGCTGTCACTGTGCAACATGGACTTCAACCCCCTCCACAGATTCTCTATTGGATTGAGGTATGGAGATGGCCTAGGCCTCTCCAGAACCTTGAAATGCTTTTAACGTAGCCACTCCTTTGTTGCCCAGGCGGTGTGTTTGGGATCATTGTCATATTGGAAGATCTACGTTTCACCGTCACTGCTTTCAGTGATGGAAGGAGGTTTTGCACAAAGGTTCACAATACATGTGAGCTTTTGAGACTGATCCACTTCTTTTCCTTAATGTGGATCCATCGTCCTGTGCTCTTTGTGGTACCGCAACCCCATAGCATTATGTTTCCACCCCTATGCTTCAAAGTGGGTATGGTGTTCTTGGGATGCAACTCAGCATTCTTCCCCCTCCAAACATGGTGATTTGCATTTATAACAAAGAGTTATATTTTGGTCTCATCTGACCGCATGCCATTCTCCTAATCTTCCTCTGGATCATCCAGATGGTTTCTGCTAAAGTTTGGACAGGCGGACCTTTCGAGAACTGCACCATTTTTTTCCATGACGACTTAGTGCGTTACTAATAATAACCTTTAAGAGATAGTCAATTATCCATTTTCTAATAATTGCTCCAACATTTGATCTCGTTTTACCAAACTGCTTGCCTAATGTCAATTGGCTCATCCCAGTCTTCTTTAGGTGTACAATCTTGTCCTTGGTGTCTTTGGACAGCTCTCTGGTCTTGGCCATGGTGGAGGTTGGAGTCTGACTGTTTGAAGATGTGGACAGGTGTCTTTTATACAAATAATGAGTTCAAACAGGTGCCATTAATACAGATAACGAGTGGAAGATAGAAGAGCTTCTTAAAAAAGAAGTAACAGGTCTGTGAGGGCCAGAATTCTTGCTTGTTTGTATGTGCTAAATACTTAAATTCTGCACCATTATACTAAATAAAAAACAAACAATGGGGTTTCTAGGACTTTTTTTACATTCTGTCTATTATAGTTGAAGTGATGAAATTATGAAAATTACAGACTTCTCATCTTTTTAAATGGGACTTGCAAAATCGATGGCTGCTAAATACTTTTTTCCCCCACTGTATATCCTTGTAATTATTTTAAGGGTAGCTCATCATATTCACCAAACTACGGATAGGATAAAAGTAAAAACTTTTAAGAATGCCACCCAGACATTTTTCAAAAACACTATGAAGTGTATATTTACATTTAAACACAAAAAAGTAAACAGAACTCTCTGTCCATGTTTTTTTTATGTTTGCACTGTTATTATGTTTATATTTGATGAGCTCCAAGACTTTGAGGTTGGAAGGTCTTCTTAATATCACGCTAATCTTTAGTTCCCTCCCCAAATTATGTGAAATTAAAGAATTACGAATAAGATACATTTGCCAGGAGTATAAAATATTTAAGGCTTAACTGTACGTGTGGACTAGACACATAGAGATAATCAAAACAATGCTGATTAGGCCCACTTTGTACGTTGTCAATTTCTGGGCTAGAAACCACTGCAATATAGGTGTGTTTTTCATGTTTTTTTCACATCTACAGTATTTCCATTTGTCCTGACTTTCAATTAAACTTCAAATTCTTCACATTTGAGCTGAAAAAAGGAACTGAGAGGGAAGGTTAAACAGTGTCAGTGAACATAGAAACAGTTGTTTTGGGAGTATAATATCCTAGCAGGACTTTAGCCATATACAGAGTCTTCTTAAAAGTTAAATGGTAACTACGACATTTGTCACCTACTGGTGGTCTTTCAAAAAAGAAGGAAAAAAAAATTTATTTAATAATATCTGTAGTAGTATCCTTGGATTATTAGGCAATATGTCAGTCTGTTGGACTAAATAATGTTTATCATTGCAGATCCTGTAGTGCAAAGAAGATTTAGAAAAGACGGGATGGTAACTGAGATTAAGATTGAAACTTTTGCTGACGTCCATTGAGTGACACAAGGAGTGAACAATGATGTCTACAATTACTAAAGATCAGATACATTTATGCATTAAAAAATTGGCAGTGACATTGAAAAGTATATTCAGTTGCTAATTTGTTGTTTTTTCTTTTTTTAGTGTTCCCTATTTTGAGTCATTGGGGGGATTTATCTTCAGAGCTAAGATTAGTTAAGACACATCTCAAAGAAAAACAGGATTTGTTGAACTTGCTTTTTGTGTAGGGCTCAGGAACTGGAATATATGTGCATTGGACTCCCACTTTTTTTGTTCCCATCATTATGCCAGAGAGGCAGTAAAAACGGAAATCTCATCAACTTCATAGCAACAGGAACAGAAAACAATCAACAGCAAAAAAGTACAAATAATAACATTATGAAAAAGAACACTGTTTTACCGATACTTGGGATGCTCTTCCTTAGAGTTTTGATACGTTACTAATGTACACATTATTTCAGTCTTTCAGAGGCTGTGTAGATGCAAATCATTAGCTGCATTTTTATTACAAATGGAGACAAAACTATTAGTCCAAAAAATATCAGTAGCAGTGTAGCAAGGCCAAATAAACATGTTTATGCACTAAGAAAATAAATCAGACATGAACTGCAGGGGCACTGATCAGAAACAGAGATGAGGCTTGTTACAAAGTCAGAAGGAACACCAGATAAAATGGACAAAGGAACAAGCTCTAAAAAAAATGAAACAAAAAATGAAGATGACAAGAATTAACAACACATCAAACCAAGAAAATCATCTTTACCAAAAGTAATTATCTATTTCAGCATTAACTGCAAAACAAAGCTTTTAAATACACAAGGATAAAAAAACAGTAAAACACAAATCTATTTTAGTGCTACTATGCAAATCACACAACTTAGCAATAATGACAACCTTAAAAGTCTAATAATTTTGATAGCATTAAAATGTTTATCTTGTAAAGATCATATAACAACCCAATCTTATTAACAAAATCTAATTTAATTGCTTTTTAAGACATTTGTTATACTAAAATGAGGTTGTTAGGATTTCAAAAAAGAAAATGACCATTCCTAATTTAAACACGTTATCTTTTATTACTTTTCCTCTACTGCAGTGCAGCCATAATTTGCTTGATTTGTGTCATGTCAGGTATAAAAAATTTAAAGGTCTTGTTACAGTTAAAGCTATGATTTATGATTTAAAATTATTTACTAAACAGAAATTAGAATAAATATGTTTCATAAAGCAGCATAAGCATGTAGAACAGAACTTAAAACAACTTAAAAATTTGTTTTTAAATGTAACGTGTTGTCAATGGTAATTTCTCACATGGCGATTGGGTTGTATTGCCCAGAGTGAAACAGTGTTGGAAGAAGCCCAAGCACTAGATCATTTTTTTTCTTTCTTGTTTTACATTGATGTATATTGTGAAAAATACAAAATAAAATATATTTATAACTAATACAAAAAAGTATAACATAATGATAAAGCCCACAAGAACCTACCAACTCAAAAATCCCATAACTAGTAAATAGTGTGGGGCTGACATCATTATGCTGTGGGAATGCTTTTCCTCAGAAGGAATGTGGAAGCCATTCAAAGTTGGTGGGAAAATGGATAGAGCTAAATACAGGGCAACCTTGAGAGAAGCCTGGAGTGGACATTGACTTCAGCAGGAGAAAAACTCAAACATTCACAGCCTCAAAAGAATGGAATGGATCAAATCATATTCATATGTTAGAATCCTCATAAACTCCAGATATAAATCTAATTAAGTATCTATGAAAAGTCATGGCAATTTGCTATTAACAAATACAGTCCATCCAGTCCTACTGAGTCTGAAACATTTTTGTTTGTGTTTCATTAAAATCACACAATAATACAAAAATAAAAAAGGTAAATCATTTAAAAATATTTTTAACAATACATTTTGTAATGGTTATAATAATTTGTGTTGCTGATAAATGGATAATAACCTTAAATATCATGCATAAATCAGGATTAAAGAAACTCTGTTACTGACATTCACATTTTATCACCTATCAATACTAACCCCTGGCTTTTTTTAAGTTCTGTCTTTCAGCATCTGTAAGAACTGGGAGACCTTTACCTTTTATCTTATATGGAGCAGCCCATCCTTTTCTTGGCACTCAGTTTACTAACTTAGCAGCCTTTTCGGGTCTTTACTTTTGGATTCGGGCAATTTTTTTGCATTCAGAAGATGATTAGGAATTAATGAAGCCAAGTTCCAACACGTGCATATTTAAAATGAATAAAAGTGAATTCAACCCCCCTTCAATCACAAAACAGTTTGTAACATAACCCATACTAGTATGCTGACCAGGGGTTTGATTGCTCCATTTACTGTGTGTTGCAGAGCTGGTAAGACAGCTCTCAGTACCTTTTCTTAAGGCAAAATGAGTCATCTGAATAACACCCACAGCATTTTATATTACTGCAAATGTAGTAGTAACAGAATTTGTTTTTCTTTTTTGTCATTTCCTTCTACCCTACTATTTTTAGTTTGTGGTTATATAAGAAATCAGGTGTTGCTAGAGGATTATGCCCTTGTTTCATGAACATATTTGTCAGAATCTATTTGCTAAGCAGAATTCAAATTAGCCTTCTCGGAATGTAGGAAAATGAGTTTATAGATGCAATATCACATGGGAATGAAAACCAATCTTTTTACAGAGATTGTCTGATCAAATTACTGATCATTATTACCATGTTGGGATATCTCTAGATTTTCCTAGTAAACTTCTCTGACAAACTATTCAAAATAAAAACAATATAACCTTTAAAGTCAATGATAGTGATGTTGCTCAAGAGCGTATGATACACATCTATATGTTTATAAAAAAATCTGAATTATTGCTCTTCCCTGGCATCTAATCCAGAAGGACACAGTAGACGCAATATAGAACAAGATAACCAGAGGAGACAGCCTGTGTATACAATTTTAAAATACAGTAGGCCTTGTCCAAGTATAGGGCAGTCAGCTGGCTTTGACAAAATGAAATATATCTTTATCATTTTTATATTGTTCCCATGACAAGAAGAACCTTCAGCAAATCTAAACCTATCAACAAAAGCATCATACTTGGCTATCTATGCCTCAGGGAAGACTTAAGCTATTAGAAGAGAGGGGGAAGGGGGACAGATACAGACAGCCAGGTACATAGAGGAGGAGGTTATAAAGTGAATCCAGACAATGCTTCAGATGAATATTTCTAACGGGAAAGTGCAAGCAGAGGGAAAAACATCCATCTCCAAAAGTAAGGCCTTGATGGATGTGAAGGGTATAGAGCTACAGGTAAAATATGCCATATTTTTTGTCTTTTATTAATTGATGCAACAACCTTAACCTCTCAGAAATCCAACAATGTGTTATGCATTGATTCCAGGTGCAGGTAAAGATAAGCAACATGTTTTGCTGAAAGCCACAAACATTTTGAAACCCAACTACATTATAAGTCTTGAAACTGATTATTAGTGCTTGACTTACCATAGTTTGTTTTTTTTATTAAGAATTTCTAAAACATTTAACTAAAAGAAAATCTACCAAAAAATTAAATAGTGGTGGTAGTACAATATAGTTCAAAGTGTAATAAAGCATAAAAATTAAGAGAATCCAGAGCATGATACAAAAATTATAAAATATATAAATCAAAGACTAAAAGGGGGTGTTTTACATGTACACTGGGTTTTTGCTTTCTGTGTAAAGACTGGCAGATGGTCCCCAATAAGTAGACAGATTCTCAGTTCAAATGTGCCCCAAATACAACATTTTGTTTTTTTAGGGTGAATGATTGCATGTTATGTGTTGGCCACAACTGGCCAATGTTGACTAGCAAGCGTTAAATATGAGCTATGGCACAATGTGTGTGGACCAGAGCTGAAACACATTAAATTAGGCCAGATTTGAACTTTGTGAAAAAAAGGTTATCACGTAGGCAACCCTGAAGGCTAAATGTCCCTTATCCCATTCTAGACTTGGTTGTCTTAGAAACAACATTTTTGCTGTGTGGGAGGAAAAAACATTCAAGTCAAACCCCCAGACGGTCTTGGCGATGGCCGCTCATACTGAGCCAGGTTCTGCTTTCTTCTTGTTGGGAAGTTTTTCCTCTCCACTGTCGCTACATGCTTGCTAAGTATAAGGGATTGCTGTGCAGCCAACGACACAACACAGGCGACTGTCTACTGTCACTATATATTTGTCCTGGAGATTTGAATGCTGCAGGTTAATAACTCGATGCAATCTGCTCGTGTTGTGGTAGAATGATGAATGTCCAAAATGTTCTTATCGAAAATGCTACGTGAAGGAATTTGTGTGTTTATTCAGAGAAGGAAGGCTTGGGTCACTCTAAAACGATAAATTATAAACTTGGCTAGCAGAACATGTTCTCTCAGAGAGCGTGTTATTATTATAGGAAACATCTGGATTATAGACAGCTCTGGTGCCAATATGACGCACGAACTAGGTATAAAATCTGGGTGTTAATAATAGAAGAGAGAGTCTAGTCTGGGGCTTGCCGGAGAGTCTTGCTGGGGTATTTGAGGACAACAGAACTGTATGTCTTCAATGCTTTGTCCTGCTCAGAGAAGGTATGTAAGCTAATAAACCGGCAGAGGCTGTATTCCAGAACTGAAGTTGTGTTGGCTTTGTTTGTTTAACTGGACTCAATATCTTTGCATGTTAACCTGGTCCAACATTCAAAATAACCAACACTGGGTTTCCTGAGATCAAAAACCTTTAAACTTATATGAATAATGAACATTGGAGCATTAATTGGCATGTATGTACAGTTGCATTACTGCAAAGTGCCTTGAGATGACATGTTTTGTGAATCAGCACTCTATAAAAAACTGAACTGAATTCAGTTCTAATAAGATATTACTGTACATCATGTGAGCACTTTTAAATAATGCAAGGCTATCCCATCCAGGGGTTTGAATGAGCTAAGGATTTTAAAGTCTTGTAATCTCATGAAAAGGGTCTCAGAATTAAGACGTTTTAGATGGCACTAGGCAGGTTCAAGTTAAAATACTTAATAGCAAATTAATAAAAAAATAGACATTGGGATGTTGCTTCAGCAACTTTAGTTTTCTTCACTGTGGTACTGGAAAGAAGAAAAGACCACTAAAAGAATGAATCAGAGGTTTTATGACCTTAAACAAATACCGGTAAGTCAGTTCAGCTTCAATTTCAGTTAATATGTTTGTATTTGTAAATTTGAAGGGTTTGGCTTAATGAGGTTCTATTTAAAAATGGGGCGAGTCATCATCACCGTTACAACATAAAGGTCATCTGTAAAGGATCCATGCATAGAGAGAGGTAAATTTGCCAAAATTCAGTGCTCAATGGAACGTACAACAACTACAGAAATGCAACTAGAAACTTTGCTTGTGTGTGCAAACAAGCCTGACACTCTTTTTGGATCAGCACAGTAATATCACAGTAATATGTCCTTTTAAATACTTGGCAGATTAATCACACAATTGCACTCCTAACAGTTGTTGGTAAGAGTCTGCCAAGATGTAATATCTCATCTGTGTCATGCAACCAAAGTGTAAAATATGCAGATGGCTCCAGTGAAAACTCTTAAAGTAAAGCAGATATTTTTAAATGTAACTGTGCAGATTTTATTTGACACTACCCCCCCCCCAAAAAAAAAAAAAAAAAAACGGTGGATTTGTCAGGCCTAAACAATTCATGCAATAGCTGTAAATGAAGATAAACTGTGCTGATTAATTCTGATGGTTGCTCAAATGAAAATTAAATTAATTAAAAAGAAAGCTAATATATAATCATTGGGCTTGCTGAGATATATGTGATGCAAAATAGATTGCTAGTTTCTCCAGATACTGAATAAAACTCGTAGAATTAGTTTAAATAGATTGAAGTATGGCTTTTAAAATTAGGCTATGCAATGCCCAATATTCACTTTTATAATGTCTGTGCCATTTAAAAGTACACTGGTGCGCTTTTAAGAAAGGCAGCCTATGTTTGAGAAATTGTATCCTTGTACATCGTGTACACATTCCTGAGACCCTGTTGTGCTTTCTCAGCAATCTTCAGGTAGCTTGCTGTTTCACTTCCCTTTACCATTTTGAGTTTGTATGTACTGAAAGTAAACATTGCAGTTTTGTAATGACAAATAGCAAGCGAACAGAGGCAGCCTCATATACTGTAACCCCCTTGCTACCTCTCACTATTTTTGTGAGCAAGTGAGAACGAGTGAATTGCCAAGGTGAGAGAGGTACCAAAAATTGCTTCTTTTGAATCTAGTTCTACGCTTTTATTGCTTCCTGTAATTGGTTCTTTGGCAGGTAGCATGTCTTTGTTGTCCTTTTTTCCCATCATTGAAGGATTGTACACAACAAAATATGGAGGAAACTACATTTGAGTCATAAATCTGGTTTAAAAATAAGAGTTGTCAAAACTTATTAACAACATTAAATTCAATGGTAAAGAAAAATTAGTCTACTAGTAAATATTTCACCAAAAAGGACATTCTCCCAACCCAAACCTGATGTAACAGATGTAAAAGCAATTTTCCACTTTAGCTTTTATTGACATCCTTTGCAAGAGTATTGTAAATGTTACATGTAAATCTTTGAGAATGCAAAATCAGATCGCATTAATACAAAGAGCTGACATTCTTGGTAGATGTGTAAGGTCATTTCCACCCAGTTTGTAACTAATGCCGTACTGCTGGATATAAATGTGGTGTGTTGATTAAACTAAGCAGCAATACTGTGAAGGTTATAGGTTTTATCCCTTGTGAGGGCAGCAGTGCTAATGGTGCATGTACTCGCTGTATGATAAATGCAGTGGAACATAAACACAGACAATGGTCATATATTAAACAGTGTATTTAAATAGAAAATAGGGATGGAAACCCGAGAATGACTTTGTATTTGTGTGCAGGTGGTTAGAAAGAAGATCTTGCAGTGATGTATATAAATTAAAGGTGTTTGGATACATCCAGCTCATGAGATGAGATCAGACAATACATGACTTTGGCTTCATGAGAAAAGACTTTTAGCAACATGTAAAAAAAATATATATAAAAATCACTATCTAAGAACAAAAAAGTAAAAGTTTTACTAGTTATAAAATGTGTTTTAAAGTGTCTGTAATTGTGGTCAACAAACTGTCGATCTATACATCTATAGGCCTTTTCCAGTTGATCTCTTGAGTCTCGACTAATTTGGTGAAAGGGATCGCAAATATAGAGTTTTGAATACAGCGCAGTAAAGCTGTAGTTCCAAGAACAACCACTGTATGGGTTGGAATTATCAAGTGGTACTGTATGTGTTCCTCAAATGCAAAAGAGGACAAAGAAGAATCAGTCCTATCCCTCATTGTACCTGTCTGCCGCTTTAAATACAGCTACGATGACAGATGCCACCCGAAAAAAAGCGAAGACCTACCATTTTCTTCCACAATGGGAGGAATAATTTATTTCTAGCCTGAAAAACAAGCATGTTTGCATGTTATGTCACCAAAAACAGGTGCTTTCTAAACGAGGGTACCTGCAGTGGCACTATAAAGCTAACTGCACAAAGTTTAAAGACAGCTATCTGCCAAAGAGTGCCATTCGTCTGAAAAAAGTTAGAGGTGAAATCTGCATTAAAAGCCCAGCAGTTTTTTCTTGTTTTTTTTTTCACAAAACCTTAATCTGAACAAGGATGCCACAGCCCCATTTCGTGTGAGTCACATCTTGGCTAAACACAGGAAGCCCTTTACAGATGGCGAGTTGCTTAAGGAAGGCAAGGCAATTTTATTTGTATAGCACACTTTCAACAACAAGGTAATTCAAGGTGCTTTACATGATTTGGTGATTTAAAAACAAAAATGGAATATAACATTGGAAATTAAAAGTAGCAAATTAGCATGAAACACTCATTACATATGATACACAATAAAGCAAGAGAAAGATCAAAAAAGTTCTCTCAGATGCTGGCTTACTTACTGAGAGAGAAGTAATCATGTTTAGGAGGATTTTTTAATGGAATTAATTTTATTATGAAGAATCCCATAAAGTCATCACAACTAAGAATAGAACTGGGGGAATAGTTGTAAGTTTGACAACTGTACTAAAAAGAAACCTGAGATTGTTTTTATTCACCTCATATAATGGTGAAAGATTCGCTGTTCTAACTTCTCGAAGGGTCTTTTTATACTGCAGTGGCCTATTTTTCCAGGTTAAATAGGAATCCCCTAGGTGTGTAGAGTGCAATTTTCTCTCCAATTTCCTGGTATTCTGCTTTAAAGTACACAGCTCTGCATTCAACCAGGGAGTCAGCTAAGTGGCTAATCACTTTCTTTTTTAAGGGGGCTACCCTATCTAATGCCAAACACAATGAGGAAGTAACGCTATGAACCAGACCATCAATTTCTGAAGGGTTATAGATGGAACACTGCCCTCCACTGTTACTCTGAGACACTGAGGAAAGTAAGAATAGAACAGATTCTTTCAAACTTGTTATAGCATTGTCTGATAAAGCTCTGCTATAATTAAATTTCCTTTCAGGTGGTCAGTTAAAGTAAATTCAAAAGTTATAAAGAAATGGTCAGAAGGAACCAGGTTATGTGGGAGGACTGTTATTTCCTCACACTCAATGCCGTATGTCAGCACAAGGTCCAAAGTATGTTGATCGGAGTGGGTGGATCTCTGTAGTTTTTGAGTAAAGCCAATTTAATCTAAGATGGCATTAAAGGCTGCATTTAGGCTATCATTTTCAGTTTCCACATGAATATTGAAATCCCCAACTATAATTTCCTTAACAGTAGTTAATACTAAATCAGATAAAAAATTTTAAGATCTGATCAAAGAATTGAGAGTAAGGGCCTGGGGAGCGATACAAAAACCACAAACAAAAGTGGTCTTAATGTTTTCCAACTTGGATGAGGAAAACTAAGTGTTAGATTTTCAAAAGAACTGTAGCTATTAATTGGTCTGGGATTAAATAGTACATCAAAACGTAAAATAGTAGCAACTCCTCCTTGCCCAGTACTTCTAGGAATGTGAAAATTTTAATAATTTGAAGGAGTTGACTCTTTTATACTGACATAATCCTCCTGCTTCAGCCAGGTTTCTGTGAGACAATACAAATTAATTAGATTATCACAAATCAAGTCATTTACTAACAAAGTCTTATGTTCAAAAAATCACATTTAATAATTTTATTTTTCTGTTTATTAAAAGTTGTATTTATCTTCATGAGATTTTCATGATTTGCTCTTGTTAGGTTAACTTTTATTTCATTTGATTTTGTCCGTGGACAAGACACTGTCTCAATGGGGTAATGGGTGGGTAACAGTACAGAAGCAGCAGAGAGGTGGGTTAAACAACGACTCTGCTTCCTGGTCTGGACCCTGGGTTTTCAGTGTTTTGGAAGACTAATGAATTCAGCAAAATTTCTAGAAAGAAGACCTGCTCGATGCAAGGGGGGATGGATGCCATCTCTCCGGACCAGACCAGGTTTTCTCCAAAATGTTGGCCAGCTATCAATGTAGCCCACATCGTTTGCAGAACTTTCACTGCCCTCAGTGGCAGTTTTATTAACAGGATACTACAGCTCATAAAGAGCAGTAAACAGCAGTTGGATAGTGAATGTGATTAAGGAAAAACTGTTAGGAATAAGTTCATTATTCACAATTATTATGAGCATTGAAAAATTCAGCAATAGTGTTGCAATTATATGTTTTCCTGACATTGTGCAGCCCTATCAGAAATAAGCAATATGCAGCACAATTATACAATGTTATGTATAGTAAAAGGGATGTGCTTAAACTTAGAATGTTCAAAATCTGCTGTGAACTTTTGTCATGGTAACTCTTACATTACCAGTTGCTACAACTTTCCCATAAAGAACAAATATTTCATCATCACTTTTGTCTGGTCTTAGTTACACATTTGTTTAAATCAGAATTTCCATGTCTCTTTCTTTTTAGATAATGACTACATATGACTGGCTCATTTCCTCCATTTTAAGGTAATTTATTACCTCCTCTAGGAGGTAATGTTTTTGTGTCCGTCTGTATGTCTGTCTGTTATCAACATAACTCAAAATGTTATGGACAGTTTCAATGAAATTTTCAGGAAATGTCCAAAGTGGGACCAGAAACAATTGATAAACATTTTGGGGCTGATTTGTATCCACCCATCAACTAGCGATGCTAACTTGCACTCCTCTCCCGTGTCAGAGAGCTCACAAGGGGCTCCCCTCATGCAGCAGGAGGGGATGAATGGCCCTGGCGGAGGTCTGCGCTCTCCAATTGCCTTCATAGTGTTCCTCTGTTTCTTTACTCTCTTGAAAAACTTGTAGAAATAGCTTGCACATAAAACCTTGTATTAAAAAACAAGGCATTTCAAATTAAATTGCCTTGCCTTATTGAAGAGTTTAAATTCTAGAAATGATGGAGAAAATAATTATGTTTTAGTTAAAATATGGTGACATTAGATTACTTTTGTGGAAGTGGAAACTCTTTGGATTCTTGTATCTGCTATGATCCAGTGTACTTGATTTTGAAGTTTGCGTTTGTTCTGTGTTTTATTATGTTGAGTTATTTTGCTCAATTTTTTGTCCTTGGTCCCCTTGCTTCTGCTCTGTAGTGATTTATTTTGCATAATTTTAGCTAATCTACAGTGTTCCTGCAGTTGCAGCAGGTTCAGTTAAAAAGACTCATCTGCTCACTGTCCCACAATCTTCCTCCTCTGAATTTTTAGTTTTTAATAGTCAATTTTCAAGTTGTTCTGTTCCCTGCTATGACATACTATTGTTTCCTTCTACACAGCAACCACAGTATATATTTTTTTCCTTTTACTTCACTACAAAATGATCTTGCCTGCCTCCCGTCTGTGTTGGAGTCCTCAAAACAGTAGTGTTTTATTTGCTAAATACATTTGGGTTTTACTGTTAAAAAAAGATAAAAATACTTAACTTTTACACCAGAATTATCCAACTACATGTTCCTCTAAATCTTCATGAAGAGATTAAACTAAGAATATTGTTGAAAAGTTAGGAATTTCACTTTTACTCTACCCTGTCAGATGTCTGCAACACAGAGCACATATGAAAGAACTGGGAAGTTGTCGATTTGTTGGTACAGATTTTTTCAGCAGTCCATGGCGGAAAAAAACTAGACAAGCACTCATAGAACGCTGTAAACTGGATCACCCCCAAAATTTTAATCACTTGTTCCTGGTCCCACTGCGGACATTTCCTGAAAATGTCATTAAAATCTGTCTATAACTTTTTGAGATGTGTTGCTAACAGACAAACAGACATACAGACCCTGGCGAAAACCTAACATCCTTGGTGAAGGTAATAAACCCCATTTAACCAGAGGATAATACATAGACATTTAATATTCTTGTGCAGTAATGTTTCTTATCTACCATACTAGAAAATAGATTATAGAATATTGAATTATTGTTTTCCTAGAACTGAGAAAAAAGTATAATATCTTGTGACTTGAGTTACTTCCTTTTGACAGCAAAAATCCATCTGTGAACATTCAAAGGTAATACTAGTGTCTCTAACATTTGAACTGTGGCTGAATATAAAAAGAAAAGCAAATCTCTCATCCTCACTGGTATTCTTAAACTGATCTCTCTGATCTGCTGTGACACAAAGGTCACAAAGCATTACACTAGTGCCTCAGGTAGTGTTTCCTAAAACCGACACAACTCAAACACACATGCGCAAGAAAAGTGTTTTTTTTTAATCCACTCTCTTTGACTTAAAATGTTTCACTCTTACTGACTTATTGTCACTTCTGTGCCTCTTTCTCTTCCTTCCTCTGCCTGGTTTGTCAGCTTAACTCTGAGGTGATTACAGTAAAATTGACCGATAGAGGTATAAGGTATCAGCAGTGATACTGCTTTTCAGTTTTTGTGGTTGCCCCAAGCATGTTTCATGACAGGCTACCTCCACTCATTCCTTCCTTTGATTTGTTTTTTTCCAGTATTGTATGTGCCACCCAGGTTTTTTTTCTTGGTATTATGAAAAAAACAGACATTAAAGAGTAGCCATAAACCCTTTTGCAGATTTGTGCAGTTACATCCTAACACAAATGCCTTTTTTCTTAAACCTGGGACAATAACCTCTAAATAACCATTCAGTCAACCATTGTCCATAAGATTAAAATGGTAGATGGCAGTGAAAGTAATATGAGACTATTTTCAACAATACAGAGTACTGTAAGTAAGTGTTTTTTTGTAGCTGAGCTGTTCTTTGGACTTCTGAATGCAACACAATGCATTTTGAAGTTATTTTTATGCTCGCTATGGACATAAAGAAATGTAACAACTTAACCTGTGCCTCGAGCAGTCTGGCAGTTTATGTTAGCTGTAAGTTAGCTTTTAGTTGCACTGCCACTCTGAGAGTGTTAATATGTACATACTTCTTTGCCTGATGTGGTTCAATAAAACCCTGGACCTTATTCCCCTTTTGCCTCTACCTGCATGGTGCTAACTCATCCCAACCCACGTCTGATTAAATATGCTATTTTGTGCCCATGTGTATCAATTATTTTGTCTTAGTAGTAAGGGTTTTGATTAGTTATTGTATCCTCTGCTGTTTGGAATTTATAGTACTTTTTTTTCATCGTTTCTAGCTTGTGTTCTTGTTTGACTGTGACTCAGGAGTGATGAGTTCGTCTTGTAACCAGAGGGTTGCCGGTTCGAGCCCCTGCTCCGTCCGTCTCAGTTGTTGTGTCCTTGGGCAAGAAACTTCACCCTTATGCATACTGGTGGTGGTCAGAGGGCCCGGTGGCGCCAGTGTTCGGCAGCCTTGCTTCTGTCAGTGTGCACTGTAGCTTGCAATCACCAGTGTGTGTGAATGGGTGAATGACTGAATGTAGTGTGAAGCGCTTTGGGGTCCTCAAGGACTAAAGAAAGTGCTATACAAGTACACGCCATTTACCATTTGCTTGGGCCAGTTGACTCTTATGAAATACGACAACCTATGAACCCTGATCTCACCAAAAGAGCTATGAGCAATTATCTAAAGGTAGATATGTTTTTGTTTCAATTCACCTAACCACTTTTCTTTACAGCAGATTATGAGTAGATCATACAATCACTTTAAATATTTGGCTGTCAGGGCAGTTATAAAATTTATTAAATGCGGGTAAAAACAGATAGTATAGTCAATCTAGTCATAGTTGTCACTTGTTACTATTTCCAACTGTGAAAATGTAATATTTTGAACAAATCTCTCCGGAAGGGAGCCAGTGTACCGGTAACTTTAACCAAAATAAATATCACCACTTTAAATCAATCTATTAATTTATTTAGCAAAAGCACTGAATAAATTAACATTTTGTTTCTTTTATTTTAGGTTTATTTATACAGGTAATCTAATGGACGAGTCAGTCTAATTTTCAGGGTTAAAAATGTATAATAATATTAATTATTTATAATTTATTTTTTTGCACATTTTCAACACATTCTAACTGAACTGGAATAATATTGAAAACAGTGATAGTTGTGCACACAGTAACATATGTAATTAGTTCCAAGTAGTTGGGTTAAAGTAAGGTAAAACCACAAATTTTTCCAAACCTTAATCAAAGTACTTTTTAAATGCCCTAGATTTCATCATTATAATACATTATAATACACCCTAAAAGTAAGCGAGAATTAATTCCAAAATGTTTAACTGTCTACTGTTTGCCATATAAAGATCTGTACCCTGAATTTCTTTGAAAACTTAACAAAACTAGTTCCAACAACCCTAAGACCTTATTTGAGCATGTCCTTACCATGACATGTTATTTGTGGAAAGTCCAGAATTTGTGCATTGTACATACACCAAACCTCAGGAGATTCAGTAGAAGCAGACAGCACACAATACATCAGCATAGCACAGCAGTGAGAAGCATGCAAAGCAACGACTCTCTTTTGAATTGACATATGTGGCATTGTTTGCCAGCCCTGCTCTGTTCATTGTGATAAGCCCACATGGCTAAAAACAGCAGGATTAGATGTGGCTTTCTTCCACATAGATCCCAGGCTTTTTACCTGTTTTTGTGTCCACCTGTAAAGGCATTTTTGTCTTAACAACACTGTAAAGCAAAGGATGGAAACTAAAGGACAGATGTTCTGTGTGTGAAATCGTTCAAAAAGCGTATTAAGGTTATAAGAATACAGCACCAAAAGTCACCCCATATGTCCAAGCAGTCTTCTGGACATCTGTTGTTTTTTAAGAGATGGTCATCTTTACTTACAATTGTTTTGCAATACTTTTAAGCTGAAATGTTTTGTTACCCCAGACTGTATATCTGTATGAATGTGCATGCTGCAGGATATTGGTGAATAGCCTGTACTTGTATAGTGCTTTATTTAGTCCCTGAGGACCCCCTGAGGACCCCAAAGCGCTTCACACTACATTCAGTAATTAACCCACAGATTCACTCACTGGTGATGGCAAACTACAATGTAGCCACACTGTGGCACACTGACAGAAGTGAGGCCGCCGAACACTAGCGCCAGTGGCCTCTGACCACCACCAGTAGGCAAGGCGGGTGAAGTGTCTTGCCCAAGGACACAACGACTGAGACGGACTGAGCGGGGCCTCAAACCGTTACAAGACGATTCATAATTTGTTGAAGATTAACAAAATGATGCATATCCCTTTGAAATCCTTCATTGGGCTAAAAATTTTACTGGGATCTTATGGGTTTCAGTTTTTGGGTTTTTTGGCCATTTTTTTATGTATTTGATTTTATCTTAATACCCCGTTTTTTCCCCAGCACAATCTCACATTTCTGACCTGATTGTACTTGTCTATTCACGTAAACCTATTTAATCTCCATATTAGGCCCAACAAAATGCACCAAAATCATCCATCGTCTATATTACTTACCCTTGAAGGGTTGCGGGGGGCTGGTGCCTATCTCCAGTTATCATCGGGCTAGAGGCAGGTTCACACTGGACAGGTCGCCAGTCCATCACAGGGCAACACAAAGACACACAGGACAAAAATCATGCTCACACCTAAGATGTGTGAATTAACTAACATTCATATTTTTGGGCTGTGGGAGGAAGCCGTAGTTCCTGAATCCATGCATTTGGAGAGCAAGCAATCTCCATGCAAAAAGACCACAGCTGGGGATTCCAACCCAAAACCTTCTTGCCACAAGGTAATAATGCTACCAACTGTGCCACTGTACAGCCCAGTTGGAAATTATTCATTCAAAGATCCACTATTATTACAGAAAAAAATCACATGCTGAAGTCACATGCTCAATTAATCATTTAAAAATTTCAAAACAAACTACATTAAAAATTGGAAAATTTGTGAATCCATCTCTTTGTTGCATGCATGAGCACCATCTATGTACATATTAAAGTTGGAGCTCGCCTAGGCAGCACCAAACGTGGCCTCGAACATGGATGCTGTGCATACAGAGGGTGGCGGTCTACTGAATAAGAAAAATAAACTAATTTCTTCTGTCTCTTAAAAGCTAATTAACAAAGTAAACTAGCAATTTCCTCTTGGAGAAAGATACTGTATGTGCATGTATCTATTGTGTTGTCGTTTTCTCTCCTATTTTATGCTTTAACAACAGGCTCTAAAATAGGTTGGGCCCAAGCCCTACCAGCTCTATTGGTTCTTGTATAAAGATAAGAATAACATTTATCTCACTTTCTTGTGCAACATAACTATAAATGTATATGTTTCCACTCAGATGTGAAAATAAGTGGCTAGTGGATACAAGTATTACTTTTTTTTGTCATACAAACACTGAGAAGTAAAAATTGTTGATACCCATGTGGTTTCAATAAACATCTCATACTTGCATGTTTGCACCTAAAACAGCCAGTTATTAATTTTCAATTCTCCCTTTGCTGCTTGTATTTTTCAGAGCTTTAATGTTTCATTCTTCTTTCTTTTTATTAATTTTTTTGCTTAGTCGCATAATTTATTTTTGCATCACAATATTTTTCTCCCTTGCTTCCTAACTCTGTTTCATCAGCTCAGCTTTTTATCTGCTTTGTAATTAGAGTCTCCTTCTATTACTGCCTGACAGACTTTTTACCTCAAAGAGGGCCTACCAGAAAGACAACGAAGTTGTACTGTATTTTTCATGACAAAGAATGCTTTTAAAAGCCGCACAGCTGTGCTTTAATTTGCGAACATAAACGGAGTTTCATTTAAAACTGCAACAAAAAGTTTAATTGTTGTGGGGCTTTAGATGGTTATCATTTATTAATTCTAAATGTCGACTTTAAAAGAAAATGGTAGTTAAAATTGTTACGTAACCTAATGTAGAGTGATGCCTCTGGGCAGTAGGATTGTTGTTGCTGTCTCGATACTGACAAACCGCTCATTCCTTAAAAGCAGTCAAAGCATTTTCTTGTTTGGAAAAAAGTGCTCTGAACATAGATTGGTTTACATAATAAATAAATAAATTCCAATCCCCCCCCCCAATTGTAATAACCCCATTTCAATTACAGCAAGGTTGTGCCACTTTACCTAAATGCCAGTCTTAGCCTAATGGCTGAAGGTAATGTATTAGAAAAACTAGCTTTATGGACTTGATTACTGAAAAAGGAAATTAAATTTCTCCATTTAGCAAATAAGTTTTGTGAGTTAAGATTTTTTTCATTTAAGTGCTGTAGTTTTACTGAAGTTTTAATTATTTCTAGCATGTGATGAATTGACATAAGATCCAGATGTCCAAACTTCTCTTGTAATAGAACATTTTAAAAATGAATAAATATTTGAAAGAAAGTACTGATGGGGGCACGGTGGCACAGCTGGTAGCCTGGCTCACCTCACAGCTAGAAGGTCCGGGGTTCGATTTCCACCGGGGACGCTGTGGGTGTTGAGGGTGTGTTTGTTCCCCCACATCATCGGCACCCACACCCTGGGTGGGGTTGGCAAAAGGGCCTTTCTGTGTGGAGTTTGCATGTTCTCCACGGGTTCCCTTGAGCAGCTAATGTGAGCTACTCCCACAAAAACATGCATTAGTCCTGGGGCTGTATACTGCCTCCTCCTGGCCAGCCGGGGCGCCCGCAGGGTTGGGGAGGATCTGGCTGGAATAACGTGATTCTTCCACACGCTACGTCCAGCCGGAGAAACCCCGCCCCATCGGGTGAAAAGAAGGGCCTGCCCACTCCCCACTTTCAGTGAAGGGCCCCTCCCGGGGCCAGCACAGAGGGAGAGTGGAACCCCAGGACCTGAACTAAGGAGCACTTGGTGATAAAATAATGGGAAAAAATCGTGGGATAAAAAAAAAAAAGTACTGATTAGAAATTAATTCACTTCTTATGCTTGTACATAATCTTATTTTATTTAGAATCATTTCTAAAATCGAACAATTGATCAATGCTCCAATTCACAACAAGTAATCGCGGAACTCTGTAAATAAGAAAAGATCCACTTCAAATCCATTCATATACTATCTTATTAGTTCTACTTTAATCTATCTTATACAGTCAAATTTAATCCAATTACATTTTAACACAATTTAGAGTGATTTAAACCCAGTTACACACTGTGCAATCTGTACACTACCAATGATTTCTTATTTAGTGCATCCAATAGTTGAATGTATTCAAAATACAATGCCAATCAAATTCAGACACAGTATATTTATGTTTCTTAAAAAACAAAAAATCAAGACTTGTCAGTATAAAAAAGATAAATGGAGACGACTAGAAATCATTTTATACTTTAACTGAAAAACAGATTTATAGCATTTTGTCACTTATAATCCTAGCTATCTCTGTGGAACTCTTTTTTATAACATGCAAAAGACTCAAGAAAGAAAAGTAATCCTTTTAAAATCTACTGAAGTCTCAACAGGGTCACACTATGCGGTTGGGACAAAATTCAAGGTTTGACATATAGCAGTTTCACAGTCTAGAGATTTTTGTCAGTCAAAGAGATTACAAACCCTTATGAAGCCTTACTGCAGGTGTAGTAAAGTGTAAAAAAAAGTGTCTTTGGTCTTTTCTTACCCTGCAGGCAGTTCATTTCGCTATGGTTGGTGTTCTCCATTTGATTGCAGCTGGATTTTTTTTCTCTGTGCCTAAAAAATATAGATCTATCTCTGAATTTTAACTGATTTATTTCCCTTGGTGTGTTAGTAGTTGTCATTTGTCCAGAGGAATGTCAAAGGGACAATCTCATTCATATTATGGAGGATGTTTACTCCACTGTACCTGGAGTAAGGTTTGTTTATAATGTCTACAACTCTTTTAAACTTTTGAATTATGGGGGATTGATGTTTATCTTTTTGAAGATAAACAAAATATGTAGGTATATCATACTGAGTAATTTTAGATATTTTATTTTTGCCTGATTTGATTTTACAAAATGTTTTTAAGTAGGCTTGTAGGTTACTGTGAACACTTATTTTGGAGCATTTTATATGATTAACAAATTGAAGTTGTTGGTTCTGTTTTTGCATGCAAAATAGTAATGGAAAACTAACGAAAAGACACCACTTCCATTCTGGAATACAGCCTTTTGCCGGTATTTATTGACAAAGGTACATACGTTCTCTAAGCAGGAAAATGAAAATTGCTTTCTTGCATTTACTGGGTGTTCCAGGTCAACTGACCTTAGCTGGTCAGAGAGCATATTCTCCTGCACGTAGGCCTGGGTGGCAAAACCTTTTTTGTGACCAGCCTTCATTACACTCTATGACCAAATTTTGACTACTACATTCCCCCTTGTGGCGCTCTCTAAGAACACCAAAGGCTAATTGAGTTAATTAACAACTTATAAAAGTAAGTCATATATATAATTGTAAATGATAAATGAAGAAATATACAATAGTGAAGGTATGCTAACACTTACATGAACACTTACTGACTATTCAGACCAGACTACTTACCACATACTACACCGTCTACAGTGTATCATGCTTGAAAAACGTTTTATTGCCGTAGCATACTCTCACCCCAAAATTTACTTTTATCTTAGTTCCTTGAAATCATAAAAAAATATTGTAAAGAAATAATTGTTGGCATGTCACCACTATCACACTTATAGGTAAGACACTACTCAGTCATCTATACTAGTGGTTCCCAAACTTTCCAGCTTCTTACCCAAAAAAAAAAAATGTAAGAGTCGTGAACCAGACTCTTGGTTGAGCCAGCAAGCAATTTCACAGAGTCCGTTAAAAAGTGGTACAATGGCAACACAATTAGGATCCCCTCCCCTTCCCTCCCTCCAGCCCTATCACAGCAGTTGTGCATGTGCATCACCTGTGGCGACACAGTGAGTCAAAGAAGCAAGCAGCAAGCGCTATTGAGCACCACCCAATTGTATTTTTGCTATGGACATTTCGGAGGTGAGCAACTTCTGCATGACTGATGCTCTCTCACAATATGACGACTGTGAACAGGAAGACACGGAGCGGTCTGTGTGTGTGGCCCAATGTTCACATGTTTGCGCGACCCGCATGCAAGTTGATTGACAGCCGACAATGCAGAAACTCGAATTCTATTGGCTAAAAAAAATTGGCGCTCAGTGTGAAATGCATAGGGGTCTACGGAAGGAAGGTGGGATTAAGAAAAATAACAAGTGTTGTGAAGCACTAGCCTTTTATTATAATATTGAACCCCACTATCATTTTAGAGATGTATAAAACTTTGATACATAAATATATTCTCTGGACTGCAGCTTTAATGTATAGTTTTGTCTCTGGAATAAATGTTTAGTTCAATTTTAAGACATTTACTGGGGTCCCTCTCTGTTCGTGATAAAATGTAGTTATTCTCTAAATCTTTGTATATGTTTGTAATAGAAAATTTGACTCAGTATGATGCTGTGCAGTTTGATCAGAGCCTCATACTATCAGTCAGTCATAATTTCTTATGAGCGCATTAAAAATAAGTGTTGGCAAAAGCCCTGTATATATGTATATAACAGAACAGTTGTAAAACAATGAAAACAGAAAACAAAACAGGACAAATTAAACACAAATAACATTTAGAAGACCCACGTTAATTACGGTTGGTTGAAATGGCAATTTTTACGAACCGGAATATCTCAGACCATAACAGAAATAAAACATGCTATCAATGAGAAATGAGAGAAATAAAAACATAAAAATAATCCATGAATTATCTACCAAGGATTGGCCTAGGTCTATTTTTATGGGACATATGTACTCAACAATGTAAATCCTGGATCAGAACTTAAGTGTTTTTTAGGCCTGAAATTTTAAGGCTCAAAGGAATAGTGTTTTAACATTAGTTAATGCTGAGTGCTTGTTTCCCTCATGGCATGACTTGTGAAAATAGATACTTTGGACATGTTAACAAGCACAGAATTGCTTTGCATGAGCTATACAGTATGTGGGAATGAAAATGGCTAAATCAGTCATACTGGATATTCAGTGAATTTAGCTAGCTTACTGCTTGGTAAAAATAACTGTCCAAGACTAATTGAGTCCATGTGTGAACAGTCAATGTTTTATGGATAGTTCCTGACATTCAGGTTCATAAGCTGGAAAGATTTGCTGCTTTGTGCAACATTTTATTTCTCAGCATATTGCTTTATAGAACCTTCAAATGTAGTGTTTCTAGGTGTAATTTTGAGAATACTAACTTGGACCCTGTACTTAATACATCTCGCTAACCATGAGTATACATTGACAAGAAATGGCTCATGCCTATTAGTCAGAAACCATTAAAGCTATATAACTTGCCTTCTGATACATTTAAGTGTTTCATTTTGAAAAAGTTTTTTTATCTGTATTGTGATTGTTTACTGCATTTTTAACACATGCAAGCTGAGGAATGCAAGTCATTTTATGCTTAATTTGAGTACAACTTGTTTCTTTTAAATTCTCTCTTGCTGTTGAATTTTCTCTCTTTGTCCCTTACTCACTGGGGGAATTGTTGCACTTGAACCTGACACAGGTGCACAGAGGTGACTTTGACAGAGATATCTCAAAGGTTGGGAAGAATAGAGGCTGCAGAGAATGAGATGCCAGCTGCAGATTTACACGCCTCCACTGGCTCACTGCACATCATTAAAGCCAGAGAGGCTGCTTGCAGTGGCTTCATCTCTGTCCTAGCCCACACAGGCTACATCAGGGCTCTACCCATTGATTTATCCTAGCTGTCTTTCTGAACCGCTTTTCCCGCCAAGAGAGAGATGGGGGCTGACGAGATTTACGTGTGTATATGAGATGAAATTCATTTTAGCACATGCTCCCTCTGACTGAAAAATAGCTTTTTTTCCCCTCTTGTTGCCATTTTGTTTCCCACCATTCTTCTGCCACACATATTGCTATTATTACAAAGCTGGAAATAGTGATGGACAATCATGTGTTAAGTGTCTCTTTAAAAAGTCTCAAGAGTGATTTTTCTCTTTTGTCTTGGCCTTTCTTGTCAGCACTAATAAGATTTATTTAAATCAATTAAGTTTAAAAAAAATCTTTGAGGTTTTTTGAGGTTCTAATTTGAATAAGAAGAAAAACTGGAAAGCAGAACTAAAGAGAGAATATAACATACAGAAAAGGACCTCTGAATGAGTCCAAATAATTTGTGTGACTACTTATTGGAAATTGAACAAAAAATTATGTCACATAAGTTCATATTTTTATTTTCTGTAGAGTTTAGGCAACAGAAGTACTATGTTGTATAATCCTGTTTGTCAACTGTGATCATCAGCATGTTCGTGTTTTAGATGTCTCTACTTCAGCAAACCAGATTCAAATGATTGCATACCTTCTCAACATAGCATTAACTGCTGCAGATTCCTGTTAATCACCCATTCATTTAAGTAAGGTGTGCAACAGCAGGGAGACAGCTACACATGTGGGACAGTGAGCTCAGAGGGCCAGGGCTGAAAAACTATGGTATGAGTAGACGCTTAAGGACTCATAAGGATATCATAAATCAATGGAGTGGTATAGTGGTGTAAAAAAAGTTTAATGACTGTAACAACTATTTGGAGGCAGGCATGGGCTACTTACTGGGGGTAAGTACTGCTTTTGAAAAAGCAAAAACATTTCAGTCCTTTTAATACACTGGTGTAGTGACAGAAGTTATCTTTAACTGTGTGGAGCATTAAGCAATGCAACACTACCCCCATGCAGACCGAGCTCAGGTCAAGATATGAACCACAGACCTGCTAAATACAATCCATTGCCATTATCAAGGTAAAGCTGTTTTAAAACTAAAGTTGGCAAGGTATGAAAGGCATGTCTGTTGAACAGCTGAGTACAACCAGGCTATCAGGGCCAATAGCCCTACTAATTACTGTACCTTGTTAAACTCCCAGTCTTACTTTGTTGGTAGCAAAATGACGAAAAGGACTAGGAATACATATATTATCTTTACTACAGCAACTATTACTACTACTACCGGGGTTTATACAAACTCTTTAAGTAAATCGTTTTCCAGACATTCTGTAGTTCTAAGTCTTTTATGTTTATGTTAAAATATAAAATACTGGTGTCCATTGTGAATTTATTGAACATATTTCTACAATGGGCAGGCTTTGAATATGTAACTTACAAAAACAGAAACAGGAAGAAAGGAAGGACAGAAAAGACAAAATAAAAAAACAGCAAAAGAAAGGAGAAAAAACAAAAACAAGAAGGGAAAGAGGGACGGACAGATTGGGAGTAATATTTAGACATTATCAAGAATAAAGTCGGACCATTCAAATATTTTCAGATACCTTTCTTTTTTAATACTCAAAAAATAGTCTAAACTTTTTCAGACTTTTCAAAACTGCATAGGAACCCTGATCTTTAATTGTGTAATTTGTGTTACTATTTGTGATGCTTGCTGCTGCCTATCTTGGCCAGGTCTCTCTTGAAAAGAAATGTATAATCTCAATGAGATCTTCCTGATTAAATTAAGGTTAAACAAATGAAATAAAATATAAAAGTGGACTGTGTTTACATAATTTTGCTTAAATATGTGTATTGAATCTAAATAAACATTAATTCATAAAACAATGTACAATGAAAACATTATTTATTGACATTTGAAGGTGTCTGGATGGATTATGAAAGGAATAACTGCCAACAATTGTCTTTCCTTTTGCAATGATTGTTGCTCACCATTTCATGTCAAGATACATCAGATTATCATGAATCAGTTAAAAAATGGTGTGGAATGGTCAATACAACTTCATTAACATTTAATCATTTTATAAAGATAGGCATAGGCAATGGGACATGGTACAGGACCTTAGAACCCTAAGGTTCTGATACATAAAAAAAAAACTATCACTTTATGATTAATACAGCCATATGAGTTTAGGAATTCCCCAAGGGACTGCAGATGGAAATTAGCTTTTAGCTATAATCTGGTACAAGCCATCTTTTTACTTCATGTAACTAATGAACCTTGTACATGGTCCCTCTCTTAAATAAACCAATAAATAGAATAAGAGTCAATGTTAATCAATACAGCTTGCCACTGCAATTATAAATATGACCTGGGATTGGAATTTGCAAGGAGGAACCCATTCATGGCAATACCAACTGAGACGTTGCAGAATTCTTGACATTAAGGTTAAATTTGAATTAATATTAAGTATCATCTCAGAGCTGCACAAATATTAAGCAACACATACTAAAAAGAAAGAGAATACATTGCTTTGTACCTTTACATATTTGTTTCATAAGTATATTGAGTAATGGAGCCTTTCCAGCCTGTCAGCTCTGACAGATTTGGCTCCCTTTCACACAGGCTTGGACATTCCCTCACTTGTACTTCTTCAGCAGGATAACCTCCGACTGCTGTTTCTACAATAATTACCCTGATTCTTGGTACAGCTGACAAATGACTTTTCTTTCCTTACTGCTTGTGACACTCTATATTCATGGTGGACAACGCAGCTCTCAGGGAGGTGTCCCATGAACTCTCTCTGTCTTTCCAGTCTCTTTTTTTGCATCCCTCAATTTCACTTTATCAGCTCAAAGTAAAAATTGGGGCTTAGTGGCTTGATGGTAAATTGAAATTCACTGAAGCATTTACATGACATTTAGCAATAGATGCATAATGCAGGAATAATAAAACATGTGTCAAATTGAATGGATACGCTCTCTGCTTTGTGCTATCTCATCATTAAGCTTGTGTGCAACAATAAGGAAAAAAAACAGACATGTAGCAACTTTGTGTGCATTTGTAGAACTATGTGTCGTGGAGATGTGCTCTAAAGATGTTAGTACTTCTCTAGTACATTACATGCAAATGTACAGTAATCGTAAAATATTGCAAAATAACACTTTTGACATTGTTAAAGTTCGATTCTGCACAGAGGCTTTCACCGAGCTCAAATGCTATCACTGCAAGCTCTTATAGCATTGACAATGATGACAAATTGGCATATAAGCTGGTGGTAACTAGATAGGAAAAGATCCATCCATCCATCCATCCATTCATCCATCTTAGTGGATGATTGTGAATATCTCATACATATGCAGAAAGTACTGTACATATTTACAGCAAAATAATTGTAAAAATATTCAGCATGCTTAGTAAATATAATCAGTGATATTCCATGGCATTCTACATAATGTTTAAAGTAGATCAAAGCACAGAAAGAACCATATTCTATATACTTTGGAATACTTAATATATTGTCATACTTTTTATAACTCCATGAATAATACCCTGCACATTCTTGTTTGTTTTTCTCCACCAATTGGCTGTTCAGCCCAAATCTCTCTGAATAGACATTATGTTAACATAAGATGTTTTGTGTTTAAAGATTATAAAAAAAACATATATTTCCTTAATCATTTCTTTATTTAAAAAATTTAAAATGGCTGAGTAGAACTTTCTGCTTCTCTATCCTATAGCATTGTGTGTTTTGCATACATTTTATGAGTAAATCAGAATATTCCATTACTGTTAAGCCAACTATGAATATAGAAATAGGCTGAACCATCTGTCCTGAATCATAGCTAAATGCCTGCCATTTGCAGACAACAATTGTTATTAGCTGTTATTAGCTTCTCTTTTCTCAGGAAAGTAATGTCATGTAATCCATCCATTTAAACAAAGTAACCTTCATAAGACCACCTATTTAAACTGTAACTGTAGTGGAATACAGTTACTCATAATTTGTATTCTAAATACGTAGTGGCTGTACATGTATTCCGTTACTCCCCAACACTGCTCATTGCATAAAATTCTATAGCACTGACATGGTGAAAATTATCCAAAGCACAGACCACATTTAACACATTCCCTCTTTAGTTTTGCTCTGGGAGGGATGTCATGTTAAATCTGTTACTTTGTTCTCTTCCTTTGAGTGGTTTGCGTTCTTTATCTAACTGCATACAACTGCGGTCTGTTTAATCAAAAGCACACGTGTAGGCCTGACACAGTAAGCAATAAATCAATTAGTTGCATGATAAATGTAAATGAGCTCAATAATTTTTCCAGCCACAATAATTTCCATTTGCATGCATGTATGTTTTCTTCTCCCTCTTTCCACCAAAGAAAATGTATGAAAAAAGGCATGTATTGTCCAACTATCCATAGTGGTAGAGTAAAATGGATTGTCTTTTTTTTTTTTTTATTCAAGCTTTTGTCGTTAGATTGCATTTTTTATTTACAAAACTCCTAACTGGTAGTTTTAATTGTCTGAGCCAAGTGATTAATATTTTTTTCAATAGCAATTTTGTTTGTAGAGCCGATCCATTTTTTCATGTTTTGGTTGTTTTGTTTATTTATATTAGATATTAAAAATGTCTTCCAGTTCCAGTGGTAAATGTTCTTAAATTAAAGCTTATTGATTAAACAGAAGGTACATGCATTATTATTACATTAGACAAAAAATGTATCAGAACGACAATATTCTTGTTTAATGCAATAATTTCTGGGGCAATTTATCTTCCAGCAAAATTTGTTAACATGACTAGCCTACACACGTGTACAATTATGGTCTTTTCAGGTTTGTGCTTAAAGCCTAGGTGTTGGCATCTATGTTTTTTACCTTCCCATCTAAGACCTGCATGATTAATAAAGCTATTTTAATACATTGACCTTGGTTTATGATTTGTTTTTTAGTATTATTTCCCATCTATGCATTGCATACCTGCTTACCCCTTGCAGGAGTCACAGAGAGGCTGTTGCCAATCTCCAGCAGTCATTGGGCAAGAGGCAGGTTACACACTGGACAGATCAACAGTCCATTACAATGCACACAGGACAGAAAACCATGCACTCACACAATCAAATCTGAGGTCAATTAAGAGGGACCAATTGCTCTAACAGTCATGTTTTCTGGTTGTGGGATGAAGCTTGACTACTTGGAGAGAACATGCATGGCGGAAATAGGCAAACTCCATGCAGAAAGATCCCAGGCCGGTATTCAAACCCAGGACCTTCTTATTGCAAGGCAACAGTGGAACCAGCTGTGCCACCATGCAGTCATTATTATTATTATTATTATTATTATTATTATTATTATTATTATTATTATTATTATTATTATTATTGTTGTTGTTGTTGTTGTTGTTGTTGTTGTTGTTGTTGTTGTTGTTGTTGTTGTTGTTGTTGTTGTTGTTGTTGCTGTTGTTGTTGTTGTTGTTGTTGTTGTTGTTGTTGTTGTTGTTTGGAAGTGGTTTTGAAATTCATATCTCATGAAATCAAGGAGGAACCAAGTCAACAACATTCACAATTACACTGGTCTGTTCTTTTTAAATATAGGACATCTGCAACTTTTAGTGGTACTAAAATAGCTTAAAATGAAATGCAAAGCTAAGCAAAACCCTAATTTGTGGTTAGTCAGCATAAATTATCCGTATAACACCACCTGTTTTGAGACACAGTGATAAAGCTCTAACAGATGATCAAAATAAGAGATAAATTACATCAAATTACACTCTGTCTTTCTAGCTTGTGTACACTGTTTACCACAGTATTCATCCATCCATTTTCTGTACCAGTCCATCCTATGCAGAGTTTTGGGGGGGGGGTGCCTATCTCCAGCAGTCACAGGGCGAGATGCAGGGTAAACCCTGGACAGGTCGCCAGTCACAGTATTCATGTGCTCTTAATTTTGCTTGAAGCAGTCTGAAATAGAAACCTTACTTTTCAATTATTTTACTTAATTTCAGTAGACACCTAAGCAATTGAATGCCACATTCAAAATATATTTTGTTTGCAATTTTTATGAGAACATTTTCACATAGATTTCTAACAGCCTTCAGAGAATAGTAAGAATTAAACTTTCCATTTCATAAATGGTAAATTTCTTGATTTTGCTGGTTACTCTTTAGATCATTACATGTTGGTATTTTTGTTTCAATCCAAAAAAACATTAATGCATATACACATATTAAATATCAGAAAGATAAAGAAGAAAAAAAATGTGTAAAAAATCTTCAGTGATAATTAGATGTTGTGCAAGCTGTCTAAAGTCCTTTGGAAGGATTAAAAAACATAATATTTTGATGGTAAAAGAAACATATCTAAGCAACACCTCCTAGCTGTACAACAAGCATATTGTTGTGCTCTTGTCTGTATAGAATCAAGCTGTATGACAAATGATTACCGCTGATGTTGAAATAGATTGATCTTGCATCTTAGAAATCAGATTCAATGAATTCCACCATCTCTGTGTAGTACTATGGGGTCAAAAACAGGATCAGCTCAACATGGGCTCAGAGGTTGGTTGACTAATTTCTGCTGGAAATGAAGGAAGTCCAGGAAGCTCTTCTGCAAAGAAAACCTAACTTGTAACTGCATAAATGATACATGACCATAAAACTAAACCTACCGCAGATGAATTAACGTCTGTGATCCCAGCATTTATTTAGCCATATCAGTAGAGGCAGGATCATTTAACCAACAACAGAAGTGCTACTTATGCTGAAATTACGTCGACTGAACTTTTGTCAATCATATCCTAGGTATCCAATGGGCTCTAAGCCCCGCCCCCACGTGAAATTAGGATAAATTCCAAAAACCAAAAGGTTGAATTGAAAGTGTAAGCAGTGGACTGAGAGCAAAGGGGAAGATAAACTTTAAAACTGTCTTACGATCTGTAAATACAAAACCGCAGTTTTAACAAATAAACAAAATAATATTACATGAATACAGCTTAGGTTGCAAGTTTTATATAAATGTATATTTTTTAATTCTTATTTTAATGTTAGTAATTTTTTTTCCTTTGGTTACAGTTTTAGGTGTATAGTTTTTGTTTTTATTGAAGTTTACAATATATTTTTTGAAAGTTTGCTTTTTTATCAAATTCACAATGTCTATTTATCAACTTTACAATTTGTGTTTTTCATTCACGTTTAGCTGATGCTGTTTTGACCCCATAGGAGTACAGCCTTCAAAATCTAATGTTGCCAGTACATTACTTTATGAATTAATTTTATTTGGCATACTTCAATTATACATTAAACTATTTCACCCCAATAAAGAGCTTACCATAAGATTTTCCATATCCCTACATGGTTGAGATGGTGAAATTACCAACAAGTAACAAACTAGCTTAAACATCTCCTTTTGATGCAAAAAGAGCAATAGCTCTACTCCAAGTTCATTCCAGATGCCATAGCTCCTTTTCTTTTTTTAAGGCTACCAAATCCATTAGGATTTCTTAGTCTTTTGGTCATGATACATATCTCTAGTCCATAAAGGACTGAATGAGACAGACAGGGAAATCAAGCTTTGCTTTTTGGGTATGCTCTTTCTTCACCATGACACAGCAGAGCAGCACAAGCATAGCTGCTTATTATCCCTGAATCCCATTACTTATCTTCAGCTCCATACTACAATCACTATTGAACAAGTCACCGGAATACTTAAGGCAAGGTAACTGTATTTCTTCCCTTACAACAGATAAAGAAACTAATACTGATAATATTTTTATTCTAAGAATTTCACTAAACTATTCCTTTAACTTTTTATTTGTTTAATATGACAACCACAAAATGTTTTAGTTTCACATTGTGCATTATACCCTAATTTCTCGTGGTAATTTTTTCTTTACTGGCATGTATTTAATTAGTTTCACCTTGCACACAAAAAAAGTAATATAGCTCACCTTAAGAAGAAGGCCTACAGATTATGGTATCAATAAGAGCATTGGTTAAATTTTCCTTAATATATTATGTTATTATACCATTTGCCAATTCTTTTTCCAAATTGACACCTAAATTGTACCGGAAATTTTTTTTTGCACCTATATGTCAGAGGTTCATAATTTCTGAATAAAACCTAATGGTGTGCAGCATATGCATGCATGACAGGATCCAGGTGTTTGGTGTGTGTTCCTGTGTCTGTTTGTGCTTGCGTATGCGTGAATAGAAGCCCCGTTCATTGCAGCTGGCTCACTGCTGTATGCTCCTCTACACTGAGGCACTTGGACAGACCCCTTCAGCATTAATTACTGTGGCCATTAATCAGACCAGCACAGATAGCTGTGTAATCCCTCTATAATGCAGTTTTCTGGATGGGGCCACCAGTGTTAATTGGATTTGATTGGATACTGGTATGATGCTGCACACAGAACATCTTAAGGTAATAATTAGAAGATAGATCAATTGGTCCTTTGTGACATTGATCCTAAAGTGGCGGCTGCACTGCAGTTCGAAGGACTGTTTAAATGAAGAGAATAATTTTGCCCTTAATTCTGGAGGAGAGCTATTAACAATACTATGATAATAAAGTACAATTAATTAAGGTGTCTTTGTCTCAGATTTTATTACATCCAAATAAATCATCAAAACTAGGATGGCTCATAGAAATATGAATGAATGTTTTTTTTATTCATGTAGGTATTTTTCCATTAATTTTGCATACAGTAATACTTTGATGTTGAAAACATCCCCCCACTAGCCTCAAATGCTCAACTTGTTTTCCAACTGAATTCTTTATGATTGGTCAGAATTTTAATTACCATTTTTATTGCGCATTCTGTTTGAATTCAGACCAAAGTTAAACCAACAATTTATTTATGTTTACAGACTCTTTAACAAAGAATTAGTTTTTCCCTATACATGCATTTTTAGCTTTCTCAAGCTAATCTGTAACAGAGGAGAGAAAAAAAAATAAATATTAGGCAAAATGGCCTTGCAATCCACGCTGCGGCCAGCATCAACTGTTGCGCTCCTCCCGTCAGTTGTTCCACTGTAAAAATGGCGACAACATGTCTGATTACGAAACATCTGATGAAACTCATTTTAGCACAAGGCCAGATGGATCAGATGAAGAAGAAACTTTTTTTTTTGCACAACGCCAAAGGAATACCTTTATGAACCGGAGTATATGGATGCCAAACTTCAGCAGATGGAGCTAGAACACAACTGTAGATAGGATGAGTAAGTGTGGACGATCTCATGTTGTGCAATTTTTGGTATCAGAATTAGGCAACTTTACGTTGTTTTGATCAGTAGGCTATGCAATATTTGACCGCATTTATTATTATTACTGATGATACACCAAATTGACTACATTATGTGGGCTCAGCTTCAGCTTGGAGCACTTCTACACGCACTTGCACTCTCTCTGCCGGTTCTAGCTCCATCTGCTGAAGTTCGGCATCCATATACTCCCGTTCATAAAGGTATCCCTTTGGCGTGGTGCTAAAAAAGGTTTCTTCTTCACTTCATCCAATCCATCTGGCATTGTGCTAAAATAAGTTTCATTAGATGTTTCGTAATCAGACATGTTGTCAAGGGGCGTTGCGTGGCACAGTGGTTAGAGCGGGCGCCCCACGTGCAGAGGCTTCAGTCCTCGACGCAGCCGTCCCTAGTTCGAGTCCCGTCCCGGGCGACCTTTGCCACATTTCTTCCCCCACCTCTCTCCCCCTTCAAAAAACTCTGTCCACTGTTAATAAAAGGCCACTCAGGCCCAAAAAACCTTTAAAAAAGACGTGTTGTCAGATTTTCACAGTGGAATAGCTGACGGAAGGAGCGTAACAGTTGATGCTGGCCGCAGCGTGGATTGATTGGAATGGAAAGAAAATAGTGCCGAGTAATAGTGAGTTGCAAATTTTGGCCGGCGTTTTGTTTTTTTTGTGTGATGCAAATTAATCATGTTTTCAAACGTATACAGTTTTCTGAAGCAAAGTGGCACAGTTTCTTGGCTCCCGAAACTAGCTGGGACAACTTTCTTGAAAGACTTCTAAAGGCCAGAGCTCTGACCAGGAGGTGACCACAGATATGGGTCGTTGTATATGCACTATGCTGATGGTGAGGATGGGATACAACTTCATGTCTAAAAATGTGAACTATCCCTTTAAGGATGACTCAAGAAAGGCTGTGTCTGGGCAGAGATAAATTAGCTTAGAATAAGCTATTGAATTTTGTTTTGTTTATCTATGCTGTGTTTTGCTCCAAACTGCTAGAGTAAACAGCCCACTAGGCCTGTGGAATAAACTGTGTTTTATAAAGTTATTTACTGATGGAGAGTTATTTTTTAATCATGTAACGTGAGCTTTCCTTTCCTCTCTTCTCACTAAGCTACACAAAATATGTCTTAAAATATAAAAAATGTCTGTGTTCATAAACAGTATTTGTGACTGAACTATTTAGACTGAACTATTATTTTCCTGATAGTCAGGTGGTGCCCTGGCTTCGTAATTTTGATCTAATTTACTGGTTTTGTTAATAATTGCTCTAAGCAATTATTTATAGCTATTCATAGCCAAACAATACCTATTGTTGCACAACATAAAATAATTCCACAGGCTGCCAAAATCTTCACTGAAAAGCAGTAAACATGTTTTACTTTGTTTTTGGAGCCACTGCATGCACTTTAGCAAGTAGTATTTAAGCAGTTTTTGTGTATTATCTGCTATATTGATATCAAAATGGTGAATCAAGTTTCAAGATCAGGCTTAAGTTGTACACACAAAAACAGACTTCAGTCTAGTTGTTAGAGACTCGAGTTCCCATTTTTAAATCAGGAATCAGAAATAGAAGCAAGCCAGTATATTGGCTATAGATTGTTATAACTTCATGTGGTTGGCCAAATAAAATCCTTTCTAACAGAATACTGGATTAAACTGTTTTTTGCTGCTGGTAGGCAACGTAATACAAAAACCTTCATCTTATCAAAATAAAATATTTTTCAGTAGAAAATCTTATATAGTGTAGTCCATGGGTGTGCAACTCCAGTCCTCGAGGGCTGGTGTCCCACAACTTTTAGATGTGTCTCTGCTTCAACACACCTGAGGTCAGGTCATTAGTAGAACTCTGGAGAACTTGTCTGCATACTAAGGAGGTAATTCAGCCATTTGATTCATGGTGTGTTGGACCAATGATACATCTAAAAGTTTCAGGACACTGGCCCTTGAGGACTTGAGTTGCAGACCTCAGGTGAAGTTTATGGTGAAGGTGTGGAGATTATTAAGACAGGTATTTCTTTACATCTTTTATGATGCGGGATATAATGTGCAATTTGATTTGTGGTTAATCTAGCTCTTTGACCTGATTCAATATGTATAGTTGACAAACACCTAATCACTTCTGTCAGCCTTTATTTCATAGCTGATGTGAAGATAGAAATATAGTACACACCATTAAAGAAAAAACCCTAAGGCATTAGGAAACTATATTTTGATTATATCAGGCAGCTTAATTTATTGTCAACTATGTATCACTGTATCTGATGCATTTTTATATTGTAAACACAGATTTTTAGCCTATAAAAGTATAGTAATCTAATTCATTTGACCATTTTAGTAGAGTGTTTTATATCTGCTGCATCAAGGGGTATGAGGAAAACATTATGTCACAACAGATTATTATCTCATTATCTGCTGTACCTGATCATTTAAGCATAAAAATAATTACAACAAAGCATGTAAATTCTGTGACTCACGTTAATTAGATTAAGACAGTGTTTGTTTGAAATATAATCAGCTATATGCAGAAAACATGACTACATTTCATGAGAGAATCTTGTTTAGAGGCAGAACTTGGAGGTTAATGTAGAAATTTAGGCGTAGTGGTTAGAGCAGGTGCCCCATGTGCAGAGGCTTCGGTCCTCAACGCGGCCGTCCCCGGTTCGACTCCCGTCCCGGGCAACCTTTGCCGCATGTCTTCCCCCACCTCTCTCCCCCTTCAAAAAAACTCTGTCCACTGTCAAAGGCCACTCAGGCCCAAAAACCTTTAAAAGAAATACTATTTATAGCAGTGTGCTTAAAATATCAAGGTAATACTTATCAAGGGCCAGCATGAACATGATTGTAAATATATTCGCCAGCTCTGTGACTTAATTCTTAGACATTTGAAAGGAGGAGGTGGAGCAGCTGCTTTGTATGGTTTAGCACTTTACACTAATATGTAAATATACAAATATATATCCATAAAATAAATATACATTGACATGAAAGATGAATTTATCAAACTCTACAGGAAGTGTAATCTATAGAGACCCCAAAACTCCTATTGAATCCCATAAGTGTTAGGCGTTGGTGCTGGTTATAGTTAGTTCTGAAGTAGTGTTATACAGACTCAACTAAGTACAGATTTCTAAGCCTGATCACTAAATGCCAGCTGCTAAAATTAAAACATATTATCATGTTTTTTTAAGCAAACCTGGCATTGTTAGTCATAAATATTCTAAATTGTCAGTTGTGAATGCTGTTCTTTGTAGTGTGTTGGCCACTAGTCATCCCTATAATGCATAACGGCACCAAATGAAAAGAACTGTTTTTAAGTTAGACACTGGCTTTGAACCATCTTGCTAATTTGGAGATGGAAGCATCATGGAAAAAAGTTTATATTGAGAGAGCACTTAGCATAAGCCCGTTTAAATAAAACTATTTTTTTCAAAAATCTGTACAGAAGAGACTCCATCTTCACTGCCTCGGACTGTTTGTAAATCACAAATCAAGCCAGGGATTGCAGAGGGGCTTAACTGCCAGGGGTGGAAAATAAGTTCCAGAGCAGTATCTTGTTAGACTGAGAAAGTTTTTCGTTTTAATGAGGGATATCCTATACATGTGATCTTGAAATCAAACTGAAAAAAGCCATTGGAGGTGTGGAGTAGAGGCTTCTTCAGAACTGAAGAAGCCTATTGAAAGAGAGACGAAATGTATTCAAGACAACAAGGAAAGTTTAGTTGCCTTCATTTAAAACTCTCAAGAAGATTTAAAGATCTCATGACACGAAGCTGACTTCATGTAAATGTATTGGGTCGTTGACAGATACGACTTTTGAATAGGCCAATTTTAAAATACCAAAAATATGGATATGTTTGGCCATTTTCTAAACATTTGGAATGTAGTGTACACATGCCTTTATAAAGAAAAGTAGTTTTTACACTTGAGTTAATAAAACAAAGCCTTAAAAAAGTCATTTGGGGCAACCGAAATATATCTCAAAATTCACATTTTTATGTATCATTAAGACTAGTTGAACACATACCAGTAAGTAGATATACTGATGTAGAAAGACAAACTGTAGTGCCCTTTGATTTTATGAAAACCATTCTTTCACAAGTTTATTCTATAATATCAGTCCCCCTCGTAATCCAGTTACAAAACTGATTTTTACTTCAAAAGCAAAAAAACTGAATTAGCATTTATACAGATATTACAAATTCAACAATAGCATAAAACTGATTAATATTTGAGGCTAAACTAATGGATATTTGGTTATGAATCTAGTGTAATTATTACCATTTGTTGGTTACCCCACATGACATTTGGTCGCCCCAAATGATAAGAAAACCACAGGTATAAAAATTTCAGTTAAAATGTACACAAAAGAGTTCAAGAAGAAATAACATTTAACTCTTTTTATTCACATAACATTTCAACATTTATATAACAAATCAGAAGGACATTAACATTTTAAAAAATGTATTGCAATTCACATTAAATGCTTCAGGAACTCAAGAACATAAGAAGCTGAGTAAAGAATCTCTTTTTTGGAACCTTTTTGATTCATTGGACATGGATGAACACGTAATGCTTAATGGATTTAATGATAGCAGGTGATGTCTATCTGTGTAATGTGGGAGGCTTTGGCTGAAGGAGGTCAACACCCTATATCAAGGTATGCATAGTTATTAGGCAGCTTCTTTGCTTTAGGCAAAATGATCCGAAAAAGAGATTGAACTGACTCTGGAAAGTCCAAAATTACCAAAGATCTCTCAGAGGGATGCAGCACTCTTGAAATTGCCAAGCTATTGGGGCGTGGTCACAGAACCATCAAAGTTTTTGTTGCAAATAGTCAACAGGTTTGCAAGAAATGTGTTGAGAAAAAAAGATTAATATTAACTGCCAAGGATTTGAGAAGAATCAAGTGTGAAGCTATCAGGAAGCCATTATCTTCCGGTTCTGTCATATTCCATAACTGCAATCTACCTGGAATACCTGGAAGTACAAGATGTTCAGAGCTCAGAGACACTGCCTAGGAAAGGAAGGCTGAAGCTCGGCCACCACTGAACAACATGCATAAACTAAAATGTCTTGACAGGGCCAAGAAATATAAAGACAGATTTTTTAAAGGTTTTATGGAATGATGAAAGGAGAGTGACTCTTGGCGAACCAGATGGATGGTCCCGTGGGTGGATCAGTAACGGGCACAGAGCTCCACTTCAAGTCAGACTTCAGCAAAGTGGAGGTGGAGTACTATTATGTGCGTGTGCTATTAAAGGTCGGCTTGAAGATGGGCTCAAAGTCAACCCCAAAGCTACTGCCAATTTTTAGAAGACACGTTTTTCAAGCAGTGGTACAAAAAGAAGTCTGGATCTTTCAAAAACTCAATGATTTTTTATTTGAATGACAATGCTCCATCACTTGCATCCAAGTACTCCTCTTCGTGGCTAGCAACTAAAGCTTGGTTTATACTTCTGCGTCGCGTCAGTCGCGTAGGTTACGCCGTAACCGCCGTACCCACTGTTTATACTTCTGCGTAGGGCTGAAAGCGTCGTGTTGCTGTTTCATTTCCAGAATGTAGGCAGTAGGCTGGTATCGGTCGGCAAACTCCACAGGGTGGAGTTTTTCTGATGGTTTGCTTATGTTTGCTTCAGTTCCGGCAAGTATTTCCTGTTTTAGGACAACGATGGCGGCCGACTTGGTGCAGTGTCTCAACGAGATTGTGGAAGCAGACGAACAAATTATCCTTCTTTTGAACACTTTGCAACGCAAAAATGGCAGCTTCCGCATACATTCAGCAACAAAACCCAAACATCCGGAAATACGTAATCTCACTGACCAATCACAAGGGAGTACTTCCGCGTCTCTGCGTCACGTCGCCGGGTTGCACGTCAGGTCCGAGGAGGTGCGCGTCAAGCCTCTGTGGACCTACGCAGAGGCTACGGCGGTTACGGCGTACCCTATGCGAGGGACACGATGCAGAAGTATAAACCGGCCTTAAAGGTGTTAAAGATAAAAAAAATTGAGACACCTCACCTCACCTGAACTGAACCCAAATGAGAACTTGTGGCTGGTTCTTAAACAGGAGATTTACAGCGAAGGAAAACAGTCCACTTCTTTCCTCCTTATACTGAACCGACTCTCTTTAGATAACAGCTGTTTCGGTGACCAATGTTTAATAGCTCATTGTAGCATACAGTCTAAACTGTTTATTTGATCTACCCTGGTCTCCTACTTTCTGTAGCTCTAGTGACTCTAGCTCACTGCTACAGAAGCTCTTTTTTCTTTACCTCTCTCTTTTCCTTGCAAGATACTCTGCTCTTGCTGCAGGGTAGGAGTTGACTTTCTGTCTATGACGAGCAGTCTTCTCTTTGCTTGTTAATCGTGCCATCTAGAAAATAGGTAAAATAGGTTAAAACTTGTTTAAAATGACTAATACATGTATAGTCACCTAAATGGAATGTCATTCTGTATAGTTTTTTTTACATTTTTCCTGTAGGATTGTACTACAACAAAAAATAAATGTTTATCCCTATAAAAGGAATGGAAAATGGCTGAATTTAGAAAAAAAATATCAAATATACAAATAATTATGCTTAAACAATTAACTCTATGTATATAATTGATGTATAGAATATGAAAACAACAAATACAGGACATATATCTATCATTTAAAACACTCGGCAGTGGTCGCCCCACATGATACTCTGTCGCCCCATACGATGTTTTCAAGTTCACTCAAGTATAACAGGCTAACAGTTAGCCTCAGAAACCAAACTGGCTTCTTCTAGTGACATGACATATCAAGTTTATCATCAAAATATAGATTTGGGGGAAAAAACGTATAATTCACAGTTTTTGGGTGGTCGCCCCACATGATGACCAAAAGTGACTACGACATTACAGCAGTTAAAAAACTGCTTTTTCTTACTATATGAGAGAGACTGAGTTACCTTACAGTAGTTTCCAGGGGGTCTTCACTTGTGTCTGGCTCATGCAATATCCCATCCTTGAGATGTTTTTCAAAATAAAGGTCCCAAAATTGTGGTTTGTTGATGGTCGCCCCGGATGATATGGATAGAATCAACATAATTCGGACAACATTCGTTTGTATATCATGATAGTAATATATACGCAAATGTTTTATAGTTTTGTCAATGGATGTAAAACATGTTTGAAATTATGCCATCTAGGAAAAGTGATATTTTTAAGTTGATTTAAAGTGTTTATAAACCAGTTGTCCTAACAAAAGTCAAAGCTGGACGGTCGCCCCATATGATGTTTTGGTACTTCGGATAGCACAAAAATGATGAAAAACTTAATCATTTGGAGAAGTTAGAGTGGTTTAGTAGGTGAAGAAGATATAACAAGTAGATGAGAAATTATGTATTTTTTCGTTTTTTCTTCAAAATAAAATTAACACGGACAGAAAAAGGGGGCGTCACGTTATTGACCCATGATAATGCATCTTGTCAAAGTATGTGGTTGTGTAAATTTATGAGCCGAACAGACTTGATTTTACGCGATAATAAGAGTTTAAAAATTTTTAGCTTAACCGCGGCTTCAAAACTACGTCTCCATGTGATGTCAGTGACAGAACCTCTCAGGCTGGACGGTCCAAAAACTCCGCTGTCAAGCATGATGGAGGTGCTCATGTTTGAAGGCTCGGAAGATTCTTCCTCCAGTTCTAGCCTTGAGATGGTTTGAGAGGTGGAAAATGCAGCCGGTTTTGGTGCTTCTAGAGGTAGTGGTGGCATCGAACCGTACAGGTACACAAGAAGAAAGCGGTTCAGAGAACGATGAAGCTAACATTACAGCGGAAAAAGTGACAGCGGAGAAACTTGAGGAAACCACAGATTGGTAAGAATTAGAAATACCTTTTAATCGTGGCTTCTTTTCTTTTAAAATAATTAACAAAATGGTAGCCTATAGATGAGCATAATAAAATTAACGTGTAGTGATTTTAATAGTGACCTGAAAAATAAACATTAGCCTACATAATGTAAATATGGTAAATCAGGTTTAAAACTTAAAATAATAAAGTAATCCAGACGTACTTATTTATAAGGTCTGAGACTGATATCGGAAAAATAAAATCATGTTGTAGGCAAACATTCAAGGCAAGCAACAAAGCAAGTTCAGCTTCATTACAATTCTTTATGATTATCGTACCAATTTATTATCAGAAAGTCAACTTTTGTGTGATGTCCTGCTTTATTTTCTCACTCGATTTTCCTGCCACACTTTAACAACGGCCTTTACATTTTTCCATTAGGATACAGTTTAAAAAAACTGATCAAAGACGGAAAATAACAGAATCCCCAATTGATTGTAAATTATATTAAAATGAATCATGTGCCTTTTATTTATTTGAAACATTGTACATCTGAAATGTATTTGATGCAGAGATCTCTGTGCAGAAACAAAATATTGTCCACAGTCCCTGGCTCTATCTGCGCTCTCTGTTCCTGAGTCGCAGAAAAATATCTCTGGCAGCGCAGGATAGCGGGAACATTCTGCTGTCAGCTTAAAGTTGGGGTAATATTCTGGCATGCTCTCTCCACAAACACAATATATCAACACCATTCTCTTTGGGAGTCGTAAACAAACAAAAGTATTAAATTAATATTTTTTAACCTGCAAAAAAGAAACTTCAGCCAGAGCCATTAAATTTAATTGATGTATTTTCCCATCTTGAAACGGGTACCAGCGGTACTGCAGGAATCTGCCCTGAGCGTGTTTGCATGGGACTAGTCATTTAAAACCTTGATGTATCCACTGCAAAGATGGATGCAGCACCTGCGCAGAAAGAAACCATGACTATATAAGAAAGTGCAATGGAGTAATTTAAATAATAGTCCGTTCAGATACTGATTATGTGGAAATTGTGCTGTGAGCACGCAGTCCACAAGCACCACCACGGGTACCGCCACCACACATTATCACACTCCTGCGGAACACTGTAGGCACAGCTGCCGACAGCAACACACGCTTGTGTAGAACTAAACAACCTAGTGATTCCTTTATCATAGTAACGGAATCAAAACAATTCTGCTCAAAATCTTCTTCACAGAGGAGAGAGGAGGAGGAGGGAGCCCACTTCTCACGGGTGAGTCTAACCTGTTTCACCCACTTAGTAACTCTGGGTCTTTGGGAAATTTAAATAAACTGACACAGTCCTTGTGAGTATATGAGCAAAATCCCGCAACAAAACCCGAAGGCATTAGCGGTCTAGTCACAGCTGAAAAGCCACTGTCAAATGTATCAACAAACGTAGAATGCGTTCTCTTGCTAACGTCACTTCCGGCTTTCTGCTCATTCAGTGTGCAGCGATACAGTAGTAAAATGCTAGTCACTGCAGTGGTTATTTGCTCTCAGTAGGATCATGCAAGGCCTGTCTGTAACTTTGAAATAGTCCATTGGGTTCAGATTTCTTTATTTTATGTTATATTTGAAAATGTCAACTTTGTGTCATGAGGTCTTTAAGTAATACTTCTCCTACTTGAATAAAAGTTTTTACTATTTTACCTACCTTTGATATCCACTACAGAAGAAACTACCGTCCAATGATCAATTCTGTCTTGCCACACCTTACAACATTCATTCATACATCCGTCCATCCATCTGTACCCATCCATCCTATGCAGGGTTGCGGGGGGCTGATGCCTATCTCCAGCAGTCACGGAGCAAGAGGCGGGGTACACCCTGGACAGGTCGTCAGTCCATCGGAGAGCCACCTTACAACAATCCATCCAACATGTGGTAATTAAAGAAATTATGTGCAAGGCTTGCTCATCTGTCCCTATCCTGGTAGGTTTTTAGGGCTTAAATGCAGGGGCTAGCTGGTGGCAAAGAAGGCCCGTAATTACTATATCACAACCTTGAGCCGGGATGCCGGCTAACCCTTACATTTTTGGCCAGTACCCTGAACATTTTGGTAGGAACAAGATGTACCTCAAAAAACAGTTTTGCTGCACCTAGAAAGACAAAAAGTCAACAGTTTCAGCTATGCCAAATTAACCAATAACTCACCTTAATGTGCATATTAACTCCTAATTCATTTTTACTCATCTATTAATAACTTGTTATAAGTGACCCAATATTAAAAATGTTTTTTTAGGCATTTAAATACATTTTGTGTAATTAGTAGATAAAATGTCTGTTACTCATTACTACCTCTTATTGAAATCATGACTCATAGCTCCCAAAAAATGCTTAACATTTTTCATCCATCCATTATCTGTTCCCGTCCATCCTATGCAGGGTTGTGCGGGGACTGGTGCCTATCTCCAGCAGTCAAGGGGCAAGAGGTGGGGTACACCAGTCCTTCGCAAGGCAACACAGATGACAAACAACCTAAGGGCAATTTAGAGTGTACCTGAAGAGAATCAATGCATGCACAGGAGGAACATGCTAACTCCATGCAGAAAGACCTCAGGCTGGGAGTTGAACCCAGCACCTTCTTGCTAGAAGGCAACAGTGATACCAACTGTGCCACTCTGCAGCCCATGAAGCCCTTAAGATTTTCCATGATACAGAAAACAATAGGTGTTAATAATGACCAAACAACTGTTACATCTCTATAATGTTTTTTATTAATAAGTAAGGTTTTGCTTAGAAGAAATGTATTAAGTTTGAAATGTAATAGTCCACTTATATATTCTGAAGAGGACTTTTCAAAAATTAGAAATGTTAGGTAAAAAAAAGTGGTTGACCTAGAAAGAATCACACACAGGGGTCGGAGAGAATATGGAGTCGATAAGCTCTGCAGAGGTAGATGTGGATAATCAGTTCTGCAGAGGGAGACCAGGAAAATACTACAAGGAATGAGCCAACCGTGTCTGTCTGTTCTCAGCCTCCCAGTGTCCTAGTCTCTGGTCTCAAAGAGCATCCCCTCTGCAGTCTCTCTTTATTTAGTCACACTTCATTAACATATTAAAAGAACAGGATGTCATGCAAAGGAGCATGTGACTGAAACCAAAATGACATTTAAAAAGTACATTAGAAAGACACCCTAAGAAAATAATAATACAACATTATTATTTTACCTAACAAGAAATATCTCAACTCCTTGCACAAGTGGATCAGGTGCAGAATGTATTTTAAATTGACTCATTAAAAGATGTCACTAATATCCAGGTAATTGAAGACTAGGTACAGTATTAATATGAAACATTACAAAAGAAACAAAGCAGTGCTTTCACTTCTAAATTAGTCATAATTGTAAATAGATAACTTCTTCTAATCCAGCTAGTAAATCATTCATTTTTTCATATGGTTGTTCATGTATTCATTCATTTATTTCCCTGCTGTCACAGTGGGTGGATCCTTGTCAATTTGACGCCAGACGAAAGGGAAATGTTGTTAATCCATCATAGATGATCACTAATATTTCGATTTATTGGTTTAGTCTGTAAGCTGTTCTTTGCCTTTCCCTTGATGCGTAACATCTGAAAGTGTCATGTTATGTGGATTTTAAAGGACCCAAATGCAGCAGGAAAATTAGAAGGATTTAATTGCAACAACAAAACAAGGAAAAAAAACTTACAAAACTCGGGAGGACCAAAAAATGCAGTGACGACAAGCAGAAAACAGGAACCAGACAGGAAAGTTTGACAACAAACCAGCAAGTAATCTCTGACAGAGAAGGGTTTAAATATACTGAGGAGGTATGCAAGTGGCAGGGAGAAGGCTGAGGACTAATTAGGGAGAAGCATGGAGGTGAGAGGGAAAGAACAGGTGGAGGCAATTGGCAGCTGGGGCAGAGAGGAAAAATGGCAGAGGATGGCCAAGAACAAAACATAAGAAATTCCTAGTTAGGGGAACTATACTGAACAGAAAGTAAGTATAACAAAACTAACGAGACAAGTAATGAGGAAAAAGCAAATAGGACTAAACAAGGAAGCAAAAGGTGAGAATGTCTAAAGATATGAAGTGAACATATAGAAAACAAACCTAAAGTATAATTTAACAGAATCTAACACCGAGGAATAAACTAAAATGATAAGGTGAACTGAATAACTGAAACTCAACACAAACACCTAACATCATGGCAGAAAGATCATGCCCAAATCTGCTAAAATTACACAAAACAATGTATTTAGTGTGAAGATCAAAGATGTGGCTTTCGGAGGTGTCCAGGTGTTTACAACTAGCAACAAAAAACATGTTTTTCCTGAGAGCTGCATTGCTGTTAAATGATAAACAGTAATTACTCCTGTAATTAAATAAATTATTAATAGAGGTCTTATGTTGTACATAAAATTGATCGTTATTCTTTCATGTGACTTCAGTCTGTTTTGTAAACCAAGTCTTTGCTTTAGCTTTCAAGTTTTCACCCCTCTTTGCAGCAACATCTGCATTTCAAGCATCTGCTTGTAGACCTAGCTCTAAGATCCAGCCTCCTTTAATTTTCTTTGCCTACAATTAATCCTGAGGCTAATGGCTTTGAACTGTAGTCTTAAAGTAAAATCTGTATATTTATACTCATCAGAAACTATTTTTAAGCAATGTAGAATAAATTTGCAAAGGCAGATAAAGACATGCACAAAGCCCCCCTTGGCTGTGTGAGAATTTAATTTTTATTGGGACTAAGATTTCAAACCCCACTAACCAAGCTGTAAAAGCTGTAAATTCTAAGATATTATTACAATGCTGCTAATCCTTACAGGATTACAGGCTGGGCTTAATTTATGACAAGTGGATTTAAAGTGTATTTAGGCATCTTCTAACTGACCAAGGTTAATTGTGTTATTGAATCAGTTGATGATGTATTGCTCTGACATTACTTAGATAATAGAATACCCTTGTTTCAATTGATGTGCAGATAGAAAAGCTAACCCGCACCTCTGGGAATAATAGCTTTATCTCTGATGTCAACCTTCTCTCTGTCTCACAAATATTCTTATCAATTTATATGGATTACATTTTTTTATCCATCTTAATTTTCTCAGTTGACCATAATGGTTTAAATTATTTTAGATCCACCAAATGTCCATGTCATTTTAGCCTTTGGAAATAAGGAACCGTTTTTAGTAAAATAATATTTGTTACCTCATAAAAAATATTATTCCAGATTTAAATTCATTGGGAATCTATTTTAACAGAATGATAAAAATGTGTTTTTCTTAAAATTGATTTATAAGTGATGAAATACTATATAATATATCATCTTTGTGATCATTGCTAAGGTTTAGAATAAATACAGTGGAACAACAAAAAATTATGGTTTACATCACATGATGTAGACTGATTTAATTACAAAATATGAAATTAAAACTTTTTGGGGATTCTAAATTTATTTTTGGTTAAATAAAGGTATAAGTGTAAGGTAAATAATTGTCTAATTGTGTACCTTGAACAAACCCTTGAACTTTGACTTTTCCATTTCCAAACATATCTTTCCTTCCAACTAAAAGGTCCTGCAATATTTGATTTAGTTTCAATTAAGCTACATTTTAGTCAAAACAATCCCTGTTTTGCAAAGCATTATGATATTCTATCAAAAGAAGGATATTTTTCTTACATTTTATAATAAAGAACTAGAATGATATATGCTAAAAAAATAATAAAAAAACTGTGGTGTTACACACTGCAAACTATTGCACGGTGCAAACAATGAAAGACCTGTGTAAGTCATACTGGGTTATTTCATATGCTTAGTTCAGCTTGAATGATCTTGTGTTTAAGTGGTGTGTGTTATTGATTAAGTTAGTTAATACGAGCAGTGAGCTGTATGCATACATCCTTATTATGTGTAATGGATTCTTTAAAAAAAAAAACAAATCAATAGAGGTTTCATAACACAAGAACACAAACAACTGTTTTTTTTTCAAATCCAAACAAAAGTAAAAGGTTCAGACATTTCAGTGCTAAAGTGGCTCTCCAAAGTTCTAAAATATTTGTTAAAATACTAGGTTTTGTGATGAGCAAAATAAGACCCTTATAATTAATTTCAAAACTTTTTTCTACAAAACAGTCTCATAATAGTCTTATAAGATTCAACTGAAAAAGAGACAAATCTTTTTGAAAGAAAAATGCAAAAATAAAACTTAAAACCAGGTTGGATTCAACAAGGTACTGGAAACATTCCTCCGAGATTTTGGTCCATATTGACATGATAGCATCACGCAGTTGCTGCAGATTTGTCGGCTGCTTATCCATGATGCAAATCTCCCGTTCCACCACATCCCAAAGGTGCTCTTGGATTGAGATCTGGTGACTGTGAAGGACATTTGAGTACAGTGAACTCATTGTCATGTTCAAGAAACCAGTCTGAGATGATTCAAGCTTTATGACATGGTGCATTATCTTGCTGGAAGTAGCCATCAGAAGATGGGTACACTGAGGTCATAAAGAGATGGACATGGTCAGCAACAATACTCAGGTAGGCTGTGGCATTGCAATGATGCTCAATTGATACTAAGGGGCCCAAAGTGTGCCAATAAAATGTCCCCCACACCATTACACCACCACCACCAGCCTGTACTGTTGATACAAAGCAGAATGGATCGATGCTTTCATGTTGTTGACGCCAAATTCTGACCCTACCATCCGAATGTCGCAGCAGAAATCGAGAATCATCAGACCAGGGAACATTTTTCCAATCTTCTATTGTCCAGTTTTGGTGAGCCTGTGCGAATTTTAGCCTCAGTTTCCTGTTCTTAGCTGACTGGAGTGGCAGCTGGTGTGGTCTTCTGCAGCTGTAGTCCATCTGCCTCAAGGTTTGACATGTTTTGCTTTCAGAGATGCTGTTCTGCATACCGTGGTTGTAAAGGGTGGTTATTTGAGTTACTGTTGCCTTTCTATCAGCTCAAACCAGTCTGGCCATCCTCCTCTGACCTCTGGCATCATCGAGGCATTTTCGCCCACAGAACTGCCGCTCACTGGATATTTTCCCTTTTTTGGATCATTCTCTGTAAACCCTAGAGATGGTTGTGCATGAAAATCCCAGTAGATCAGCAGTTTCTGAAATACTCAGACCAGCCCGTCTGGCACCAACAATCATGCCACATTCAAAGTCACTTAAATCACCTTTCTTCCCCATTCTGATGCTCGGTTTGAACTGCAGCAGATCGTCTTGACCATGTCTACATGCCTAAATGCATTTAGTTGCCGCCATTTAAATTTAATAATTTTTTTAACGAGCAGTTGGGCAGGTGTGCCTAATAAAGTGGCCAGTGAGTGTATAAAAAATAGGTATTAGACCTGGAAAAAAATCCTTAACTCTGTGTAAAGACTTTAAAAAAGCAGCTGTCTTTTGCTTCCTCCACTGTCCCTTTTTTATTTTAAGGCTAAAAATTGTCAGCTTTTTTCTGCATTGTTTTAGAGCAACACATTTCCTTAAACTGTGATAAATTGTTTGGATCTCACGGTATCTGTTGTTACCTTAGTTCTTAAACAAAAACAGGACAGCTAAAGTCTGGGAAGTGGATAGTTAAATTGTTTTTACTTGAAAAAACTAGGGCCACAAAGGGATCGTGGTAATGGCAAAGTGTTCAGTAGGGGCATAGAGAAATGCTGCACAAAAGCCAATGCTCTGCCGCCCACACAGGGAGTAATTATCCATAAAACTCCTTGGTGCAATATTTCTGGATCAGGTTCATAATGGTCATAGTTGGACTTCTGTCAAATACTTTTCTTTGCAAAATCAAACAAAAGACCATATTATGTTCCTGTAAACTGCTTTACATTTTCAAGCACACTATTTTTTTATTTAGTGCCACCTGATTTGGTACATACATTTATATTTACTTGGCTGCATTCTGTATGTTGCTGCTTGAGAACTAAGAAGTGCAGCCCTAACACATTTGTTTGTGATGCTGACACAACCTGATTAAATCTGTTCGTAGAGTGAAATTGGCCGACTTTTTAGCCTTCCAGTTGGGATGTGCTTAAAATAAAATTGTCATGCTCCAAATAAATAAAATAGCTGTCATAACACCAGAGTGAACCGGCAAAGGCTGACAAGAAAATAAATAATATACCATCAAATACTGTAATCAGCAAAAGGGCTCTGCTACCACTTACTGTATGCTACCTCTTCTTCTGCCCTCCAGAAAATAAGCTAATACTTGCTTAAACTCAACTGTGCTAGTTTCAGAATTAGGTCAAACTGTTTTACTTGGGGGATTTTCATGCATATAGTTAACATACAGAGCTATCACGCTTTACAGGTGTTAAGGGAGTTTAGTCATGCAACTAGAGATAAGACGTACCAAAGGTATAGAAACCTACAAGGCAGATTTGACCTAAATCCCACTGCCTTAAAATAAGTTGTCAAAATATATTTGTCTTTTTAATTTTTTTCATATCTAATTTAATATAATCGTCCCTGGATTGATATAAATATCACTTTAACATTCATTTTTGCCTGGTACATTCGCAACATGAAAGCATGACTGAAACATGAAAGCCTCTTTCCATGTTGTTTAAGCGAATCTGAATGGATTTTTTTTTTTTCTTTTGGAAATAAATTTCCCTTGTCCAATTTGCTATTGTCCATGATAATAAATAAGTATCATGGACAATTAGTGCTGTCATGAGATTAAAATAACTTTGAGATTAAATAATTATAATGTGTAATTAATTAATCTAATTAATCTCTTTTTTAATCTCACCTGATAATTGCTGAGAAAAGACCTCATCTTAAGGTATTTTCTTTTAAATTCATTACATTATTGTGGTAGAACTAAAGTTTGATATATATTTTAAAAAAAACGGCTTTATGAAGTCATTTGTTGTATTTAACAAAGTTGAACAGATGCGGTCCCAGCCATTTACATTCTGCTGTTTTTGTGACTCGTCCCAAGTGGCGCCTAAAACCTTCTGCTTCGAGCATGCGCGATTCATTAGTGTTCTGGACGCAGTGGGGTCAATATCTTCTCTGAGTCCAGCTGTATTACGGGTTAAAACAACACGTAATATGCGCATTACTTTTGATACCGATGGCTTGCCAAACTGGTGGTCCTGGGCGGCCGGGTGGAGCTGCAGTGTGCGGAGAGACGGGGGAGCGCCCCGCTGCTCGGTGAGAAGAGTAACAACGTTACATGCTTCACCCAAAAGTTTCCAATAACCCCATAAAAAGTTGCAGCAAAGTTGGCAACATTGTCGGCAACTCACTGTTCCTCCTCACCTCGCCCTCCCCACCACGATGGAAGCCAGTCATCTTCTAATGAGTTTACAGCTAACCGATGTCCACTTTAGGGTGTGGTTAACCCCGAACAACTCAAGTACAAAAAGCCCAGTGCATAAAACGGGTTTTATTTAAAGGGAACTCGCATGCAGAAACTGTAAAATTAGAGATAAAAAATTAGATTAACGCGATTAAAAAATATGCTAAATACGGCTGTAATTAATTGATCACAATTAAAGCAATAATTTGACACCCCTATGGTGAATATAATGGGTGAGGGGAAAATACTGTGCACCCTTCTCGTGTGACCTGTTCCCTTTGTCTACAGCAAATAGTGTGCCTATCCAAAACAGGGTAATACAGTTTCTCATATGCACAGTCACAGGTCTGGTAAAGCAAAAAGTAACCTACGTTAAGTCCACTTTCCTCCCTATTCTGATGTTCACCGTACCAACTCTTTGTCAAATCTAAATGCCTAAATGTGTTGAAAAACAATTTAATAAATAATGCAAGATACCTATTTAATTACATGCAGTGAGTGTTGAAAAAAAAGAAAAAAATTAATTCAATTAACAAACAGGATAATTATTTCTGCTCTGTGAGCCATATATTGGTGCTGTTTGAAAAAATAAGTTCCCCTTACTTTACATAATATGCATTCCCAACTGAAATGACCTATAGACTCTGACTAAATCTCAAACTCCAACCTTAGATGGACTGCTTTTTGATTGTTTTATTTTTTGATGGATTTTCATGAAAGTCAGGCTTTTTTACAATCCATGAAACATTGAATTATTGAGGAGTACACAGAAGCAACTTGAGGTCAAGATCAGCGACAGCAAAGGGGCATACAGGAAGAAGCTGGAGAACAAATTACAGAGGAACAATATTAGAGATGTCTGGTCAGGAATGAAAAAGATCATAGGCTTTAAGGACAGGAAGGATTGGATAGATGGAAGTCTGGACAGAGCCAATGAACTGAACACATTCTTCAACAGGTTCAGTTCAGGAACTACCTCAGCGTCCTCCTTTCCTGTTCCCAGCCAAACAGACATCCCACTCTTCTCTGACCAACAGCTTTCCTGTTACACCTCGGATGTTTTATTGTTCACCTCAGCCATGGACTCTTCTGATTCCACAAGTTTGACTTCAACCAAGTCAGGTAATGCTACTACCCCCTTTGCCTCCTAGTCCCACTTGTCTGTCTCCAAAAGTCAGGTGAAGAGGCAGCTGGATAAACTGAACCGGAACAAGGCTGCACGTCCAGATGGTGTCAGCCCCAGAGTCCTGAACCCCTGTGCACAGCAGCTTTCTGGGATTCTGCAGCACCCCTTCAACCTTAGCTTAACTCAGAAGGTTCCAGTGTTGTGGAAGACATCATGCCTTGTTCAACTACCAAAGAGAACTCACCCATCAGTCATCAATGACTATAGACCTGTTGCCCTGACATCCCACATCATGAAGGTCCTGGAGAGACTCCTGTTGGCACCCCTGACTAAGCAAACAAGAACGTATCAGGACCCACTGCAGTTTGCCTTTCACTGTGGAGGTAGGGTTGAAGATGCCATCTTCCACCTGCTTCACCCGACCCACTGTTATCTGGACAAAGCAGGCAGCACTATGAGGATCATGTTCTTTGATTTCTCCAGTGCATTTAACACAATTCAGCCTGATTTGTTTCGTCAGAAGCTCCTGAAGACACAGGTGGAGTCCTCAACAATCGCCTGGATCAATGACTACCTGACAAACAGACCACAGTTTGTGAAACTAAAGCATTGTGTGTCAAACCAGGTGGTCAGAGGCACAGGAGCACCACACGGGAACATACTCTCACCATTCCTTTTCACTCTGTACACCTCAGACTTCCAGTACAAATCAGAGACCTGTCATCTGCAGAAATTCTCAGATGACTCTGCAATTGTCTGGTGTATCAGAGATGGACAAGAAGCTGAATACAGAGAGCTGGTGGACTGCTTTGTGACATGGTGTGGAAACAATTGTCTTACTTTGAATGTGAATAAAACAAAGGGGACGATTGTAGATTTCAGAAGAAACAGGGATAAGTCAAACACTGTTTCCATCATGGGAGAAGAAGTGGAGGTGGTTGAGGAGTATAAATACCTCAGAGTTCACCTTGACAGCAGTCTGGACTGGAGGCGCAACAGTGAAACCGTCTACAAGAAGGGACAGAGCAGACTGTACATCTTGAGGAAGCTTAGGTCCTTCAAGGTTTGCAGCAAGATGCTGCAGATCTTCTACAAGTCTGTTGTGGAGAGTGCAATCTCTTCAGCCATCATCTGTTGGGGTAGCAGCATCAGATCCAGGGATTTTAAAAGGATCAACAACCTGATAAAGAAGGCTGGTTCTGTTCTTGGGACAACTGTGGAACATCTGGAGATGATAATGCAAAGAAGGATTCTTCATAAAATCAAAAAAATTATGGACAACCCTGAGCATCCTCTTCATGAGACTATCCTGCAACAACAGAGTGTCTTCAGTCGGAGGCTTCTTCAGTTTCGCTGCAATACAGACCGCTACAGGAAATCCTTCCTGCCCACAGCCATCATTATCTACAACAACTCCTTAAATAATTAATTATTTGAGCTACAACAACACTTACTTTCCATCTGGCATCAATAAAGTATTTTTGAATATGAAACACTGAATGAGTCGAAATGGAATTAAACCTCAAAGGCTTCACAAGGGAAATTTCCCACTAATATATTCCTGCATCATAAAAAAGTACCTCAGTTTTCCTGAAGTAATATATTGTTTGTCAGGAGAATTATGAAATATGGAGACTGAGATTATGTAAACTAGTATGTTGCCAAAACACAACTTAATTGCAACTTTTTTGTTTAATTTCTTAATAACCTAAACTTCCTTAATAACACCTTGACTTCAGGTGGGGCTAAGATCAGGAAGTAGCTCACTGGGGACACTATCCTGGGTTCAACTTGTCTACATTCTGATCTTGGTAAGATTGTTTTAAGCAAAAAATTTATGTTGAACCCTTAAAGGTAAATCTGGAAAAAGTTGAACCTACCCAGTTATTCAAAATGTGCTCAAATACACCAACAAAAAAGCTGCCAGAACATAAAAGAAAGAAATGATCAAATAAACCATAGAGATCAGTCTGTCCTTTTTCTTTGCTCTTTGCTTTGTTGTAATCAACAACATCTCTACACAATAATTAATTAACAGGTGTATTTTACTGTAAAATATGTATAGTGATCATAGGTTAATGTATATTTGCAGTTATCCAGTTTCAAGATATTATGTGATAAAATAAAGCCTGTTTTTTTGCTTGCTTTTGTATAGAAGGTTTTATAAGTCATGAAAAACTGAAGCCTTTCTGATGAGGTAAAATGTCTTTAACCGAAAGAAGACAACATGCCTGTCTTGGAGAGAGAGAGAGAGAGAGAGAGAGAGAGAGAGAGAGAGAGAGAGAGAGAGAGAGAGAGAGAGAGAGAGAGAGAGAGAGAGAGAGAGAGAGAGAGAGAGAGAGAGAGAGAGAGAGAGAGAGAGAGAGAGAGAGAGAGAGAGAGAGAGAGAGAGAGAGAGAGAGAGAGAGAGAGAGAGAGAGAGAGAGAGAGAGAGAGAGAGAGAGAGAGAGAGAGAGAGAGAGAGAGAGAGAGAGAGAGAGAGAGAGAGAGAGAGAGAGAGAGAGAGAGAGAGAGAGAGAGAGAGAGAGAGAGACCCCATTTGTAAAGCTGGCTGAGGTAGGTTCTGGAGTTTTTCTGAACGATCCTTCTGTTCTGGATTGGTGGTCAGAAAGTTTGTTTTTGTGAGCCACTGTCACGATCATACTGTGTTTGTGAGTGAACCATCTTTCTTTATAGAAGATCATTGTCGCTCAGCGGGAGCTGTTGTTAAGTCAAGCTGATTCAGAGGGAAATGAGCAGAGGTCGCCAAAAAAGCCGGCTTTGTAAAAATAAGGAGAGTTACTCGCAAACCAGTTAATAACAGAAAACACAGCAACAAGCCCTGCTTCTTCCATGTCGATTCTCTTGTTATTTTTCTGCTTCTTTGACCAATGACGCTACTCGCTGCTGAAACTGTTCTGATGGACAGAAAGAAAAATAATGGAATGTCCAACTCACCCTTCTCAGCTGTGCCTGCACATCCACAGAGCCATCATCTCTAACAAAAACAATCATTTTACGTCCAGTTAATGTACTCCAATAAAGTACTTAGTCTGCAAGACTTCCTCAATCCAACTCTGCAGCTCAAAACCTTTATAAATTCCTTTCTTGCATGTATTTCTCCGAATGTTTACATCATGACTACCAGTTAGCATGCTCTTCTTTTTGATAATTATATGGCTGGCAAACAACAAATTGGTGCGTTACTGCCACCAACTGGTAAGAAGTGTGGACCAGACCAGACTATGTTATATATGTTATATGAGAGGTTTCACTATGTTATATGAGAGGTTTCACTATGTTTTATGAGAGGTTTCACTATGTTTTATGAGAGGTTTTACTATGTTATATGAGAGGTTTTACTATGTTATATGAGAGGTTTTACTATGTTATATGAGAGGTTTCACTATGTTATATGAGAGGTTTCACTATGTTATATGAGAGGTTTTACTATGTTATATGAGAGGTTTTACTATGTTATATGAGAGGTTTTACTATGTTATATGAGAGGTTTCACTTTGTTATATGAGAGGTTTTCACTATGTTATATGAGAGGTTTTACTATGTTATATGAGAGGTTTTACTATGTTATATGAGAGGTTTCACTATGTTATATGAGAGGTTTCACTATGTTATATGAGAGGTGTTCACTATGTTTTATGTTAGGTTTCACTATGTTATGAGAGGTTTCAATATGTTAAATGAGAGGTTTCACTATGTTAAATGAAAGGTTTCACTATGTTAAATGAGAGGTTTCACTTTGTTATATGAGAGGTTTTACTATGTTATATGAGAGGTTTTACTTTGTTATATGAGAGGTTTTACTATGTTATATGAGAGATTTCACTATGTTAAATGAGAGGTTTCACTATGTTATATGAGAAGTTTTCACTATGTTAAATGAGAGGTTTCACTATGTTATATGAGAAGTCTTCACTATGTTATATGAGAGGTTTCACTATGTTAAATGAGAGGTTTCACTATGTTATATGAGAGGTTTCACTATGTTATATGAGAGGTTTCACTATGTTATATGAGAGGTTTTACTATGTTATATGAGAGGTTTCACTATGTTATTTGAGAGGTTTCACTTTGTTATATGACAGGTTTCACTATGTTATATGAGAGGATATTTCAGTATGTTATACGTGAGGCAATTTCAGTATATTGTATGAGAGCTTTCACTATATTGTGTGAATGATTTTAGTATGATATATGAGAGATTTCACTATAGTATGTGAGTGATTTCAGTATACTATATGAGAGGTTTCACTAAAGTGTGTGTGAGAAGCTAATTTTGAATAATGTCTCAAACGGCCCCTCTTATACCCTTGTGTCACACTTGCATGACGCTTTGGTGTAAATTTAGGGTGAGATCACAGTTTCTGTAGTTTTTTAGGCTTATTAAGACTCCTCTAAGCATAAGGTGTGTAACTGGATTTATTATTTTACATCCATGCCACCGTGGCCCCATTTTCCCCCGGTAAAGAGGTAATGTCTCCCAAAAGAAGCCGTCTTTGTGCTTTATTTGCAAAAACCGAAATTAGCTGTATATAAACGGGGCTATACACGAAGAACCATTAGACTAACATACGAGCTTGTTTACGAGCGATGGTTTACTAAATAATATTAAAATACATGTCTATACTAACAACAAAAGCCAAACAACACAGCCGCTTTAAGTTTTAAATTTTTGTATTACCAGATTTTAATATACTTACTAGGGATGAGCGAGTACAGCATTATCTGTTTCTGTATCTGTAAACCATATGAATTATCTGTATCCATATCTGTACTCGGACTGGGCGGGACCTAACCCGGAAGTGGGCGGTGTTTAACCAGGAAGTAGGTCGAGTTGTCTTGAAGTGGACGGTGCTTTAACAGGTATGTTATTTTAAACATGCAATTGATATGGGTTCATCAGAAATTGATATATTTATTGCTGATTAGAAAACGATTTACATGACAGCTTCAGCACTGAGCTTCAGATCAATGGTTTTGATCACGATAACAAACGAAGTATATACAGAACAAGTTTTGCAACAATGAATACAACACATGCGGTTGCAATTATGAAGAAAAATGTAATGAACAAGAGTTTTCATCTCAACATTACTTTCTTTTTTAACTTTTATATGATCATTGTGATTAAAAAAAAAGTTTCTTTTTTATTTTCACACCAGGTATGTGTGTCTGTGTGTGTAGCTTAATTTGTAATATTATTTATACCTTTATTTTTTTGATAAAATATAGCAAGAAAGTTTCACTCAGTGCGTAAAGTAAAAAAAACGGGTTAGAACCAGCTGACGGCAAAAAACCCCAAAAAAACTCAGATGACCGACAGAGAGAGGGAGTGTGTAGCTAATTATGGTTTTATACCACTACTTCCTTTTTTTAATGAAATACAGCAAGAAAGTGTCAGACACTCTGATTAGAGTCAGCTGACTGTTTAAAAAAGAAAAAAAAATCTCAGACAGGCAGAGACCCGAGTCACATTCTACCAAGCAGCACCACGTCTGAACAAACCCCCCGTTTACCAAAACTCTACTGGTTAATAGGTAAGTAGTACTACAGTAAAAAACAAACCTGAACAAACGCAGGACTGAGGGAGAGAGAGAGAGAGCGCTGTTCGCTTCGCTTCTCTTCTCAGTGTTGTATGTCTGTGTGTGTGTCTGTCAGCTACGCCATGATAATTTTTATTCAATCTGAGCACAGATATTGACTCGTATTACTCGTATGATACTCGTACTTGGCAAAAGTGCTTTATCCGTACCAGATACTCGTTTCAGCCGAGTATGCGACTCAACTCTAATACTTACATTTAAAACTGTATACTGCCCTCCCGCTTCGCCTGCTGCTAAGTCTGCCATTGTTGCTGGAACAAAATCTCCCGTTCGCCCGCAGTAAATGTTTGCGATATGGAGAGCGTTGAAGGATACACCAGACCCATCCTTCAAATCGGGGAAATAAAGGACGGATTTGTGGGCCGCATTTGAAGTAGTTTTCGAATTTGGACAGCATCTGTGACATAACTGTCCTTAAAATCCGGGCTTCGTAGGATGCAGCCCCTGAATTTGGATACAGCCTTAGCAAACTGCTGTACCAAAGTGTCTTCTTTTATTGCATTCAAAACTCCCGATTGGTAACCTATTGCACCCTCTGCTGGTTGTCTTGGACCAATACATTTGCATGAGGCATTGTAATATGTCATGAGCAGGCCCAATACGTGAATGGGCGGGCCCAGCCATGGCGCCGGGTCTGAGGGCAGGTAAAAATAACATTTATAAGAGAAGCAGCCAACAGGCCCAGAAGGAGCTGCAGAGATCCACAAGTCAGGTGGGAGAATCTGTAGACATGACAACTATGAGTTGTGAACGTCATAAATCGTCCCTTTATGTATACAAAATGGGCCTGAACACAATATTGCAACTTGAAACATAGAGGTGGCAGTGTCATGTTAAGGGGAATGCTGTTAACAGGCACAGAGAAGCTGGACAGAGTTGAAAGAAAGATACAGTAACATTCTCGAAGAATAACCCCCTTGAAGTTGAGCAAACGTTAATCTTCCAACAGTACAATGACTTTAAACATGCAGCTAGAGCTACAAAGGAGTGGCTAAGATCAAACATATTCATGTGTTACAGTCCAAGAGTATATCCAATTAAGAATATGTGACAAGATATAACAAATTATATCCACAGCCACCCATCAACCCAGTCTCACTAAGCTTGGGTATTGGCCAGAATGGACAAAATAGTCTTTTTTAGATTTGCTATGATGGTTGAGACATATGCTAAAAGACATGTAACTTTAATCGTAGCAAAATAAGGGCTGGACAAAGTATGGGCTTTGGATGTCAGAATGTGTATATACACAACAGACGTTCAAGATGTAATTTTTTTAATGAATAAATGAATCCCTATTTCCCTTCCACTGTACAGTTGTGAGCTACTGTTTAATCAGTCTGACACATGACAAATCCCAATAAACTACATTGAAGTTGATTGTTCAGGCATCACAAGATGGGAATAGGTTCATGGAGTACAAATACATTTGCATATTAATCATATCTTTATTGGATAAATTAGTTTTTGTTTGTTTTCTCCCATGTTTTTTTTTCTAGCGCTCTTTTTGCTTACATCGGAATTTGCAAGTTGCATAATACCTGACATAAGGATGATGTTATTTTTAAAATAATGTCCTTAATGGTTAGATTTTATCTATTCAGACTAAATACAAATCAAGTTAGTGCGAGGATTCAGAAGTTTGAAGACACTCTCTACTGAGGAGAAAAGCTGATAGATAAGATACCTTATTTTAATTGGTAAATAATGTTTGACATTATGTCCTTGGTTAACACTCAGCGTATAAGACTTAGCACATTGTCTGCTTAGAGCTTCAGCAAACCTTCCATGATTGTACTTGTTATACATGAAACCATTGTAGCGTGCTTCAAGGGATGCTGTGAATGAGGAAATAGAACAGTAATTAGAGCTGACAGCCATCCACCCAGTTTGACACATCAGTCAAAGTGCATATCATGCCATGTAGCTGCCAGGTATAAATAGGTAGACAAAAGGTCACTACATCTCGCTGGAAAAGGGTAAAGACCCACTCCAATGAAAATCGTGTTTTTCATGTTGTTAACATGTTCTTGTGGCACTTTTCTGATGCCAGGGGAAATATCTTAAGAAAATGAAGCTCAAAACTGCTTTTCTGAGTATTTTTGCTTTCATATTGCTGTGAATCAGTAGCAGACGCTAAAAGGCTGTCTAAAACAGACTGTGTTTGGGATGTAGCAACCGCCCTGGGCGGGCTACAAGCTCCTGCTCGTGCTCCGCTCTGCCCCGCCCGCTCCGGTTCTGAGAAGTAGAGAAGACGGTGGCGGATCAACACCTGTTTGCTGTTGCGGGTTGTAATGCTGCAGACCACTAGATGTATGTATGTCTTCCTGTTCATCGTCCGAGTTTGCATGTGGCTCAAAACTGTACGGCTGGATAGCTCCAATACTGCTCACCATTTTTGTTGCACCGGTAATGCTAGCTTAAGGCTGTGAGGGGTTGTAAACTAGCAGGCGAGCTAGCTTAAACGGAGAGCTCTCATGAACGGGGAGGGGAGGGGTCCTCCGCGGCAGCGGTTCCGCCCACAACAAAGAAGCGAATGGCTAATGAGCTACTACCGCTCTTCTGAAGCCATGTCCTAGAAAACGGCATGTTTTGTGATTTTGGCTAAAAACGGCATAATTATAATTTAAAGACCACTGAGAACACTTTAAAATAGCTCAAAAGATCTTCAGAGTGGGTCTTTAATTAACACATTCAAACACATATGGAGAAATCCAAAGGCTGTTTAAAAGTATTTAAAGACAAAAGGTTGTCTCAATGACAAAAAGCAAAGTTTCTATACATACACACACATATACATACATACATACATACATACACACACACAGACACACACACACACATACATACAAACATACATATAAACTCAGCAAAAAAAGAAACGTCCCTTTTTCAGGACTGTATTTCAACAATAATGTTGTAAAAATCCAAATAACTTTACAGATCTTCATTGTAAAGGGTTTAAACAATGTTTTCCATGCATGTTCAATTAAGCATAATCAATTAATTAACATGCACCTGTGGAATGGTCGTTAAGACCTTAACAGCTTACAGAAAGTAGGCATTTAAGGTCACAGTTCTAAAAACGCAGGACACTAAAGAGACTTGTCTACCAACTGTGAAAAACACCCAAAGAAAGATGCCCAGGGTCCCTGCTCATCTGCGTGAACATGAATTAGGCATGCTGCAGGGAGGCATGAGGACTACTGATGTGGCTAGGGCAATAAATTGCCATGTCCGCACTGTGAGACGCCTAAGACAGCGCTACAGGGAGACAGGAAGGACAGCTGATCATCCTCGCAGTGGAAGACCACGTGTAACAACACCTGCACAGAATCGGTACATCCGAATATCACACCTGCATGACAGGTACAGGATGGCCACAACAACTGCCCGAGTCACACCAGGAACACACAATCCCTCCATCAGTGCTCAGACTGTCCGCAATAGGCTGAGAGAGGCTGGACTGAGGGCTTGTAGGCCTTTTGTAAGGCAGGTCCTTACCAGACATCACCAGCAACAATGCCGCCTATGGGGACAAACCCACCTTTGCTGGACCAGACAGGAGTGGCAAAAAGTGCTCTTCACTGATGAGTCACAGTTTTGTCTCACCAGGGGTGATGGACGGATTCGTGTTTATCATCGAACGAATGAGCGTTACACCGAGGCCTGTACCCTGGAGCGGGATCGATTTGGAGGTTGGGGGTCCGTCATGGTCTGGGGCGGTATATCACATCACCATCGGACTGAGCTTGTTGTCATTGCAGGCAATCTCAATGCCTTGCGGTACAGGGAAGACATCCTCCTCCCTAATGTGGTACCCTTTATGCATGCTCATCCGGACATGATGCTCCAGCAGGACAATGCCACCAGCCATACTGCTCGTTCTGTGCGTGAGTTTCTGCATGACAGCAATGTCAGTGTTCTGCCATGGCCAGGGAAGAGCCCGGATCTCAAGCCCATTGAGCATGTCTGGGACCTGTTGGATCGCAGGGTGAGGGCTAGGGCCATTCCCCCCAGAGATGTCCAGGAACTTGCAAGTGCCTTGGTGGAAGAGTGGGGTAACATCTCACAGCAAGAACTGACAAATCTGGTCCAGTCCATGAGGAGGAGATGCACTGCAGTACTTCAAGCAGCTGGTGGCCACACCAGATACTGACTGGGACTTTTGATTTTGAGCCTCCCTTCATTCAAGGACACATTATTCTATTTCTGTTAGTCACATGTATGTGAAACATTTTTAGTTTATGTCTTATGGTGTTGACTCTTTTAGTGTTCATACAAATATTTACACACATTAAGTTTACTGAAAGTAAAAACAGTTGAAAGTCAGGACGTTTCTTTTTTTTGCTGAGTTTACATATGTGTGTGTGTGTGTGATTACGAATCCAGTAATTTTGCAAATATAGTAAATTAGAGACTTTTAGTAGCAGCAATGCATATGCCTAGCTGTCTTTCTGATTAAGAGATCTGTCAAAGGTGAATGAAACACATTAGTGATTACTGATAAGGGCAACTTAGATAAGGTGCTCTCTGATACTGTGAGGCTTTCCTTTACTTTCACTGCTTCATCCTTTTAGTCCTGCCTGTCAGACAGCAGACTGGACAGAAGGTCAGTGTCGATCTGTGCCAAAACTCAGAGGATTTTACCCCCTCCCTCACTGTTTTCTCTCATTTTCCCTTTCATATATGCAAACACTGGACCTCCTAATGAGAGCATGTTACTCCCAGATACCATCTGTTCCGCTTGCACAGTGTACGAGAAAATAAAGAACATGTGACATCGCTCCAATGAGACTAATCTATCAAAGTCACAGAGTAGTTAGCCTTTGGAGAAGTGTGGTTCTGTATTTTTTTCTGTGATTTTCCTGTGTTGGGTGCAAAAAAGTTTTATACCTATTAAAAGAAGAAAAATTATTTGTTTATTGTCCAATGTGGCATTCTCCACCTTTAAACCACACACAATTGAATGGAATGATTACAAAATAAATTTATCAAAATTGTATCTTAAAAACAATGTAAATTTGTGTGAAGATAGATCAATTTATCCAGATATGATTGACCATGGTCTTTCCAACCTGGTGATTCTTTGACATTGCTGTATTATCACTGCAAAAGGTTGGAGACAGGAACGATATTTGCTCCCGCAAATTTGACCGAAATCCAGTAGGGGCTGATTTCTCTGCTTGGTTGTTTTCCATTTCAGCTGTTTCTCAGCAAACATTTTGGACTGTCGCTGTCAAGATAGACATGTCTGCAAGCTTGGTGCAAACCAGTGTTATTCCAATCAAATCTTTTGTCTTTGGGCATGAGCATCGTCTTCTTCCCAAATAAGAAATTACAGCCTAGAGTCCTGCTCTGGTAGGCCAATCAAAGAACAGCTCCCAAATGTCTTATAGTGATTACTAAGACAGCCTATGCTGGACCAGAAAAAGGGAAAGAGTTTTAGAAAAAGACAGGCAACTGAAAAAACATTAACAGCCAGCAGTCAAAAAGTCCTGTACCTAGCACACACTTAGCTGGCAATAAAATGACACCTGCAATGAAGTTACCACCCCTATAGTTGACACAATTGAGAACATCATTAAGCCAATAGATAAAGCAGTAGATATTGAAAGCTTCATTGAATTTCTGAATTACCTGTCCCTCTATAAAGAATTTGGGTAGTATCAATCACCTTGACAGTAACTTTACTTTGCATATATAATTCAGTGGGGTTTTTTTTTTGTTTTATTTAGCAAACAGATGTACTACAGTTTTGTTTCCCTTGGTTTTTTTTCTAATACATTTTTTTGGAGAGCTTGACCTTTTAGGATTCCTGAATTATGGCACAGACATCTTTACCAAAATTTTAAATTATATTATATAGTCCAATATTACTTTTTTTTTTTGCCAGTTTAGCACATTCACTTTTATTGAGATTTGATCAATGCTGTAAATAACACCTTGCAATATGTTTTCATCAAGTTGAATTTTTAGAGGTTAATCTCACAGACTGCGATTAAGCTGTATTGAGTCTTTACGTTGTTTTGACAACCATTTAGCCCCAGGCTCGGATTGCACTCAATACATTCAGGATGTGACGTATGCAGCAACAAGAAAAGCAGCTGTTGGTGCACAGCTGCTATTATTTCAGTAAAGACAAACATAATCTAGCATAAATGGGGGTTGCTTCAACATAAGGCAGATACTGTAATGTTTTTAAATAGAGGACCCAAATGCAGCGGAGTACAAAACAAGAATGATTTAATGACAAAATAAAGGTACAAGAAACTTGCATAAACTCGAGATGATAAAAAGACAGCAACAGGGGAACAGGAACCAGACTGGGAAGAAAAGACAGGCGACAGGGAAGAAAAGACAGGCGACAGGGAAGAAAAGACAGGCGACAGGGAAGAAAAGACAGGCGACAGGGAAGCCAGGAACTAAACAGGGAAGTAAGACGACAGACCAGCGAGATGTGACTCAGTGAGAGCTGTATATATAGTGAGGGGAGAGTGAGAATGTGAACAGAGAAAGAGCTGAGGACTAATTAACAGAAGCGGTTGCAGCTGAGAGGGAGTGAGCAGGTGGAAATAATCAGTAGCTGGGACGGAAGGCAAAATGGCTAGGGAAACTGGGAGGAAGACAAGGAGCAAAACATAAGGACTAGACAAAGGATTATACTAAAGAGGAAATAAATATAACAAAACTAACTGGGACTAATAAAGGATAAGTATCAATAGAAACTTGGGAAAATAAATAAGAGATGAACACAGACAAGAGCACCAGAGGGTGACAAAATGCAGTGGAAGGAAAAACTCAAACCTAAAGCCCAAACACCCAAAGAACCCAAAACATACAGTAATATCAAATGACTCTATCAACCCAATTATATATACTTTTCAAAGACAGATTATATTTTAAATGCAGCTTTACTTTCATAATGGGGTTTTATGTGGAACTCTTAATCAGACCATCAGTTTTATTTCTCTTTGATTAATCTCTTATGTTATGTATATATACAGAGATGTGCACTATGTATTTGGCATGCGTCCGGCTCCAAACAAATACAGTTTCATCTGGTTTTAAATATTTTTTTCGATAAAAGACTGGGGATCATAGTTCCACATTGTTTTTAATTTGCTTTTTAACTTCGCTCTGTGAACTTCTTCAATCATCAGAAGCCTTTATCAGGGGTGTTTTAATATGTAGGCAGTGGACTACTTCTCTTCCTCCACCATGCCTTCACGGAACACAGCCCTGGGTGTGATAGCTGTGTCAAGCTCAGTCAGAAAGTTCTCGAGCTGGACCAGAGGATTACAACCCAACACCAAATACAGGAGCATGAGCGCAACGTGGACATTAAAAAAGAAAGTGATTAGTCATAGGAGGTTGACTACTGACTATGATTACTTCTCTGTCAGTAAGTTAGGCAGCATCGGAGAGTACTGTAGACCCTCTTTTGTGTTTGGACTTTTATGATTCAGTCGACCTTTCGGAATTATCAAAAATATTAGCCTCATCTAAACCTTCAACTTGTATGTTGAACCCAATCCCAACCATACTATATAAGACAGTTTCCATTTGGTTACTGGCCCCATTTTATATATGATTAATATGTCCTTAGTAAATGGATACATACCACAGGAATTTAAAGTTGCTGTAATTAAAACATTTACCTAAGAAACCGTCTCTCAATCAAGATGACTTACTTAGTTATAGACCTATATTTAACCTTCCTTTCTTATCCAAAATCCTTGAGAAAATAGTTGTTAATCAAGAATGTGAGCATCTGAACAGTAACAATCTGTTTGAAGAGTTTTATCTTTAGCTCATCATAGCACTGAAACAGCACTGGTAAAGGTTAGTAATTATATTCTCATGGCCTCAGATAAAGGACTGGTGACTAAGCATCCACCGTGTCCTTTATCAACTGTTTACTTTCTTTAAAATAGAAAGTACTCTTACATCAGTTATTTTGTTATTTCTGTGTTTCTGCTCTGTCTTCTCTAGCCCCAGACTGTTGCGGCAGATGAACGCTTGTACTGTGCCAGGTTCTGCTGGAGTTTTCTTCCTGTTAAAGGGGGGGGTTTCCTCTCCACTGTCGCTACATGCTTGCTCAGAAGGAGGGATTGCTGAGGGATTGATGTGGTTTCAGTCTGCATCAACGTGGTGCAGCTGTCAGTCAATAACTCGATGCAATCTACTTGGATTCCTTAAATAGAAAACTAACTACAACTTTAAACTGATCTAAAGTGTCTTGAGATGACATCTGTTGTGAATTGGCGCTATACAAATAAACTGAATTGAATTATCCTGGGCCGGACTCTCGCTGCCGCCAATAGTGCTCAGCTGGCTGACACAATTCCCTATACCAGCCCCAATGAAGCTATGGAGAGAGGATCCACTGGTGAGTCTCCAAACGGACTCAGGGTGCCAAATGCCCGTGTGACCTCTGCTGCAGAGGAGCACCACTGGTTTCAGCAGGTTGCAAAGCCAAAAGCCCTAATCAGTTCCACTCCGGTCCTGCTGGGTACCTGGTTCAAGGTTGGGTCCATGGGCAGTTGTCACTGCTCTCCTCCCACATGCCTGCCGTTAACGAACAAATACAGTGCCCTGGACCCGTGTTTTCCTCTTCTGACCACCACTGGCCCACGCCGCTGCGCAGGCTCACTATGTCAACTATAGGGGTGGTGCAGCAGTCCGACTCCCGCAGCTCTCCACATCATAACAAACCCAGGACAACAGCTGCTACTCACCAAGGAGTGCTCCACTTCACCCCAAACCCACTGAATGAGCCCACAGCGCTGAACACACATCGCTGCAGACCTGGGGATGCTTCTCGGCCTGGCATACAGCAAGTCCAAGATGGTGACCAAACCTCTGGGCAGAGTCAACAATGTGCAGACCCACCCCTCACCACGCTCATCATTGGCAACTCCATTGTGAGGAATGGGAGGATGAGAGGAGCCCTCACTCTGTTTTTCTTTGGAGTCACCTTGATGGACATCACAGAAATGATCCTGGACCTCATTCAACAATTAACATCAACAACAACTATTAACAATTAACAACATATATCAATTATTCAACACATTTGTGAGTAGAGTTGGTAAGAGTAATTAACACTGGAACCAATGACATTCATATGCAGCAGCCTAAGTTCCTGAATCGTGATTTTATCCACCTTTTTAATATTTTAAAAAACTTTATCTCTGGGTATACTCCCACTGTTGACAGAGGAATTGTTGGTTTTAGCAGACTTTTATTTCTGAACACTTGGTGACAACTTTAAAATTTTCTGGGGCAGGAGGCACCTGTTTGGGGTGGATGGACTTCACCTCAACAGACAGGGCACCCACACACGGGCAATTAGTCTGGCATGCCCACGACCCCCCCCTTCTAGCACACCAGCCCCAGCTGCCCCTGCCCTCTCTGCCCCCTCTGCCACATCTTGATGTCCTGCTGGTCCCTGCTCCTATGAACTCAGCTCTGATTTTAACAGTAACTCACATATTAGAGTTGGACCGTCCCCTACCTCCTTCATACCTGCATTATCAGCAGAGAGCGGAGTAAAAATCATAAACCCAACAACTGTAACCCGATAATCCCAAACATTTACCAAAAGTCCCACTTTCCCTAAATCATACAGTCACTCCATCTCCAGTCACTATTAAAATGGCACCTTTAAATGTTCGCTCTCTGCTGAACAAAACTTTTATTATCAGTGATCTGATTTTAGACCATCATCTTTATTGTTTATTTTCAACGGAAACATGGCTGAGTGCAGATGCCCCTGTTGTTCTTACAGAGGCCTCCCCACCAAATTTTACCTTCACTTATTCCACAAGGTGTAGCAAAAGGGGAGGCGGTACTGCTTTTATAAGTTCATCAACCCTTTCTGCCAAATCTGTTATATTTGATAACAGTTTGCAGCCCACTTCAGAAGGAAGGTAGACACCATCGGATTTAGTATTTCATCTTCTCAGAGTGACATGGTTTTAGACAAATCTGAGCATCTCTTTACCAGATGAAACACTGGACAGTTTTCTCCTCGTAGAAGCTGAGATTCTTGATAAAGTTCTCTCTTCAGTAAGGCCCACCACATGTCTTTTGGACCCAGTTCCCACTTCATTTTTAAGCCATTGTATGGATCTTTTAGAGATGAGATTTTAACCTTGATGAATTGCTCCCTTCAGACAGTGGTTTTTCCTGCCACCTTTAAAGGGGCAGTGGTGAGACCCCTGTTAAAGAAGAGCAACTTAGGCTTTAATGGTTTTAACAATTTTTAGAAAAGCTTGTTTTAATTCAACTTAATGATTTCATTAACCTTCATAATGTCCTTGATAATTTTCAGGGTTTTTTTTGGATAAACCACAGGCCCTTTTAAAGATTAAACTATGATGCACAGAGGGTGAAAGTGATGGTTCTACTGGATCTAAGCGCTGCCTTCGATACAGTGGACCACACTAGGCCTATTCTTTTAACTTGTTTAAAACAGATTGGCCTCTCTGTTGCTGTTCACAAGTGGTTCACATCCTATCTCACAGACAAGACTTTTATGGTAAGTTTAGATTCCTGCTTCTCTAAGGTCCACAAGTTTACATGTAGTATGCCCCATGGCTCAATTTTAGGCCCAGTGCTTTTAAACCTTTATTTGATGATCCCTATTGGCAGTGTCATCTGAAGACTTGGAGTTAACTTTCACAGTTATGCTAGTGCTACACAGTTGTACATCTCCGTGTCTCCCGATGACACACTGCCAATGAATGTACTTTTTTAACTGCATTTTAGACATCAAATCCTGGATGACTGAAAACGTTCTCCAACTCAATGAGGACAAAACTGAAGTTTTAGTCATCAGTCCTAAGGCTCAAAGAAAGAAACTTTTCCAAAACAACAATCACTGTCTTTTAATCCTTCTTTACAAGTGAAGAACCAGGGCATAATTTTTTATTCCGACGTGACTTTACCCCTCACAATAAAAAGCATTACTATGATATGTTTTTATCATCTAAAGAACATTGCCAGAGTCCGCCCCATTCTCTCTCGGGCCAACACGGAGACACTGATGCATGCTTTTATCTCCAGTAGGATTGATTACTGTAATGCCCTGCTTTCTGGTCTTCACAGAAAGAGTATCTCAGGTTTACAACTTCTACAAAATTCAGCAGCACGTGTCCTGACGATGACCAGGAGGCAGGGACACATTACACCGGTCTTAAAATCCCTGCATTGGCTCCCCTAATTTTTTAGCATCGATTTTTAAGGTTATTTTAATGTTTCTTAAGTGTCTTAATGGTCTTGGGGTTTATCTTTCAGCACTACTTTTACCATATGAACCATTGCGGTCTCTGCGCTCCTCTGCCAGCCGTCTCCTTGTCATCCCTAATGTCAGGATACACACTCACTGTGAGGCGTCTTTCCAGTACTAAGGCCCTCACCTCTGGAACAGGCTGCCGGAGGAACTCAGGGCCACAGAGAATGTTCATGTTTTTAAAAGCAGGCTCAAGACTCATCTTTCTAGCCTAGCTTTTAACTGATTACTATTTATTATAGTCTGTTTAATTGCTCTGCGTGTTTTACTTGCTTATATTTTATCAGTGTTTTACTACTTATTCTTACCATATTTATCCACTTATTTTTTTTTTTTTTTAACTTGTTATTTTAATCTTCTTTCCTGTGTTTCCTCTGGGGAAGTCTTCTGCCTCAGGAGCAGTGGTCAGCTGTGGCTCCCTTGGTGCTCTCCAGGTAGCACTTGGGTGGAGGTGGGGTTCTCAGCCTTGCCTCCTCTGGGCGGCCTGTGTCAGTGCCTTGGCTAATGCTGTTGATGTGCTGCTCCCGGTGCAGATGGCTCCTTTGATGGCGTTTCCTTACCTTACCTGGCTCACCTGTTCTCGGCCCAATGTCATTTTTATTGTTTCTCTTGAGTGTGTCTGTGCATGGGAGTTGGGTTGGGTTGAGGGGGGTATAATTGTGATCCTGCTTTTAAATCTGTGGGGGAAGGATGGCAATGTGGATTATAATCGGTGTCATTTTAATCTGTAAAACACTTAGCGTTGCAATGTTTGTTTGAAAAGTGCTTTATAAATAAAGTTTAATTCAATGTATTTATTCCACTTTTTTCCGAATAAGTACATTTACCCTATAAATGATATCATAGTAATTGTCAAATCTTTGCATTCACATTTCGAGTCAAGTCTCAAGTAACAGCATAAATGTCCCAAGCCATGACCAAAGTCAAAGCATGCAAGTCTCGAGTCAAATCAAAGTCTTACACTTTTCATTTTCAGTTTTAAGTAACTTTTTAGACCATATGTACCATATATTTTTTGCTTCTTCTTTCTTTTATGATTCCATCAGGTTGAGTCTGAAGTCATTAAGTTTGTGACTCTAGTCTGACTCAATTCAGACTAGAGTCACACGAGTAATTGTATGACTCACGTGAGAGTCACTTTAAATAGAGACTGTAAATATAAAATGCTAATTGTGTATTGCAAACAGTGCCCGTCTTTGAGAATTTGTCACTTTTTGCACTGGCTGTAATATATATAATAATCTGAGAAAGTTAACTGGAGAAAATGCAGCATGTAGATTTCTAATTATGATTATTTAAAAGAAAAACAAAAACCGCCTGACCCTGTCAACTTTCGTGATAAAAGGCCATGGTTCTTTTATTTTGCTGTGAAAATAAAATTTTGGCTAACTTTTAGCAGAAGTGTTTACAGTGGGGTAAAAACCTATTTAGTGAGCCACCAATTGTCCAAGTTCTCCAACTTAAAAAGATGAGAGAGGCCTGTAATTTTCATCACCTCAACTATGAGAGACAAAACGAGAGAAAAAAAAATCAAGAAAATCACATGGTCTGATTTTTAAAGAATTTATTTGCAAACTAGAAAAAGTTGCATTTCCTGCGAAAATGCAGTGTGAATGCTGTAAGCTGAATTTACTTGCAGAAAATGGCTGAAGTATTTGAAGTCAACTGTAAAAGACTTGCTGAAGTGTAATAAACAAAAACAGTAGAAAAAAGAAAAGGGGTGTGCCAACCCTAACACAAAGAAAAACTGTCACATTAGCTAAAATAAAAAGCTGAATATTATGAAAAGTATAAAGGTTATGAATACCAAAAGATATACCCGGAAAAAGCAGAATGAGCAGAATAGATGAAAAGTTGAATGGTTAAAATAGCACAAAGTATGCAGAAGTAGTTGAAGTTCAGAAAATGTACGGAAGCGTATGGTAGCATGTCGCCAAACACAAACATGTTGGTTAACAATAATTAAATCCATTCAGTATAATAAAAATAAGCTTAAAGGGAAGTGTTAGCTAAAATTAGCTGAAATGCAAATGTTGATAAAATGCTAGTGGTAGTAAGTTGGCAAACATGGCGCTAAACAATAACAAAATCTATTTAGCAAGGTAACTTTAGCTGTTAAATCAAAACTAGCTTACATTTTCATACTAACTGTAATACTAGTGTTAGCTTAAATACTAGCGGTTGTATGTTGGCAAACAGTATCATGTTCGTTACCTAACTTAATCCTTTCAGTATGTTAACATCTTCCCAAAATGCAAATATAAGCGAACATTAGCTAAAATACTAATGTTAGCTTAAATGTTGATTTTAGCTTAAATGCTAGAGATAGCTTGTTGGTAAACACCAACATGTTGGTTAACAGTATCTCAATCCATTCATTATGTTACTTCTAGCTGTTAAGTCAAAATGAGTTAAAATTCCATTGTTAGCTTGAATGAGCCTAATTGCTATTGTTAGTTAAAAAAAACGATTCGCAGCATGGTAGCAAACATGAACATATAGGTTACCAATAACTCAACCCATTCAGTATGTTAAAATCAACCCAAAAACCAAATGCTAGCTAATATTAGCGGAATTTCTAATGTTAGCTAAAATGCTAATGTTAGCTTAAATGCCACAGAAAGCATGTTGGCAAACAATAACATAATCGTTACCATGAATTTAATCCTTTCAGTATGATAAAATCTTCGTCAAATGCAAATGTTAGCTAATATTAGCTGAAATGCTAATGTTAGCTTAAATGTTATTTTTAGCTTAAATGTTAGAGATAGCATGTTGGAAAGTACCAACATGTGGGTTAACATTAACTCAATCCATTCATTATGTTAATTTTGGTTGTTAAGTCATAATTAGCTAAAATTCCATTGTTAGCTTGAAAGACTTAAATTGCTATGGTTATAAAAAAAGCTATTGCTAGCATGTTTGCATACATGAACATATTGGTTAACAATAACAACCCATTCAGTTTGTTAATATCAACCCAAAAACCAAATGATAGCCAAAATTAGCTAAAATGACGATGTTAGCTAAAATGATAATGTTAGCTAAAATGCCACAGATAGCATATTGGTAAACACTAACATGTTGGTTAACTTTATCTTAATCCATTCAGTTTTTTAACTTTAGCTATTAAGTCAAAATTAGCTAAAATGCTAATGTTAGCTTAAATGCTAGTGTTAGTATAATGGATAACAATGTAAGTTAGCTATCAATATCCTACTTCATTTATAATGCCTAAGATTGCCTAAACACACAAGTCTGTGTAACTGCCATTTAAAAGTAATCACTGTTTTCCAGGTGTTGGAACAGTAAAATGGCCACTGTTGCCTGCCTAGTGCCTGAAGTATTTGAGGTCAACTGTAGAAGACTTGCTGAAGTGTAATGCACAGAATCAGAATCAGAATCAGTATCAGCTTTAATGGCCAAGTATGACACATACAAGGAATTTGACTCCGGCAACTTTTCTCTCCAGTACAGAACTTAAATAAGTGAAATAAAGAAATAAATACAAATAAATAATAAAGGATAATATATACACCAAACCGGGGTTATTTTACAGTGAGTATGTACAGCAGTGCAGAGTTATAGTTTATTGTTATGTGAATGGACTCACACTCTGTGACTACACAGAGTTCATCAGAGCGACAGCCTGGGGGAAAAAACTGTTCTTGTGTCGGGTGGTTTTGGCGTACAACGCTCTGTAACGCCGGCCTGATGGGAGGAGCCTAAACAGATTGTGGCCAGGGTGTGAGGGGTCTGTGGTTATTTTTCTGGCCCGCTTCTTGACCCTGGACTGGTACAGGTCCTGAATGGCGGGAAGATCAGTACCTATGATCCTCTCTGAGGACCTGACTGTTCTCTGCAGTCTGTTCTTGTCTTTTCTGGTGGCGGATCCGAACCAGACAGAGATGGATGAGGTCAGGACAGACTGGACTATTGCTGTGTAGAAGATGGTCAGCAGTTCCTGAGGCAGGTTGAACTTTCTGAGCTGACGCAGAAAGTACAGCCTTTGCTGGGCCTTCTTTCTTATATAGTTAATGTGGGAGGTCCACTTCAGGTCCTGTGTGATGGTGGATCCTAGGAACCTGAAAGACTCCGCTGTGGGGACTGGCCTGTTGATGATTATGAGAGGAGATGTTGATGGGGGTCTCTTCCTGAAGTTCACTGTCATCTCCACAGTTTTGAGCGGGTTTAGCTCCAGGTGGTTCTGACTGCACCAGAGGACCAGCTGTTCCACTTCCCCTCTGTATGCAGACTCGTCACCGTCACGGATGAGTCCAATGATGGTGGTGTCATCTGCAAACTTCAGGAGTTTCACAGAAGGGTCCCTTGATGTGCAGTCAGTGGTGTAAAGGGAGAAGAGCAGTGGGGAGAGAACACATCCCTGGGGGGCGCCGATGCTGAGGGACCGGGAGCTGGATGTGAAGTTACCCAGTTTCACCTGCTGCCTCCTCATTCAGGAAACTGGTCAGGAAACTGGTCAGAAATCAACCCAAAAACCAAATGATAGCTAAAATTAGCTAAAATGCTAATGTTAGCTAAAATGCTAATGTTAGCTAAAATGCCACAGATAGCATGTTGGCAAACAATAACATGTTGGTTAACTGTATCTCAATCCATTCAATATGTTAACTTTAGCTATTAAGTCAAAATTAGCTAAAATGCTAATGTTAGCTTTAATGCTAGTATTAGTATAATGGATAACAATAGCAAGTTAGCTAACAATATTTTATTTATAATGCCTATGATTGTCTAAACATTGAAGTCTGTGTAACTGCCATTTTAAAGTAATCACTGCTTTCCAGGTGTTGGAACAGTAAAATGGCCGCTGTTGCCTGCCTAGTACCTATGAGACTGTATTGATCATCATATTTTACAGAGTAATCAAAAGTCCTGGTGAACTGATTTGTATTAAATCTACAAGTTGTTTGAGATGTCTTACAATAACCCTGAAACGTCAGTTTTACAGTGGAGGGCATAATGTATAGCAATTCTCTTTTGTACCACAAGACGTAGATCCAACTAAAGCCATGAAAAGGCCTGCCGTTTTTCGACCAATCACACGCCAGCTTTCACTGGGGGAGACAGCCAGAGTGCAGCAGCTCACTAATGTCTTCTAATTTCTCAGCCGTTTTAAAAGGCAACGCAGCTTCCGAACTACTCTTAATAACCGTAAGGCTTATCGACGTCACCAATATACCGTTTTTATCGGAACGGATAGGGGAACGCTCTCAAACCACTCAATTTGTTGAAAATATTATATTACAGCCGTAAAATGACGTCAAATATGTTAAAAAATTTGATGAAAACATTCATCTGTCTTTCCTTGGTCCCAATCTACATCCTCTTACTCTGAAAATATAAGGGCTATCGAAATTATTCTTTCACTCTAAGTATCAGCAGGCTTTGATGAAGAGTCATGGTGCGTTTCGTGTGTGTACCTCAATCTGTCTAGGAGCAGTGATTTTGTAAAAATGAGCATGATTTAGCCATTTTGTAATCTGAGCCGTTTTGGCGAAGAGCAGATTTGTTACACTCGAACAAACAAAACTCATGGAGAAATGGTAACGGGTATCAAAAAAGTTGTTGAATCATGAGCGTCAGGATGGTCTGAAGTTATATTGGTACAAGGCTCATGTTTCTACGTCACATCGTTTATGAGATATGACTTTACGGATATAGGTCAGAATCCAGCTGTCCTCCTCTGAATTTTTGCTCAGTCCCAATTCATTCCAATGGTCCCTCCCGGGTGCGGCCACTTAGCTTCGGGTCGATTTGCCAAAAAACTGTAACTGTCACATAAATTTTGGTAACATTTCCTGAAGCAAGAATTGATAACCTACGTTTTGATATATAATATGTGCAGAAAGAGTGAAATATGAGCGAGTGAGCCGAAGTTGTTTGTGGAATATAAGGAAAGTGGAAAAGTTTAATTCTGCTAGAGTGGGCCACTCTAGCTTAACTGCCATGCGTCCATAGAAATGCATGTATTTTCAGAAATCTGATCAATGCCTACAGCATTCACACTAATAAAGAGAAACAGGATCAGAATTTGCAAATAAATTCCTTGAAAATCAGACCATGTAATTTATTACAAATTACAGGCCTCTCTCATCTTTTTAAGTGGGAGAACTTGTACAATTGGTGGCTGACTAAATACTTTTTCCCCCCACTGTAAATGCTGCCAAAGTGTTTTCAAGCATGAAAAACAAGTTTAAGGTCAAGCAACAGCATGTCATTTAGATTTATGTCCTGTCTATGAGTCTTGAGTCTGACCACTTCCAAATCTTTTTTTAGTTTGGTTTTATTTAGTTTTTCTTCTGCGCTCTCTGAGTGCATTTCTAGTTATTAATTTGTTCTACTTAGTGTTGGACTGTACTTTCTAGATTTGCCTGACTTTTGTGTCATACTTCTATTAGACACTAAAGAAATTTGATTATTTTGGAGCATTAGCCTCACACACTCAACCCCCTTTGTGTCATTACTGTCTTGTACAACATCCAGAAAAAGCATGTTTCTATCCCATGATATCTTAAAACATGTTCACTCACACCACTTTCTGTTCAGAATTCCTTTTGACTATATTTTTTTATTTTGCACAACCTATTCAGGATGTTTAAATGTTTATATCAATACTGTCTCTGTGAACATGTCCCTTACAGAGGGAGTGTATTTGAAAGTTATGTGCTAAAAACAACATATAGGTTTGTTGTAGCCTATGAACTACACAAAATAAATTATTGCAGGCTAAAGTTGTAAAGTTTGAACAAAGTGTATTACATATAAAATATGGCATCAATAAAAAAAAAATCACATGTAGTTTGCCACATTTCCCAGAGTTAGATACAGCATCTAGTGTTAATCCCACACTCACACACTTTATGTCACTGATAATTTTCCACAGCAAGGAGAGTTTACAACCAACATTGTCACATTCTGCTCCTCCCTTTCAACATTGCATTGCCCATCACCCTTCAGCTCTCTGTGCACCTCTCCTGCAATCACACCAGAAAATTTGCCTCTCGTTTTTCCCTGTGTTTTTCCATGCTCCTAATCCTTTGTCCACAAAGTACAAAACCTTTTGCCTTTAGCCAGGTTTGCTCAGAGGTTGTGACTGAGAAGATTATAACCTATATATGGGTTGGAAACTTTTGTGCCGCATGTAAAACATGAAGGTCATTCAGACAAAAAGGCAATACTAAATGTGATTTGCAGGCTCCTCCCATATGCTTTAGTAGGTTTCAGTTCAGAGACTTAAAGTATTTTGCCAATTCAAACTATTTGAAGCCTCCAGAACAATGTTTGAGTAAACAAGGAAACAGGAAGCTCTGTATAGTTCCTAGGTTTTTTTAAATGGTGAAACAAGCAAGAGACTGTTGGCAGCTGTACAACAAAAGAATGGAGCCTATATTATAAACCTAGATTTAAAACCTGAACCAAGAATCCCAGCTGGTTATGTTATGTGGTGGTTTGTTTTCCCTCAGTTTTTAGTTCTGGATGACGGATTTGAATCGACTGTGAATACAGCAAGTCTCAATGGCAGAAACTTGAACAAAAGAGGGTTGTTTGAAGCCGCAGGAGCTGCAGCATAAATGGCGCAGTGAAGGAGCATTGGTTTGAAAAAATGTGCTCCCTTGTCATATCAGTGCGGAGATGTTTAAAAAGTTTTCCATTGCACCCCCCCCCCCCTCCCTTTTTTTTTCTTCCTGTTTGTCAGATGTTTAGCTACGAGTTATTCATTTTCATATACAGTACAGTAATATGTAATATCACACAAACCCCTGATTTATCACGGGTGAATGTTTCTCCGGACGGTATTCCAAAAACAGTTGATGGTGGAAAAACCGCCACAAATTACATAAAATAATAACGTAAATTTACATATCAGAGCATTTCCCACAGTCTCTGCTCTCAGTCGAGGCATGACTTCACAGTGTGCTTAAAATGCTGTGATCATCCAAAGCTCTAGATTAGAAATAAACCAGAACAAATCTCTGTCAGTTGAACAGATTAGTCCAAATTTGTATAAATTAAAACACTAGCTATATCCCAGACATCAAAAAACAGAGAAAGGATAACAAAATCCCTCATTTCTTTCTTAGCTGTAACCACATTTAAAGACAGATTTGGAATTAACTTTGGAGATTTGACAGTATTCCTAGGTCAACACACTACAACAAACCACATGAACTTGAATTAGAACAAGAAACCACTTTTCCCAAAAAGTGCTTTGATTCCATCAATTTATTTATAATTTAAATTATTTTCATATAAGAGAAATATGTTTAAAGTTGCAAAGTCATTGCTTACATTTGATATTTTCTTTCCAATCAGTAAAGACTCGTGCTACCAGGCCATGGTGACAACGACACTGATGGACTAGAAATCATTTGTGGGTGAGAAAGACTCAGTTAGCGCTTTTCAGTATCAGAGAAGCTTCCATACAATTGGAATAAAATAATGATTTACCTAAAGATCAAACACATAAAAGCAGAATTTCTCCTGACAAATTTAAAGTTTCAACAACAGCCATTTATTTGAAATAGTAGAGAAAAAATATTCTGTGACAAGATTATATTTTACATGTGCAAAAAGTAAATGAACTGTAATCTGTCTTTTAAGGAATCAAATAAAGCATGCTATAATTGTTTTTAATTATGTTTTATAACGCATCTGGCCAATAACCTGGAGAATGTTTGTTTATTTTTAGATTTTTTTGTTTGAAGATAATCCGTATAATTTTTTTCTGTAGAATATTTTAAATGTTAAGACAGTTAAAGTTGGAATCAGTCCACTTTAGAAAATAAGGGAAAATGTTTGTGTATATTTTCCAAAGATACATTGCAAGCCATTAAATTTGGTCAGTTTTGAGCAAAATCGGTTAACAAATTATATGAGCTTGCCGTGTAACTGGAGGGTTGCTGGTTCAAACCCCTGCTCTGTCCATCTTGGTCATTGTATCCTTGAGCAAGACACTTCACCTGCCTTGACTACTGGTGGTGGTCAGCGGGTCCGGTGGTGCCAGCCTTGCTCATGTCAGTGTGCCCCAGGGTAGTTGTGGCTACAATGTTGCTTACCATCACCAGTGTGTGAATGTGTGTGTGAATGACTAAATGTAGTGTGAAGTGTTTTGGAGTCCTCTGGACTAGATAAAGCTCTATACAAGTACAGGCCATTTACCATACATAGTGATCAATGAAGTAACCTAAACATTTTCCATCTCTCTGTGCTTTGTATTCTGAATGTAACATTCATATCAACACTTCTCATGTAAGAGCTCATAGATCAGAAGTAAGTGGGAGGATAAAAAGGTGAAAATGGCAAAAGAAAAACTCTTGGAAAGAGAAGGAAGTAGTTGCTAAGGATACCCTGTATAATATGCCAGTCACAAAAGGTTACAAAGAAGGCAGATACTAGTTTACAAGCCTTTTGTGCAGCAACAAATATATTAAAAGGTACAAAAATCACATGCTTTCCTTTTGGCATATTGATCCTATGTATTCAATTCAATTCAATATGCAGCAGATTGCATCGTGTCATTGACTTGCAGCATTCACTCCTCCTGAACAAACATGTAGAAACAGCAGATTGTCGGCTGCGTTGTGTCGTTGACACAGCAATTCCTTACCCCTCCTTTCCACCGGACGTGTAAGCGGCTTGTTGCAGGAGCAGCACGTTTCACTTGCGTATTCTGCTGCTTGGCCCATTCCACCGGGTGCATATGAGGCACATAGCAGCAGGGAAGCAGCTGTCACCGAGAGAGCACAAAATCACGCAAGGTTTCGTCAGTAGACACAACAACAAGCAGGTAAAGAAAACAACATGGCTCCAAAAGGTCTGTGTTTTATGTTATGTCCGTTTTATATTCACCAATAAGTTTACGTTATGTCAGGGAATATCCAAAATCGCTCATTTGTGTGATGACACACAAATGAGACCCTCCCGCGAGGTACTGATATCTCACCGGACTGCACAGGTAAGGACATTTTTTTAAGTAAAGCAACCGCAAAGCAGCATGTTTCTTTTATTTTGAGTGTTAAATTTTAGGATGCCAAGCCGTTTGGTTTCCTGTCTTCCCCTATCCAAAATGTCGAAATTTACACCTTTCAGAGGCGTACCGCGTAGAAAATAGGACTGTTGCGTATATTTAGAAAAGTGCCGTGACATGATGCTCCTGAGACGTGGGAGTCTCGCGCTGCTTTCGCCTCCGGTGGAAAGGGTTCTATTGACTACAGCGGTGGCTATCAGCTGCGTATGACGTGCTGCTCCTATAACGCGCTGCTCAAGCCTCCGGTGGAAAGGGGGGGTTATACTGAGCAAGCATGTAGTGGCAGTGGAGAGGAAAAAACTTCCCATTAACATGTAGAAACCTCCGACAGAACCTGGCTTTGTGCGAGCGGCCATATGCCACAACTTAGGAGATTCGAGAAGACAGTTACACATAAAGAACAGAAGAACAGATGTAAGACTAATTTCTATGTTAAAGAAATAAAAAAATTGATAACAGGACATGGAAGACATTCAGTTGATGGTAGCATCTTCTCAGTTGATGCCCCCCTCCAACAGGGCATTGTAGGCAAACAGAGCGCCAGACTAGGTGTAGCTGCTGTGGAGTGAAAAACACCTAGAAAAAACAAAGTTAAAAGTTGAAATAACAACAACTAATGCAATTAGACAGTAGTAAAAGAGAAAAGTAGCAGATTGAAGCAAAGTGGTCAGTATGTCCTCCAACAGACTAATGGCGCTTCATCATTGCTGCACGGTACAACACGGTACAGCACTACACGCTTTGGACCACCAGGACAGTTTTGTTTCCATACAGGGAAGGGTAGAGTCGTTACGACCTGGAAGTGCGTGGCGTTGGCGTGGCAACACTGCCGTGACGTCGTTTTTAAGCGATATTTATATACAGCCACGCCGTGGTCAGTAAAGTAAACAACAATGGAGGTGTTGGATGATATGGAGGTGTTACTGTTGTTGTTGTTTGCTCTGTGGCTCACTGAAAACACCAAAAGACAGAAACGTTTAGAAGAGGCAAGGCGAAACAATCTTGAAAAGAAAAGAAAAATTTTGCAAGCCCTACAGGAATATAAAGCAGAAGACGAAGGACTACGAGCAACAAAGAGGCAAGGCAAGGCAAGGCAATTTTATTTGTATAGCACACTTTCAACAGCAGGGTAATTCAAGGTGCTTCACATGATTTGGTGATTTAAAAGAAACACATAAAAGAAACACATATTACACATGATACACAATAAAGCAAGAGAAAAATAAAAAAAGCAAGAGAGCATGAACACATTTCATACATATGACATCAAGCATTTACTCAAAGGCAATTCTAAACAGATGGGTTTTTAGTCTCGATTTAAAGCAGTTCAGAGTTTCAGCAGCTCTACACTCGTCAGGAAGTCTGTTCCAGATAAGGGGAGCATAAAAAGTGAAAGCTGCTTCTCCATGTTTAGTTCTGAGTCTAGGCATGTTTAGTAGGCTAGAGTTGGAGGACCTGAGTGGTCTTGGTGGTTGGTACCATGACAACAGGTCTTCAACATATTTTGGTGCTAAGCCATGTAATGATTTATAAACTAGTAAAAGTATTTTAAAGTCTATTCTCTGAGCTACAGGGAGCCAGTGTAAGGACTTTAGAACTGGGGTGATGTGCTCTACTTTCCTGGTTCTAGTGAGGACGCGAGCGGCAGCGTTCTGGATCAGCTGCAGCTGTCTGATTGACTTTTTAGGCAGACCTGTGAAGATGCTGTTGCAGTAATCAATCCGACTAAAGATAAACGCATGGATGAGTTTTTCTAGGTCGTGTTGCAAAATCAGTCCTTTAATCCTGGAGATGTTCTTCAGGTGATAGAACGCTGACCTTGTTATTGCCTTTATGTGACCCTGGAGGTTCAGGTCTGAGTCCATTACTACACCTAGGTTACGAACCTGATCAGTAGTTTCTAGCTGTATTAATTGAAGCTGTGTGCTGACTCTTGATCGTTCCTCCTTGGGTCCAAAAATAATCACTTCAGTTTTGTTTCTATTCAGCTGGAGAAAGTTATGGCACATCCATCCATTTATTTGGTCAATGCATTGATTTAGGGTTTGAATGGGTTCAGAGTCACCTGGTGACATTGTAATGTAGAGCTGAGTGTCATCTGCGTAGTTATGGTAGCTAATGTTACTGGTTGCTATAATCTTGCCTAGTGGGAGCATGTAGATATTAAATAAGAGGGGCCCCAGGATGGAGCCCTGGGGCACCCCACATGCGATTTCTGTTCGTTCTGATGAAAAGTTTCCTATTGAAACATAGAAGTCCCTGTTCTTTAGGTAAGACTCGAACCAGCCAAGTACTGTACCAGAGAGTCCGACCCAGCTCTCCAGTTGTTCCAATAAAATATCATGATCAACAGTGTCAAATGCTGCACTGAGGTCCAACAGAACCACCACTGTGGTTCTTCCACAGTCTGTATTTATGCGGATGTCATTAAATACTTTGACGAGGACAGTCTCGGTGCTGTGGTGAGCGCGGAAACCAGACTGAAAAGCATCAAAACGGTTTTTCATTGTTATGAAGCCATTTAACTGCTGAAACACAGCTTTTTCAATAATCTTACTGATGAATGGGAGATTAGAGATTGGCCTGTAGTTCTGCATTAACGTGTTGTCCAGATTTTTCTTCTTTAGCAGTGGTTTAATAACTGCTGTTTTTAAAGCCTGAGGGAAGACACCTGATAGCAGTGATGAGTTCACTATTTGAACAAGATCAGATCCAATAACAGGAAGAACCTTCTTTAGAAAAGCTGTGGGTAGGATATCACGACAGCAGGAGGAGGAGCTTAATTGGATAATGATTTTTTCAAGGCTGTTCTGGTTTAATTCGTGGAATTCAGACATTTTCTCTACATTGTTGTTGATTGGGGATGGCACTGGTTGTGGGTTCGATATTGAGGTACAGATTGACCGTCTAATTGTTAGAATCTTTTCAGTGAAAAAGCTGGCAAATTCATTGCAGGCCCTGGTAGAGTTTAGAGCTCGTCGACACTCTCTTATTTCACTATGTACTTCTGGATTTCTTGTCCACGGAGACTTTTTTCTACCTGAGACTACTTTCACTTTAGTTGGAGCAATGGAATCCATGATGTCTGAGATTTTCGCAAGGAAATTATCTACCAACTTATTTACTGAGTTTGAGTTGGGAGATGAGGGGGATGTGGTGGAAGGATAAATACGTTTAAAGGTTTCTACTGAACTGTCCCCTAGAAGACGCTTTTTTATAGTGGTCTTACTGTGGCTGGATAATTTAGCAGAGATGGTACTTTCAAAGAAAATACAGAAATGGTCAGATAATGCAATATAAATTACCAAGATGTTGGAAATATTTAAACCTTTGCTGATAATTAAGTCCAGAGTGTGTCCTTTATTGTGTGTTGGTTGTTTGACATGCTGGATCAGTCCGAAGTTGTGGAGAGTATCATCTAACGTTTTTGCTTGTCTATCTTGGGGGTTGTCGGTATGGATGTTAAAGTCCCCCACGATGATTAGTTGGTCATAGTCGATACATATTACAGAAAGAAGGTCATTGAAATCATTAAAGAAGTTAGAGTTAAGTTTTGGTGGTTTATATAAACTTAGAAATAACGCTTTGTTAGGCTCATTTATCTGGGTGGCTAGGTATTCAAAAGAATCAAACGTGCCCAGAGTTACCTTTTTAAAGTTCATTGAGTTGTGAAAGATGGTGGCTACACCTCCGCCTCGTTTGTGTTTTCTGTTCTCGCTTAAGAAATTATAATTTGGAGGACTGGATTCTATTAATGAAGTTGTTTCGTTATTTTCATCTAGACAAGTTTCTGATAAAAAAAGGGCGTGTAAATTATGCTCAGTGATGAAGTCATTGATAAGAAAAGACTTCCCGGATAGAGATCTAATGTTTAATAAAGCTAACTTAAGTATTGTGATGATGGGCAGCTGAACCTTCTGACAGGTTATCAATTTGAGATTTTGTTTAATATGAGAGCGTGTGGTTAACGGTTTATTTTTCCTGCTGCTGATAATCACTGATATAGCCTCAGGGGTGCCGGGTGAATTCTGGGAGACGGTAGGGGTGGATTTATTGCCCGGTTCCCTCAAATATCAAATATCTGTAATAATCAGTGGGGGGAAGCTCCCAGTCTTATTGACACTAGTCCCAGGCGTTTGGTGTAGTCTAAGTTTAGGTGTTAATTGTGTCCCAAATTTGATTTGCTCGTTCAGTCTGTCTGTAAAGTTTCTAAATGGAGACTCATTTGATGTGGCTGAGTCACAGGAAGATGAAGACTTGATCTCTGATGGTTGTTTATCTATTCGGTCCTGTGGTGTCATCCAGACTTGCTGTTTTTGTTCTCTGATATCCATGGGCGCCTCAAGGTCAGCTTTTGGGAGCAAGTGTTTTGCTTTCTGATTCTGATAAGAAAAAATGTTTGCTGCTAACAGCCTTACTCCGGCCTTGGTAAGATAACGGCCTGCTTTGAACAGATGATTAGCACTTCCAAATACTTTGAAATTATTAATAAATGTGAACGACTTTTCAGCTGATTGTTTCTTCAACCATTTATGGAGCATGCGGAGTCTGCTAAATCTTTCATCATTCCCTTCAGGGACTGGTCCGCTGATGAGGATGTTTACGTTAAGTCCATCAAGTCTCTGTAGGAGATCAGAAAAGTCTCTCTTCAGAATCTCTGATTGTCTCATCGCGATATCTGCTGATCCAGCGTGAATGACAAGCTTTTCCAAAGCAGGATGTTGGTCCAAGATTTTAGAGATTTTTTCTGATATTTCTCTCACTGTATTTTTGTAGCAGCTATAAACTTTGGTATTCTTGCTACAAAAAGCCTCAATTCCATTAATTGATCCATCTTGTATGATAACAGTCTTTGCTGGGGGCGCTCTTACTTTGTTATGTGTCCGTTTGATGCGGCTGGGTTTCTCCTGGTGGCTTTGACTGATCCTGGAGGCTGCGTCATCTTTCGGGGAACTCAAGGCTGCGAATCTGTTTTTCAGCGGGATTCCAGGTGGAGAAATATTGCTTATTTTTGGCTGAAACCTCTTTTGTTTACTTTTAGCAGAAGCGGCAGTTCTGGGTTCAGAGGTTTCTCTGTGCCGGAGTTTCTTTTGTTTTTTCTTCCTCGGAGAACAGGCTGGGGTTGATTTCAAGCGTTTTAAAGCTGGCCAGTTTTCATTGTAGTGCGGAGTTCTGCCGCTCAGACGCCTGTAGGGAGTCTCTGTGACACGGTTAGACCGACATAACACCGGGCTGTTTGTATTCAAAGGTAAAGTTGTTTCATTTTGTCCATAATCAGCGTGGAGATCAAAATTAATTTCCAGACGACGTAGCTTCGTTTCAATGCCCTCAATTCTGTGGAGCAGTTTTTCAAAATCCTCAGCTGAGCAAAAAGCCATGTTGATAAGTCCATAGAAAAGTAATCCAAGAAGAGATCTGGTCCAAAACAGTAACTCCAGGGGCTGGGAAAATAAAGTAACTAAGAAAAGGTTAAGAAAGAAAACAAGAAAAGCAAACAGAAAAGAAAATAAAGTGAACGGATCTGGAGAGAGACAGAGAGCAGCTGCTCCTCCTTCAGCAGACAGAGCAAAAAAAAAGAGGCGATGTGTTAAGGTAAGCTAACGCTGGAGTTGGCCGTTTTTGTCCAGTATATTGTTACAGTGTTGTAAATCAATGTGGAGTACTAAAATACTGTGTGATTGTGTGCGTTTTATGCGGCCATCTCAAAACGCTGTGTACCGTTGGTTTGGGCAGTCAACCGAACCTCCGAATGGTGGGATGTGATTGTTCCCGGTTTCACGGACACACAGTGGGTTGAAAACTTCAGGATGTCCGGAGAAACATTCGACCACCTGTGCAACAAACTGCGTCCAGCGATGGAACGGAATGACACGAACTTCCGCAGATGTGTGCCCTTAAAGAAGAGAGTGGCAATTACACTTTGGAAGCTTGCTACTGGCCATGAGTATCGATCCATTGGACATCTTTTTGGAATCAGCATTACATCTGTGTGTCGATGCGTGCAGGACTTTTGTGATGCGGCAGAGGCATTGTTGGTGCCAGAGCAAATCCGGTTTCCAAGCCAGGAGAAGTTCGCTGAAATTGCTGCATATTATGAGAACAGATGGGACCTCCCACACTGTGTTTGTCATGATGCAAGGTTAGGGAGGACCCAAATGCAGCAGAGGAACGTCAAAAAAAAGGATTTAATAAAAAAACACAAGGAAGGGGAACTTACAAAACTCAGGAGGATACAGGCAGCAAATAGGGAAAAACAGGAACCAGGATGGGCAACAACGAGGGCAGGAACCGGCAAGGGAAGAACGACGACGGACCAGCGAGTAGTGACTGAGAGAGGACCGAATTTATACTGAGGAGGAAATGAGGAAGTGACTGAGAAGACCAATGATCAATTAGTGGGAGCAGATGCAGGTGGGAGGGAGAGAGCAGGTGGAAGTAATCAACTGGGATAGGAGGTAAAAAGGCTGGGAGACAGAAGACTCTTAAGAAACTAAAGATAAGTCTGGAAGGGAATCTAATGAAACACTGGAAAACAGAAGGAGGAATAAAATATAACCACTGGGACTAATGAAGGATAAGTATTAATATGAACTTGGGGAAAATAGAGATTAACACAAACAACTGCAACCAAACACAAGACCACCAGAGGGAGACAAAGAATAACTAAAACATAATAGAACTAAATAAGGAAAATTAACAAAACACAAACACCCTGGAACCATGACAGTGTTGGAGCAGTTGATGGATCTCATTTACCCATCACAGCGCCACAAGACTATCACTGGGATTATTTTAATCGCAAAGGCTGGCACTCAATTATCCTGCAAGGTGTTGTTGATGGAAAAGGCCTGTTCTGGAATGTTTTTGCTGGAATTGCAGGGAGTCTGCATGATGCCAGGGTCCTGAGAGTGTCCACACTGTGGGAACTTGTTACCCGGGGAAACCACTTTCCAGCTCACACCAGGAACATAGGAGGGGTTAATGTTGGCTACTACATCTTAGAAGACTCAGCATACCCCTTGCAGAACTGGCTCCTTAAGCCATTCCAGGACACAGGAAGACTCACAGCAGAAAAGCAGACATTCAACAAAAAGTTCAGCAGAGGACGTGTTGTTGTTGAAAATACTTTTGGCAGACTGAAGGGACGATGGCGTTGTCTCCTGAAAAGGAATGACTGTGATCTTCCACTTGCGAAGTCAATGGTGGTGACTTGCTGTGCTCTTCATAACATTTGTGAAAGCCATGGTGAGAGATATGAGGCAGAATGGGATGCAGCTGCAGCAACAGCAATTGACCAAGGGGTGGCAGTGGCACAGGAGGTTGAAGAGGAGGGCAGAGATGTACGTGCCGGCTTGATGCGTTACTTGTTTAACAGATAAATGTATACACTGCATATGTTTATGCAAACATTCACTTCTGTTTGTAACTCAATAAAGCTAATGTAATCTGTATACTTTGTCTTCTGACCCATTATTTGTTAAGAATTAACAGCAATGTATGTGAATTAAACACAGCAATATATGGTAATTAACCAGGAATGTACAAAACTGAGTTTATTTCCTTAACGGGGAACTTGAATATAGCTGAGGAAAATGTATTTTAGCATAACCTTGGCTACATCTAGATGTAATGCAAGTACAGTTGAGTTCCTTTAATTCCCATAATTCCAGTGGAAAGTTTCCAAATTAATATTTCCAAAATTCCAGCTTCACTTCCCATGGAAAGTCTCGGGTTAATCCCCTTCCCCCGTGTAACCATAGTGGAGAATTTATTAAATCCCATAGGTGTGGAATGTAATTATGACACATATTTTAGTAAAAACCAAGCTCTTTATTAAAAACACTTCAAACTCTATACAATGACATGCAGTAAAAAAAATGTTAAACTATATACAAAACATAAACAAGAGTGCAAAATGTTCAAACTATATACAACAAGGTAAATGAGTGAAAAATGATCAAAACTATATACAAAAACAAACGAGTGCAAATTGCAGCCAAAGGCGAATGTAGTGCAAATAACTACACTACAAACTGTGTCTGCAGTGTAAAGTCCAGGCAGCGGGCTCCAGTCACTACTGAGGTGGGTGAGCTGTTTTCCGGGCCGCCATTGCCTGCACCATCTGGCCCAGCACTCCAAGCAGGGCTTGATTGAAGGCAGCAGTCTGTGTAGCCTCTTCCCTTCTCATGGCCATTTCTTGCTGCCTTGCTTCGCGTGAATCCTCCATCAACTCCTGGAAGTGGAGGTCACGCTGGGCTCGGTTATTCTTCTGCTGCTCTTCATCGGATGTATTTTTAAGATATTCTAAGATAGAAGCTGATACGTATGGGGGATATGCAACATTTACCATCTTCCATCGCCTCCAACAAAGACACTTCCGTGTCCAAGCCAGTCTCCTTTCCCTGGTTCGCCAGACGGTGACCGTAAATGCCGTCCATTAGGTCGAACCAATTGCAAGTCTTTCTGTCTGACCCACTTGTTGTTGTGGTCCCTTACTTGCCGGTAATCACTTTTTAGCTTCTTCAGCTTGTCACGGCACTGCTGTGATGTTCTCTGGTAGCCATGGGCGGCCATCAGCTGGGCGACCTCCTGGAACATTTTTTCATTCCGTGTTGCGCCATCCAGTTCTTTCTGGATAAAGCGTGCCGTGCCGTGTAAAGCTGGGTGGAGCCGTTACGAAAATGTCCAATGGAAAAGCGCCATAAGCCTATAGCAGCATAACTACAGAGATGGCTCAGGATCACCTAAGCCATTCTAACTACAAGCTTTATCAAAAAGGAAAGTTTTAACCTGGCCTTAAAAGTAAACAGAGTGTCTGCCTCACGAACTAAAACTGGGAGCTGGTTCCACAGGAGAGAAGCCTGATAACTAAAAGATCTGCCTCCCATTCTACTTTTAGAAATCCTAGGAACCACCAGTAAACCTGCAGTCTGAGAGTGAAGTGCTCTGTTGGGAACATATAGAACAATCAGAGCTCTGATGTATGATGGAGCTTGATTATTAAGGGCTTTAGAAGGAGGATCTTAAATTATATTCTGGATTTAACAGGGAGCCAATGAAGGGAGGCTAAAACAGGAGAAATGTGATCTCTCTTTTGTATAGTCATCAAAACTCTTGCTGCTGCACTTTGGATCAACTGTAGGCTTTTAATTACATTTTGTGGACTTCCTGATAGTAAAAAAAATACAGTAGTCCAGCCTCATGCATGAACTAGTTTCTCAGTATCACTCCTGGACAGGATGTTTCAAAATTGTAGCAATATTTAAATGAAGTGATTGACTAAGCAGTAACTTCTGTCTAGTCAGAATTTAAAAGCAAAACGTTTAGCATCATTCAGGTTTTTATGTCTTCCAGTCATGCCTGTATTCTACCTAACTCATTGGATTCATAAGGATTTATGGATAAATATAGTTGTGTATCACCAGCATAACTGTGGACATTTTTCTTATACTGTCTTATGATTTTACCATCTGGAAGCATATATATAGTGAAAAGAAATTAATCCAACCACAGAATCCTGTGGTACTCCACAAGTAACCCTGGAGTGTGAAGTTTTGTAATTTACCAGCCAAACAAAAAATCAACAAGGAACTATTATTGTTCTGTTTTTAAAATAGTTTATGTTTGTCTTTCTGTGCGTTGCTTTTGTTTCCAAAATTTTTGCCTACACCTTTCTCATTGAAGTGTATGTATGTGGTCCTACAGATGTGCAAGTATTGTATTTCTTTATTTTTAAAATGTGTTTTTTTTTCTGTTTGACAGTTTTAGTATCCACTATTAAGCTAAAAATTACAAAGAGGTGTTGACATTTTATTCCCTCAGACATCAGGGAGCACAAAGATGTTTTTAAATCAAACAGACAGATTACATTTATTTGTCTCCCTTTATGCCATTACTGTTTACTTTCTTTCATCCCCTCTGTTTAGAATCTTCTTGGATCTTCTCCAGTAGCCTGTCAATCCTAGCACTATAAAGCTTTGTTAGTCAAGGGAAGGCAGTGCAAAATGGTAAAAAAAACGGGATGCATCCGGCAAAAAAAAAAAAACTCTCTTAATGTTTGTTTGGGCTGGCAAAGATTTCTCCCCTGTCTCTTTCAATTATGTAAGAACTGAAAGCTGTCATTTGCTGGTATTGATTTGTGCTAGCAGTTACATAAAAGCATCTGACCCCTCACAACAATGTCTGTGGAGTGTTTGCCCACATTATGCTGTGATAGCTGCCTTGCCACCTTTTTTCTTAACCCTTTAAATAGGTGTGTGTAGTACAGGTAAAACACCTGTCATGTTTTTGCTAAGGTTTTTACTTGAGAACAAAGGACGATTAGGAGTAAGAAAGATAATGTACAGAGCAAGGGATCCAGATTGGAATCCAAATTCCAGATTTTGTTGTGCAAGAGTCAAAGGAGCCCCCGCTTGTTTAATTTTCCTTAATTCCTGAAAGGATGTAATGCAGTAAATCTAGCCTGATAGTGGATTTGCTGATTGATGTGTAAAAAGCATGAAAGCATAAGTCCTTGTTAAAGATACTGTCATTGATCAGTTAAAAAAAGACAGGATACAAGGTGCATTCATGGATGCATGTAAATAGATTTGGGCCTTCAGTAAGTTGCTACCCGGCTGCACTCTGGACGTGGGTGTGTTTTTTGTGGTTAATTTTCTCTATACTGTATAGTACTAGACGGTGTTAAGACATTTTTCCTACGTTTTTGCCTATTCTTGACAGTAAATATTGTGAAATTAACTTTTTATATCTTTTTATCAACCTTTTCTGTTTTGCGGTCCTCGGATTTAATTCAAATTACTACTAAAAAGTGAAACTTATCAATATTGTGCTTTTAAAGAGCTACATAACTCAGCAAAAAAAGAAACATCCCTTTTTCAGGACTGTGTATTTCAACAATAATGTTGTAAAAATCCAAAAAACTTTACAGATCTTCATTGTAAAGGGTTTAAACAATGTTTTCCATGCATGTTCAATTAACCATAATCAACTAATTAACATAACCTGTGGAATGGTCGTTAAGACCTTAACAGCTGCCCGAGTCACACCAGGAACACACAATCCCTCCATCAGTGCTCAGACTGTCCGCAATAGGCTGAGAGAGGCTAGACTGAAGGCTTGTAGGCCTGTTGTAAGGCAGGTGCTTACCAGACATCACCAGCAACAATGGGCACGAGGTGGGGGGTCCGTCATGGTCTGGGGCGGTATATCACATCACCATCGGACTGAGCTTGTTGTCATTGCAGGCAATCTCAATGCCTTGCGGTACAGGGAAGACATCCTCCTCCCTAATGTGGTACCCTTTATGCATGCTCATCCGGACATGATCCTCCAGCAGGACAATGCCACCAGCCATACTGCTCGTTCTGTGCGTGAGTTTCTGCATGACAGCAATGTCAGTGTTCTGCCATGGCCAGCGAAGAGCCCGGATCTCAATCCCATTGAGCACGTACGGGTCCTGTTTGATCACAGGGTGAGGGCTAGGGCCATTCCCCCCAGAAATGTCCAGGAACTTGCAAGTGCCTTGGTGGAAGAGTGGGGTAACATCTCACAGCAAGAACTGACAAATCTGGTCCAGTCCATGTGGAGAAGATGCACTGCAGTACTTCAAGCAGCTGGTGGCCACAGCAGATACTGACTGGTACTTTTGATTTTGAGTCTCCCTTCATTCAAGGACACATTATTCTATTTCTGTTAGTCACATGTCTGTGAAACATTTTTAGTTTATGTCTTATGGTGTTGACTCTCTTAGTGTTCATACAAATATTTACACACATTAAGTTTACTGAAAGTAAAAACAGTTGAAAGTCAGAGGACGTTTCTTTTTTTGCTGAGTTTATTTATCAAGTATTGTCAGTTGCAAACAAGAGGGGGCAGTTTTTATTCACGATTTATCATTCTGCTTTCCCTAAAAATGATCAAACTCTTTGAGTGTAACATATTTTCCTACGTGACAAAGTGGTATTAAGCTTTTGCACACCATATTTTATTCTTCCAACTTTTTCAGCTTCAAATAAAACTTGACATTTTTAGTTGCTTTTATCATGTTTTTAGGAGAGGTAAATGTAATTTGCAAGGAAACTGACAAACCTTATTTACAACAATAGTTCCAGTAAAACTGTAAGTAAAATCATTTTTACACATTTTGCATTTTACACTATTGCCAAAAATATTTGCCTCTAAGCCTTTACAGACATATACATTTTATTGTGACTTCACCTTTTTAATCCATATGGCTTAATATTATATTGGCCTAGGCTAGCCTTTGCCTGTTTTGCCACTTTATCTGTTAATGGGTCTTCCCACAAGGTTTAGGAGTGAATTTATGGGAATTTCTGACCATTTCTAAAGTGCAATTATGTGGTCAGATACTGATCCTGAACCGGAAGCTTTTCCAACAATCTCCAATTCATCCCAACGGTGATCTATTGGGTTGATGCCAGGACTCTGTAGGCGAGTCAAATTCTTCCACACCAAACCTGCTTACCATGTCACCGTGGACCTTGTTTTGTGTACTGGTGTGTCATATTTGAACAACACGAGACCATTCTACAAAGTTTGGAGCATCCAATTGTCCAGAATTCCTCAGCATGAAGGTGCAGTATGAAATGTTTGTTTCCATGGTAACAAATGGGCCAAGTAAAGCTCCTGAAAAAAGGCCCTACATTATCATTTGCTTTGCATCAATCTATACATTTGATATAATGCACAAAGGCAAGTACTGCTTTTCTGGTAACTGCCAACTGTCAGACCCAGACACAAAGACATGAATTGTCACTCCATAGACTCCACTGGCTGCTTGCCCTAAACCACTACATCCCACAATTTTCGTTTCAGATTTTTAAGAAAAGCTTATTCTGCTGCAAAGCAATGGAAACCATTACTTGCTGTTCTTGATCTAATCTGAGAGACACATAAAGTTTGGAGGTCTGAAGCTATTAGCCCCTTTTTTCGAAACCCTTCAATGCAGGACACATAGAGGAAGGGCTGTCTTTGTCTTTTGTTTTTGTTAAGGGACTGATCCAGAAAGGGTGGCTGAAATCAGCCTGATTCAGTTATGTTGCTAACTTGCCAAGTGTGGTAGTCACAGACTACCACACAGAATGTGGTAGTCTTCTTTAGCTGACTTGCATAAGTGCAAGTTGACTTCACAGATTGGGGGAGTGATATGGTGATGACATATGGTTTGTGCAACCAGCTATCCAGGATAATAATTTAAAAAACTAAACAAGACTCAGAAACTGTGTACAAAAATGAGAGTAAGAACACAATATGTATTATTTAAATTTAAAGCATTTGCAAGGCAAGATAAGTCACGTTTATTTGTGTTCCACACCTCAGCAACAAGACAACTAAAAGCTCTTTAAATTATGAAAACATGAAAAGGTATATATTGCAGTGGCATAATAAAGGAAAGTGAAGACAAGTTGGACTATAGACTAAAATGAATTACCTTTCAGTCAATATTAGTTAAAATGCAGCTCTAGACAAGCAAACAGAAATTAGAGATTCAACATTCTTGCAGTTTTCTGGAAATTTGTTCCAGATTAGTAGAGCATAGAGGCAAGGCAAGGCAAGGCAAGGCAAGGCAAGGCAAGGCAAGGCAAGGCAAGGCAAGGCAATTTTATTTGTATAGCACACTTTCAACAGCAGGGTAATTCAAGGTGCTTTACATGATTTGGTGATTTAAAAAAAACACATAAAAGAAACACACATTACACATGATACACAATAAAGCAAGAGAAAAATAAAAAAAAGCAAGAGAGCATGAACACATTTCATACATATGACATCAAGCATTTACTCAAAGGCAATTCTAAACAGATGGGTTTTTAGTCTCGATTTAAAGCAGTTCAGAGTTTCAGCAGCTCTACACTCGTCAGGAAGTCTGTTCCAGATAAGGGGAGCATAAAAAGTGAAAGCTGCTTCTCCATGTTTAGTTCTGAGTCTAGGCATGTTTAGTAGGCTAGAGTTGAAGGACCTGAGTGGTCTTGGTGGTTGGTACTGTGACAACAGGTCTTCAACATATTTTGGTGCTAAGCCATGTAATGATTTATAAACTAGTAAAAGTATTTTAAAGTCTATGCTCTGAGCTACAGGGAGCCAGTGTAAGGACTTTAGAACTGGGGTGATGTGCTCTACTTTCCTGGTTCTAGTGAGGACGCGAGCGGCAGCGTTCTGGATCAGCTGCAGCTGTCTGATTGACTTTTTAGGCAGACCTGTGAAGATGCTGTTGCAGTAATCAATCAGACTAAAGATAAACACATGGATGAGTTTTTCTAGGTCGTGTTGCAAAATCAGTCCTTTAATCCTAGAGATGTTCTTCAGGTGATAGAACGCTGACCTTGTTATTGCCTTTATGTGACCCTGGAGGTTCAGGTCTGAGTCCATTACTACACCTAGGTTTCGAACCTGATCAGTAGTTTCTACTGATCACTGATATAGAAACTGAATCCTGCCTCTACATGTTTGGTTCTGATTCTGGGGATGCAGAGTATACTAGAACAAGAAGACCTGAGTGGTCTGGAAGGTTGATATAATGACAGCAAATCTTTTTTTAAACTTTATTTCGGTGCTAAGCTATTCAGTGATTTATAAACTAACAAAATTATTTTAAAGTCTATTCACTTAGGTACAGGGAGCCAGGGTAAGTTCCCAGTTGCTGTTTGGTATAGCACTAACAGTTCAATGTGGAAAAATTAGGAGAGAAAATGTCCCATGATTTGAGTTGTTGCAAAAGTGGCATCCTATAATGGGACGATGCCGGAATTCACTGACCACTGATCTCCTGAGAGAGAGCAATTCCTTCACAAATGTTTGTAGAAGCAGTCTCCAAGTCTTGGTGCTTGATTGTATACACTTCTGGCCATAAATTCAGAATCAGAAAGGGTTTTATTGCCAAATGTTGGGTAGGTTTACAACATTAGAAAATTGCTGCGGTACTTTGTGCAAACATACAAGAACAAACAGACAAACACTTAAATAAAAATATAATATGCTAAACAGATTTGATATATACATGAGTGCAGGTAACGATCGGTGCAAATCAGACAGGTGCAAAAAACCACAATATGGGTCATGTAACTGAGCGGGTGGTTGGAACAGTCTTAGGGTTATTGTTCATGAGTCCAACAGCAGAGGGGAAGAAACTGTTCTTATGGCGAGAGGTTCTGGTCCGAATGGACCGGAGCCTCCTGCCCGAGGGGACCAGGTCAAACAGTCTGTGTCCAGGGTGAGAAGGGTCGGCTGTGATCCGACCTGCACGCCCAAGTGTCCTGGAGGTGTACAGGTCCTGCAGAGATGGGAGTCTGCAGCCAATCACCTTCTCAGCAGAGAGCACCACACGCTGCAGTCTCTGTTTGTCCCTGATGGTAGCTCCAGCATACCACACGGTGATGGAGGAGGTGAGGATGGACTCAATGATTGCAGTGTAGAACTGCATCATCATCCATGTTGGCAGGTTGAATTTCTTCCGCTGCCTCAGGAAGTACATCCTGTGCTGGGCCTTGTTTATGACCGAGGTGATGGTGGGCTCCCACTTGAGGTCCTGGGTGATGGTGGTACCCAGGAAGCGGAATGAGTCCACAGTGGTGATGGGGGTGTCAGTCAGGACGATGGGGGGGAGTGGGGCTGTGTGCTTCCTAAAGTCCACAATAATCTCCACTGTCTTCTGGGCGTTCAGCACCAGGTTGTTGCGGCTGCACCAGGACACCAGACATTCAGCTTCCATCCTGTAGGCAGACTCATCCCCGTCCGAGATGAGTCCAATAACGGTGGTGTCATCTGTAAACTTAATTAGTTTGACAGACTGGTGATTGGAGGTGCAGCAGTTGGTGTACAGGGAGATGAGCAGAGGAGAAAGAACACAGCCCTGAGGGGAGCCGGTGCTGATGGTCCGAGAGTCCGAGACATTCTTCCCCAGCCTCACATGCTGCTTCCTGTCCGTCAGAAAGTCAGTGATCCACCTGCAGATGGGATCAGACACGTTCATCTGGGATAGCTTGCCTTGGAGAAGGTCTGGGAGGATGGTGTTGAAGGCAGAGCTGAAGTCCACAAACAGGATCCTGGCGTAGGTTCCCGGGAAGTCCAGATGCTGCAGGATGAAGTGAAGAGCTATGTTGATATGTTGAACAGACCTGTTGGCTCTGTAGGCAAACTGCAGAGCGTCCAGGATGGGGGCCGTGAGGGTCTTGAGATAGGACAAGGATTGTGACTTTGAAAACAATGAATTGTAGGGACAACCCAAGACTTTCGTCAAAATTGTATATTGTATGTGTGAGGTCAAACATTTCTGTGTGCGTTGGGGAACATTTAGTTTTTCAGGAATATTAAACAAAATGGCTGATATGCTCATATGAACACATTGAGTCACACAAAGTCATGGACCGATGACAGCAGGGCTTCCATAAAAAGAAGTAAGCCATCAATTTGAGAGTCAGCACATGGAGGAAGGCTGAGCTGCCAAAAGCATGACTTCCATGAGCCACTGCACCGCAAATTTAATCAGCAAGACCATATTCTCAAAAAAAATTTGTTCAAAACATGCATGTTTTTTGCCTCAAAATAATGTAAAATTGGATATTTGGACAGCTTATTAATTTCAAGCTTTTCTTTTTATATCTACTGCAATAACGGTATACAGTTATCAGTGGGAGCCAATGCTATCTGTCACTTAATGAACACAGAAAAAATCTTAAAGGTCTCATTTACTGGGAAACTGTAATACTTTTTCTTTTTTTATACGATCACTCACTCTGAGTTGCATGTCCATGCTGCATGTGGACATTTTCACCAAACTCCATTGTCTGCATTAACCACTTAAAGGAAAAAGAAGGCAAAAACGAGCTAGTCAGAAAAAGTCAGTCCCTTGTATGTCACTGGGAAAATTAGTATTCATTGTCTTGACTAACTTGACTTGCACCCTCCACGGGAAGGCTGTATTGACTTTGGGGCCAGGAGAGAGCAGCGCGTGTCTCTGCAAGTAGAAGCTAACCTTTAGTAACTCGGCTTGTAGAAGATAACTGTTAGCCGCTCAGCCAGTTGAAGCTAACCGTTAGCAACTCCACAACATGGCAGAACATAGTCGGGCTTGTATTCTTTGTGAACGTAGCACATCAGCATTGAATTTTTCACCAAAGAAAGAGGAGCTGAGAAACAAACTGTTGGAGTTTGTCTTGGAACACCACCAGTGAAGTAAGTTATGTTAGTTATTTGTTCAAAGGCAGCATGAGGGTCTCATTACTGATAACCAATCAGAGGCGAGACGTTTGCAAATCATGAATTTTATTGAGTAGGACTAGTTATTCTGATGTTTCCCCCCACATACTCCTCCGACAAACAACCTCCCTTAACGGGAGAGAGAGAGAGCATTATTGGAGACCATTGCAGATTTATTGAAAAAAACAAGTGAATTAGACATTTAAACACATGAGAGGTATTTCTGCATTTTGATTAATTTTTGTCATCATATTTATTTTGATGTATCATCGCCAGTGTTGTGCTAGTTACTGAAAAAAATTAACTAGTTACAGTTACTAGTTACTTCATTCAAAAAGTAGCTCAGTTACTTTACTGATTACTCACATGAAAAATAATGATTTACTGTTTAAAGTAACTTTTTACTTACATTTCTCAAAGATTATTCTTAAAAGGGCTGTACGAAATATAATTTAAACTCAAACACAATGTAATTTGTAAACACTAATTTAATCAAGTCAGCGAATGATTTCAAAAAAAAAATAATAATAAAAAATTATATAATACATGCTCAAAAATGAAATCTATTAACAATGTTCAACTTGCATACCAGTAACTTTATATAGGCTGGATGAGCAATGTCCAGCCTACTTTAAGTTACTGGCTTTCAAGTTAAACATTGCTTTTTACCTAAAGTGCAAAAAATAAATTGATTTCAGCACCATACAAATGTCTATAAAACATTCTTTGAAAATATTTACAAGCTCTTCTGAGCAACACAATGCATTTATATAAAATGTGTTCTGAAATGTAACAAAGATGTCACTGTGACTACTTAAAGGGGCTATATGCAATTTTCTGAAATTTTAACTCGCGACTGACACCTGTGGCCAAAAAACAGAACTGCTCTTCATTCGGGCACTTGTCAGAGGTTTAACTTTTTTAAGACTTATGTGGAGTGTACTGTTGGTGTCAAACTTGTCCTTGGTCTCTTCTGTGTATTCGCACAATCCATTGAACTGCTTGTGAGTGCTAACTAGTGGTGGTGGCAGAGTGATCTGAAACATTTAACATGAATGCACGGGAAAATCCGACCCCGACAGAAAATAGCTAAAATTGAATACAGGCTTATAGGTGCACCCACTGTGAGCTGACAAGGTGTCAGTGTGCTCATCAGGAGATGTTTGAGTCATAAATAGTCAAATAAAAGGCTATTGTTATGTTTATTTTGGGGAAAAAGTTTTTCTTCCTGTGTACCGTGAAGTGACTGACCTAATTCAACAGAGATCAAGTCAATTGCTGCTGATAATCTCAAAATGAGTGCAATGCAGATCTTGTGAGCGCAGGAACTGGGACTCAAGTGATTGTAGTATAAAGACACTTGTGTCTGGAAGCTCCATTCACTGGTTAATCAGTATTCCTGGCTTATATTATAGCATGCAGAGGAAGAAATACTCCAAGCAAATGACAGAAAAGGTTATTGAAAAGTTTAAGTCAGGGTATGGATACATAAAAATCTCTAAGGCACTGAACATTTCCTGGAGTTCGGTTAAGTTCATCATCAAGAAATGGAAGGGATATGGCACATGTGTAAATCTCCCTAGATCAGGAAATCCTCACAAACTGAGTGACAGGAAAAGCTTCAGTAGCTGAGATGGGAGAGACTCTGCATACAACTGTTGCCCAGGTTCTTCACCAGTGAACATTTTATGGGAGAGTGGCAATGAGAAATCCACTGTTGAACAAAGCTCATATCAAAGCTTGACTTGAGTTTGCCAAAAGGCATGTGGGAGACACCATGGTCAAGTGGAAGAAAATTCTTTGGAATGACGAGACCAAACATGGTGCTATTTGGCCATCAGACAAAATAATATATTTGGCGGACACCAAACACTGCACATCACCACAAGACAATGAGCCTAAACCTACAGCTAAATCAACACAGAAATTAGACTTTTGCTTGTGTGATTTACTAAGATTTGAGTTTCAAATGCTCTAAGCCACATTTACACCTTCCAGCCCAGATCCTATGTGTGTAGGTGCAGTGAGGACACGCCTAGTAGTAAGGTTAATCTAGAGCAAATTAAGAAGCAGGGCAGCTATTAATCTTTACCAGCCTCCAAGTGTTACCTATCAGATATGTTCTAATTATAAGTTCCAGTGGCAAAAATACACTACAGGTCCCTAATCAAAACTGCTAGGTTTGTTAGCACTATTAATGCAGAGGACACAGAGATGACAGCAGTCTAGCTGTAGTCTGCAGACTGGAGAGTGAACCGAAGTTAGGCTATACTTGTTTGAAGTGTTTCCTCAGGTGTTAGACCCAGGACCATTTCTATATATTAAAATGATGGACCAGCTTCCTGACTCAAAACACAGTGACAGATTGAAGCCGTTCCAGACAGTTATTGGCATCAAAGGACATAGCACATTTGAACACATTTGAAAACAACTAAAGCAAGAAAGGTATGCCTGTTGTGGTCACTGAGATGGAATTTAGTTTGCAACTGGGCAAAATGTGGAAATTTCAGAAAGGGCAGTTGCTCTTCTGCATATCGGCCAGTAATGAATCTACAGAGGTATTATAGCAAAAGGGCAAGGCTTAAATTACTGGCATAGCATTTGAAGAAAAGCTTATCACTACTGTCAGTGGACTTTTGCACAATGCTATCCACACTGGGCCAGAGTGAGCTTCTCCACTGGGATTAAATACAGAGCAAAAATTTGCATAAGCAAACACAGGCCATGGAGAACAAGATAATTTCTTTCAAGAGGATTTCCGTTTAGGCTCTGTGTATCCCACTTCTTACCCCCATGTTGTTCACTTGGTTTGAATGATTTGCTGTCAGAACAAGGGAAACTGAACCTTAGTATGATCAAGCATAAACTGCATGTTGAACTTGCTTTAATCATTGAACCACATGCTTTAATTTCCATCCATCCATCCATCCATCCATCCATCCATCCATCCATCCATCCATCCATCCATCTAGAAATGTGTATTCAAAGGCAGAGGCTTAATGCTGTAGTTCTGACAAGTCCTATTTTTTAAGTTTTAAACATAATTTACAGTAATACCAGTCTAGAATGTTCTCACCATTGTTTATGAATATTTGTATGATTGCCCAGATAGAAACTTGGTTGACAGCTGATGATCCAAGCCAGGACTACGAGATTAATGGATATAACCAACCAATTCAGCTTGGTCATGGCAGACAGCTTACTAGCAAATCACAATAAGGGGGCATGAGCTTGAGGGGGCATGAGCTTGTATATCAACAAGGCAACAAATTATTTCTGCTCCCCTGACATTGAACTCCTCTAAGTTTGCCTTTGCCCTTTTTTCTCCAAAGAGAAATTTCATAGATATTCATAACTCTGGTGTATATCCATTAAAAGATAAATACAGTAAATGCGACATCTGAGATTGCAGATTTTGTATTTAACTTGCAAAGCATTTCTCCTGACATTCTACAATTTTAATAGGAGACTTTAATTCTTGTTGCCCGAAGATGTCTGTGGCTCTTTTATCAAGTATGTATAACAAGGACTTGTTGCACAAGTGGCAAGATAATATACAGCATAATTCATATGGCACCATTAAATAGGCTTTTAAATCATATGTGATGGAGCCATAAGGCGTTATACCTTTTTGCCCTGGTATACCACTTGGCTCTCAAGAAAATTATTACGAAATGATTACAATGTACCCTAATCCCAAAACCAGAATCAAAAAATGATGGCTTTCAACAGGAGGCTATGAAATAACATGGGATTGCACAAAAGTCATTGAAGAGGGGAATAATGATGAGAAAGTAGATATAGACATCAACTTAGATTACAATTAGATACAAAGATAAAGTTCAGGATTTATTTAGGAATGTAATTCGCACAAAACCTGCAAAGGAATCAAATCCATGGTTGCCAAATAAACAAAAAGGGTTGTTTGACCCTGATAAGTTTATCATGTTCTTTCAGAAGAGTTCAATCAATTTTGCAAGGTTTGAATTAGATGATTTAATAGATAACTTGGTATAATACAGGACGGCTTCACAAAGTGGTCAGATCTATATTGAGGAATTACTACAGCATTACTACATTCATCTTAGCATGAGTAAAAAGTCCAGGAAGGAATCTATTTTTCTACCAGTAGCCAATGTTAAATCCATAAAAGTTCTGAATGATTATTGGACAGTGGCACTTACAGCCTTATTGATTAAATCATTTGAGGAGATAGTAAGGAGTGAACTATTGCAGATGGTGCAGAGCAAAACTGACCACTTTCAGTTTGCTTATTAGGCAGAGAAAGGGGTTAAGAATGCCACTGCTACCTTACTGAATCTTGTTGTTGAACATCTAGAGGGCATGAAAACACATGCTTGACTGTGTATTATTGACTTCTCATCAGCTTTCAACTGCATTCAGCCCCATATAATGGCTCTAAGACTGGCTAATCACTCTGTATTTGACTTTGGCTAGTGGATCTTTTGATAAAGAGGTCAGAGAGAAAATGTTTCAACAACTATTTTTGTAAGCCACTAACATGCTCAACTGGCCCTCCTCAGGAATGTGTGTTATCACCCCAGCTGTTCATGCTCTGCAGTTAATGCTCCACTCTAAAAAATATCAGAGCCAAAGCAAGTCAAGGTTTATCTTTAAATTTGCAGACGATGCTCTAATTGTTTGCTCCATGCAGAACAAGGAGGTCAGTCATGGTCCAGTTTTATACCGATTGATTTAATGATGCAACTACTCATACTTGGACCTAAATGATTTTTTCAAAAACAACCGAGATTCTGATTGATTTTTTTTTTTAGAAATCAGCCTACAATTGTACAAACACTTATCAATGGCACAGTAATAGCGATCAGAGGTTTCAGCTGGTATAAGTATTTAGGCATCACTCTGTACAATAAGCTAGCTTTTGAAGCCAACACTGATGCCATCTTAAAGGCCAACTGGAGGTATTTTCCCCAGGGAAACTGAGTAGTTTTAATGTTAATCAATCTCTTTTATAGATGTTTTGTTTTTCATTTATTGAATCTGCTTCAACTTTTAAAAAGATGTGGTGGCTTGTTGGTCTTAGCAGGGTAAAAAAGATGAGGGTTAATGAGCATGGTTAAGGTCTATATAAAGATCGCCTGGTTCTTTAAGAAATCTTCAGAATAAGATTCACTAAGATGGCAACACAGATCCTTAAACATACCCTTATTATCCTCAGCACACTGTTGGGCTCCATTTTTCATAAGATGAACTGAACAGACTGTTGGATGACTGGAAGCCATTTCAAAGATGGACTGAGCAGACCACATTTCCCAGCAATCCTGGCGGTGACCCCCAACACACTCCTACTGGTCCGTGGCCACCAATGGTGACATCAACAATGACATCACGGCCAAAGAGCTATAAGAGTGTTGTGGTGGCCATTTCAAACTGTTCTCAACGGAGGTTCTAAGCAGAAACTCCCCCCATACAGAGGACATCTCACCGGTGAAGATTCTCTTTTGTTCTGACCCGTTGGACCGGGAAGAACTCTCATTTCAACGCTTCGAAGTGCTCATCCTGTTTGTATAGCCAGTTTGGGCTATATCAGAACTGTTCCAAGACAATTCGTTACGACGTCGACCTGCAAGCCACCGGCCTGCTTTTAAAATCCTGGGCAGGTTTTCCTAACTCTTCCTTTTCTTTCTCAACAATGGAGACATTTTGCTCTCCTCCTCGTGGACCGGATTTCCCTCAACGCAAAGTGGGACTGAACCGGTTCAATTATGCTAATCTTGTGTCTGGGCAGAGATAAATAGAGAAAATAGAGTTCTTAACGCGTTAGATCTCGTTCATTGTTGGTTTAAAGTGAACCTGTTGGCTCATTTGGCGTCGCCACACGCATGAGTTTGAGCTGTATTTGCTGTGTTTGAAACGGTTTGTTTTATCCTGAGCGGCTGAGTCGGACTCGGCCCAGCCTGCGTTAGCTGGTATTAGCTGAAAGGTTAACCTTATTGTTCCTTTGTCTTCTTACACCCCATGTGCAGTTCTCTATCTTGGCACAGAACTAGTTTTATGACTCTTTGTGTCCTGGGCTATCTGTGACTTGAGCCCATGGAGTGAGGGCCACATCCCTCCCTGAACAAAGTCTGAGCTGTCTGTTTCTCCCTGATCCATTTCATGTTAATTGTGTTTAATTTTCACATATTATTGTTTTCTAAGATCTGTAGTAGTTAGGTGCATGCGTTAGAATAGATGGGAATTATTGACAAAAGGTTTTTTGCTGTAAGGTTGATCTATTTTCTTAATAAATTCCCCTTAGCTTAAAGAGAAGTTGTCTGGGATTACTTGGAGTAATGCGAAAAATGAATGTCCACAGTGTAAGAACAAATCCTACCTATCTGTGGCACAACAACACTGATGTTCCATTTGTAGTTGAAACTCGTAAATTCCAAGTGGGAAAGATCCACTGGAAAGTCAGTGGTGATTGACTGGCCAGCAAAGTCACCTGACCTCAAGCACCACATGGTGATTTCTTCCAAGTCACGTTTCACTGATGCAATAATTCGTGCAAAATAATCTCCAGCCAAGTAAATGCATATACTGTACATTATAGGGGTCCTGTTTTTTGGAAGCCCAACAATTGTGTCTCAAAATTATTCTTATTGTTCTTATGAAATATTCACATTTTCAGGAAACCTGATTTTAGTTGATATTAGCTGTAAGCTAATCAAAATGAGCAGGAACAAACTGTTGCAATATATCACTGTGTGTAATAAAGTCATTTTGTGTGAGTTTAAATTTTTTAATTAAATTAGTAAAGTTCAATTCAATTCAATTCAGTTTATTTATATAGCGCCAATTCACAACAGATGTCATCTCAAGGCACTTAACAAGAAGTCATTTCAATACATTTATACAAACATTCCAATCAGTTAAAAAGTTTCCTATTTAAGGAATCCCAGCAGATTGCATCAGTCATTGGCGTGAGGTTGGGCCCCGTTGATGCAGACTTTCCAACCACAGCAATCCTTCAGCAATCCCTCATACTGAGCAAGCATGTAGCGACGGTGGAGAGGAAAAACTCCCCTTTAACAGGAAGAAACCTCCAACAGATCCAGGCTCAGTAGGAACGGCCATCTGCCACGACCGTCTGGGGGTTTGAGAAGACAGAGCAGAAACACAGAAGGAACAGAAGATCAGATATAAGAGAACTTTCTATGTTACAGAAAGTAAAAAGTTGATAACAGGACACAGTGGATGTTCAGTTACTGGGAGGATCATCCCAGTCGATGCCCCCCGTTCAACAGGGCATTGCAGCCAAGCAGGATACCAGACCCGGTATATCTTCTATGGAGAGAAAAACACTGAGAGAAAACAAAGTTAACAATCGAAATAACAGAATTTACTGTAATACAACTGGAGAGTCGTAGGAGAAAAGGAAGTAGCAGAGTGAAGAAAATTGGTAAGTTCGTCCTCCAGTCTAAGCCTTATAGTAGCATAACTACAGAGATAGCTCAGGATGACCTTAGCCACTCTAACTATAAGCTTTATCAAAAAGGAAAGTTTTAAGGCTGGCCTTAAAAGTAAACAGAGTGTCTGCCTCACGGACTAAAGCTGGGAGCTGGTTTCACAGGAGAGGAGCCTGATAACTAAAAGATCTGCCTCCCATTCTGCTTTTAGAAATCCTAGGAACTACAAGTAAACCTGCAGTCTGAGAGCGAAGGGCTCTGTTAGGAACATATGGAACAATTAGATCTCTGATGTATGATGGAGCTTGATTATTAAGGGCTTTGTATGTAAGAAGAAGGATCTTAAATTCTATTCTGGATTTAACAGGGAGCCAATGAAGGGAAGCTAAAGCAGGAGAAATGTGATCTCTCTTTTTAATATTCATCAGAACTCTTGCTGCCGCATTTTGGATCAACTGAAGGCTTTTAATGGCATTTTGTGGACTACCTGATAGTAAAAAATTACAGTAGTCCAGCCTTGAGGTAACAAATGCATGGACTAGTTTCTCAGCATCACTCCTGGACAGGATGTTTCTAATTTTAGCAATATTCCGGAGGTGAAAGAAAGAAATCCTAGAAACCTGTTTAATATGGGATTTAAATGTCAAGTCTCGGTCAAAAATGACGCCGAGGTTCTTTACGTTATTACTGGGGGCCAATTTAATGCCATCCAGATGAAGTGATTGACTAATCAGTTTCTGTTTGAGAACTTCTGGTCCAAAGACAGCAACTTCTGTTTTGTCAGAATTTAAAAGCAAAAAGTTTAGGGTCATCAAGTAAAAGTAATAGTAAGACATTAATGGCAGTAGTAGCTCCTTTAGTGGCTTCATCTTACAAATAACCTCTGAGCTGGTTTAAAAGGCTGTAGCATGAAACAGAGGATATACAGTTAGTTGCAGCAAATGTTTTGACTAGAAGAGAGGGTTAAACACTAAAAGATATGGCCACGTGTACATCTATAGAAGGAGAGAATTAAGTTGTTAAATGGTAAATGGACCACATAAAGGCAATAACAAGGTCAGCGTTCTATCACCTGAAGAACATTTCTAGGATTAAAGGACTGATTTTGCAACACGACCTACAAAAACTCATCCATGCGTTTATCTTTAGTCGGATTGATTACTGCAACAGCATCTTGACAGGTCTGCCTAAAAGGTCAATCAGACAGCTGCAGCTGATCCAGAACGCTGCCGCTCGCGTCCTCACTAGAACCAGGAAAGTAGAGCACATCACCCCAGTTCTAAATTCAAATTCAAAATTCAAAATGACTTTATTAATCCCAAAGGGAAATTAAATGTTGTTGTAACTCATTATGCAAGTTCCTTTAAAGATTTGTTGTAGATGCTGATGGCTGTGGGTAGGGAGGATCTCTTGTAGTGCTCTGCAGATCTGAAGAAGCCTCTGACTGAAGACGCTCTGTAGTTGTATGACCGTCTGATGTAGAGGATGCTCTGGATCTATGGCGTCTTCTTTTCAACTCATCAGGGTTTTGTGGCTGTAGTTGAGGTATTATTTGAGCTTTTGTGATGTTAATCAGCTGCTGCCAGTTGTAAACCACCTTGTTGCCATGGTTATGCATCATAACAAATGTCCAAAAATAAAAAGTATCAGCAAAAATCCTTCCAGCTGCACAGCATTCAAAACCAGAGAGAACAGTTGTCCACAAAAACAATGTTTCTACCAAAAATGGAAGAATTAAAGTTTTAAAAAAGAAAAAAAATATGAACCAAAGTAACAGAGCTACTCCAACATGCTGCCACCTTGAGCGGCGCAATTCCGGAATTCCTTAAAGTCCTTACACTGGCTCCCTGTAGCTCAGAGAATAGACTTTAAAATACTTTTACTAGTTTATAAATCATTACATGGCTTAGCACCAAAATATGTTGAAGACCTGTTGTCATGGTACCAACCACCAAGACCACTCAGGTCCTCCAACTCTAGCCTACTAAACATCCCTAGACTCAGAACTAAACATGGAGAAGCAGCTTTCAGTTTCTATGCTCCCCTTATCTGGAACAGACTTCCTGACGAGTGTAGAGCTGCTGAAACTCTGAACTGCTTTAAATCGAGACTAAAAACCCATCTGTTTAGAATTGCCTTTGAGTAAATGCTTGATGTTATATGTATGAAATGTGTTCATGCTCTCTTGCTTTTTTTATGTTTCTCTTGCTTTATTGTGTATCATGTATAATGTGTGTTTCTTTTATGTGTTTCTTTTAAATCACCAAATCATGTAAAGCACCTTGAATTGCCCTGCTGTTGAAAGTGTGCTATACAAATAAAATTGCCTTGCCTTGCCTTGCCTATACTGCTGTAGAGACACTTAATTATAAGCTCATTTAGTAAAAATTAGTAGCAAAATCTATTAAAAATTATTAGATGGGACTGCTTTTATTAGAGAACTTTATTTTAGTCTTTGAAAACCTTAATCAACTCTCCATATATGTGAAGCATGTCACATTTGAACCTAAGTTAAAAACACTACAAACTAAATGTAAGTTACACATTATAAAACATTGAAAATGTACAAGTCATGTTTATATTATTATTCTGGTGGAAATGTAAATGAATGGCCCACATGATCCCCCGTGTGCCTGAGCAGAAACACAGCAACCCAGAGGATTAGAGGCAGAGAGGATCTGCAGTCACATCCAGATGCTGCAAATCTGTTCCTTGCCTCAAATGCGTAAAGGTACGGCATTGTCTGGAGCGCTGCTTGTTTTGCATCAGCAGAGACATAGCCAAGGAGATAAACAAGCTGAAACTGAGGTTGCACCAAGTCTAAATCTCCTATGATACAGGATTACAAGGTTTATGTCATGCTTAGAGCTTTATCCTCTGATTGTCAGTCAAGATTTTTCAAGTAGCAAAGTAAGCCTTTAATGGCTGTGCATTAATCAAAAATTGTAGCAGGAATATGGGGGCTGTGACAGATCTGCAGAATACTGATGATTACTTGCAATATGCTGAAGTGGGACTGTCGAGCTGCTCAGACTGAACTCTGTTGTTTTTGGAAGATAATGCAGTGTATGCAGTGTTTCATTCAAAATAGCCCACAGTTACATTAACCCGCAGACAGCTCTTTTATATGCCATCAGAATAACAATGTGCTCAGATCATACAGTAAGATCCTTGTTTATTTACTCTAAATAATTATTATGCAAAGTATAATTTTTTGGGTTTTTCATCTGTTGGAAATGAAACGCCTGAACTTAATTGTGCTAAATAAATTTCCACAGATCACCAACACCAAGTTCATGTTTAAAGATTTATCATGGAATGGCTTGTTAAGTCTAAATATTTCTTAGGAAAATGACAAATAATTAATAAATTAAAACTTTATTTTTCTAGGGCACAGACTCCAGCAGAATTATGCCTCAGGTGCCCAAAAGTTTCATTATTTACAGTAAATATTCTGGGAAAATGTTTGCAATGCATTTTTACGGTGTGGAATGGGGAACCATTAAGCTGGTGCATGCTTCAATTTCTCATTTTCTGGTTTATGTCCAACAGACAGAAATCAGTTTTCTGTTCTTTCCGTTCTTAGACTCATATTTTAAGTTTTATTTGCATTGTTACACCTCTGAAAGGGAATGTGGGATCCTTTACAAGTAACTTTTAAAAAAAGCTCTTGAAGGATAGTTAACAAATGAAGTAAGTGAAAGATTAAAAATTTGTCAAAGTAATTTACTTTAAGATATTTTGTTTGGATACAATGTAAATTGTGCTCAACCACATTTATTGTGCTTCATAGCACAAATTTTGCCTTACTTAAAAAGTTTTTTGGGTTTTTTTTGGGTACTCATTTCTATCTAAATTTACAGAGTAAATCCAAACTGCTTTACGTCATCTTTGTATTACTGACTTCTGATACTTAACCATGACCCATGGAACATCTTACACGCAAAGCTAAAAGGAAAATGTACTTTCTTAATGCTCACACATACTGGCACTTGAACCCTATATAGTCTATAAGTCAGTGACCTTGGGGCTTTGAATAATCTTTGAGCCATAGTGTTCATATTACACTCAGTGAGTTTTGCATGTGTTTCTGCAAAAAATAAGAAAACTTTGATGTACCAGCCTGTTGCCCAGTGAGCACTGGATATTGTAATTAGACCTTACTGCAGGAGGATGCTGGAGTACTCAGTGAGAAGAATCAGTGCATGCAAGATGTAAAAAAGCAAACTCCATGCAATAAGGTTTTGGATGAGATTGGAACCCAGCACCATCTTGCTGCTGGGCAACAGTGCTAAAAACCATGCCACTGTTCAGCCCATGTTGGATTCGGAGCAAGCTGTTGGCTTCAATGTGAGGTGAGCTACCGCTCTCCAAGCCCATGCCACTGGAATACTACAGTTTAGAATCATGGAATAGGTCTCTGGTTCTAATTTGTAGGGTGCTTTTGTATTGTGTAGGTAGAGGTGTATTTCTTCTTCAAGATGAACAAAAGGTAATGTCTTTGCCAAGCATGTTTTTATTTATCAATAATAATGATTTTACACCACTAATTTGGCTACACTACGAGTGTTAGCCATACACTTTAAAAAATCTGGCCTATATGCCAGAGTGCCAGGAAGAAAGTCATTGTCAAAAGAAAGTTCAGTTTCAGGTTTATAACGCTTCATCACCCAACAGCATTAAAAAACTGGACATGGATGTTTCTTTTATTTACAAATCCTGCCCCCTGTTCTTTTAAGGCATTTTATGTATCTGTAAAGAGAAGAAAAAGTTGAAACAAGTTATAGCAATAAAAGAATTCAAGAAGTAAAACAAGTAAAACGTTCACAAGCCTTGGGTGGAGTTATCTTGGCATCTTACCTCCCACTCACCTCATCACATTGTTTTAATGCCACTGAACCCTGTAGGATATCAGTTGTGAAGTCTCATACCCTCCAAAAACATCATGAATAATGAATGGTGGTTCTTAAAATAAAGAACACACATTATTAATGTATTCAGAGCCTCCTTTTGAAGTGGGACAGCTGTGGGTGTCACAGCAGAACCTTCTTACTCTATGTCTGAGCAGGAGGAAAATGTGAAGACCATTAAAGAAAGGGAAGTGCATCGGATTTCCGCAATGTTCTCTCATGTTCTTTACTCCCTTATACTGAATAACCTGAATGCATCTCACTGTTTGGTCAGTCTTTCTTAGAACATTTTGACATCTTTTTGAACGACTGGAGCCCATACAGTACCAGAAACATCTTCACCCATTCACATTTAATATGCAGGTCATGACAACATAATGCTCATGGAAAAGAAAAAAATCTGAGTGTGCTATGCTGTCACTGAATGGTACCTTGCTGTTTTTCTTTTCTGCACTGTCAAAAAACCTTTGAAATACAAAAATGGTAGAATAAAAAAACTAAAATTCAAAATGAATAGACATCCTGAAGTAAACACCTGTGCTACATCTCTAATTTACTTTCATGTCTAGCAGTTATCCTTTTGCAAGAATGCTTAATCATATAATATATACTGGTGCACTGCTCTAGGTAAGGTTTTTTTTACTTACCCTTGCTGCTCCAGGAATAACTGGCTCCCAGGTGTCTTTTATGAGTCTTGGCCTTCAAGGGAACAAGGTCATAGTTTTAACAATGGCAGCTCAACACTTTTCAATCACTCTCCAAGGACAGAGTGATCTTTACTGAGGTGTTTCAATTGTGCTCAAGAATAGTGGTTACATCTGTACAACACAAAAAAATATGAAAACAAAGGTATTCGGACCCCCAAGCATCTTTTTTATTGTTCTTGAGACTTAACAGTTCAAAAGTATTCACACCCCTTGAACTTTTGTAAATATTCTCATGCTGCAGCCAAAACCCTCATTCTTTTGTTAGAAATGTATGTGATAGACCAACAAAAAATGTATGATTGTGAACCGAATTGAAAACAATACATAGTGCCTACATTTTCATTACAAAAAAAATATATGAACAGTGTGGTGTGCATTTGTAATCCGCTCTCTGAGTGAATAATTTCACTAACAACCACCTTTCACTGCAATTACAGCTGTGAGTCCTTAAGGTGTCTCTGTCACCGTTACACATCTAGAAAAAGGTTTTCTGCCTTTTTTTTCTTTGCAAAATAACTCTAGCTTAGTCAGAATAGGTGTATAGACTCCATGACAAGTACTTTAAAATTTTTGCTACAGATTCCCAAGGGGGGTTTTGGTCTGGGTTTTGATTGAGCCATTCCAAAACATGAAATGCTTTGCTTTAAACCAGGGTTGTCCAAAGGGCATTTGTGGAATGGAATAATTATATGTGACCCCCCAAATGTATTTCAAGAAGGGTACAATTTTGGCCCACTAGCACATGCATTTGCCAGAAATTTACAGTTTTTTTCACTTTTTTACATTTTCTTTCACTGACAATTTAAACTCTTAAGAAGCCAGTATTTGTATTTTCCCAGTAATGTTTTTTTGCTTTCATTTAAATATTATATTTAACATCCAGTATCTTGCTGAAAACCAGACCTGGGCCTAAACTTTGATGGCGAAAGAGAGATTGACCTATTTACAACTCTGGTTGCATAAAGACTCAAACTGCAAAATAAAACATCCAACCCTGTGAAATGAGGACACTATCATTTTCTTTAAAAAAAGTAAATTTGCAGCAGGACAATGCCTCAACATGGGGATGTTCTTGTTTGTTTGTTGTTTAGTTTTTTTGCCACAGAAACCTTTTGCATATTTGCTAACAAGTTTATTTCATCTGACCCTATCTAGACTCCTGCATGTTTGCAGTGCTGCCTGCATGGCTTGCTCTAGACTGCAAGCATGACTTTTCATGGTTTTGACTCAGCAATGGCTATCTTCTCACCACTGACCCATAAATTCCAGATTTTTGGGATGCATGACAAATAGCTGGCTTGTCAATAGATTCTCTGAAGCTCATACAGAGTTACCAGGGGCCTCTTAGATACTTCTTTGATTAAGACTGTTTAGGTGAATGTCTATTTCTTGACATTCTTGCAATTGTTTCCATTATGTTCTTTGACCTTCACAATGTAATATAATTACTTTATGTGTTGTTGACTAATGTTCAGCAACTGCTGAGGCCATCACAAAACAGCTGTCATTTTACAAAAATTTAATTACTCATACTGTAAGTGGAATATGAAGGGAATTCATTGCATTTTATTCACAACAGCCAAACTGCATGTTATTCCATATCAGATTAAAGGGAGGTGAATACTTTTTGATTTATTTTCGAAAGAAATTTGAAAACCACTATCCTTTTTCTACACTTTATATTTCTACACTTTGCTGCATGTGAGCACACAGACTGTTTACTTTTACATTCAGATTGTTGCTTCCAGCTGTTAAATTATCAACAAATACAAGGGTGCATGTTTCTCTGACACCTGTCAACCCAAAACAGAACCAACACTTTGCTTGACAGATGACAATTTGTGCTTGTCAATTATTCCAGGTGAAACTTTATTTCAGAACTCCACCCGTTTCTTCTTTTAAATGATTTATTTACTGTTTCCTGAGAAACTGTTTCCTGAGACATGCATAGGAATTCTAGAATTGTGTCAATCAAAGTGGCAGCATACTACATTATTTTGAATTATTACCTCTGCCAAGTAGGCTATGTTTTCGGTAGGGTTTGTTTGTTTGTCCGGGCGCTCTGTTAGTTAGCAACACATCTGTGTCTCTGTAGCCTAGATATTGAATTGTTAACAGTGCATTTTTGTTCATATTATTTACCAAGTGAGTTCACCAGTGTTATTTTTGCAGCCATATACATCCTACCATCGGCTGTTGCAGGAATTTCATGTGACATCATTAGCTCATTTGTGTCTAAGCTACAGACACAACAACCAAATGTGTCTGGTTATGCAAAGGTCAGGGAAGCATACATCTACAAAGCATAACCTATTATTCTCAAATCAGATTATTGATCTTGTTTTTCTCTGCTTGCATTATAAAGCCCTTGTTCACAGGCAACATGTGATGCAAAGAACCATGAGATGATTTTCACAGAAAGCTGAAAAAGCCCTGCAGAGTTGTTTTGAGGCTACAGATGGTGATGCTCTGTACCAGCCACATGGAGAGGACATCATTGCCATGACTGAGTGTTCAGTCGTGACCTAAAGGGACTTCTAAACAATACAAAAAATCCCTCAGTGAGGGAAACAGATAATTATTGAGGAAGATACAAAAGCAACTTAAGCTCAAGATTATAAATAGCAAGGATGCATACAAGAATAAGATGGAGAGCAAGCTCCAGCTGAACAGTTTAAGATATGTGAAGTCAGGGATGAAGATCACAGGCTTCAATCAGGAGGATCAGATCAATGGAAATCTGGACAAAGCCAATAAACTGCACATTATTCAATAGGTTCCTTTCAGGAACAAGCTTAGAATCATTCTCTCCTGCTCCCAGTCAAAAAGACACCTCACCCTTTTTTGACCCCCAGTTTTATTGTCACACCTCAAATGTCTTCTCTTCCACCTTGGCCATGCGCCTTTCTTCTTTTATATATCTGTCTTCAACCAAATCAAGAGATACTAGTGAGCTAACTAAGAGATGCTAGTGGTTTGCCTACCTCCTGCCTATATGTCTCTAGAAGTCAGATAAATAGATAGCTTTAGAAGTCTAATCAAAACAATTTTGCAGGTCCAGATGTTGTCAGCCCCAGCATCCTGAAGACTGGGGCAGAGCAGCTTTGTGGGATTCTGCAGGAGTTCTTTAAACTCTCAGGCAAAGTAACCCATTTTCTGGAAGACAAAATATCTCACATCATGAAGGTCCTGGAGACACTGTTGGTTCACCTGACAGCACAAGTGTCGTGCAAGCTTAAATAACAATTCCTGGTAGACTCCATCAGCCACCTGCTTCAACAAATCCACTGTCATCTGGAGAATGCTGGAAGCACTGTGATGACTGTGTTCTTTGATTTCTCTCAAATATGTAACTAAATTGAGGCTGATTTATTTTGTCATAAACTCCATAAGACATAGGTGGAGACTCAGCATTCACCTGGTGCAATGACTACAAACAGACCACAGTTTGTGGGATTGAAGGGTTGTTGTGTCTGACCAGGTGGTCACCAGCAAAGGAGTAACACAGAAGAATGTACTCTCACCATCCATCACTCTCCCTATCAAAGACTACAGAAGAATACAAAGAGTACAGGGAGCTGGTGGAGAGCTTTGTAGCATTGTGTGGAAACAATCATCTTGTCTTGAATGCAAACAAAACAAAGGAGGTCACTGTAGATTTCAGGAGTAGAAGGAATAGTTGAAGCCATGGTTGTTATCATTAACAAAACAATATAACAAAAACCAGAAGTGAAAAAAAAAAGTTTTGTTAACTGAATAAAAAAAAAAAAACAGGAATTTGCAACAAAAGGAAAACTACTGAAACTGTAAGGAGTCTACAAAAAGCTAACTAAGATTATCTGAATTTATTGAATAAAATAGATTTGTCTTTGTTTCTGTCTCATGGGTTAGTTGGAGGGATCATCCGTCTACGTCAGTGGTCCCCAACCTTTTTTTCGCCATGGACCGGTTTAATATCAGACAATACTTTGGCGGATAAATGATAACGGACGGTATAAAAACGGGTTATTTTTTAAATTATAACAATAGACTTAAATCCAATGTGTATTCGCAGCTTTATTAACAGCGTCCTCCTAACATCGAGCAGACAACATAACACGACATACACTCAGCCCCCTAACGCTCTCTGGTCGCCATGGTAACATGTAAACATACCTTTTAATAATTCAAGATTTAACACAAAAACAAATACAAAGTGCATGAAAAATCTAACTCACCACAACACTGAATCAGTGAGAGCCTTTGTGCCTTTTCCCCTTTCCAAAGAAACGTTTGTTTTCTATCCATCTTGCTACCTTGTGGGATGTCGTGTCAAGACAGCTATGTAACAGGGATATCCGGTTATTTTTCAAAATAAAACAGCGGTCACCCTCAAATAATAAATAAAACGGAAATACTGGAAGTTATTTATTCTTTGGGTGTGGCTCGCGGCCCGGTACCACATGACCCACGGCCCGGTACCGGTCCACGGCCCGGGGGTTGGGGACCACTGGTCTACGTCACTCCCTGCTCTACTGCGCATGTCGTCTGCAGAAAGAGACATAATCATGTCTTCTGCTGTTGGTTGCACACATCGCTTTAATAAAACCAACAAAATGCACAAGTTCTACAGAAATTTATCAACTCGCACCCCTTTCAAGGCAAACAAAACACATATTTGCAAGCTCTCAAAAGTCACGTTTGGAACAAAGAATAAAAATGTAACAATCTCCAGCGATCACTTCTTATCAGGTCATTCTTGGCAAACAAACAAGCTAACATTGCTAACCTACTTCAAAAGCAAGATAACCTCAAAAAATGGGACAATTTAACAATGGGAACCAGAGCTTTGTGAAGGGCCAGCATCTTTTTCTGCAGCTAGGTTGCATGCGCATCTGCTGTGTTAATAAAGATATAATGCCTGAACAACATTTACATCATGGCAGCAGAAGTGTAGGTGGTGGATGAGTATAAATTGCTCAGTGTTCTCCTGGACAACAGTCTAGAATGGAAACGTAAAACTGAAGCAAATCGTTCAACTACCTCCTCAGCATGTCAAAGTTCTGCAGAAGTCTGCTAATGAGCCATCATTTGATTCAGCTGTGTTGAACCAGGGAAAGAACTAAAAACATGCAGGATACCGGCCCTTGAGGACCGACTTTGGGGACCCCTGGTTTAGGAGGAAGTGAATACACAATTGAGCTCTGATGCAGACCGAAAAAGCAAACTCTGATCCACCTAGAAACCTATGTCTCAGTGCAGTTGAAATTAACCCTGGTATGGCTCGATTGCATATGTGAATGGCAAGCAGGCCGATACCACTCCAAATACAGGAATTGAAATATGGCACAGGGCATTCCGGGTAAATAAAACCAAAACAATTGCACAACAACTCTGCCTCGTTCTCTCGTTCTCATGCTGAGCCCATTGCTACAAAGTTTTTCTCTGGCACATTTGCCAAAGACAACAGAGCAATCCAAAAACTGCTAAAATACGGTGCCACTCCATATTTGTTTACATTTCACAGAGCAGGAAATACCCCTGTTTTCATAGCTTCTTGGTGCAGCGCTACCACACCAAAGATGAGGAATTAAACATGTTGCTCAGAAGCTTTGGTTCGTTTGACAAAAAGCAGTGTAACTGCGAACCGCACCAACTAAGAAAAGCAACAATGTTGCAATTTTGGTCCACAATCGAACCAAGTCTACTGGACTATTTGGTGTGAAAGCACCCTAAGTAACGATTCTGTCCTCCAGTTACACTGCAGGCCATATGTGTATTCTTAAGTCATAATAATTACTTCATTAAATGTATTACTTTTGTCAATGTCCATCACCTTTTAGCTTCCAAACCAAAAAATAAAAAAGCTTTCAAAAAGTCTTATTCTAAAATATCATACTAACCTGACATAAGTATTTGCAGGTTTTAGGCTTCTCTACTTATCTCTATGGCTGAGCCCAGCCACCCAACAGAGAAAGCTTAATTCAGCTGTTTGTATCCAGGACCTTGTTATTTCAGTCATGAGCTCTCCCAAGTACATAGCTGAGGGTGAGAATGTAGAAGGACCAGTTAATTTTGACTCAGATCTTTCTTCACCACAATAGACTGAAGCAGTGGCCAGATTACTGTAGAGAAGACCCCAATCCCTCTATCAATCTCCTGCTCTGTCCGACCATCAGTTATGATCAAGATATTTAAACTTATCTGCTTTAGGCAGAGATCAACTCCTATCTAGGAGGGAGTGATATACCTTTTCTTGGTTGAGAATAATTACCTCAGACTAAGATCTTACTCTCATCCAAGACCTTTGGTTGTGAACTGCTCTGTGCTTTCTGAAGATCATAGCTTTAAGATGCCAAAAGAACTAAGTTGTCTGCAAAAATCAAAGATAAAAACCCTGACATTTCCAAACCACACACCCTCTCCCCCATGACTATGCCATGACATCCTGTCCATGAACACCTCAGACAGGATCAGTGACACAGGCCAATCCGCACAGGGAAACCAAAACCAACATGTATTTCTTTAGTAGCTTTCTGTCAAACCTGTAAATACTTGTTAGGTTAGTATAATATTTTAGAATACTTTAGAATACAATTTAATTATGTATTTGTTTAGGAGCCATAAGGTGATACTTAGACAAAACTGACCAATATAATGAAATAGTCTGAAAGTTTCCTGAATAAAATTCTCCCTGTCTCTGCATCACCCATGTCTCATTCTAACCTGCTGGGTTATCCAGAACTATCTTTGTAGTTATAATGCTATAGGCTCAGACTGTTGTAGGACAGACCGACTACCTTTCTTTACTCTGCTACTTTTCTCTTCTACTACTTTCTTCAGTTGAATTATATGCTGTTATTTTGACTGTTAACTGTCTTTTCTCAGTGTTTTTCTCTCCATAGACGCTACAGCTGGTCTGGCATCCTGCTCAGCTGTGATGCCTTGTTGGAGGGGGGCATGTGCTGGGATGATGCTCCCCATAACTGAACGTCATCCATGTCCTGTTATCAACTTTCTACTTTATTTTATATAGAACGTACTACTACATCAGTTCTTTTGTTCTTTCTCTGTCTTTCTTCTGTCTTCTCCAACACCAAGTCGGTTGTGGCACATGGCCGCTCGTACTGAGCCAGGTTCTGCTGGAGGTTTCTTCCTGTTAAAGGAGAGTTTTTCCTCCCTACTGTCACTACATGCTTGCTCAGTATGAGGGATTGCTGTGAAGTCAATGACACAATGCAGCTGACTGTCTACTGTCGCTATATATATATTTGTTCAGGAGGATTGAATGCTGCAAGTAAATGCTGCAATAAAAAAACTGAATTGAATGGAATTAAAGAAAAGGCTTATGGCCTGCAGTGATGGGTGCTGTACAACAATAACTAACTTATGAACAAATTCCTCCCTCGTGGAAATAAAAGGTTTATATTGTCATGATCTGTATGTTTTGATCTGTGTTTTGTTTTATTCTGTTACTCCCCTGCTTGCTTTCCTGGTCCCATTGTGTCCCCTTGTAATTATCCCCAGCTGTTTCCTGTTACATGATTACCCTTGTATGTATATATGCTCACCTGTGTCCTTAGTTTTTTGCTGGTTCCTCATCTAACATGTGGTATTGTGTCATCTCGTTCTCTGGTCGTGCTGGACTTTAATAAATCATCGTTTTCCCCATATTCTGTCTGCGTTTGGGTTCTCTCAACTGCACACCTCATGACATATTTCAAATCTATTAGGTAAAATCTAATAGTCAAACAGACCTGTGATATAGAACATAACGGCTGATTGTTAATATTTCTCACTAAGCCAAGTTTGAATTTGAGGAACAATGTGAACTAAGAAAAAAAGATGCATTTTCAGATTAGAAAGCATAAGGATAGTGCTCTGTACAACCATATGTCCATAGCACAGACAGGGAGGTCGACAGTTATGAAGACAGATGAATGATGCAACGCCTTCAGCACTGAGGGAAAAGAGATCAGATGCTGACAGCTAGATGGACACATCCCAGGCATTCAAATGTTTTCTCAAATCTCGACATCATGTGTTCTATTTGAGCATATTTACTTCAAGTGCTCAACTTGGGCAATATGTGGAAAAATGTCTCCACTTTCTTAGCTTCTCTATAGATGTTGCAGAATATTACTGAGTTTAGCATAATATTTGCAGTGCAGCAGGCAACCTAAGATAAACGCTTCACAAGCAATAATCTTTCTGAAGACCTGAAGTCTCTGGTGTCACCCACCGTGCTAAAAATCTGCACCGTGTGGACCTGTTTCATAATTCATAACACTCTGCCAGCATTTATAAATAGGGTCTAAAGTGCTGAAGCCTGAGAGAGATTATAACTCATATTAATCTGTTTTTTGGATTGTCACACTTCTCTCTGGATGTATGTTTCTGCACTTTACATCTAGCTCCATGTTTGTATTCATGCAGATAATTCAGGCTTGGGTCTCCTGTTGTGCTCGACAGTGTTTATTAAATACAAATACAAAAGTGTATGTAAACACAATCTATAGTGTGTCATGGGAGAGAGGTCTTATGCGACAATCCACCCAAGGAGGCATTATCACCCAGGAGACACGGAGTCGGTAGGTGGCAGTCATGTCCCATTTCCAAGATTCACATGGGAGGAAACCATACAGTCTATGGAGGAAACTGGCTTTCTCCTCTCTCATTCTTTCTGTCTGTGTCGTTTGCTCGGTGACTTTTATCCCGACATGCTTACATGCATAAAATAACAACAGTTTCACCCTTTTTTTCAAACTGATTGAAAAATGAGAGGAAAAACAACAGGTGAATAAGTAATTGTCAAGAGAGCAATAAGCGTGGTTGTTTTAACGTTTCCACATTTTTTAGTTCAGAGCTGCATGAAGATTGTGAAAGAAGGGGGATAAATTTATCTGACATAGCTGCCTCAGTCTTGCGGATGAGCCAACTGCAGTCAGTGACGGAGCATATCCAGTTGGAGTTGAAGAAACAGTCTGTCAGTGGGAGGTAACCTTACATGATTCCCATGATCAATGCATTGTCTGTCGGTGTTTTATATCAATATATTAAACGCTCGCGCTCGAGGCACTTTGAAAGGGACCGATGGATGCAGCTGCCTGCGCGTAATGGAACCATTTAACTGAAGCAAATTAAAACACTCTGAGGTCCTGGGAAGGGGAGGATAGCTGGACAATCTGCGTCTTGTGGACATGCAGCCAAAAAAATGATATTTTCTTTCAGATCAAAAGGAGGCTTCATGAGGAAAATTCAAGGAGCGAAGGGAGAATGCAGGAGACATGAATGCTTTCAGTGAACTGTGACTCCCCTCCAGACTGGGTGCGGAAAACGTGCAGGAATTGAGCTCCCCCAACTCCCCACCCTTTCCTCAGCTCTTTCAGACTTAAAGGCTGCTGCTAGACGATCCAAATGAAGACACCTCCCAGGATTTTTATTTGTTTCGTTACTTTTCAAACTATTTCATTTTAAATATGAAGAGCAACGCAACTTGAAGAGAGAAATTGCCCTTTCATATACCCAACTTCTTCACTTAATCTGTAGGATAACAACACGCGTTATACTGCGGGACTGCTTTTATCGACGAAGGGAAGCAGATATAAGCATCCGTTTAAAAGTCTGCGTTGACTCATGCGCTGGAAATTCAATCAGGATGGATGACTAATAAATATTCTTATAAGGACTTGATAAAAAGTTGTATTTGAAACAAGCAAGCGGGACGTTGACGCAACCCCATCTCTGCCTCTGTAAGGAGGAAAAAGCTCTGCTTTAGTCTCTAAATGACGAGCTTTCCAGGATGTAGCTTTGATGTGCCTGAGCATTGACCAACACCAGCTGATGGGTATGGAAAGGTCACTCTTTAAGCTCAGAGAAAAGACAAAAGACCCAGTACGTTCCGTTTCATTTGACTCGTATTTTTTTTGTATCTGGAAGCACATCGTCTTCTCGTCGGGGAGAGTAGTTTCAACAATCGCACTTGTCGGGTGCCTCGGTTGTGTTATGCGTCTTGGAAGAGGAGGGAATATCCATTTGCTTTGCGGGGTATTGTCACAGTGAGACTTTAGCAGCACGCCGTCTGGACTAATGTGTGGATTACATACCACTTGTTTTTAAAAGTAGGAACACAATGTCTTTGACCTAAAGGCAACACCACGGATTTTTGTAAACGCGCCTGAGAATTGCGGATTTTTCTATGCAGTTCTTTTTTTGGGGAGTGAGAGTGAAAGAGGGACCGTTGACAGACGAAAGCGAGAGAGCCTCCAGACCTCTTCGTGAAAAAGTAAGTTCTTTTTGTGGTTAAAAAAATTACAGTAGGGAATTCTATACCTTCTGTAGGCTATTATATCTTGCCTCTTGTTCCAAACATCGTTTTTTAGTGTTATTAGGACTGCAATGAAACGGGCACATCATTTCCAAGGCTCTGCCCCCTGAGTGATGCTGCATTCTCTAAGTAAAATATGTTTAATTGTCCGCTTCTTCGGCAAGATATCAAAAAGATGCGCACTTTTGCACAGGTCTGCTTTGCCTTCATCGCGCGCCCTTGACTTGAGTGTGCGATCGCTAACATTTCATAATCAATTGAAAATAGTTTTCCATGGAGGATAATATGACGCATATTTGTTTGGAGAATTAATAAATAGGACTCCTTAGGTTATGTTAAAATCAAGTAAAACACCTGCCTCCCCCTGCAGATATCCATGCAGTCCATACCTGTTTTTGCGCTCAACCCATTCAGCAACTGAAAATCTGCCATATTAGCACCTGTGCATCTGATCTACAGTAACCTTGGATAAATTCGGTCTACATGGTTGTTTACATAAAAGCTATCGCTGAAAGTGGAAATTCTCGCTCACTGTTGGATCTTTGTATAATCAGGTCACAAGTGTCCCTTTTTTCTCGTCTTCTCCCCGACCCCCCTTCATTTTCACTTGGTGTGATCTACACAAAAGGCGCTTGTTCACGGTCTCGGTGGTAGGCTGAGAGGGAGCTGTCCCTCTACGTGGTGCTGAAATAAAAAAAACAACAACACTGCCTTCAATCTGGTTCTCCCTAGATAGAGTAATATATAGGGGCTGTAGTACATAGCTTGCTAAAAATCTCTTCCGAGCTCCCCTGCAGTATGCCACAAAGCAACAGTTGCCACTTTGTGAATGTGTGTTTAAAGTTTGATGAAGACCAAAGTGAGTATGATATTTCAAATGACCAGATGTACTTTTAAAATAAGTCTAATTTCTAATAAAGATTATCAATTTTTTAGGACTGATATCAAGTTAAGATAGTCGGGGGTCCTGCACCTCAGGGGCTTCTTAATAAAATGTTGTTGGTGCGGGAGAGGGGTAGAAGGGGGCCACTAATACCGTTGGGTTTTTTCATCAAAACCAATAAAAGAATTTCATAAATTTTATTAGGTACGTTGCTGTGGGTGTACTTGAAATTTAGGTTTTAAAAAAAAGACATGATCCTCCTTTTTAACTTGAATAAAAGTTTGTTTGAAAAATAAAAATACAATCATTTTAATTTTTAAACTAAAGATGTGGTTTTTATATCATCTGAGGGCGGGGAAAGAGGTGTGACAGACTTTCAGAAAGGGCCCAAAATACAAAACATAGTGATGCAAATAAATAATTGTTGCAGTGCATTAAAGCATGCCCTTTCCACTTTAAAACTAATGCATAAAAAACATGCATATAAGACTATCTATGAGACTGAGGGTGGTGGTTGTAGTGTACGTGTGTTAACAATGAAGACCAAAAGGATAAAGTCTTAAATTAAGATAAGAAATATGGCAAACATTTTTCACCTCACAGAAACAAAAAAAAGCTTTCCATATGATGGAGTGACATCACATTTAGGAGACAAATTAGAATTCTGATTTTATGTTTTTGCCCTGTCAGAGGCCTTAGTATGATAAATTCCCTCATATATTCCCAGGATTGCAGTTGTTTATTGGCAACTGAGGCAAAGTGATTCATGGTAATAAGCAGGACGACTATTCCTCCTTCTCCATTTAACATGGCTCAAACATTTTCCTCCCTATAGACATTTTCTTTGGAGATGTATGTCGACTGTGGGTTCAGAATCTCGTTTTATTAAATAAAAAAAAATAATTACTGAACAAAGTCAATTTAATGCTACTAGGCCAACACAATATTTGGAGAATATAAGACTGTTGTGACTATGGAATCAATTATGATTTATCCACAGTTTTCTCATCACCACTTTCTTTGAGGTTTTTAATCTTGATCACCAAAGTCTATAAAAGTTGTGGCCATAAGGAACAGTGAAAGTCAAAATATCCTAATATAAATATTCCTAAGCATAGTTTTAGTGCATGACAACTTAAGCATCTTATTGCTTTCCAAATACTCTTTTGTGACTGTAATACTGCACACGTGGGGATTGAGATAACATTTGTTATTTGATATATTTTGCAGGTCTAAATGCTACCATCTTAATTCATCTTCGAATTAAGGACTAAAATAATTAATTTAACAGGTTCAATCATCATTATATTTATATAAGAAATAATTTCATTGCCATCATAAGGGTATGGCTATATAAAAAAATCTAACCAACATAAAACAGCTTATTGCTTTTGAGCAAGTTTAAATTAGAGTCTGTTTATTTCACTCTGCAGAACCAACAACAGCTGTATCCCCTGTGTGTCCCCATTAGTCTGTCTAAACAGTGGGGAATAGCCTTAGAGCAGGTGCAACAAAGATACCAAGTGGGACTTCCTGCTGCTTGCACATAGCCAGTCTTCAGCTAATAATGTAGTCACCAAAGATATCTGTTTTATGTCCTATTTATTTTGCCATTGTTTTCTGACTTATCTATTGAAAATCATTCTGGGCAGTCGTGTCAGAAAATTAATGAACTTGTCAGCTGGAAAAGGGCACAACTGCAATGAGGTGCCAGGGTCTTGTGAAGCAACAAGCTGTACACCCATGTTCCATTCCCAAAATCCCTTTGTCATCTTTTTCCACCCTTCCTCAGCACAGTATTCACTTCAGATCAAGGCCAGGACTGTGTGCCATATAATAAAATGTTCATTTTTCAAATCGGATTAATCTCTGTAAAGCCCAGCTTAGGACACCATTAGCATTCATTTCTTTCACTGCCGGGGACTTGTATCAATAATGGAGCTATCCCTACATTTTTCATCTTCTCTGGGTATAAAATATCTCAGGGGGTTTTATTCACTGGGAAAAAGGGAGCAGTTCAAGTGATCTCTTATCTTCGTCCTTGCCTTCTTTAATAGAGACCAGCTCTGTGATGTTGGAGGTCTAAAGCGGAAGGCCAGATAAGAAATAGTTCTAATGATGGCAATTAAATAATTTTTTATATAAAGATAATGATGATTGAATCTGTTAAATTAATTATTTTAGTCCTTAATTCGAAGATGAATTAATATGGTAGCATTTAGACCTGCACAATATATCAAACAATTGTTATCTCAATCCCCACGTGTGCAGTAATTCAGTCACAAAAGAGTATTTGGAAAGGAATAAGATGCTTAAGATGTCATGCACTAAAACTATGCTTAGGATTATTTATATTAGGATATTTTGTCTTTCACTGTTCCTTATGGCCACAACTTTTATAGACTTTGGTGATCAAGATTAAAAACCTCAAAGAAAGTGGTGATGAGAACACTGTGGATAAATCATAATTGATTTCATAGTCACAACAGTCTTATATTCTGCAAATATTGTGTTGGCCTAGTAGCATTAAATTGACTTTGTTCAGTAATTCATTTTTTTATTTAATTGTTTAATAAACAAATTTCTACAATAGCCCTTGGAGTATATTCTATAAGAATACCCAAAAAACATGTGAACGTATGCTTATTACTGATACTTTTATTCTATCGTTTGGTTCTGTTTCCAATGACATTAGGGTTAATTTCCTCCCTAATGTTTTAAACAAATCTTACAATTAGTTTAGGAAAAACTCAATAAATTGTTTCAAAGGTTTGTCCTTATCAAATCTGAGTGCCTCACATAGGTATTCACAACCCCATACCTTATCCACATTCTGTCATGTGACAACTGTAAATCTCTATGTATTTTATTTTGATTGAATGACATAGACTAATTTAAAATGCTGCATATATATTAAGTGGAAGAAAAATGTTGAATAGTTTTCAAACTGTGTGGTTTGCATTTGCATTCATCCTCCCTGGGTCAGTACTTTGTAGAACCAGCTTTTTTTCTGAACAGCTGCAATTTCTTTGGAGTTTTTATTTAACCTATTCCTCTTTCCAATAAATCTCAAACTCAGTCAGATTAAATGGATCACATCTAATAACAGCAATTTGCAAGTTGTACCACAGATTCTCGATTGGATTTAGGTCAGGAGTTTGACTGAGCCATTCTAGCACATAATTATGCTTTGATCTAAACCATTGTTCCATTGTAGCTCTTTGATCATATTCCTCCTGTGGAAAGCAATCATTTACCTTAGTTTCAAATATTTCAGTCTCTAAAATGTTTTTTTTTACAGGGTTGTTTTGTATTTAGCTTCCACCCATGAACTTTGGCCAGTTTTTCTGTTCCTGTTGAAAAGCATTCTCCGAGCATGATAAAACACAAAGTTTTACCATGAGGATTGTGCTTGTACAGTAATATACAGTTCTAGTTTTCCTCCTTACATAAGCTTTTTCATGGAGGCCACTATTAAAAGTTTGGTTTCATCAAACCAGTACCATCTGTTTGCTCAGATGATGGGTTGAAAATCACTCTGTGGGATGTTCAAATCTTGGGGGACTGTTTTATAACCTAATGCTGCTTTAAAATTCTCCACCACCTTATCCCTTATCTGTTTGGTATTTTCCCTGCTCTTTATGATGTTGCTTGTTTCCTGCTGTTCTGAGAGGCATTCACAGAACAGCTGTATTTATACTTAGATTAAATTACATAAAAATCTATGCTCTATGGCCTAATTGGCTGACATTTAAAGGCAAGTAGTTTCCCTAAATTTTATCTTTGGGTATCAGAGTAAAAGGGAGTGAAAACAAATATATTATTTGCAAATAAAATAATTTTCCTTCACTTCACCATTATGCACTGGTCTCTCTTTATGTACCATGTAACCTCCCACATAAAGGCAATAACAAGGTCAGCCTTCTATCACCTGAAGAACATTTATAGGATTAAACGACTGATGTCACAACAAGACCTCAAAAAACTCATCCATGCATTTATCTTTAGTCAGATTGATTACTGCAACAATGTCCTCACAGGTCTGCCTAAAAAGTCAATTAGACAGCTGCAGCTGATCCAGAACGCTGCTGCTCGTGTCCTCACTAGAACCGGGAAAGTAGAGCACATCACCCCAGTTCTAAAGTCCTTAAACTGTCTCCCTGTAGTTCCGAGAATAGACTTCAAAGTAGTTTTACTAATTTATAAATCATTGCATGGCCTAGCCAGAAAATATGTTGAAGATCTACTGTCACTATACCAACCCCCAGACCACTCAGGTCCTCTAATTCCAGTCAGCATCCCTAGAATTAGAACCAAACATGGAGAAGCAGTTTTCAGTTTCTATGCTCCTCTAATTTGGAACAAGCTTCCAAATAGCTGCAAAGCTGCTGAAACACTGAGTTCTGTTAAATCAAGGCTAAAAACCCTTCTGTTTAAAGTTGCCTTTCAGTAATGTTTTCATTTAACATATGTTTTGTGTGTGCTTCATGCTTTATTGTTGTTTTTAATTTATCCTCTATTCATGTCTGCTTTTGAGTAATATTTTCATGTATCATATGCTCTGTGTGTGTGTTTTATGCTTTATTGCTGTTTTTGCTTTATCCTCTAATCATGTAAAGCACTTTGAATTACCTTGTTGTTGAAAGCGTGTTATACAAATAAAATTGCCTTGCCTTGTCAGTAATATATAAGTGACCAAATGAAAGAGATCAAGGGCTACAAACATTTTTCCACAGCACGGTATGAAAGCTTTGCTACTGACAGTCACTTTTTGGATTTGTGAACAAAAACGGCCTCTGTCTCTTTAACAAACACACTTGACATGGTTATTTGAGTAAAGCAGTTTGATTTAATTTGGCTGTTAGTCTTTGTTCTCCTGGTGTTTTGAACAACTGCATCCTCATGAAATGTTAAATCAGAAAGAAATATTTTGTGCTACTTTGGCCAGTCAACTGAGCATGACACTTAGATTTTAAAAAACAACAACATAATTTGCTCCACTAACCAAACAATCAGGAGCGAGTATGTAGACAGTGTGCACATAAGCACACAGACAAGGGTTGTATTCCCCAGCAGACCTAATCATTAGTCATCCTCTCCAGCATGTCCGTCTAAATTTTCTGTCCGTAGGAAAGAACAGCTGAAATGGGGAACGGCCACGGCACATTCCGCCAGTCGATGGATTAATCAATTGGTGTTCCAACTCAGCCCATCCATCTCAAGGAATAATCTGGGAGACATCATAAAAGTGCCATTCTGTCTTTCGAAGGGCCAGGGAGCATTGTTCATGCTGCTTATTATGGAAAAAGGAGTGCACTTAATGAAATATGGATAAGAGTGTTTAGTGTGGCAACACTGTGAGGCATTTGTTCACATTCCTTTTATTCTAAATACACAGCTCAAAATATTTTAGTGTGACTCAGATCTTAAAAGGAATTCTTCCAATTCCATCACTACCTCCCTGTTTGCTTGCTTCCTTCGTCAGAAGCCGCTAAGAGCACTGACCTGAATTCAGGATGCATCATTACTCACCACTTGCTTTACATCACCCACCTTCCATCAGCGATAGTGTCTTTTCAACTTAGTTATTTGTACCATTTTCTGGGGTGACTAGATCTCTTTTTCTCTACCTCACTAAAATGTCACATGCCATCAAAAAGAGTGACAACAGCTGAGATGGGATTGATGTAATGGTAGTGCTAACAGCTTGCTTAACTGCAGAACATATACAGATATCTCTCTCTACACTTTCCTTTCTAGGATACACACACACACACACACACACACACGCCCACACCCACACCCACACACACACACACACACACACACACACACACACACACACCCACACACACACACACGCACGTCTTGCTATACTTGTGTTGACATTGTATTGACTTCCATTGATTTTACTATGCCTAACCCAGACAGTTTCCCTAAACCTAACCATTAGTGATACATGCCTAACCCTAACCTTAACCTAAACCTAATTCACACCATACCTCTAAACTTAACTAGTAGAGTTTAATAGCTTGTTAAACATTGTGGTGACCAGGCAAAATGTCCTCACAACTACAAATGTCCACACAATGCTGGTGGGCTGTCAAAGGTTGGTCCACACAAGTATAGCTATACATGTACACACACACACACACACACACACACACACACACACACACACACACACACACACACACACACACATTAACAATAGTGCTTCTGGTTGGAGGAGTCATTCTTCCTGCCTTTTGGGCAAGTGGGCAGTGTCTGTTTAAAGAAATTGGCTAACAAGTTAAATCATGCTGCTAAATTAAAAGGCAAATGAGGTGGGAAAGGGTAGAGAGCTTTTCTCACGGGCTCATTTTAGTTTTGATGCAATGTGCGTCATGGATCTGTAGAAACTTCCACGCTCATTCTGAGGACATTAGGTAGAAGATAATGAAGAATATTAGAATGAGAAAGTGGGAGAGAAGGTCTTTCCTCTGAAGCCAGTTGCTGTTGACAGAGAGATTTTTGGGAAGCCGTGAGTGCTCTGTGGTCTGCGCTACAAACAGTCAAAGTTAAAACCATCTGAACTGGAGACACTCCCCTCCAAACAGGTTTTTAGCTGTCGCATAGCAACAGAGCTATGACTGGCGCATCCCTAGGAAGCTTATGAGCTGCTAGCTACATTAGAGGTTGACGATGGACACCAGCCTTCAATGACAAAACCAATTTCAGCAGGCCATTTTAAAATTATACACCACACCCGCAAACCTATTCTTGGGTATTTTACAGCATTAGCATGGTTATGCAAAATAGTTTAAGAAAATTTACAGATTTGTTTACGATATGGATGGAAATATGCATATAGAAGAATGTTTTTTGCATTTCAGCTATAGTCATGTAACATTTTTCTGTTACAGTAAAAAAGCTCAAATGTGGTAACAGATAGTTGACCTGTGAGAGCAGATGCATTTTTGCCTGAGGAAAAGTAGCAGAGTGTTTTGTCTATAACAACTTCCAGAGTATATTTGCAGGATTTATTGCAAAGATGCTGTTTCTCTTTCGTAATGGATGTGAAAATAGTTTGGTGCTTTGTTGTTAGTTATTTCTTTTAATTTCTTTTTCATTTAGAAAACACCGAATAAATCTGTCAGACAATTAGCAATTTTGTGCATTTCCATTTCTGTGGTGAAATGATCTTTCAGTTAAATCACAGGAATGTTTGATATTTGCCAGTTAAAAAACTATATTTACATTTAGGTCAGATAGATATCCATCAACAAACCATGTATGGCATGAGCATAAGTAAAATGTTTTTTTCCTTTAAGGAAATAGCATTGATGAAAATATCTAAGTTATCTATGTTAGGATTTCCTATTTGCGGGTGGCTAGGTCTGAAACCCCCGTGAATTCTTGGGGTCAACTGTATGTATGCATAAAGCATAACATAACAACATGCATAACAACAAGCAGTTTCCAAGTAGTCACTAAGTCAAAGAATATGTCCAGACAAACTTTACTCCTCCCTGGGCTGCCACCTTATCGTGGTGGAGGGGTTTGAGTGTCCCATGATCCTAGGAGCTATGTTGTCGGGGGCTTTTGCTCCTGGTAGGGTCACCCATGGCAATTTGGTTCCAGGTGAGGGATCAGACAAAGTGCAGCCCAAAAGACCCCTATGAAGAAAACAACAGATGGACTCAGTGTTCCCTCGCCCGGACGCGGGTCACCGGGGCCCCCCTCTGGAGCCAGGCCTGGAGGTGGGGCACGTTGGCGAGCGCCTGGTGGCCGGGCCTTTACCCATGGGGCCCGGTCGGGCTTAGCCCGAAGAGGTAACATGGGCCCCCCTTCCCATGAGCTCACCACCTGTGGGAGGGGCCATAGGGGTCGGGTGCTGTGCAGGATGGGCGGCGGCCAAAGGCGGGGACCTTGGCGGTCCGATCCTCGGCTGCAGAAGCTGGCTCTCGGGACGTGGAACGTCACCTCTCTGGTGGGGAAGGAGCCGGAGCTGGTGTGCGAGGTTGAGAGGTTCCGACTGGACATCGTCGGACTCACCTCGGCGCACGGCTCTGGCTCTGGAACCCGTCTCCTCGAGAGAGGTTGGACTCTCTTCCACTCTGGGGTTGCCCCCGCTGAGAGGCGCCGAGCTGGGGTGGGCATACTTGTTGCCCCCCATCTCGGCGCCTGTACGTTGGGGTTTACCCCGGTGAACGAGAGGGTAGCCTCCCTCTGCCTTCAGGTGGGGGGACGGGTCCTGACTGTTGTTTGTGCTTACGCGCCAAACAGCAGATTAGATTACCCACCCTTCTTGGAGTCTTTGGAATGGGTGCTGGAGAGTGCTCCTCCTGGGGACTCCCTTGTTCTGCTGGGGGACTTCAACGCTCACGTGGGCAATGACAGTGAGACCTGGAGGGGTGTGGTTGGGCGGAATGGCCCCCCCGATCTAAACCCGAGTGGTGTCTTGTTATTGGACTTCTGTGCTCGTCATGGATTGTCCATAACAAACACCATGTTCAAGCATAAAGGTGTCCATATGTGCACTTGGCACCAGGACACCTTAGGCCGCAGCTCAATGATCGACTTGGTTGTCGTCTCATCTGATCTGCGGCCGCATGTTTTGGACACTCGGGTGAAGAGAGGGGCAGAGCTGTCCACTGACCACTACCTGGTGGTGAGTCGGCTCCGATGGTGGGGGAGGACGCCGGACAGACCTGGAAGGCCTAAACGTGTTGTGAGGGTCTGCTGGGAACGTCTGGCAGAGTCTCCTGTCAGAAGGAGCTTTAACTCACACCTCCGGCAGAACTTTGAACACGTCCCGGGGGAGGCGGGGGACATCGAGTCCGAGTGGACCATGTTCCGTGCCTCCATTGCCGAGGCGGCTGACCGAAGCTGTGGCCGCAAGGTGGTCGGTGCCTGTCGCGGCGGCAACCCCCGAACCCGGTGGTGGACACCGGCGGTAAGGGATGCTGTCAGGCTGAAGAAGGAGTCCTACCGGGTCTTTTTGGCTTGTGGGACCCCTGAAGCAGCTGATAGGTACCGACAGGCCAAGCGGTATGCGGCTCGGATGGTTGCTGAGGCAAAAACTCGGGCGTGGGAGGAGTTTGGAGAGACCATGGAAAACGACTTCCGTACGGCTTCGAAGCGATTCTGGTCCACCATCCGGCGTCTCAGGGGGGGAAAGCGGTCTGCCACCAACACTGTTTACAGTGGGGATGGTGTGCTGCTGACCTCGACGCGGGACGTTTTGGGTCGGTGGATGGAATACTTCGAAGACCTCCTCAATCCCACCGGCACGCCTTCCAATCTGGAAGCAGGGTTTGGGGACTTGGGGTCGGGCTCTCCAATCTCTGGTGCCGAGGTCACCGAGGTCGTTAAAAAGCTCCTCGGTGGCAAGGCTCCGGGGGTGGATGAGATTCGACCGGAGTTCCTCAAGGCTCTGGATGTTGTGGGGCTGTGTTGGTTAACGCGGCTCTGCAATATTGCGTGGACATCGGGGGCAGTTCCCTTGGATTGGCAGACCGGGGTGGTGGTCCCCCTGTTTAAAAAGGGGGACCACAGGGTGTGTTCCAACTACAGGGGGATCACACTTCTGAGCCTCCCTGGTAAGGTCTATTCAGGGGTTCTGGAGAGGAGGGTCCGACAGATAGTCGAACCTCGGATCCAGGAGGAACAATGCGGTTTTCGTCCTGGCCGTGGAACACTGGACCAGCTCTACACCCTCAGCAGGGTCCTGGAGGGTGCGTGGGAGTTTGCCCAACCGGTCTACATGTGTTTTGTGGACTTGGAGAAGGCGTTCGACCGTGTCCCTCGGGGGGCCCTGTGGGGGGTGCTCCGGGAGTATGGGGTACCGGGCCCCTTGATACGGGCTGTTAGGTCCCTGTACGACCGGTGCCAGAGTTTGGTTCGCATTGCCGGCAGTAAGTCGGGCTTGTTTCCAGTGAGAGTTGGACTCCGCCAAGGTTGCCCTTTGTCACCGATCCTGTTCCTAACTTTTATGGACAGGATTTCTAGGCGCAGCCAAGGCGTTGCGGGGATCCGTTTTGGTGGCCTCAGGATCGGGTCTCTGCTTTTTGCAGATGATGTGGTCCTGTTGGCTTCATCGGAGCGTGATCTACAACTTTCGCTGGAGCTGTTCGCAGCCGAGTGTGAAGCGGCTGGGATGAGAATCAGCACCTCCAAATCCGAGGCCATGGTCTTGAGCCGGAAAAGGGTGGGGTGCCTCCTCCGGGTCAGGGATGGGGTCCTTCCCCAAGTGGAGGAGTTTAAGTATCTGGGGGTCTTTTTTACGAATGAGGGAAAAATGGAGCGGGAGATCGATAGACGGATTGGTGGGGCATCTGCAGTTATGCGGGCGCTCTACCGGTCTGTCGTGGTGAAGAGAGAGCTCTCGATTTACCGGTCGATCTACGTTCCTACCCTCATCTATGGTCACGAACTCTGGGTGGTGACCGAAAGAACGAGATCACGGATACAAGCGGCTGAAATGAGTTTCCTCCGCAGAGTGTCTGGGCTCTCCCTTAGAGATAGGGTGAGAAGCTCAGTCATCCGGAGGGGGCTCAGAGTAGAGCCGCTGCTTCTCCACATCGAGAGGAGTCAGTTGAGGTGGCTCGGGCATCTGGTCAGGATGCCTCCTGGACGCCTCCCTGGTGAGGTGTTTCAGGCACGTCCCACCGGGAGGAGGCCCAGGGGAAGGCCCAGGACACGCTGGAGGGACTATGTTTCTCGGCTGGCCTGGGAGCGCCTTGGGGTTCCTCCCGAGGAGCTGGAACAAGTGGCTGGGGAGAGGGAAGTCTGGGTCTCTTTGCTTAGGCTGCTGCCCCCGCGACCCGACCCCGGATAAGCGGAAGAAAATGGATGGATGGATGGAAACTTTACCCAATGTGAAAAAGTAATCAATCAACCCAAATTAATACAATCACAAAATTACTTTAATAGAACCTGTCTCACAGCAGGAAAGAGGCTAAAATAGAAATAGAAGACATGATAATAAGAAACAAAGATCTATCTATCTATCTATCTATCTATCTATCTATCTATCTATCTGACTCATCCAGGAGGTCACAAAATAACGTCTTAATCTCTGTCCTTGTTTTCCACGTAATCAATGAAACCATGAGTAGAAAACCGTATTTTGTATTTACTCAACTCTTTTTCTAGATTAAAATTTGTTTTTTATCAGAAACATTTCTGTGTGACAGAAAACAAACAAACAAGATAAATCTTTATGGGGGCAATCACTTTCTCCCAGCACTGTAAATATCTTTTTCAGTATTCCTAAAGCATCTTAAGAGTCGTTTTGTGCCTTTAGTGAGTTGCAATCGCAACATGAGGTCTTGTCATGCTGTGACTGAAAGAGTGTGCATGCACTGATAAAGAGAAATCTATATTGACATAGTTTTAATTACACTTGGCTTAAAAAAGATAAATGTTTTCACTTCATCACAGTAATTGCAGGAATGTTATACCAGGTTTGACCTCTACTATTAAACTGTTTAAGACAAAAAAGTTTGACCATAAAATGTGCTCTTGAAAACCATACATGAAAATTTCCCGTAATTAGATGTGTCAGGAGCCTAAGCATATCATTTTTAAAATCATAGTGCACCAATGATGTGCATGTATACATTTGAGAGATCACATGTGTGCCCTCCCTCACTACTGCATAGCCAGACCCAGGAATGTAGAAGGACTGTCTGCTATCTGGACATGTGGGTCGAGCTTTGCCGTCTGTCTCCATGATCTGCTTTTTAACTCCTGAGGGCAGTTGCACTGGCAATCAGATGGCTGTGCAACTCAGCTTCGCAGCAGGAGCCTGGTCATCAGTCAAAGACACACAATACTACACAGCATGTTCATTCTGCATCTGGCAGTCACATACTTACACTAAAGTGTGGGGCTGTGTGAACAAAGCATCTTTGATTGATCTGAAGACAAAGTTCCTCTTGTGTCCATTAGTACTCTCCTGCATTTAAAAAAACCTATCTCATACCTATTTTTCTATGTTAAGCTCTCATTCAAGAACATAGTCTGGATTTTATCTTTGTGTGTATTATTTGGCATCTTTTTGTTTTTTTTTTCTCTCCATTAACTCATTTTGTTTGTCTCTGATCTTAATGCTTTACTCATCAGGGCACCTGCTTGTAGTCAACGTGCCCTACTAAGATATTTCTGATGTGACAAGGATTGTCTTACACTTTGCTTATCCAAGTTGCCTCGACATAGTCTGCTGAGGAACAGGTTTGTTTCCCTGGTCAGGTCAGGCCCTTGTGTCAGGTGCTGTCAGTCTGCCCCGAAAACTCCATGTGAGAGAAATAAAACATTGCAAAGAAAAGATAAAATTAGAGCACATATGTATTTATCTGCCTAATGGTTGTTATTCACAAGAAACAATTCTTAACGGATGGAACCCCACAGTTTGTTAGTATGCAGCATTGAGAGCAAGAAAAGTTTTTGTACCGACAGCAGTTCACCACCAAATCTCAAAGAAGTTCATGGAGATAAGCTACTCAAATAAGGTAATGGAACTTAGACTTTACCAAAGCAATAGAAAGGAGGCCAGAACAGGTCATATAAATATTAATATGCAAATTAAGCTTTATAGATTCCTGAAAGTGTTTATGGTCAATGAAAAGCTTTAATCTTTCTGTCAAACTGCAACATTTTTTACTCCTGAAAACACTAAACTGAGGTAATGAATCTAAGTAGTGAGGAAAAGCTGTAGAGAGGTAGCTAATGATTCCTGATGAAGTGTGTGTATTTATGTGCACGCCTGTGCATAGCCAAATGAGTAGCCTACTTCAGCCGGTGCCAGACTTCTCAATGTTTGGCAACAGTCCTTCTGTCACTGAAAAAACAACAGCATTTTGGTCCTTGTCATACTTCATTTCACCTTCGTTAGTAAACTAACCAAATTTGAATTATTTGGATTATAAGTACTAATGAAAACAGGAACGAGTTAATTATCTCAAATGCATGCAAAAACTGTTTGCCTTGCTCTATGTCATAAAATGAAAATTCATTCTGACTTCTCTTGAATTAAAGGCATAACCTTTCGAGCATTATTAAATCCTAAGATTTTCAAGGAATCTTTGATCCATCCATTTTTTTATACCTCCTTAATCTTTACAGTTGCAGGAGGGCTAGTGGCTATTTCGATTAGTCAATTTGGGGCAGCTAGAGTTGTGTTAGTTCATCACAGGGGAATAAAGAGAGGATAAACTGTTAAAAGACTAAGCGAATGTGGCTGCAGGTAGTGTAATTTCTTGTTAAGTGCCTTGAGATGACATCTGTTGTGAATTGGCGCTATATAAATAAACTGAATTAAATTGAATTGAATAAACAACTATGCAGGGGGGCAATTTAGAAAGGCCAAATGGCTAACGAAATAATGAAATAATTACACTTAGAAAGAAAGTGCCTAAACCACTAGCAATAACACACCAAGTGGCAAATATTATTGTTCCTTACATCTTCCTCTTCCCATTTCACCTCTGTCAATCCTAGTTTTCGGTAGTACCTATGGCTCCAGGCTAACCCTAACCCTGTACAAGGAAAGCAAGAAAACAGAATGGCTTGGGCAGGTTGAAAATCCTGGACTTTCTTGATGTGCCACAGTGGTGTTAGCAGCTGCACCTTGCAAACCAGGAATCTCTTAATAAAGTTAAATGTTTTAACTTTTTTCATATTAAAAATGTCTAAATAGATCTCTAGATAAAGGGCACATTCTCACATTACCATTTATGACTGAAAAACTAAGAGTGCAGTGATTAAACAGGGACAACACACATTGACCCCGTTCAAGTGATTGAGATGGTATTCCTCCTGCTACCTAATTGTTAATGGGTTTTGCAAGTGTTAACAAGACAAAAGTCAGTGAATATCCTCTTGCTTTAGTGACCCCTTTATTAGGGTGACTGCACAGGGGAAAATGGATTATTCTGATTACCTGTATTTGTATAGAAACTCATTAGTTGCTGTTTTGTAGGTTTTTGCTTCTAAGTTGCATTTAAACTTGAGTCTCTAATACTGATCCATTCTTTATTAATAGCAGATATTTTAAGCTATATTAAATTCAGATATATTTTTAAATGTTCTTCTTTACGCATCATTAAACAGCTGCAACCTCCCTGTGTAGTTTGTATCTGTGAGGAGTCCTTTATATTCCTTATGTCTAACTGTTTGATTCCTCCGTGCTCCAGAGTCTGTCTCAGTGATATAGTGATTATGTATAGTAACGGGAACGTTCCAGGCTCAGTGTTGACTGCTAATTGGGCTCCAGAGTAACGACTGTGTCATATTAATGACCCAGATCCAGCTCATTGTAATATTCATGGGGTGTGAGGATTGCCTTTTCTCTCTGGGGTTGCATGGAACAGAGGTTTATGATTGCGTGACTGTTTGTGTGTAAATGACAGAGTTGATGTGTTAGTTTTGTGGGCATTGGGAACAAATACTGATCTCAGTGCAGAGCCCCTGATCTATTTGTTCTTTTGTGTCACTGAAAAGCACTTTGCCGCCCTTGCTGACTATTTTCTGTGTGGGTTTCTCACCTTTCTAACTGACATTGTAATGGAAAGGTGAGTGTAGATTTAAATATGCATCTGATAGCTTAATTCACGCTCTTTGTGTAGAATTATGTTAACAAAGTAGCATGTAAGTATGGAACCAGGTGGGCTGTAGTAAATCATCTGCCATATCAGCAGATCCAGAATGAACATTTTTCCAGAGGATAACAAACCCTCAGGGAGATGTGCAGCTTTTTATAGGGCACTACAGTCAGGTTAAAAGGTTCCTTTGTGTTTTGATTGAACAGGTGGGATTGCAGTCACTGGGATGCAGTACTTCACCTGCTCCTCTCACAAGAACTGCCTGTATTTGCATAACACTAATCAGAGCACAAGAGTCAATTTATTCTGTTTTCATTAGCTTTAAATCTGGATATATTTCAATACAAAAAGCATCCCATCATATACCAACTATTACATTGCATTGATCATTTATTTACTGGAAATTTGTCCTGTGCTACTTCCTTTATGCCATCTTTGAACGTGAATTAGGTCACAGGGATATGAGGTTTTTCTTACAGCTAAAATGGTGGAAACTACTTAGCTAAGGAAGTAGAAAAAAAACAACCTATTCCTGTTGTAGTCTGGATAAGACAAATGACAAGTGGAGGTGACCAATTACACAGGACAAGGTCTTTTGAGGAAAAATAAGTGTCATATCCTGATTATGTGGAGGGAACTTAACGCTCAAAAGAGAAGCCTCTATAAACATCACAGCACACTTCTCCAATTTGAATTGTTGCAGTTTTATGTGTTGATGTTCCTTTAAACAATAAACCCTAATGGCAGAGCTGTATTTCCTGGTCCAGACGAAAATGATCCCTAAAAACAGGGGTGGAGGAAGTGGGGTTGTCTTCTGTGTTGCAAAGACAACTTGGATTTTAATGAAGAGTGAAAGTGGTTTAGCAGAGTCTCTGGCAAAAGATCCAACATAGAAACCTTTGTGCAGTGATGAAGCATTCATTACAAGCAGTTAAGAATGGCAGCTATCAATCTGTAAATGAGTAGTATATGTCACATAAATTACACTGCAAGCCTTGGAAGCACACCCATAAATGTCAAAAATGCAAATTGTCTTCAGTAGATAGAGTACATGCAGGGGCTGTATGGAGGGTTCTGCTAACTCTAAAAAGGTAAGAATGCACCCAGCCTTTTATTAAACATGACAATGGAGGGTTTCACAATTGTTAGACAAAAAAAACAACTTGGCTAACTTAAGGGAGTGTGTTCGCACATAGGAAATAGAAGGGGAGAATAAAAAGCTGTTCTTGTTTCTTCCATTTCTGTATTATTTGTTGCAACATCAAAGGGCTTACATCATTGTGATCACAGAGACTATGAAGTGGGCCCTAATCCAAACTAATTGATTGGGCAATGCTGTAATATGTAAGAAAGTACTGCGTAGTCCAATATGTTAAAAAAGGAAGTTTACTGTCATTTTTAAAGTTATATCGACTGATTAATCTAATAGACTTTACTGTCTGTCAGGATGATTTTGAATGTATTATTTTTTTAAGTTTAAAATGGAAGACAGGGACTGTAAGTGTGGATAGTTGTACACAAAAGCATAGCTAAAAAGTAAAAATTTAAAAAGTTACATTACAAATAATACCTTAATATATACTACAGGTCGTACAATAGAACTTGAAAGTTTGTAAAGGAAACCCCCAGAACATCTAAGAAGGTGAAAGTGAGATACATTTTAATCATAGGATATACTTAAACTATTTACTATTTGGGTTAAGCTTTTCACCTGCTGAGTGCATTTAAAAAATTGTTAAGAAATTTTATCTGAGATTTCAACTATCTGCTTTGCAATCAAGCTCTTTGGACAATCTCTGAAGTTAGACCAAAAAAACCTGATTTAAGAAAGAAAAAAGTACACGATACACAATTATATAAAATCGATTTAATAATTAGAATTTAGACACTAAAATAGAAAGGAAGAACAACACTGGATTGAGATAAGTAAGTAAGAAAAGTGTCTGTTAAAAAGCAGGCTTATCAAATTTTGGTCTTCTTTAGATTAGAGAAGCAATCTAATTCTAAACAAAGGTGACGAAACATTTTAAAACAGACATTTGAAATAGTTTTGAGACAACTGATTTTGAGTCAGCTAACTTAATAGGAATTATTCCCAAAAGGAGAAAATTAGTCAGCAACAGTAATGAAACCTAGGAATGATTTCTTTCTTCTAGTTATATATATATATATATATATATATATATATATATATATATATATATATATATATATATATATATATATATATATATATATATATATATATATATATATATATATATATTTTCCAAGTCTGTTTATTTGTAGGATGTATTAAAATAAATATTTATGTGCTATAAATAGTGTAATGGGTTCCAATAATGGTGCTTTGCGTGATCCATCAGTTTCCGCCATGAAATTGATTCTTTTCATTGTTAAAGATAGTAAACCTGTCTTTATTGGCTGCAGTTGTACTTTATTTTCATAATACCAGAGCCGTTTTTTACTTCAAATGCTTCAGACATCTGCATAGTAATTTGCATATTTTTGATGTTCCATTCTGTGACTAGGATGCAGATTTTGTTCCAATTAATCTTCAGTTATTCTTTGATTCATTGAAGTGTAGAGTAAAACAGGTTATTATAACTTATATGTTAATGATTTGACAATGGTTGCAAATCATTAAAATATTTATTTTATTTATATTTATTTTATTTTAAACTGTTATTTTTAATGGATAGAAAGACTTTAGAAAGTCTATCACAAAGACAATCAAATATAAATGTAAAAAGATATATGTAAAAAGTAAAAAAAAAATCCATTTATAATATTTTTTAAAGATGTATATTTTACCTATTTTAAAGCAAGCAAAGGAGCCCACAAGATCAGTTTGAGCTCATTGTAATATCTGCATTTAGACCATTCAGCAACAATTGCGTCTTACCAAGTGTAAGAGTGATGGCTTGTTAAAGTTATTCTACAATCCTATTCATTTTAATTAACCTTTGTGTAACCTGATTGCAGTGTAGACAGAAGGATAAAGATCATTTTATGTCTTATACACATCAAAGTAGCATTGATACCAACATTAAAGCTAAACCGAGTTTTGTACTTAATTAATGAAAGCTATTGTATATGTGAAGTATTTTACACCATGTACAGGAAATCACCAGATACTACCAGAATGCTGATAGGACATTGTATATAATTAGCTTTGGACACCTTCCTGCTACTTATTACCAGCAATACTGAAGAACTACATAAGATGGCTACAGATCAATTTACCTCTTCACCAATTCCTACCCACATTTCATACCTAAAATTTGCTCTTTCATCTCTTTCTATTTCCATTTTTTGCCAATGAAAAAATCATTTCTTATCCATGTACTTTACCACGGCAGATCGTTTATTTCTTTTGGTGGTTAGATATTAAGGAGTGGAGATAAATATGACGAATAATGCTTAATTGTCAGTTGTGATTTATTTTATTGGTAGGTTATGTTTTTCTGACTTCATATTCTACAGTGTTTCCACTCTATGGTTTTACATAGACCGGAAATTAGGCATTTATCAAATGTATTTACATCTCATTTATAAAATATATTTTATATTACTTGTCTCTAACTGATAGTTTTCAACATAAGTGATAGACATGTGTTCCTTACCCCTACTTCCCACCAGACACGTAAGTGGCGCGTAATGTCTGTGAAGCTTAATACACAGCTGATAGCCGCCGTTATAGTCAATGGGTCCGTTTTCATCAGGCGTGAATCAGAATAGTCTCAGAAGCGTTGTGTTGCAGCCCTCTCCTAAATTTACACGGCAGGTCTTCAATACATTTCTAAAACGCATCCTGCTCAGCAGTTTAGATTGGGCTAGGCAGGAAATCAGACACAGGAGCAGTGCAAAGCATCCGGAAAAAATTCGAAATAAAAGACACGTGCAGATTTTTGATTGCTTAACTATGAAAAAATTAAACAAAATGTCATTACCTGTGACTACAGGGTTGATGTCAGTCGGTTTGTTGATCTAATTTGTTGATTTTTATCCTAGACATTGAGAATTTAATCTCTGAAATGGAGAATCACACAGTTTATATGATACCAGTGATCATTTTTGAAAGGATAATGTGAAAAAGCCGAAGGCATGGACAAAAATATCTACAGTTTTAGGAGTGGATGGTGCGTTCATGATACTTATAACATACAAATATTATATTTTCTGCATACTAGCCTTTCAGTTATGCAGTTGCAATTCTCCTGTGATTTCGTGATCTTCCGGGACCAGCTCGATAAAACACGTTCATGAGTGATACTCTTCTAAAGTTCTCCCGGTTGGAAGGGATGCACTGCTGAACTCGCGAGTAAAATGCACCTATTAGGTAACGCGTCTGGTGTATAGCAGGGGTACATATAACTATAAGCTTTTAAGCAAAGCTTGAATGTATTTAAAGGAACAGGGGGCAGGATTTGTAAATAAAATAAACAACCATGTACAGTTTTTTTAATGCTGTTGAGTGATGAAGCGTTATAAACCAAAAAGATTGAGCCCACCCACGTATCGCTCCATTTTCTTAAACTGGCTGTGTGCTGCAAAATGTGCTGCAGTTCGGGGCCCGAATTTCCCACGCTGTCCTACGGATGTGACGTCAATTGACACGGCTTGCGCGTCCTCGACAGCTTTTTAAGAGGAAGAAAAATGGTCGCAGACCTCCATTGATTTAATTGTGAGAATGGATTCTTCTCTTCTCAAACTGGGAAACGTCAAGGGCGACTCACAGCCCACTAAAAAGTGGCACTAAGAAAAAGAAGTATGTCACTGTGAAGAGGTATGTTTTTTTGTGAAGCGATTGTGCGCGCTCCCGTAGGGCTGGCTGCAGTTACTTGCAGCGCCGGTCGCGTTGCTGGTGAGTTTCGTTTCTTCATTCTGCCCCCTGCTCATTTAAGCCATCATCTTTCAAAGCAATTATAAAACACAATTCTGCCATGTATTCTTACATCCATTCCATTCTCAAACATTGCCATTTTTTCCCAACCTAATTTGATTTTGTACCCGTAAAACAAACCACTTTGCATTCATTTACTACAGAGAACATGATCTATCTTGTCTTTTTAGTTGAGTATTCTTTAAGAGTAATGAATATGATAAATAATGGTGCCCTCCAGTAAAAATATCCTGGGTGTGAATCCTGTCCATATTAATGTTTTCCTTGTGTATTCTCTGGGTACTCCTACTTAGTTTCCTCCTACTGCCCAAAAACATGCAGTTTTGGTTAATCATTCACTCTAAATCATCCTTAGGTTTGACTGGATGTATGCACAGTTTTTTGTCTCTATATTGCCCTATGATAGACTGGCAACTTATCCTGGGTGTACTCTGTATCTTGTTAAATGTCTGTAAAGGGACCCTACCTTAAGCAGGTGGAGAAAATGTGGAAAGAGATGGGAAAAGTTATCAACTAATTTATTCTCTGATATAGTAGTAGTTTTTTTCCAAGATTATTGATTTTCTATAAATTTTTGGCTGCAGAACTTTATTTTTCCTGATCCGTGTCATTACAAATGGTATGCCTTCATTTTATAACCCCCTAAAGTGATCACTCTAGTCAGTTCCTTCAAACTCTGCATTGTCTCAGCACCCTGTTGATACCAAAATGCTGAATCTTCCGCCCCCTTCCACATTGACTGGTAACCTATGTCCGTTCAATCAAACAGCCATTCCAGAGAAGCAACAATACTCTGACTGATTTCAGTTGCACTGTCTGTCTATAGAGGAAAGCTAAAAGCAGCTGGCCACTGGGACATTTCACAACAAAGCAGGCTCAGGGCAAGCAAAGCTCCTCCAGAACGCCAGAACATCAGTGCTATTGTTAGCCCATAGCAGGAGATTAGCGCTGATGGCTGTATGTGAGCTAGCAGGCTTGGCTGGTGTTCTGTGTCAGATGATAACCAAGCCCACCCCTGCTGCCACTTCCACCGTGTCAAAATGAGTCAGAATAGCTGCAAACAAGATTTCCTATACAATTGTAGTCAATCCATCTACAAAATCAGATCAGTATCAGTAGAATTAATCTTGAAATCATTTTAACTAAGTACTTTATCAGCATCAGATGGTTTACTTTTTTCTTTGATTGATTTCAAAAGATCAGAAGCTTATAGCAGATGTACCAATCCAGAGAAGACTTATAAGCTAATAGAAATTCCATATACATTCTGAAAAGGACAAATACATGATAAAAAGCAAATTAAAATGCTCCCCGTGTTCTCCACAGTGGGGAGGAGCAGCAATATAACCGCTTAAACGTTGCATGAAACCAGACAAGAATACTCTCCCTGGAAATTACATGTTGTCTGTGGCTTTCATTTTCCCTGTGTAACTATTTCTGAACTACAGACAACGTACCCACATCCCTAGACACACAAACACATAATTTTCCAGTGCCTCTAACTGATTATAGTCCATGATTAATTAGCAAACAGATTGCTAAACGGTGTTGAACACGGTTTGATGTGCAGAGGTAAAGAGTATACCCTCCATGGAATTCAATAATGTCCTCCATGCCCATATCCTTCTCTCACTCTTCCCTTCTTCCTCATTCTTCTCTCCCATCTATTCCTTCCTTCCTTTCTATATAAAGCTCTTCTGGGTTAATCATTCCTAGAGGACGACAGCTCCATAGTGATGCAAAAAAGGGCTTCACAGCTGTGCAGAGCATGGTTCTTGTAGAACAACTTTCAATGATTACAGACCCTTAAGGGATAAAGCCATATCTAACTGTCACAGGACTATTCACCCTAGTCTAGGTGATGAGCTTTAAGCTGTATCTGGGGTATGTCTCAACCTCACTGAACCAAATCACTTGACCTTTTCCCATCATTTATCTTTATATTTGCTTGTCCTTTCACTTTGGCACTGCATGAGGCTTTTCTAATCTTGATCCTATTATACAGAATTCCTTCACCTCTTTTTGTTCATGCTTATGGATCCGGTGGGAGGCAAGTATTCTAATTCGCTTATTTGCATAGGGGAGATATGTTCAGCTCTGATGGATGGCTCCAGCTCTTGCAGTCTTGCAAAAGAACTGGCTTTTGAAACTCTCAAAGGGATGCATCCTTGAATACAGAGAAATAAATAAAACACCCATACACATTTACTGTACACTAAGTACATTCAATAGACAGATATGTTATTATTTTACTGCAACAAGAAATATGGACTCAAACACACTTGTTATAATGGATTCTAAATCAAAATAATCAATCATGTGCATAAAGCATATATCATACACTGGTTTCTACAACTGCAGGGCATGAATTAAATAATATTATATATATAAACAGAAAGGAGAATAGAAGTGGATGCGATGGACTGGCGAGCTGTCCAGGGTCTACCCCGCCACTCACCCAATGAATGCTGGAGATAGGCACCAGCCCCACGCAACCCGGCAGAGGATAGATGGGTATAGATAATGGATGGATGGATGTAGAATAGAAGGGGTACATTGACAGTATAGAAATAATCCTTAAAGTCTTCTCATAACACTCATGTAAAATCAGTGGTTGCCAGTAATGATTTTATCTGCCCCATGTCCAGATTAGTCTGCATGGTAACTCTCTTAATCAATGTGGTTGCAAACTGTGATGTGATGTGACTGCTAACATGGAGTCTCTCTGTGTCACCCTTTCCTCTTTCCACTCACACAGACACATACATACACACACACTTGCAGGTTTTCTAGCTAAAGTTAAATGTCTGCCAGCTGAGCATGTCCCTCAGTTGGGCTTTTTTTGCCTCCAGCTGAAGCCCTGTAATTTTTCCGCCAGCAATTTGTCAGGACTGAAGGTTTAGAGAGGCCAAATCTTTGAATGTTTCATGTAAAAAGCAGAAAAAACAAAATACTCTTCTCATAGATTATAGATTATAATCATCTGAGACAATAAGCAGAAGCATTAACATATTGGAATTCATAATAATAATAATAAATTTTATTTGAGAGTGCCTTTCTAAAACCCAAGGTCACCTTACAGAGAAGAAAAAAATAAACAGAAAATTCATACATCGACAAACAAACAAAACTATTATCAAATAGCAAAAAAGAAGATGGTACAAACACCAAAATCTGTGTCTAAAGTGAGTAAGTTTAACAGTTTAAACAGATATGTTTTGAGCTGTGATTTAAATAAATGAAGAGTCTATTTCTAATGAAAGGAGGACGTAAGTTCCAGAGCCGAGGAGCAGAGCGACTGAAAGCTCTGCTCCCCATGGTGACAAACCGGGCAAAAGGAACAACAGACGAACAGAAGGCTGACGATCTAAAAGAATGGGTAGGAGTGCGGCTGTGAAGCAGGTCACACAGATAAGGAGGGGCAGGAGGTTATGAAGAGACTTATTGGTGAGACTAAAAAGAAGAGAGTTGCAATAGTTGATCCGAGGATAAGATTATGGACAAGGATGGCAGCAGCATGGGGAGCTAGGAAGGACGAAGTCAGTTAATGTTACGTAAGTGGAAGTATGCAGACCGGGTGATATAATTAATATGAGACTGAAATGAGAGTGTACTATCAAGTATGACACCCAGACTCTTTACCTGAGGGGAAGGATGAACGGAGAGGTGTCAATGTTAATAGAGTAACTGTGAAGTTTGTTTAAAATGAAAGCTGTGCCAACAAATAACACTTCAGTTTTATTACCGTTGAGTTTACCATTGAAATTATAGCAGAACAATGATCTAATCAACAACCAATAAGATTAGCTACCATAACTATGCAGATGATACTCAGCTCGACATTACAATGTCACCAGGTGATTATGAACCCATCCAAACCCTATGTAAATGCATTGAGCAAATCAATGAATGGATGTACCATAATTTTCTCCAGCTGAACAAAAATAAAACAAAAATAATTACTTTTGGACCTAAAGAGGAACGATCAATAGTCAGCACACATCTTCAGTTAATACAGCTAGAAACTACTAATCAGGCCCAAATTCTAGGTGTAGTTGTGGACTCAGACCTGAACCTTCAGGGTTACATTAAAGACAATAACATGGTCAGCCTTCTATCACCTGAAGAACATTTCTAGGATCAAAGGACTGACGTCGCAACAGGACCTTGAAAAACTCATCCATGCATTTATCTTAAGTCAGATTCATTACTGCAACAGCGTCCTCACAGGTCTGCCTAAAAAGTCAATTAGACAGCTGCAGCTGATCCAGAATGCTGCTGCTTGCGTCCTCACTAAAACCAGGAAAGTAGAGCACATCACCCAAGTTCTAAAGTCCTTACACTGGCTCCCTGTCGCTCAGAGAATATACGTCAAAAATACTTTTACCAGTTTATAAATCATTGAATGGCCTAGCACCAAAGTATGTTGAAGATCTACTGCTACTTTTCCAACCCACCAGAACACTCAGGTCAACACGTCCGAAAATGAAAACGACCATGTAGGTCGATTGTGACAGCTACAAAAAACGACCTGTGTGAGCGTTTTCTGGGGTCAGGCGCGGATCCAGCAGTGACTAGTTACCAACAGGGCATGCGCGTCCTTTCTCAGAGGAGCTGCCAAATACGCATGCGCGAAATTTATCTCAGTTCAGCTACCAACATTCGTACTGGTAAAACTCACTGCAGTTTCACTATTTCCATACATTCTCTTGAAAAAAAAACAAAAGAAAAACATACATTCTCTTGATTTCTTCATTCATGTGTTGCTAGCCTTTTGGTTATTGCAGTGTGGTTATCATAGCTCATCAATTCCAGACGATCGAGTTACGAAGTTTACCTGAGGTCCAAAAACACTCTGCCTCTGTATGTTTAAAAGGCATTTGTTTTCATTCATTACTGTTTTAAACATGGGGAAATGACACATCCTTTGACATGTGAAATTAACACATAATTAAAGAATGGCACTGAATTACCAAAACTTCCCAGGTGTATATGAAAAGAAGACCAACCTGTATCTGTGAAGACGGCATTTTCTTTTTTATAGTTTTGTGGCCACACAGTGGCCTTTATTTGAAAGTGCAACACTTGGCAAATGTCCGTGGGGTGGGAGTGAACCCCCGGAAGGTCGCATCCCTCTGAACATGGGGCGCCCGTCTCAACCACTGTGCTACGCGACACAGCTTTTATCCTTTTTTTTAACCATGTGCAGCGTAGTGAAACCCACTGTCTTCAGAATAACAATGTTTATTAGTTAATTTGTAGTGAGATTAGTTTGATATCTGCGTCATCATCTGTTTAAATGCCCAAGGTAGATGCGCCAGGCCCCCAAAGGGCCGTTTGTCTTTTACAGCTGATATTTTAAACCACAAAGGGTCGCATACGGAATATAGGGTCGTTTTTTGTAGCTTTCACAATCGACCTATATGGTCGTTTTAATTTGCGGATGGACTGCTCAGGTCCTCTAATTCCAGTCTACTCAACATCCATAGAATTAGAACCAAACATGCGGAAGCAGCTTTCATTTTCTATGCTCCTGTAATCTGGAACAAATTTCCAGACAACTGCAAAGCTGCTGGAACACTGAGTTCTTTGAAATCACAACTAAAAACGTACCTGTTTAGACCTGCCTTTGAGTAATGCTTTGATCTATCACATGTTTTGTGTATGCTTCTTGCTTTATTGCTGTTTTTACTTTATATGCTTTGTCTGTGTTTTACTGCTATGTTTATTTTACCCCTTAATCAAGTAAAGCACCTTGAATTACCTTGTTATTGAAAGTGTGCTATACAAATAAAATTGTCTTGCCTTTCCTTTCCTCGCCTAATCTCCACGAGAGAGTCTGAAAGGGAGATAGGTGGAAGGAAGGAATTTGGTTTGGAAGAAATGTAGAGCTGGGTGTCATCTGGCAAAAGTGTCATTGAAAGTGTGAGTGAAATTGATATCAAATTAAAAGAATTTGGCCAAGGGGGACGATGTAAATAATGAATAGAAAGGGCCTTGATTCTGAACCCTGGGGCACACCTGCAGAAATGGGAAACAAAGTTGAGGAGTGGGATTTAAACTGGATAAACTGGGAGCAGTATGAAATATATGAGATAAACCAGGTGGGGGGAGTATGACTGATGCTAATGTGTTCAGAAAAATATCATGAGAAATGGTGTCAAATGCTGCACTGAGACAGAGAAGTATGAGAATTGTGAAGAGACCAGAATCAGCTGCCAACAGAAGGTCATTGGTTATCTTTACCAGAGCTGTTGTGGTGGGGGCGAAAACCTACGGTGGCCGGGAAGTGCAAAACAAAATTACATTAACCTGAAACACTTTCACATTTCACCCCAAAAAAAAATACATTAACCTAAATCACTTTTACATTTTACAAAAAACAAAATTACATTCACCTGAAACACTTTTACATTTTACTAAAACAAAATTACATTAACCTGAAACACTTTTACATTTTACCGTAACACATTTACAAGTTTAGCAAAACAGTTTTACACGTTTAAAAAAACCCTTTTACAAGTTTACCAAAACACTTTTACAACTTTACCAAAACACTTTTACAATAAAAAAACACTTTTACAAGTTTACAGAAACACTTTTACAAAGACATGACCCAGAAGTGATACTGTGGGGAACGGGACACTGTATGAGTGGCCTTCGTTGAAATACTTTACGTGGCAGTCCATAAAACCGACCTCTTCTCCCTCTGCAGAAGCGAGAAAGTCCAAACTATGTCCACAATCACCACAAAATGTCCCCACAACTTGAAAATAGATTCCGCAAAACAGGCAAAACATCTCTGCAGATTGAGCTCCTGGCAGGATTGATTCCATTACTGTTACCACTTTGGTCTTGTCCCGACCCTAACCTCACCCCTGCAGTATCACTTCCGGGTCATGTCTTTGTAAAAGTGTTTTGTTAAACTTGTAAAAGTGTTTTTGTTTTGTTAAACTTGTAAAAGTGTTTTATTTATTTTTTTTTTATTTATAAAAGTGTTTCGGTAAATTTGGAAATGTGTTTCGGTAAAATGTAAAAGTGTTTCAGGTTAATGTAATTTTGTTTTGGTATAATGTAAAAGTGTTTCAGGTTAATGTAATTTTGTTTCGGTAAAATGTAAAAGGGTTTCAGGTTAATGTCATTTTGTTTCGGCAAAATTAAAAAGTGTTTCAGGTTAATGCAATTGTGTTTCGGTAAAATGTAAAAGTGTTTTAGGTTAATGTAATTTTGTTTTTCACCTCCCGGCCATTGTAGAGACTAAAATTGTTCATTAAAATTGTGGTTATTGAGGTGTGAGTGGAGCTGGGAGGCCACAACTTTCTCAAGGATTTTTGAAATAAAAGGGAGGTTTGAAATTGGATGAAGATTATTGAAGTTATTGGGATCTGCACCAGAATTGGTGGTTTTCAGTGATGAAGGAACAATTCCAGTGCTAAAGGAGGAGTGGATTATATTAGTTATGAGGGGAACCAGCGCGGGACAAGCTCTAGCTAAAACTTTATGAATCTTTTGTGTTTACATTTGTGCTATTTTAATGTGCTTGTGTATTTGCAACTTTGTCTATTACAAATATTAAAGAAACTGGGAATCAGTTTTCCCAACTGAACAGAGGATTTTTCCATAAAATGGTCCTAATTTACTATTTACGGCTGATAAGTCTACATTTGAGAAGTCCTTTCATAACAAAAAATCTAATACAACAGAGTGTTCTGTTGTGTGTTTAGATCCAAGCATGAGTGCATTTTTTCAAAACTAAAGAGTGACTGTAGTTTTGGTTTAGATCCTTGTTTCTCGAACTGTGTTACAGGCTCAGAAATGTTGGTGTTTCATTTAAATCTGAAGTTGGAAGGTATATTGACATCATCCCCAACTTGACCGTGTTCTAGTTTCAAAAGAGGTGAAATTGTTAACTGATATGCTCATGACTATATGTAGCAATGTAAATATAGCCGGTTAAATCCTGGCAAATTGGATGGTAGCAGCCTCGTCTGGTGCTGTGGTGCCACACATTGACTGCCTTTTTGTTTAAAGTTAATTTTATTTTTGTACATAACATTAATTTTTTTTATGTTTGTTGTACTTGACATTGTTTTAAGTTGTTTTATTCCCGTTTTTGATACTAATTTCTGCCCCTTGTGATGTCACATCCTGTCCTGGTACTCCTACTTAATTTGTCCCCTCCCCTTTCTCTTCCCTTTGGTTAGCTTCTTCTTTGGGAAGAGGTAAGGATCTGGCGCCATCGTGTGTTTTGGTTTGGCTTTTTTGCTAATTTAACATATATTTGAAGTTATAGTATTGTCTGATTGTCATTTATGTTGATATCTTTGGTCTATTTGGTTCTTGTAGAAGTACATGTGGGGCAGGTCTACAGTCAGAGCTAATGCCAATGCTTTTAAAAGGCGTATATTTAATAAAGTTTTGGTAGCCAGATGTAGTGATGGCGAGATGAAGCCCCATGAGGCATTGAACCACTTCAGCCAATCGGTTCAAGAAAGGGTTCAGCTCACAGGGCTTCATGTGAACACAAACCCCCCTACTGGCCAGGTACATAATCACAGGTAGCTCTAGCTCTTAGCCACTTAATGTGTGATGCATTAAAGTTGTAAGTGGTTCTTGGGAATGACTATGAGTTCCCAAAAAATAATTTCTCTACATAAAATGTTACAAAAGTGAATAATAAAAATATTATTTGAATGTATTCTGTCTGTATATTATCCCAAAGTGGTAGTATCATGTGTTATGGCAGGTTGTGTAATAATGTTTTTCTGTCACTTGAGGCAAAAGGCATGGGCTTAAAGTGTAACTGAACCCCCTGAAAATCATAACCCCGCCCCCAGACAACTTTAAAAAAATTCTACAAAGTGGGCGGTGCCAGGAAGAACGGAGGGGTATGGCCAAGTGTTGAGGAAAAGCGGAGGGGGGAACGTGGAGGTGTGTTCAGGAGGACAGTGACAGCTCGCTAAATGTAATACTGAAACATGGACAGTGACCAAAGCGACGTTGGCAGTTTTGCGACTGATCGATTTGATCAACATTCATCTGTTTTGAACGTTAGCCTATGTTAGCATTACCACTCAGAGACTGGACTCCTCCTGTCTTCCTCTGCCTCAGCAGCACCCAGCTCGGACGGCGCTGGCTCGGCGCCCTGAACCAGCGGATCTCCTCCGTCGACACCAGAGATAAAGGAGTAGAGGGACGCTTTATGGAGCCCAGCGGCCGCGAGCCATATCAATTCGAGCCGCTGTCTGATAGTTTTATACCCAAACCCACGGGGCGTGTCTGTGAGACCATGGCTGCTGTGACACAGTCAATGCCTGTGACGTAGAGATGTACCGTTCTCCACCAATCACAAAATTCAAATGCAGTAGCCACCGTTCAACCCTAAGAGGGCAGCACTAAGACGTTTTTAGACCAAAAAGTGTAGAATTAAACAAGTTTACACCAAAACGTAAAAAAATCCCCAGAAACTGAAAGACTGCATTGGTAAAGACCCATTTATAAAGTTTAGAAGCAAAAAAAAGTTGTTTGGGGATTTAGTTACTCTTTAAGCAAGCAGAGGAAAGTGAAAATGCTTGTGGAACTAGTAAGAGGGCACTGAAAATGATTGTGTAACTTGGGCAATGATGTACAGAACAGGGGAGATTCATGTTTATTCAAAAATAGCAGTTTCTCAACAGTTTTAGGTTTTTTGCGATTCCTGTTTCTTGACACCACCTCACCAGCCTTCGAAAACACTCTTTCACAAGGCACAGAAGATGCCAACGTACACAAAAACACAAGTGCTAGACTAAATAAATTGGGGTACAGTAATTTTTGCTTTTCCCAATACTCCAGGGGGGGTTCCAGCCTGCTAATATTTGGCTCCCACACTGGGGAAATCCTCCTCTTCCTAGCTGGTTACATCCTCTCACTTATCTCTCTCTCCTCATTCTCCTAAATTAGGGTGACCATATTTTAGAAGAAAAAAAGAGGACACTTGGCACAGTCCTGAAACACTGTCATGACTTTGACCAGACATTTGATTTTAACATATTTAAAGCATGCATTCTCCATGTGGTTAGAATGAACAGTTAAATAACAAACTTCAGATAGGCTTTCACAAGTGCAAAAATGACTTTAAAATCTCTAGAAATTAATTAATAATAGAAATAATTACTCTTCCGAATTAGAAAATGTACCAGAAAAAGTAATAGTTTGCTTTACTGGACAAAAGTTAAACAAAAATCTGAAATAACATTCTGAGAAAACAGGTAGGCTATCATTTTCTTTTTAATATAATAATAAAATTAAAAAGCAGCAGTCTCAAAAAGACAATAATGCCTGCTCCATTTATTAGATTTTATCTTCATCCTCCTCAGTCAGTATAGATGAATTATTATTATAGATTTCGTTTCCATGTGGACCTACTAGATCTTTGCCACTTTTGTCACACACAGAAACACATATGCCAGCTATGCCAGCTCTGTTTGTTTGTAAAGCTACACTTGCGTTTTAATATCTTGTAAACAGTCGCAACGCCGTGCGCGCAGCATGGTGAAGGGCAAAGTTGTGCAGCACATCACAGCCCGCTCTCACGTCTATGAAACGGTTCAGAACCATCCACGAAAGCATCTAAACGATAGATGAGAGGAAATGTGTCGTATTGCATGCATCGCACCAGTCAATCTAAGTATGCTTATTAGTCCCCTTAAAAACTATGAAAATCCGGACATTTTCATCAATCTATGAAATCCCCCCGGATGCCCTGGACAGCACGTGAAAAGTGGACATGTCCGGGGAAAACAGGACGGTTGGTCACCCTACCTAAATCTTATCTTTCTCTCCTCACTCTCCTAAATCTTCAAACTATCTGTCTCTATACTCTCCAAACTATGTAAACGCTAACCAAACTCTCCTATCCAAACTCCAAACTGACAGCAACTCTCCTACACAAACCCACATTTTGAATGGAGCCTGAGGGGATTTATATTGCTGTCAAACCACTCTGCAAACTCTGAACCACTTCCTGAAGCAGTCACGTGGTACAGCCAGGCAGTGGGGCTTCAGCAGTCATCGTTTTCGGCTCCTCCCCTAAATGAAGCAGGTCTCGATACGCGCTTTGTGGAAATGCTCCCTCCACTGCTCGACACACGCTTCGTAGCCTCGGCACACATCGTAACATCAGTAGCCAGATGTATGAAAAATATCTTGCCCTATAATTCTGTTCAGCTGTTTTATTTTAGAAAGCATTATGATATATCTGTGAAAGTTCAATTAGCTACACAGCCATGTATAACTGCTCTTTCTTAAATGAATACAAACAAATTACCAGAGTCTTTAATAAAACTCTGCAATCTTTTTGTGACTGCCAGATCAAAACAAGTTGAATTCAATGGATTTTAGACATTGATAAGCTTCACTTACTAAGAACTCTCCCTGGGCTATATTTTTATTGTGGAGTAAAACTTGGTATAGTTTTGAAGACAGTTGTTTCCAAAAAAACTACTTCATAACTAAATATTTTAGTAGATCCACTGTAAAAGCAATACATTGTAACTAATATATGCAATTTGGTCATTTTGTCCAACTAGATAAGCACTCAGAAAGCGCAGACCCTTTGCCAGGGCCACTCACCCCCCCCATCCCCATGTTGTTATGTAATTCTAACTTTCCAATAAAATGTCTGTTAATGAGACGCATGTGGCAGTGTTTTTGGCGTCAATGTGCTCTTTAAGCAGAGAGGGGAGATTTGCACATGTGCAATTAATTTGCTGTGCATTGTGATGCAGTTGTTAGCACTGTTGCCTTGTAGCAAGAAGGCCTGGGTTCAAATCTTGGCCTGGGCCTTACTGTTAGATGAATTGGTCTCTCCAAATTGCCCTTAGGTATGAGTGCATGGTTGTATGTCTCTTTGTTGCTCCGCAATGGACTTGCGACCTGTCCAGGGTGTACCCCGTGACTGATGGAGATAGGCACCGGTCCCCCTGCAACCCTGCATAGAAAGGACGGGTACAGATAATGGGTTGATAAATGATCCAACCGTACCGTGAGTTCTCTGAGATGGGAGTGGAATTCACAGTGATAATTTGTTCCTGGTCCCATTTCCTGAAATCTACAGGGAAATCTGTCCATAACTTTTGAGTTATCTTGCTAACAGACAAACAAAGAAACAGACGGGCACAAAAACATATATCTAATGCCAGAGGTCAATTATTTTTCTTGAAGAAAGCAAACATTAGGATGGGTATCAACAGCTAATGTTGTTCTTATTAGAATTGATAGAGGTTCAATTTCTATGATCTTTGCCAAGGTCAAAATTGAAATTATATTCAGAAAGCTACTTTTGAAACAATGTTATTTTTTGCTTAAAAATTGCTAGGGAGCTTAGTTAATTAGACTTGTTGTTCCTTTTACTGTGAGTGTGATGGAAAAGCTCCTTTAACCCTCTGAGCATTTCAGATGACTGACTTAACTTATTCCTCTGCATTTTTAAACGTCTCATTCACTTATAAATCTGCTGTGGTCTCCAGCATGAATGAATGCCTTGTGAGCCGTTTGACTTGGAATAAATGGTCTGGCGCTCCTATTTCAGGAAGTTGCAGTTTGTCAGAGGAGTGGATGTGGGAAAACGTCAGAATCACAATGTGATTCTTATTCTGCCTTCAAACAAATAATTAACTTACCTTTCTGGCGGTGTTCCAAGACAAATTCTAACAGTTTCTTCCTCAGCTCCTCTTTCTTTGGCAAAAAATGCATTGCTGATGTTCTATGTCCATGTCCACAAATAAACCAAGCCCAACCCTATTCTGCCATGCTGTTGAGTTGCTAACCGTTAGCTTCAGTTTCTAACTTCCACTAGCAGAGACATCCTCTATTCTCTCCAGGCTGCAAAATCAGCCTTCCCGGGGGTGGTCACAAGACAAGGTAGGCAAGACCTTGAATACAAATTTTTCCTGTGTTGTAGAAGGGTCTGGCTATTTTCTGACTCGATTGTTTTGCAGTCTGTTTTCTTTCTGTGGCTAATGCAGGCAATGGGGGTTGGAGTAAAGTTTCATGTGCAGCATGCATAGGGAGTTCAGAGTGACTGATCGTATTTCACAAAGAACAAGTATTACATGGTTACTCAGTGATCAAGACCTTCACTCATCTTAAAGGATCAGGGGACGGGATTTCTAAACTAAATTATATTTATGTTCAGTTTTCTAATTGTATTGGGTAATGAAGCGTTTTAAACCAAGAAAAATGAGCCCACCCATGTGTAATCCAATTATCTTGAACAGTCTGAGTGCTGCGAAATAGGTTGCGATTCGGTGGTCGAATTTCCCGCGCTTAGACGAGGACGTGACGTCAATCTACAATTCTTGCGCGTTCTCGATTTAACAAGAAGAAGGAAGAGAAAGAAGCCGGAGTTCAGACACGGCTGATTGTTGTCAAAGATATTTACTAATGTTACACCAAAGTAAACACTATTACTTACTTCGTCGCTAGACATGTTGCTTGTTATCACACAGCTGGCGATGTGCGCTACGTCGCTGAATTATTTACTTTTTGTGCACGCTCCCGTGGTGGCTGCAGTTACTCGCAGCGCCGGCTGCGGCAGTCGCGAGTTTAATTTCTTCAAACCGCCCCCTGATCCTTTAATGTTTATTTATTTTACATTATGTTGATATTTTTCACGCCATCTTCACACATAAATTGGATGACTTTAAAGACCTGTAGGTCAAACATTGCTTGATTGCATAAAAAACATCACTTCATTGTGAAGGACAGTACGTCACACTTGCCAGCCAGCACATGGGGATTTTTTCTGCTGTTTTTTTGACCATCCTGTCACAATGTGACCATCATGGAAATTCCATGTTTATTATTATTCTGCAGACATGACCTAGTAATATGGGAGCTTTTTGCATCTCCATCATTAGTTCAGCCTTGCTGTGGAGAAGACAAAATAAATATTTTCATCTCCTCATTAGCATTATAAAAGAAGGCAGGTGAGTTTTTAATTTTATGGAGTGCATATTTTTAACCTGGTGCTCATGCCGCAGGCATATCTGACAGAGTGTTTTTTAATGATCACTTTGGAATGATAAAACTAATACTATGAAGTCTGAAGTTTTTATTAGTCTTGCTGTGTTTACTTGAAAATTAGATTTTATACACAATGAGAAGGCTGCTTATGCTTTTCCAGCTCTTCTTTCCTCCTCATTACTTAGTACACCAGAGTTTCTTTTTCACAGCATGAGGAGAACATTTCCAGTTTTAATTGTAACTGAGGAACTCAACTTCTTTCCATCTCCTGGCAACTTATTTGATCAATTCTTCCCAGCTGGGTGCCCAACATTATGGAAACACACGGCATGCACAATGCATAACTTGTGGATAATCTGCCACTGTCACTGTTAGACAACTCCATACAGCATACAGTCCCCAGATATGCTGCACAGTGATAATAATGCATCCCAGATGACCTCAAGTCTTCACAGAGACCATCCACATTCTGTTTGATTTGTATGTTTAAGTCTGATGTAAAATGCACTTTTAAAACCTATGTAGACACTTCTACATTGAGTTTATTGTATATTAATGACCATATTGTTTACTAAAGGTATATTACCTTTTTGTTTAGGATGGTCTCATTAAATAGCACAATAATTAGGAGCAAAATCATATTGTGCTAATAACAAACAATACAATTTGATGTTTCTCATGTTTCATAAAATAGTTATGCATTGTGGGATGCTAAGGCCTTCCAGGCAGCAGTGAAAGTGATTACCTGTGTCATATTTTATTTGCAGCAGAAAATGACATTCTTGTTTCCTGTTTTATTTAATACATCATGTGCATTACAGTAATGCAAAAATATTTTCCAAAGCGGTGCTCTGATGATGCACTGCAATACAACCACTATGTGCTGTACATTTCACTGTTGCCAGATTTTCCACTTATTAGTAATATTTTATAATTATTGTTGTCAGTGACACTGGGGCATTGTTTGTCACTACCTCGTTTCTCAATATTTTTGTATATACATCATAAAACATTACCTTTATGAGGAAACATAGGCAAGTACTGTAGCATTACGTGATTTAACTAAATATTTCAAATGTATCAGTGATGTTTGCTACCAATATATCAACCATAAACAAGCTGCAAAATAAGTAAGACAGCTAAATTTCATTTTATGGTACTTCAATCACACTACTTAATGTATTCAGTGTTGTGATTTTGTACAGATAATTGTTATTTTATAGTGAGAATGTTAATTTGCATGTAGTTGTGTGTTTATTGACTATACACATGCATGAATTTATTGGTTGCTTTTATCACACTGTCCGACACCTGATGTTTTTGTTGTATTTTTGCAAATTTCTAGGTGCAGCTTGTAGCAGTGTGAATGTTGTGGCATCAGCTGTTTTGGAATATGTGTTCCAATGAATCTTCTCTCATCAGCAAACTGAGGCAAAGCTTTGAAATTCTCTTGTTTTGATCTGGTTTTTTTTGGGTGCCAAATTAAATGCACAGGCCATCAGCATCATCTGCAGAACTCAGTGACCATAGCTCCCTAAAATCTGCAGGGTAAATTAGAGGCATGAGGCAGAGGTGCTGTCTTTTTTTGGTTTAGTTCAGTTGTTTATTGCTTTGCTTCTTCTATTTTTTTGTTTTGTTTTTGTACTTCCATATTTCAGACTGACTGTCTATAATGTAGATCCACCAGGCCACATATGTATTCTTGGACTGATAAACAAAGTCTATAGGCATGTTTTATTATAAAGTTCAGGCTAAGCAAACTATTAGGTAACACTACTAATGCATGATTTTTTATAACTGAACCATACAACCAGGATTGTTCAAGAAAATCTAGGATTGTATATGTCTGTTAAAATATTTACGCAAAGAGTTGAACCATTTGAAGCATTTCATCTTCATTGAAATTGTTTCTGTGGATTTCAGTCATACATTGATGTTTTTAAGGGGATTTAAGTGTCTACAAGTTATCCAAGATTAAGTTATCCAGACATCCTTTGACAAAAATGGATTCACCGTGTTGGCCCATAAATATTCTGCTTTTTCAATCTTTATCAGCTGTGCGGGAGCCAATTGAAATGTTCCAAAAGCTGCTAAACATAATTCGGCATTAACACTTCAAAGGCAGATTGTGCGAGTGTTGTTAGGGGAAAAGAATAAAAGAGCATAAAACACACATACATTAATTTTCGAAAAGATTAAGCTATATTCATAAGTTTAAGCCAACCTTCTGTGGGGATGTGAGGTTTGACTGCCTACAAGGTATTACAGAATTACTTTATTCACATCATATGTTTTTTTTATTGATGTCTTGTTTTTGGCTGTTTTTTTTAAAGGTAGCCACCCATTTCCTTTTGCAAAAGCATTTATTTTTATGTTAGGCTAAATCAGTGGTGTCTGAAGCTCGGCCCAGGGATCATTTACAGTCCCTGGAATAACTTTGTTTGCCCCAGACAACAGTTCAGAATCAGAATCAAAATCCAAAAATGTTTTACTTGCTCATGTGTTAACAGGTTTACAATATCAGGGAAATTGCTGCGGTACAAGAATGTTACAAATTTAGGCCTCCAGCACATTGGCGTAGCAAACTTTTCTAAAGTGTGGGGAATGTGAGTTGCTGGTTTGTGGCTTTCAAAACACTAATTAAAATCTACTGCGAAACGCTTTTCATTCATGATCATAGTAACTCAAGAAATATGACCAGGAATGCACAATGTTGCTTTAGTGAGTATTCTTATAGACTAAAGGTTTCAAGTGTTGTTTTTCTTCCAACCTTGTCTTCTTTTTTTGTAATAACACGCTATATTTAAAGATTGAGCTCATGTTGTATTTCGGCTTTTTTATTTATTTAAACGTCTTCATTGAGAGCAAAGCGTAACAAAGTGTCCACAAAGTTGCACAAAAAAATCTGGTACGGATTCTCGAGTGAAGTATTTTTAAGGAATACTCTGACTGACTTCCCTCGGTTTATGAAACAGTGCACACGTATTTCTTAATTTGTTCCCTCGGTTTGCAGAAATTGTGGTTACGGTTCAGGCATGCTGCTCTCCTAGCCCTCAGACTGTCGTCAAATGCTGTTGAAATTAACCGGCCAGTGTTGCGCTCTCATAACCACCAAAAATGTACATTTATGACATGCCTATTACTTTCACATACATATACTATATTCATTATACATATTGCTGAATTATTTTATTGATTTGGAGATAGATTCAATGTAACTCTTAATGCCAGTTCATGATATGCTGCTAATTTTCAGAAATTAATTTCTCCCAATTCCTTTGTGACAACAAACTCTCTTTGGATTTTGTTAAAGGATCATCCATACTATAACCAGATAAAAATATATTTCATAATTTTACTGTAGATTTTTGGAGCTGGATTTGTGTATGCTAATTAGTATCCAACATATGCTAATTTATAATGGTCTATTTTTAGTCAATTATCAAAATTCCCATTTTATGTCCATGTTTATAGGAAGGATAAAATATATTTTGCGAAGTTATCAACAGTAAAATAATTTGTATGTGTACTTTCAACAAAGTTTTTAAACGTAAAATAAGTCACAAAGACATCTTAGACATCACAAGATAGAAAATAATTTCTCTTTAGATCTGCCAGTTAAGCTGGATCCTTTTGCAGGCATTACAAAGGTTACCACCAACTGCAGCTGTCACAGTGAATCTGCAAATGTCTCCCACAAAAAGAAAATCAGTCAAAAACACCAACTCATTGCATATTGCGCAATCATGTGATTGCAAAATTATAAAATATTAATTATGGATATAGTATATTTATGTGAAAGTAATAGGTATGTCATAAATATACTTTTTGATGGTTATGATTCTTTTTCTCTTCATTTCAGAGTTTTTGGTTACCAACTGCTCTATTACCATAATGTACTATCTATGTGAGAAGTAGGAGAGTCAGAATGGAGCGCATGCAGTGTTGCCAACTGTCTCCAAAAGGAAGTAGCTGAAGTTAACCCAGAAAGTCGCTAGATGACGTCACACACTAATTTGCATATTGATGATGTCATCACGTCCCTCCAATGTGATGACATCATTACTTCTGGTGGTTTTCATTTTTGCTCTCCAAAACATCCAATATAAAAATATCCAATTATAAAAACAGTTTGCAATAAAAACTTGTCATCGCCGGTCCCCGTATGGCGTCTCGCCTTGTTTGCTGGTTGGGGTGCCTGGCTGCTGGTCGCGGCGGCTGAGTGGCATTTCTGGGCCGGATCAGTCCTTTGTCGCACTGGACTTGGCTCCTGAGTCTTGGTCTTTGTGCGGGGCGCTGGGGTCGGTCATTTGGCCGGGTTCGGTCGGACTTGCGGGTGGACTGGCCGGGTGGTGGGCGTGCAGGGCAGGTGGGTGGGGCGCTGGGTCTGGTCACCTGCCGGGCCGTTGAGCAGCAGTGGTCGCTCCACAAGGAATGGGGCTGGTGGATGTCGGCCTGGTGGGTCGGCCGCCCGGCTCATCGGTTTGCTCCTGGTCTGGGCAGGTACGTCGCCGTGGTTCGGGCTACAGGGGCCTCCGGTGTGCGGGTGGCGCTGGGGTCCTCCTTTGCTGGCAGGGAGGCTGTTGCTGTGTAGCGACTGGTGCTCTCCCCCTACGAGGGCACTTGGATGGGGGGGGGGGGGGGGGGGGGGGTGTGCGGAAGCGGGGGGGGGGGGGGTGGGGGGCGAACTCAACCTGGGTGTCTAGTGTCTTTTGTGTCTTGAGAGTAGAGCGAATGTCAGGGTGGAGTTCCCCTTCTGGGATGGGGCTGGGGGGACTGGCTTGGGGTCCGTGGGGCTTTGTGGTGCTGTGGCCGTGGGCCCCGGGTCGAACGTGCCATGGCCTCCCTCCCCTGGTGGATCCCGGTGAACAGCGGTGCCTATTGGGGTCAGTGGGGGAGCTGGCTCCCTGGGAAGACATTTTGTCTCCCAGTCCTTCCCTCCCCATCCCTGGACACCTCTGTCAACCCGCTCCATCACTTTACCACTCATATAGGGTCTTGGGGCATGGGCACATCACTGGGGTGCGAGGAGGGGCTTCCCTCCTCACTATCCCGTGGCGTCCTGGGTCCCAATTTTAATATACAACTTAGACACTCCCACTTATAACATAAGTCTCACGCGACACATATGTAGGGACTTTGAGGTGGGCACACTTTTCGGCATCCAGAGGGGGAGCGGTTCAATCAGCTTCACCTCTGGTGCCGGTGCCCACTGCTAAACCACACATAGACACCGAGAGCTCGGGGTGGGGGTTGGGGGATGTGTGGCTGCCTTCCCCACATCCCACCCCTCTGTTTTAAATGCACATTATAACAACACGCATCAACACCATACTCGAGCAGGAGGATGGAGGCTAGGGGTCTTTTCACACCCCTGTTCGCTACGGGCCATCAGGGGTTGGGGTCCGGAGGAGGAACAGACGGTCTGGTCGGGGTCCTGGGCTGTCGGGCTGCTTTGCCACTGTGGGGCCCTTGGCGGTCTGGTTGTCACCGTCCTAGAAGGTAGGGGGTCCATCTCCCGGGTCCGGGGGCTGGTGGCTCTACTGGGGCATCGGTACCTGGACCTGAATGTATGGGTTTAAGAGGGAGGGAACGTATGACTGTGTCTGTATGTCTTTGTCTACCTGTCAGGTTGGATCTTGGTCTGCCCCCTCGCCTGGCGCACCTCAGGCCTTACACTTAATGGGGGGCCTATTTCCCCTCCGTCACTCCCCGCCGGGGACGGGGGCCCCTGCCTGCCAGTGCATCGGTGGTCAATCTGGTTTGGACCTGGTGCGTGCCTGGCCGGGCCTGGGGGGGCCGATGCGCTGGGCCGGTATCTTCCTTTGGTTGGTTGGGGCACCTCTTTTAGGGGTGCCAGGTTTGGGATTGTTGGGTGGTGCCTGCTCGGTGGCTCGGCGGGATGCGGATCCGGCGTCTCTGCTCGTTTGATCACCTGTTCTGTGCGCACCGTGCGTGGTCGGTTCATTGGCGGTGTTGTGCCGCAGATAGGTAGGATTTGGCTATGAATAATTATGAATAATTGCTTAGGGCAATTATTAATAAGATTAATAATTTTATGTAAAAATTACCAAGTTTAGGGGCACCATCCTGTTGGATTCCAGGAACATTTATATATATATAGCCAAATTGTTCAGTCTCAGATAATGAAACCATAGATGAAGGAATAAGTTCTAACGCTGTGGACATTAATTGTATGCATCAATCCAAGTAATCCCAGACAACTTCTTTTTAAGATAAGGGGACTTTATTTAGGAAATAGAAAATCCCATCTATTCTAAAGCATGCAAAAATTACTACAGATCTTAGACAATAATAATAGGTGAACGTTAAACACAATTAACATTAAATGAAATCAGTGAGACAGCTGAGGTTCGGGTCAGAAAAGGAGGGGGGGCCTCACTCCAGGGAGTCCAAATCACAGATTGCCTAGGAGACAAAGTCATAAATCTCAGCTCTGTGCCAAGATGGAGGAGAGCACATGGAGCCTAAGAAAGAATCATAAAACTAGCTTTGGCTAAAGGAGCACATGGGGGAAGCGTCCATGTGGTAGGCCTCTGCTTTAGCGACAGACTAAAGACAATGGAGTTAAACTTTTCAGCTAAGACCAGCTAACGCAGGCCGGACTGAGCCCGACTACCGATGGAGTTATCAGGGAGGGAGAGAGAGAGAGAAAGAGAGAGAACAAGAGGATGGAAACAAGAAAGGCGTGATCTGCTCAGGATAAAACAGACAGTTTCAAAGACAGCAATTTCACAGCTCAGACTTATACGTGCGACGACGCAAAAATGAGCAAACAGGTACAGCGCTTAAAAACACTTTAACCAACAATGAACTTGATCTAACTCGTTAAAACTCTATTTTCTCTGTTTATCTATGCCCAGAGGCATTATTGGTATAAATGAACCGGTTCAGTCCTACTTTGCCTTGAAGGAGGTCCAGTCCACTAGGAGGAGAGTGAATTGTGTCCGTAGTTGAGCAAGTAAAGGAAGAGTTATAAAATAAACCTGTACAGGATTTTAAGGACCGTGTGGCCCAAAGGCAGGCTGGATGGCCTGTAGGTCAACGTCTAACGAACTGTCTGGGAACAGTTCTGATAAAGCTCACACGAGATACACAAACCGTATGAGCACTTCGAAGCGAGTTCTTCCCCGGTCCAGCGGGTCAGAACAAAAGAGAATCTTCACCGGTGAGATGTCCTCTGTTCAGCAGTAGTTCATCCAAGAACTTCCAGCTGGAGAACAATTCAAAATGGGCGCGACTACTCTTATAGCCCCCTTTGGCCGTGATGTCATCGCTGATGTCACTGTGGGTGGTCACGGACCAATAGGAGTGTGTTGGGGGTCACTGCTAGGATTGCTGGGAAATGTGGTCTGCTCAGTTCATCTTTGAAATAGCTCCCAGACATCCAAAAGTCTGTTCAGTTCATCTTATGAGAAATGCAATCACAACAGCGGGTTGGACCGGCCCTGGCCCTCGTTGGATGCCTGGTCTCGGCGCATTGCACGGGATCAGGACCCGGGAGCTGGTACAACTTGGTGTCCAGATGCTGGCTGAGCCCGGCCTGGGGATGCTGTCCGTCCCCTGCAGTGCCGGGGGCCCCTCGTCGGCCGGTACCTTGTCGGGTCCCTGCTGGGGGGTGGGGTGCCCCTGGGCCCCGGCTCTCCCGGTCCATTGACCGGCCCGCCCTGGCGCGCCGGCGGGGCCCGTGGGCTCGTCACTGCTGCCCCCCGGGCCCCTGCATAGTAGCCGCTGGACGTTCCCCTGGGGTTCTCCTTTGCTCCACTCTTGGGGGATGCGGTCGGCCCCGCCGGGTCCGCCTGGGGTTCTGGGGGTCCTTTGGACGTCTTTGCTCCGATGTCCTTCATGTCTGCATCGATTCCTGGGAGACGGATTGATGCCTGCTCACACCAACTATCGAACACTCTTATGGAGAAACCTTATATGCACCAGCATGCTAACACACACACAGATGTGGGGTCTCTGGTGTTTAAGGATATATTCTTGGGCTGAGGTTATCATTACTAGAGCTTGATTAATCGGTACCATGAGTTTTTTGTTTTGTTTTGAAACAATTATATCTACAGTCGTGGCCAAAGGTTTTGAGAATTACATAAATATTGGAAATTGGAAAAGTTGCTGCTCAAGTTTTTATAATAGCAATTTGCATATACTCCAGAATGTTATGAACAGTGATCAGATGAATTGCATAGTCCTTAGAATGGCAGACTTGACATGTTAAAAGGAGGGTGATGTTTGAAATCATTGTTCTTCCATTGTTGACCATGGTGACCTGCTAAGAAACGCGTGCAGCCATCATTGAGTTGCATAAAAAAATGGCTTCACAGGCAAGGATATTGTGGCTACTAAAATTGCACCTAAATCAACAATTTATAGGATTATCAAGAACTTCAAGGAAAGAGGTTCAATTCTTGTTAAGAAGGCTTCAGGGCGTCCAAAAAAGTCCAGCAAGCGCCAGGATTGTCTCCTAAAGAGGATTCAGCTGCGGAGAAGAAAAGGTGAGCGCTACCATCAGTCCTGTGTCATGCCAACAGTAAAGCATCCTGAGACCATTCATGTGTGGGGTTGCTTCTCATCCAAGAGAGTGGGCTCACTTACAATTTTGCCCAAAAACACAGCCATGAATAAAGAATGGTACCAAAACACCCTCCAACAGCAACTTCTTCCAACAATCCAACAACAGTTTGGTGAAGAACAATGCATTTTCCAGCACGATGGAACACCCTGCCATAAGGCAAAAGTGATAACTAAGTGGCTCAGGGACCCAAACGTTGAAAGTTTGGGTCCATGGCCTGGAAACTCCCCAGATGTTAATCCCATTGAGAACTTGTGGTCAGTCCTCAAGAGGCGGGTGGACAAACAAAAACCCACTAATTCTGACAAACTCCAAGAAGTGATTATGAAAGAATGGGTTGCTCTCAGTCAGGATTTGGCCCAGAAGTTGATTGAGAGCATGCCCAGTCGAACTGCAGAGGTCCTGAAAAAGAAGGGTCAACACTGCAAATACTGACTCTTTGCCTAAATGTCATGTAATTGTCAATAAAAGCCTTTGAAACGTATACAGTACATTACAGAAACAACTGAAACAAAGATTTAAAAGTAGTTTTGCAGCAAACTTTGTGAAAACTAATATTTGTGTCAGTCTCAAAACTTTTGGCCACAACTGTAGATTAGAATTTGGTCATACAGGGTTAAACAATAAAATATTTAAGCTGGGGAAACATGCTACAGGGAAATGTGACTTTTTTCTTCAAGAAGAGACTGTGGAGCATGTATTATTTTGCCTGAAGCATACTGTTGAGAGAAGGGAACTGGTACAAAATTTACAAGAAATCAAATTGCAACTGGACATCCAAAATCTTTTAAACAAAATTTTTAGTTCTGAAAAAAAAGCTGAGATATCTCAAGAAGATTAAATTAATAGAGCGAATATAGTGTTTGTTTGTTTTAATTTTAAGTACTCTGTAAAAATAAGTAGGGCATATTTAGTAAGCATTTAACGAAGCTTGCCAACTGCTATTAAACAGAGGTTTATGGCTTATGGTATTATTTTCAGTGTTTTTTGTTATAAGTTTTAAATGTCCTACGTTATGGAACTCACCATGCGTTTCGAACATTCCATGAATGCATGACAGGTGTGCGATGCAGTGTACAGACAAGCTCCTGCTTGATGTTTCTGTGTGGCTTATAAAAGAAAGATCAGTCTTATATACTTGCATATTTCCTTTTTAACTTTTGAATTATTTGAGCACAAAACAACTTCATTTGTAAGTGGGTGAAATGAACCCAGAAAGATTTATGATTGGTCATATGTACTTATGATAATACTGCATGCACATGCACAGATCATTCCCATTCTGAGTGTCTGGATGCAGAACAAGCCGGGTTTCTAGTCTGTAGACAATATCGGCAAAAAAGCTTCCCAGAAAGTAGCTAAGGGTGGTCAGAAACATTGCTAGTTTTTTTGTTAGGCACTTTTTGGAAAGAATAGTTGTTAAGGGGGTCAGAAAAGTCTTTAGAAATAGCGACAAAGTCACTACGTTTGCAACACTGAGCGCATGCCAGCACTGCAGCAGACCTTAGCTCGCGCGCCAAGCATTCGGACTAGGAGCTGAGCATGTGCAAGAACATGTATTAAGCGATCTTGTGAGTTTTAAAGGAAGGTATAGTAACAAAATACTACTCCCCCACACCTATAAAATATGCGCTGTCATTAGTCTAACTGTGCGCTTAGGCTGGGGAAGCAAATATAAAGGCAAGTGGGTTTTGTGAAGAACTGGTGGAAAAGTGAGGGTGTTTCTTCCGCTCACTAGGTGAAGTGTGTGTCTTCAAAGACCCACATCCCCCATGGTTACGACGCCCATGCCCAAGCAAAGCTGATGTAGATGAAAAGTTTTTACGATGATAATTTTCATTGACGAATTTTTAGATAAAAAAATATTGGTACAACACAAAGACATATTTGTTTTCATTTCATTGTATTTTCATAGTATGTCGCAAACATCCAGCAACCTTTTACTTAAAGCTACTTGGGCACACACACATATTGAACTTGGCTATACGCGGCAAGGGTATTTCACGGAAAGTGTAATTTTTGTTGCTGGGAATAGACTAAAAATAATTTCTGGCCCAAAAAAGTAGAAAATATTTGAACCAAAGGGTTAGGAAACTGCACCTTTCTTTAAGTAAGGCAAATGTGTAAGACCCTTTTTAAACCTACAATAATTTGTTATTTTCTATTTCTTTCATTAAAACATTACACCTTGAAGTTATTGCACAGGTAAAAGAAGAGAATTCATTTGTCTGTCTGTTTGTCTGTCTGTCTGAGAGTGTTTTTGTTGATCTTTGGCAATTCTTCCAGTAAGTGTAAGCTGACTGCTTCTGCTCTAATTAATTCCAAATGGTGTTCTATCACATTAATATCAGGAATCTTTGCGGACCAGTCTAGTTCTTCAACAGGCCCACAAAATAATTCCAAAAATTTATATAATTTACAGGTGCTGTTGTCAAACCAACTGCCAAACTCAGACCCATCCATACTACAAATGTTATCTTGTCATCTTGGTGAACATTCAGTGCTCTATACACAGTCAATAAAGTACCCCCGAGCAGTCAGATAATCATGGATAAATAAATAGTAAATTATTATAGAACAAATTATTTAGAACATTAACATGGAATATGGTTGATGTGTCAACTGCTGAAAGTTCTTAAAAATGAACAAATCTAGTCACATGGCATTTGCTGTCATATGCATTAAAAACTGAAAAAGGCAGCAAACACAGGAAATGTGTATCTGTTTGCACTGAAATTATGTCTGAATAATCAATTTTAATTGTTTTCAGTCTTTCATTTGTTACTGTGCTTTACTATTAATTAAACTGGAGTGTTACTAAGCCTTTTTTTCTTTATCCAGAGCATTAGATTGCCGTATACCAGTGACAGAGGAATGTGGAAGCTGAAGCCATTCAAATTTTACAACATGTTACTAATGAAAATTTTTAAAAGTGTCATGTTTTAAGGTTAAGGGAGGACCCAAATGCAGCAAAATCCAAAAAGATGATTTAATAACAAAAACACAAGGAAGGGGAACTTACAAAACTCAGGAGGATCAAAAGGCAGCAAACGGGGAAACAGGAACCAGACGGTCAACAGGGAAGGCAGGAACCAGAGAGGGATGAATGACGGACGAACCAGCGAGTTGTGACTGAAAGAGGACCGTATTTATACTGAGGGAGGAGAGTGAAGAGTGAAGCAGAGAAGGAGCAGGACCAATTAAGGGAAGCGGTTGCAGCTGAGAGGGAGTGAGCAGGTGGAAGTGATTAGCTGGGACAGGAGGTGACTGGCTAGGAGACAGAAGACTCTAAAGAAACTAAAAGTATTCTTAAGAAACTAAGAGAACTCTAAGGGAAACGTAAGGACACACTGGAGAACAGAAGGAGGAATTAAATAAAGAGATAAAGGAAACACAAATGGGAAGGTGGACATAGACAAAGGTGAAAAACATCTACAGAACTCAGGAAGTGCCAGAATACAAAAATATAATTAAACTGAATAAGAAAAACTACTAACTCGAGACAAACAGGAGGAACAAAACAAGAGGGCACCTTGGGGAAAAAAGGGGAAGAAAACCAAGTGGAAGGAAAAACTCAAACTTGCCACACAAAATACAAAGACCATGACAAAAAGAGACTAAAACATTAATTAATTTTAGATTGTATTCAACATTGGTAGCTGACTGATATTCAACACACCATTGGATTCTAGATTGTTTTATTGCTGCCAAAGAGTAAGAATAGGAAAGGCCTTGACCACTATTGGCTACGATCAGAGATAGAGTTAGTTCACAAACAACACATTTGTTGTCATTAAAACTATTCAGCTTAAAAACAAGTAAGGAATCCAACATGTTAAATGTGTTTACATGTTAAATGTTACCACTTTCAAACAGGGAATAATCTGCCTGACATAAACTGAATGACCTTTTTGAGTTTTAGGGTCAAAATGTTGAAATATATGAAAATACTTTATTGCAGAACAGATTTCATCTGGCTCTTAACATAATTTTATTGGATGATTTTTGTGGTGTTCCAAGTGCTAGCATTTAATTTTGACTTCTTGGTATTTTCAGATCTTCTAAATAAAATCTCCAAATACTTGTGTTGGGGATAATAATCAAAAATGTACCACAAGTGTGCATAGTTCACTTTTGCTGACATACATGTTGCCTTATATTTGTTTGTCGCCATAGTGGCAACATTTCTGTATATTGGGTTATTCTACTATTTCTGACATGCTGTGAGAAAAACAAAGTGATTTCCACAGCATGCTTTTTGCATTGTGCCCTGCCTCCTGTGTGTTCTAGACAGACACTCCTCCACGCCCTCTCCCTTGAGTATCTAGCTGTGAGCGCACATCTCCAGTAGAAAGTATCCCACTGTGACGTTAGAGGGTATTTGTGTGTTAAGAACAACTGCAGAAGATTTCCAGATAAAATTGCCTCCACTTTTGCTGTCAAGACATCTAGTATACATCCGAGAAAATGGCTAGCACTCAAGTCTGCTGAAAAAGTTAGAAAAAGATATGGCTCTTAATTTTTTTGTTTTATTTGGTGCTTGGAATGAGTTTGAATCAGCTTCAGTTTTAATCCAAATTTCAACATTAAAAGGCAGGAATTTTTGCACAACAAAACCATAAAAGCTTCACATGCTTGACTAATGATTCATGTGTTTGAAGTTGTTTTAGGATTAGCAGGGGCCAGAAATATATGTAGGTTATACAGTTACTTGGAACACATACTTTTTGTGTTTTCAATAAAATCTGTGTGCCAAATGAGCAAATATTGCACTTTATTTGACAATATTTACCGACAAGAATAAGGTGGTTGGTTAAAAATGTTTATTGCTATAACAAAAGGCCTAAAATATCATTTGTTTAGGAAATAGTAGAAGTGTATTAACTCAAATTTGAGTTTTCTTCTGTATAGAATAGGTGCTATATAAACAGTTGTACTTACAACTTCATGTCAATGATCTTTAAGTAAGAGTAGAAAATCACATTTTGTCATAGGAAACACATTCTAATTTTTGACTTTCCATATCTTAAATAGATTTACTCAGTCAGGACAAGCCTCACTCAGCTGAGGTTTGTCAGCAAGGTTAAGGCTGTCATTCCCTTCAGTCACTTAGAGGCAGTAATTCATACCTTTATCAAGTCCTAAATGGAGGTCTGTACAAGCTACATAAGCCTGTCCTCTGGGAGGGAAGAAATTGCGTTTTGGCCTTTTTACAATGGACTCCAGTCCAGTTTATTATGTATTCTTGTTTTGTTTTTTTTGTTTACCAAAACTGTTTTGTTTTGTTTTTGATTATATATTTGTCCTTGTTTTATAACTTAGATTGTATTTCATTATGTTTAAAAATTTAATTGAAGATGAGTTTAACACATTTTAAACCCAGCAAAGCGCTTTTAGTGAACAATGGTTTTTTTTTAGCTTTCAATTGAAACATAGTATGACTTGACTTTGTTTTGTTGATGCTGATAGTGGAATTCTAAACAGTATTCTCAACAGAATAGAGCTACATGAATGCATTAGTATTTTAAAAGTGTTAGTTTTTATGATCGTACTTAATCCTGTGTTTGTATAAAGCACATATTTTTTAAGGATTGTTGTGGAAAGTGGTATTAAAGGGGTTCTAGAATTCAAGACCGGATTTACCTTGTTCGATATAGGCAGCTTGGGATTTCAAATGTAATACCAAACATCTGTGCCATGTCTGATCTGTTTTTCTAATAATATAATATAATTTTATAATGACTTCAGAGAAAAGGTTCAGTCAGAGCAAGTCTGGGATAATATGTCATAGGAGCTGTAGCTCACTTAGACACAACCTCTTAAACTGTCCCAACCCACTTCAGCCTCGGCAATATATCAATGTTGGTGGTGGTAATGCAAAACATCATTGTATGCCAACCGCTGAACAATGGTACAATGAGCTCACCTTTTCTGAGTTATCTGGATACTGTACACGGCTGTACACAGAATTTCTAGCTTCAGGAGTTTCTCGTTGCAGGCAGCCATAGAGCCATCAGAGTAAACCATCCAATCAGCATGCAGCTCATTTAGGGATGGGCATAATTGATTGACGATCAATTAATTGATCATTAAGAATTTCATCAGTGACATTTTTTTAACCGATCAAATGACGCATGTTCTGTTGCGTAGTGTGAGTTTTGAAGGAATGCAATTAATTTTGCTGTGTGGCAGTAATTAAACACTTTACCACATGAGGGTAAATGACACACATGACTGAAAATAAAACCCACAGGCCGACTCAGTTTCTTGCAAGTTTCTGTGTATTTCAAAAGTAGTATTGTCATGAAGAGGTCGCAGCAAAGTGTGGCGTGGGACCACTTTGACTTAAAAAAACAAACAAACCAAAAAGTGTCCGTTCACTGCCAACACTGCGAAGCTGTGTATAATTACTTGAACACACTTCCAACCCTGGTTGGAAGCGGAGCATCCTGCTCTTGGTCTCAACCTAGCATCAAGTCGATGTTAGCACGGAGGAGCCGAGATGCACAACGAGCAGAGAAACTTACTCACCGATTACTTTCTGAGGGAGGCTCCGCCACCCCTGGATTGCACCCCTACAGACTGGTGGAAAATGAATTTAACGCGATTCCAGAGGCTTGCCAACTTAGCGCGGAGGTATGTGTATCACAGCTACGTCTGTCCCCTCACAGCAGGTGATCTCTGTGCTGCAGGTCAGACGCGACAGCAGCCTGGTGATTGTCAGTCTGCTCACCAGGCTGGTTTCGCTTCTGACCCCAGCGCATGTTAACATGCTCATCTTTCTCAACAAAAATCAGTAAACTGGTGCTAAAGTTGTATATAAGTAACGGTTTATTTTTTGTGTGTCTTTTTTACTCTGTTAATGAGCCTAACTTATTGTTAGGTACACTGATCTCTCTCATCCTCTTTCTCTACTCTGTCTTTTTTGCCAGGTTTTGCCAAGTGTAACACAAAACCATCAGACCTATATGTATTATATATATTTTTTCAATTCAGTTATTGTTTAACATGACTTTACTTTTTTGGAGAAGAAGAAAATTATGAGCGTCAGTTGTGTTAATGAGTACCGTCTTATAGCTGTCGGCTCCGCTGCTTAAAGCGCATATTTTCTTTGTGCAACTACCGTGAATTAATTCCGTTTAACTGCCACAAGAGGTGTCCCACTTGTAATGAAGATCTCAATGAGGAAACACGCTATTTTTCTATTCTCACTGCATTTTAATATAGGCTAGCCTATTAACACTGAATTTTAATATAAAAATATCAATGATTAATCGAAAATCGATTGTTAATTCTCCCGATGATCGATGAAGACAGTTTAATCGAATGCCCATCCCTAAGCTCATTTAATATTCATGTCCTGGCTGAGTGGGTGAGGAAAACCAATCTTTCCATTGTAGGGCTTTAATATGGGGTTGTATTTGGCCATTTATCAGGGCTCCTGGGCCATTTGTAGCCCCAACAAAATTGTATATGCTATATAGCGGCTCAAAGAACAGTTTCCAATTGTCAACTAATGTTGCTCTAGAAGTCCTATAAAACCCAAATGGCCACAGCTGAAAGGAATAGTTAAATATTGGTTTATATAAAAAAGTCTTCCAGACATCAGCAGATACACGCAGAATGTAAACAAATATTTTTTCTGCAAGCTTATCTGGTGACCTCTAACACTGATGACCCCATTTAATCACGTTATCTTGGTCTTTCTTAATTTCCTTTTTCTCATTTCGCTTGATATCCCTGATATCCTTCAGATACCAAATTACTTTCATTATAGATTATCTAGAATAATAATCGATAATTGCACATCATTACAGGCCTCTGGATAATGATTTGAAGGTCTTTTATATTATGCTGGAACAATTCATGTTGGAAAAGAAAGAAATATAGTTGTAACCATATGAATATACAGCATAATTATATATTTGCTAACTGTAGGAAGGACATACAGCAGAGTTCAATTGAAAGACTTGTTAAATTTGAATCTAGATCTTTTACAGTTTTTGTACATGTAATGTTTTACCTCTACAATTAAAGTGAGAATGATAAAACACAGGCCATAAACAGGCAAGCAGTCTCATCTTACATTTACAACAGTAAAAAACAAATATAATGAAACAGGCCATTTTTTCTGCTTTCTCCCTGCTCTCTGTTCAACACATACATTAAGTTATATGAAGGAATTTTTAGGCTTAATTATAATGTTTAATATTTTTTGTTTAATGTTTGGAAAGCCAAAGTGACCTATGTTATGGTAGATATTAAAGTCAGGAGAAAGAAAGAATTCAGATATTTTATAAGAATCTGATTTGAACCGAAAAAGCACTTACACATAATGAGCATCTGAAAAAACAAGCTCAATAGTTGGATGGGATTTTCCCCTTCTGGGGATCTTTCAATACTTCAGTCAGTCATTCGGGGTAGGTCCCATCCCTCAGCAGTTGGTTCATTAGTGCCGCTAGGCGCTCATGGAGAGAAGTCAACTTCAGCCAGCATGCATGGATAATGTCCTGGCCTGGTACTGTCCAGTTTCTCATACCTGAGACTGTTTGTTTTTCCCTATACCTTTCACTTGAAAGGTATAGGGAAAAACAAACAGTCTCAGCCAACCCACCTTAGCCAACCCACTAAGGCAGAGACTGAACAATACTTATTGTTCAGTCTCTGCCTTAGTGGGTTGGCTCAGGTGTTATTGCCCTGCCATTAGGAGTACACTTTAGCTGGTTTTTTTTAATACAACAGATGTTTATGTGAAATAAGACCTTGTATCTTAGTACGATAACTGGATTAAAATAGTGTTAAATAGGAGTGAAATATACAAAAAGTGGGAAACGAACATTTGCGTATTTTCGAGAGTAGCAGAAATCTAAGAAAATATTGGTGCAGTTTTACTTTAGTTAAGCCAATAAAAATTATATTACTTTGAATTGATGATTTCTGATTGATGGCTGAACCTTGGATTTCACTTGTGACTTAGCTTCAAAGTATGTTGAAGATCTTTTGCCACTATACCAACCCCCCAGACCACTCAGGTCTTCTTATTCTAGTCTACTCCTCATCCCTTGAATCAGAACCAAACATGGAGAAGCAGCTTTCTATGCTCCTCTTATCTGGAACAAACTTTCAGACCACTGCAAAGCTGCTAAAACACTGGGTTCCTTTCAATAAAGGCTTAAACCCCCATGTTTGTAGCTTCCTTTGATTAATTGATAAATAATAGCTGGAATGTCTATGTTTTAAATGTGTCATGTTTTGTGGCTGCACAGTGGCACAGTTGGTAGCACTGTTGACTTGCAGCAAGAAGGCCCGGTTCGATTCCTCCATGGGTTCTTTCTGCATGGAGTTTGCATCTTCTCCCTGTGCATGGGATCCCTCCAGGTACTCCACGTTCCTCCCACAGTCCAAAAACATGTCTGTTAGGTTAATTGGTCTCTCTAAATTGCCCTTAGGTATGAGTCTGTGTGCATGGTTGTATGTCTCTTTGTTGCCCTGCGATGGACTGGCGACCTGTCTAGGGTGTATCCCTCCTCTTGCCAAATGAATGCTGGAGATAGGCGCCAGAGCCCCCCACAACCCTCCCGAGGACAGACAGTATAGATAATGGATGCATAATAGCTGGAATGTCATAACAGTAGTATGTTTCAATGTTCTTTATGATTCTGTTTATGTTTTGTTTTTACTGTTGTTTTATTTCTGCTTTTATTTCATCCCCTACTCACCCAAAAGCACCTTGAATTGACTTGTTGCTGAAAGTGTGCTATACAAATAACTATTGCCTTGACTTGCCAATCTCTCAGTCTGGTGAGAGCATTTATACTGCATTATAACGCCATATATTAAATGTTCCATTCTAAACCTTAAAAGAGAAACATGCAAGAGTGGATAGGAAACATTTCATTTTATTTTGAAAAGCACAGGCAGATCCAAAGCGGTCAAACATTTCAAAGAGATTGGTAGAGGTCTTAACATATACCCAAAGATCAAAATCATGGTCCTAACCCATGTGTATTATAAAAGCACACAGTGATCTAGAGAATACTGTGCAATGACCCATTGCAGAGGTTCTGCCTCATTAATTAAAGTTCACCGCTTTTCCATTTCACATTTTTATAGCTTAATTTAATTTGGCATGAGGCACAAAAATAAATAAATAAATAAAGTGCACTTTAGAGTCTAATTGATGCTGGATTCTCCCCAATCCTGCATCGTCAGCATTCTTTCTCTTCAGCCAATGAACTTAACTAGGGGGGGATGGGACTCAATGTAACATAAAGGTTAGGGGAAAGGCAAAGGGAGGGATGAACAAGAAAAGAAGAAAGAAGTAAGGATATTGAACAAGTATGCAAATTTGATTTCTTCTTCATCTGTTGTTAGCTTGTGGCTTTAAAGGGCAATAAAAGCAAAATGTATTTTCCTGTCACTGTTGTGAGGTGGACTAGAAGGTTCTCTGTAGGCATGGGCCGGTATGAGATTCTGACTGTATAATAACCGTAGGCAAAAATAGCACTGTTTCATGGTATTATGATTACAGCTCTAAAATGTGTATTTAAAACTTTTTACTGATGCAGATATGGTAACTAACTAGCACGCTAAGATAAATCATCATTAGCGTGCTAGTTACGATTATCTGCCTCAGTTTAAAAAAAAAGTTACTAAGGATAGAGATGAAGAAAAGATAAGGTAGTTAACATATGACGAGATAGAAATTCGGTTAATGTATGAGGGTTTAATTTTGTAGTCCATGTGGAAACACTTAGAAACAGTGAACAATCAAGAAGAATGTGGTACATCATGTGTTCCTTATGTGAAGAAGCTGTGACCATTCTATGAACGAAGATCTATGTGGGAGGAGTTTCATGGAAACTCAACTTTCAATAAAGACTTTGAGCTGACATAGATCTGGACTCAGTTACTAGAACTGAGTCCAGCGAACGACGTCTCGCTGTTAAGATATATAATTGTTGTTTGTTGTTCTTATTGCTCCTTTTTACAGAAATGAACGAGCACGCGGGAAGGTGAAATGAGAGCTCAGAGAGAGCCCAGGCTCATAAATTAAATGTGTGTCTATTCCTTTAAGATAGGCTTTAAATTAGAGTGAAAAACACCTTCCCAACACATATCAGCCAAGGTAACAAGCTAATTTCACTAATGTCGGACGCTAATACGCTCGTTCATTCCAAGACAGCATTAACTTTACCTTAAATTTAGCATACAACGATGGGTGCTGCTCCCGAACATGTGCTATCATATTCGACGTATTGCCTCCTCGGGCTGCCCCTGTTCTCATGCACGTTTTGCACACCGGGCGATCTTCTTCTTCCAAGCCGTGACAGTCTGGCTTTTTACGGTAGGCAAAGAATTCCCAAACATCCGCTTAGAGACGGTGGAAAAAGTTATGGGGGCTTGCCTCCATCAGCCATCACACAGCCTGCAGCGCAGCCCGTTTGTCACCCACAACAAAACGCAGGTGTGCGTGGGGGAGGGGGGGGAGTGGCGCTTTACGCTGCAGCTGCACACAGCATGAGGGAGAGGGACCTTTAATTTCTCCCTGACGAGATGTCATATAAAAAAAACAACCTTTATACCGCAGGGATGGTATGACGGAAAATTTTTGTGGTTTTGAAACCTTGACTTTTTCATACCGCGGTATACCTTGAAACCGGTAACCGCCCCATGCCTAGTTCTCTGTATGTTTCTATTTGAGGTATAATTAAAACTGCTTCTCTCTACAACCTGCTTACCACTGGGTACCTATACCACACCCTCTTGGGAAGGGATGCATGTGGTTGTTTTTGTTGTTCACCTGGTTTTAGTGGTTAAAAAAGCAGTGTAAAGTGGCTAACTCCTAGGGTCTGATGCTATTGCCCTGTGATAGTTCTTACATGCAACCATTGCTGCTAAGAAGCACTTTACTTTTGCAACAATGTGATCTTAATTATGTGACTGCTAATACCCAGCACTGAGATATGTTTTGGAACTTCCCCTTGATAATAAAAAGTGAAAGGAGTTTTCTGAGACAGGTCTGAAAGTGTGAGAGCCTCTGCATACTTACAACTCTCATTTTGACTTTTTCGCTACTGGGGACATACCAAATGACCTTAATGTAAGAATGCATATGACACCTTTGCTCATTAAGAGGAACAGGGAAGTCTTTTGTTGGCTCCCATGATAACACCTTAATTTCTAGAACAGAGCATGGAGATTCAGCTTTATGAAGCCTACTCAGCCCCACTTCTGTGGCACCCAATAATTCACTCTGGTCCGGATGGAAAATAAGTGTCAACCTAGACATTCACACCATACAGTAAGTTCGTCTGAACAAAGGCATGGACTGGAATGGAATGATAAAAGGAAAACACCAGAGGGGACAAGGGAGAAAAAGAAACATTTTTTAATGACTCTAGGGTGTAATTGGAATGCTGTTAATGAGGAAGGCTGGAATAAAAAAAGTTGCTTCCCACATAGAAACAGGCATCCCCGGGAGGAACCAGAAGTACCTAAACTCAGTTTGCCTCATACATTTAAAGCTGAGCAAAGTTAACCATAACTATGTAGACCATAGAGGTGTGGAATGAATAGAGTTTGTGAGGCTGGCAAAGATGGTATTGAGAACGAACAGCTCCAGTTTTATTTCTCCTTTTCTCAGAAAGACAGTGGCAGCTCTCTTGTGAAGATGAGAAAGGTGGGAGATGGAAATTGAGCAGTAGTGGGAGAAAGAAGTAGAAGAGAGTGACTGTTGCTCCAGGGGGTAGCAACTCTAGTCAGTTATTCCACTGGGGCTCTTCCCCACGCTCTTGAATTTCCAATTCCGAATGAAAAATAAATAACATCTTCACACGGCCTCCTTTTCTTGTACGAAAAAAACCACTTTCTTAGCAGGTTTAAGTATTCACGCAGTCAACCCTTTGCTTCTGCTCTTTCACTTAGACTTTTGTTATGCAATTTTTTTTTGCCATCTGACTTTCTCCAAATATAAGGTCACAGAAGGTCCATGTTGCTTGTCCAAAATTTTAGGTTTGAGCTGTGAACTTCTCAAACCTTCAAATGGAAAGCTTTTCCCACCTCAGTACTGATATATTCAGAAGCTGGTGATAAAGTTGTGTTGTAAGTTTCTAGACAACATTATTGAGACAACGGCTTTTCAGGTCCTTTTAATTACATAAACAAGGTATTCTGTTTGCTTTAGATATTTTTTTTATTTTGCTTTCTTTCTGTTTTATATTGGTTTAAGCAGGGACTACTTAGTTGAGTTAGCTTATACCCGCTAGCTAATCTCATGTTCATACATTTTGTTACCATAATTTCAGATAGCTTTGTGTACTATTGCTAAACTGTTGCTTTTCCACCAAAAAAGAACCGGTGCTAATTTGGTGCTGGTGCCAGAGCCAGTGCTTTGTCGATTATTAGCTGGTTCTTTCAAAAAACAAGTTGCTTTTCCAATGACGCAGGGCCTAGTTGGTGCTGCGTCATAATGTCATCTAAAGCGTAGCAACGCAACTGTATATGCCCACATGGGGAGAAAAAAACAGTAAGTGTGCAAACAGTGAGAGCGATTTTAACAAAGGAGGAGTTCACAAAGACCACACAGCCAGAAAACACCGGGTCTTCTCGTTGGACCAACTCTGGCACTAGTTCTGCCCCAGCAAGGAGTTGGTGCTAGGGTAAGCACTGGTTTGGAACAAGAAACAGTGTTTTGGCAGTAGAAAACCAAAGAACCGGTGCCAAGTCAGGCTCTGGCAGCAAACTAGCAATGGAGATAGCTTGGTGGAAAACGGCCCAGACAGACAGAAATACTGTATTTTTAGTTAGAATATTATTACGGATCATCAACAGTAATATTTGAATTTAACATACCAATACACCGCTACATATGCTTTTTGAACTATAAATGCATCTGTAAACACTGCAAGTGGGATACACTACCTAGGACTACAAATCACCAGTCTTTCAACCAACACACAATAGAGGACACACTCTGGAGTTAATTATCTGCAAAGGTTTAACTATATCTGACATCTCGGTAATTAATATTGTGCTATCTGACCATTTCTGTGTTTTCCTTGAAAGTGCCATATCTGCTAAAATATCTAGCCACAGTGAGATAACTGTAAAAAAGCGTTTTCTAGGAGACAGTTCAACTGAAACCTTTAAACGTATTTACCCTTCCACTACATCCCCCTCATCTCCCAAGTCAGTAAACACTCAGTAAACAAGCTGGTAGATAAATTCCTCGTGAAAATCTCAGATATCATTGGTTCCATTGCGCAGACTAAAGTAAATTAGGTAGAAAGAACTATCCCTGACCAACCGATCCACTGGTACGTAGTAAAAAAAGGGAGTGTTGACGAGTCGAGAGAAAATGGTGGGAAACTCAACTCCAGGTTCACTGTGAGCTCTACAAAGAGAGACTGAACAGATATCAGTTAACTTTAAAAGATGGTAGGGAATCTTTCTTCTCTGAAATCATTAACAGAAACATTAACAATGCACGGACTCTGTTTGCAACAGTGTAAAGACTAACTAATCCTCCAGTGACAGTAACCCCTGAACTAAATTCAACCAGGGCCTGCAGTAAATTTGCCAGCTTTTTAACTGAAAAGATTCTAACAATTAGACGGTCGGTATGTACCGCAGCACCGAACCGTCTACCGATGTTATACCCAACTAACACCAATGTAAAAAAAAAAATCTGAATTCCATGAATTGAACTAAAAACACCTAGAAGAAATCAATAACCAATTAAGCTCATCCTCTTACTGTCTTGATATCCTACTCACAGCTTTCCTTAAGAAAGTTTCCCCTGTCATTGGGTCTGATCTGATTAAAATAGTTAACTCATCCATCTTGTCAGGTATCATCCCCCAGGCATTAAAAACATCAGTTATTAAACCACTGCTAAAAAATCTGGACATCTTAATCCAGAACTACAGGGCAATTTCTAATCTTCCATTCATCAGTAAAATTATTGAAAAAGCTGTGTTTCAGCAGTTAAATAGCTTCATAACAAGGATAACAATGGCCAACAGCTCTGATGTTTTTCAGTATGGTTTCCATGCTCACCACAGCACTGAGACTGCCCTCGTCAAAGTTTTCAATGACATTCGCATAAATACAGACTGTGGTAGAACCACAGTGCTGCTTCTGCTGGACCTCAGTGCGGCATTTGACACTGTTGATCATGATACATTATTGAAACGACTGGAGAGCTGGGTCCGACTCTCTGGTACAATACTCGGCTGGTTCGAGTCTTACCTAAAGAACAGGGACTTCTTTGTTTCAATAGGAAACTTTTCATCAGAATGAACAGAAATCACGTGGGGTGCCCCAAGGCTCCATCCTGTGGCCCCTCTTATTTAATATCTACATGCTCCCTCTAGCCCAGATTACAACAGCCAATAAGATTAGAACATTTCTAGGATTAAAGGACTGATGTCACAAAAGGACCTCAAAAAACTCATCCATGCGTTTATCTTTAGGCGGATTTAGTCTCACAGGTCTGTCTAAAAAGTCAATTAGACAGCTGTAGCTGATCCAGAACGCTGCAACTCGTGTTCTTCCCTAGAACCAGGAAAGTAGAGCACATCACCCCAGTTCTAAAGTCCTTACACTGGCTCCCTGTAGCTCAGAGAATAGACTTCAAAATACTTTTACTAGTTTATAAATCACTGAATGGTTTAGCACCAAAGTATGTTGAAGATCTACTGTTACTATACCAACCCCACCGGAACACTCAGGTCCTTTAATTCCATTCTACTCAACATCCCTAGAATTGGAACCAAACATGGAGAAACAGCTTTCAGTTTCTATGCTCCTCTAATCTGGAACAAACTTCCAGAAAACTGCAAAGCTACTCAAACACTGAGTTCTTTTAAATCACAACTAAAACGTATCTGTTTAGAGCTGCCTTTGAGTAATGCTTTGATATATCATATGTTTTGTGTAGGCTTCTTGCTTTATTGCTGTTTTTACTTATATGCTTTGTAATGCTTTGATTTATCTGTGTATGCTTCTTGCTTTATTGCTGTTTTTACTTTATATTTGTCTGTGTTTTACTGCTATTTTTATTTTACCCCTTAATCTTGTAAAGCACCTTGAGTTACCTTGTTGTTGAAAGTGTGCTATACAAATAAAATTGCCTTGCCTTTCACTGAATGAAACTTTGCTTATATAGATGCGTTTCTACTATCAGAAGTTCTGGGTAATTTTTATGAACCTTCATGGGATGCGCGTTTCTCCTGATAGGGCCGCTTTCTGGGACATTTCAGGAACCAAATGAGTCCTTGACTTAGGGAATGTACTTGGAAATGGCCCAGTAGAGTCACTGTGCGGGACTTGTGGTTAACTCTTCGTGATTGGTTGTAACTCCTTGGAAAATGACATTATCAGTTGTTGCCAAAATAATTGGCTTTGTGAAATGGCAAATGGACTGAACTTATACAGTGCTTTCCTAGTCATACATGACATAAATCAAACACACTGTTTGATGGGTTTTTGGTGTCACTGTTCTTCAGGAACATCCAACTGTGTCTGCATTACTACCATCCATGCTGTCACTCTCAGATGGAAGGAATTGGTCAGGATGTTCAGGAACAACATAAAGAGCTCTTCCCACATTGATCAAAATGGGTTTACAATGGATAAATCAGACTAACATTACCATTTTGGAATTACACAATTTTCAAGCCAGTAGAAAATTCTGAAACCATGCTTAAAAGCCAAGTAACTGCTGTGAAATCAACCGATATAAATAAGCGCAGTTAAAAAAACAGCTGCCCATTGCAGACCTGTTGATGACTTCAAGAGGTGTAGTTTCTCATTTTATTTTGATGTGTGAATGGAGGCCAGATGGAGATCCTTACAAGGCCAAAAACAACATGTAACTTGTTTAATTTTGTGAATCAGTGTACATTTTTGTTAAAGTGAAAAACGGCTTCCCATTACAAAGGATGTTCAGAGCTGCATTATTCCTTAAAAGTCATGCATCTACATTTGTTAAATATTTATTGTCCTTCAGATAGTCTTTGTTGTTCCTCATTCAGCTAATTCATCTTCATAATATCACACACACTGTGGAATGGATGCATTACTCTACCTATGAAGTCTGAGTGCTTCTGTCATAATAGACAGTATCATTGTACATAGTACAATACTCCTTATCTCTATTCGGATGGAGCATTTTTTTCTTGTGCAAGCAACCCTGGTGAGTATCGTAGCTTGGGCTGCTAGACAGTGAAGCTCTAGTATGGTGAAATTTTGTTCTGGAAGCAGTAAAAGACTGATTGCTTTTTTAAGACAGAGCCTCTTAGACAATTCTTGATGACCAGTTTTCGTTGGTATTTGACATATATAAGCCTTGCAGAAGAAGTCAAGTCACATCTATCACATAAAAACATGAGTCATAACAAAGGTACTGCAGTTTGGCTCTGGGAAGACACAGATTTACACATACTTTAAAGTAGCCTACATGCTCACTTTCTCCTCTCTTCCATCGTATCTCTGACTGACTCTATTTAGCACACGGATCTTAAACATTATAATATAGTCTTCTTGTTTCATCCACCTGCGGATATTATGTCAGCATTCCCTTCCTTAAGTTTATTATCAACTTCACCTTTAATACATTTTAAAACCTGTAATCAATTGGGGTGTTCCATCTTGGGTGCCTCACGAGTTCGAATTGATTATGATTAGGGTGCTACTATTTGATTATAAAACAATTATTTCTGTTGCATATTTTTTCACAATTTAGGGTTTTTTCTTCTTTCCTTCCATCGCTAGTTTCTACTCTTAAATACATTCAGTTTCCATTAAAAAAAGTATTGTCGAGAGGAGATTTCTAAGTAAAAAGTCTGCGCCTCGCGCTGCTATGCTACCGGTCCCTGACCAGCCTGCTGTCTGCTAACTCCTCTCTCCCAGTTTGTTTATCCTGTGGCAGAGTGTAAAAAAGAATTACACATTCACACAATATATATGTTTGACATGCATGGGGAGAGATTCTTACCAAACCAACTCCAAAGAACTCTTCCTCATACATGCCTTTTATTTCTTTAACAAAGTTATTACAACACATTCTGAGAGACAGCCTCTCTTACAGGATCCAGTCATTTGACACAATGTCATCCGTGATAGGCTGAGCTCAATAATACATATCCATATATATGCAAAGTGTGACTGTAGTCCTTCCCTGATAGGTTAAGCCCTTTTAATATATTCCTTTTCTGTTGCTAAGCAGAAAGCCTCTCTTCTTTGGTCTCACGCTCTCACCATACCATTTGCACGATCAAACCACCAGATGTTTCCTGTTTTTTCAGAGAATCGTGACCTACTCCCTTCTAACCCATGGCTCATATCCTGTTCTTAACACTTCTGTGCAGTTAATCATGACCCGCTCCCTTATGACCCATTGCTCACATCCTGTGTTAACACTCCTCTGCATTTAGTTAATCATTTTAGCACACAACCCTTTCACCCTTTGGCCTGTTTATTCATTCAATGCTTGTTTAAAAGTTTTTATTTACATTAGTATCCAAACCAATTTATGTCTTGTCTTTTGTTCATGTCAAACCACAAATAAAACCAACACATGTCCAAAATATGTTTCATAATCATATCAAGGTCATATTTTCAATGAAAGCTTAAGGTAATGTCTGTTGGCAATTTAAATATAATATTTCCATAAAACAGAAACTTGGTCCAATCCTTAAACACATCCATCATATTCTGTTTACTTAAAGAAGTCTTTTGATTTGAACATATTTAAAGTATTCCTGTTCTATGTGGTTAAAAATAAAAATTCTATAAACTTCAGGTCAGCTTTGACAAATCAACCATTACAGAAATCACTTTAAACTGTATACTCCAGTCTTTGTATTTTTCGCTGTCAATTTAACTCTAACTTTGCGCAGCGTTTTCATAGTTTTTGCGCCAGTTTGACCAATGGAATGGTGGCCACCTGTCATACACAGAAACAAATCTGCCAGCTATGAGTATGGTGCTCTCCGCCACACATTAGCTTCGACTGGGATGGAGTAAAGGAAATTTCCTTTGTGTTTCATACTTAAAGCTACACTTGGGCTGACATCTAGTAAACATGAGCTGCCCTGTGCTGCGCTGTGCTCCGGGAGGGCCCCCCGGACAGCACAGGAAAAGTGGACATGTTCAGGGAAAAGAAGATGTTGCTGCTAAAATGAAACAAAACAACAAAGAAGCTTCTTTCACAACTAAAGTGCAAAATATTTGCTGTATTTTGTAAATTTTGCGCTGCATGGCTGAAACATTAGCTGCAATCATGATGTGTCTGCCGGTCTGTCCTCTAAAAATGTCTGTGCGGTACACCTGCCTTTTATGCTTTTCTCATTTAATTATGATGAAAAATAATATATTTTTGAAAACTTTTAAATCGCTATCGATTTTGCACGTTTCACATCACAATTAATTGATTTATGGTTAATCGGCACACCCCTAGTAATCAACCCTGTGCTTAGTGCTGTCATCACAACGTAAATCCATTTAGAATCTGCCTAGGTGTTAACCCAAAAGGCACACAGTTCACAGCTGTAGCCCAATAAAAATATTGTGCGAGATTTAGCATATTATAGTCAAATATGCATTTGTGGATTTCCAGAAAAGTAGATGGAAATTTTTTCTTTCTCTGCAAACAGAAATGCACTAAAAACGATTATTTTGTCAAAGACATCTAATAAGGTGAAATGCTGCGTTAATTACATTAATTACAGAGCATATTGTTTTTTTTTCAAGCTTCCCACATAAACTCTGCATCTACTTGAAGAAAATAAGAAGGCCATTACAACTCTCAAAGTATTGTATGAAGAAATAGTTTAATATAAAAACCGAATTAAAAAGGAGCAGCAACAGTCTTCTGATTTAAATTAGTAGCAATTTGAAACAGCCTATTAGGAAAAGATTCTTGTTTGAGGTACAAATGTAAAGACCATGTGATCATGGATCTTATTATCTAATGAATAGGAAATATCATGCTGTGGCTCCCTGGAGTTGTGTTTCCTAGGTACAAGTAAAATTGTTTTCCTGACTTGCACAAACCATCAGTTAATTCAGGTAAATTGTATTTATTTGGGAAGATCATAAAATAACCGTAAAACACAGGACTTATTTTTTTGGATTATCCGTTACCCATTGCTTACTATATTAGAAGAAGTTCACGCCAGTGAATGAGGTGTATCTCAAGCAACCCTTTGTTCAAAGCTCATTCGTGTTTTGTAAAATGTAGGCGTTGTGTTCACCTCGTGGGAAGTGGGAAACTATACTCCGAAGGTGCTTCTAGGAGCGAGAGATGAGTCATCTTTTATGGAGAGGTGTTCGCTGTAGTTGAGATATTGGAATGAATCTAGGAAACGGCTTTTTATGGACACGTGCACACTAGATTATCTTAAATGAAGCAACGGTTGAAGAGGCAATTAAATATGCTATGATGCTAGCTGGCTTGGAGTAATCAAGGTGACCTATAATGGTCCCAAAAAATGCAAATAACAAGAAATTGTTAATTATTTTTTGTCACTCATTTTAGGAAGTGAAACTAAATTCATTACACTGTGAAATATTTTTAGTGATCTTTATGATTTTAGCTTACAGATAATGAAAACCACTGCTGGAGATAGGCACCAGATCACCAACCCACCCCCCACCCCCGCAACCCAGCACAGGATGGACGGGTACAGATGATGGATGGATAATGAAAACCTAACATGCATTATCTCTTAAAATTAAAAGACTATTACATAGGATCAATAAAAATAAGATATTTCAAACAGAAATATCAAGCTTGTGAAAAGTAGTTTTATTTCTATGCTCTCATTACTTTGTTGGGCCTCCTTTTGCATGGATTACTGCTTCAATGCAGCCTGTGGCAGTATAATAGGAGTTTCCGGTTTCCTTTGATAGCAGCCTTCGGGTGATCTTTATTGTGGATATGGTGTCCCTAATCCTCCTCCTGACAGTACCTCATAGATTCTCTATTGCAGTGGTATCCAACAGTTTTTTTGCCATGGACCGGTTTAATATCGGACAATATTTTCACAGATCGGTCTTTAAGGTGGCGGATAAATGATAACGCACGGTATAAAAACGGGGTATTTTTAAAATTATAACAATAGATGTAAATCCAATGTGTATTCGCAGCTTTATTAACAGTGTCCTCCTAACATCGAGCAGACAACGTAACACGAGTAACATACATACTTACGCGTAACATACTTTTTTTACAAGACGTGCACATCATAGGGTACTTTTTTTACTTTTGTACTTTGTTTTTACTTTTTTTTGGAAATCACAAGGAATGCGCTGGAAAACCCGTTGGAAGATTGTGACTGTGACTGTAACTGTCAAGATTGTGATTCTAATTGTCATGTTGGGAGTTTCTGGGCTCTGGACACGGCTCCTTTGTTTACACCAGAGCTCAGCTGCTAGCTCTGCAAGAACTGACACTTCTCTACACAGAGAAGCCAGACCTTCCCTATGAGATACGAAGGAACAGAGGAGGCAGCAGAGCATCACGAAGGCTCCAGGAGAGGAAACAGAGGTATAAACCTTGTGTACCGTCCGTCATTATAGGAAATGTTCGCTCCCTCCCCAATAAGATCGAGGAGTTCACAGGGCTGATCAGAACACAGTGGAAATACAGACAGTGCAGCCTGATCTTTTTCACTGAGAAGTGGTTAATGCAGATTCTGAGCTGTGTCTGGAAGGATTCAAGCTTGCGTGTGCCAGCGGGAGGGTGGAGCGGAACTATGCCACCTGTGGAGGAAATGGAAATGGAAAAGGAAATGCAAACTTTACTTTCATCTGAAAAAAGGACTTTGAATCTCTAAACAATAATCCAGTGTTTAATTCAGGAGTTTCTCAACATAAAGAATGCAACATGTGTAGGAGTTGTCTGGCTTTTGTGACTTTTTATGTGCTGACTCCACCCATAGTCCAATCCTTGTGAAGCTCTCCCAAATTCTTAATCTGATTTTTTTTTGACAAATCTCTCAAGGCTGCAGTTATCCCTGTTGCTACTGCACCTTTTCTAACCGCATTTTATCCTTCCACTCAACTTTCCACAAATATGCATGCATACAGCACTCTGTGAACAACCACTTTCTTTAACAATTACCTTTAGTGACTTACCTTCATTGTGGGGGGTGTCAATTACTGTCTTCTGAACATCTATTAAGCAGTTTTCCCCATAATTGTGTAGCCTATACTGACCCAGACTAAGGGACCATTCAGGCGCTCAGGAAACCTTTTGCAGGTAATTTGCTGATTAAGGTTGTCACACAATGAGTTTCTGATATCAAACTTTTTCACAATATTGACATTTTCTGAAAGGCAGAATTTTGTGTTTTCATGATCTAAAATTACAGATCCCAATTACAAGAAATACATTCTTTAAATATTTCACGCTATGTGTACAGTAGTAACTATATATTATGAGTTTTACCTTCTGAAATGAGTGACAAAACATGAACTTTTTCACAAGATAACATTTTTTTTAGATGTGTCTAGGCTTTATGGATAATACAGTATAAGATGCATTTAAATTTATATGGATAGAAATTGAGTTTAAATATCAATATTTTTTGTTTTAACATGTGTTTTGTGTTTGAAATAATTAAAACATATATCTACCACTGAGATACTTTATATTTTTAAATTGAATTCCTTTTCTTTTTAAAGCTAGCTAACAGGACTGTGAAAAATATAATGTTTTCCCTCATCCTGTATGCTTTTAATTTTGAACAGTCAATGAAATGTATTTAATATATTTTAAAATATTTTCTGATTGCTGACTGAATTTTTTCCTAGACCACCTTTAGCTTTAATTACAGCACTCACTCAGTAAGGCAAGGCAAGGCAAGGCAATTTTATTTGTATAGCACACTTTCAACAGCAGGGCAATTCAAGGTGCTTTACATGATTTGGTGATTTAAAAGAAACACATAAAAGAAACACACATTATACATGATACACAATAAAGCAAGAGAAAAATAAAAAAAGCAAGAGAGCATGAACACATTTCATACATATGACATCAAGCATTTACTCAAAGGCAATTCTAAACAGATGGGTTTTTAGTCTCGATTTAAAGCAGTTCAGAGTTTCAGCAGCTCTACACTCGTCAGGAAGTCTGTTCCAGATAAGGGGAGCATAGAAACTCAAAGCTGCTTCTCCATGTTTAGTTCTGAGTCTAGGGATGTTTAGTAGGCTAGAGTTGGAGGACCTGAGTGGTCTTGGTGGTTGGTACCATGACAACAGGTCTTCAACATATTTTGGTGCTAAGCCATGTAATGATTTATAAACTAGTAAAAGTATTTTAAAGTCTATTCTCTGAGCTACAGGGAGCCAGTGTAAGGACTTTAGAACTGGGGTGATGTGCTCTACTTTCCTGGTTCTAGTGAGGACGCGAGCGGCAGCGTTCTGGATCAGCTGCAGCTGTCTGATTGACTTTTTAGGCAGACCTGTCAAGATGCTGTTGCAGTAATCAATCCGACTAAAGATAAACGCATGGATGAGTTTTTCTAGGTCGTGTTGCAAAATCAGTCCTTTAATCCTAGAAATGTTCTTCAAGTGATAGAACGCTGACCTTGTTATTGCCTTTATGTGACCCTGGAGGTTCAGGTCTGAGTCCATTACTACACCTAGGTTACGAACCTGATCAGTAGTTTCTAGCTGTATTAATTGAAGCTGTGTGCTGACTCTTGATCGTTCCTCCTTGGGTCCAAAAATAATCACTTCAGTTTTGTTTCTATTCAGCTGGAGAAAGTTATGGCACATCCATCCATTTATTTGGTCAATGCATTGATTTAGGGTTTGAATGGGTTCAGAGTCACCTGGTGACATTGTAATGTAGAGCTGAGTGTCATCCGCATAGTTATGGTAGCTAATGTTATTGGTCGCTATAATCTTGCCTAGTGGGAGCATGTAGATATTAAATAAGAGGGGCCCCAGGATGGAGCCCTGGGGCACCCCACATGTGATTTCTGTTCGTTCTGATGAAAAGTTTCCTATTGAAACATAGAAGTCCCTGTTCTTTAGGTAAGACTCGAACCAGCCAAGTACTGTACCAGAGAGTCCGACCTAGCTCTCCAGTCGTTCCAATAAAATATCATGATCAACAGTGTCAAATGCTGCACTGAGGTCCAACAGAACCAGCACTGTGGTTCTTCCACAGTCTGTATTTATGCGGATGTCATTAAATACTTTGACGAGGACAGTCTCGGTGCTGTGGTGAGCGCGGAAACCAGACTGAAAAGCATCAAAACGGTTTGTCGTTGTTATGAAGCCATTTAACTGCTGAAACACAGCTTTTTCAATAATCTTACTGATGAATGGGAGATTAGAGATTGGCCTGTAGTTCTGCATTAACGTGTTGTCCAGATTTTTCTTCTTTAGCAGTGGTTTAATAACTGCTGTTTTTAAAGCCTGAGGGAAGACACCTGATAGCAGTGATGAGTTCACTATTTGAACAAGATCAGAACCAATAACAGGAAGAACTTTCTTTAGTACTCTTCAGTAGAGTATCAATATACTGTAATTTTTGGACTATTGTGCGCACCTGAATATAACTCGGACTAGCTAAATTTGAAAAGAAAAGACATTTTGCACATATATAGGCTGCAAATGAAAACAAGCCACAGGTTTTCATGTTGTAACATGAGATATTTACACAGAACACAGTTATATATATATATATATATATATATATATATATATATATATATATATATATATATATATATATATATATATATATATATATATATATATATATATATATAGGCTACGCACCAACACGGCATCAACACAACAGTAACATGCCTGGTTAGAAAGTAAAACATACTTTAGCCTACCAGAAAAGTCATTGGTTGCTTTCTTCATCTTTGGTTGCTATCTTCATCTTCCTCTTGTGCACTAAAGCCGACGTCTCACCATTGATTCACTGATGCCAAGCTTACGTGCAGTAGCTCTATTTCCTTCTTTGACGGCCAGCTCGAATGCCTTTAACCTAAAAGCTGCATCATGTATGTTTCTTCATTTGTTTTCCATGATGAGGGTGTGTGCATGATATGCAAAATAACTAATGTCTTCTTCGGCGTATAATCTTACCCCAGGTCTGTCTCACTTTTGCGCTTCCTGCTAGAGTGCCCCCTGGAGCCAGTAAAATTTCTAAATTAGCCAAATCTTCTTATATGCCGCAGGGTCTAAAGCGTGTGAAAAAAAGTAGTGGCTTATAGTCCAAAAATTAAGGTAATAAGATTATAAAATGTTTTAACACTCAATATTCTTCAGTGTTGTATTTTTTTCTGTGGATATTGTTGGTAGTTTCCAACATGCAAAAGAGTTCAGTAGTAAAATAAAACAGTTACAACACTTCTATCTGAAATATGCACCCTTAGCTGGTCAGTTTATTGTTCATACATACCTCTAGAAATTATTCTCAGAGTACAGACAGATCACCACATCTCTAGCCTTCTTCCCAGAAGTTCTGCACCCCCTGGACACTCTTTCCTAAACCTCTCTGCACTTTCCTTTTAAGCCCTATTTCGTGTGCTTGTAACACACGAGCTGTTTGATAGGAGACAGAAGTTCTCGTAACAGCATCTCCAAGCAACTTTAAGAATTCACTTTATCAGCTAGATATTATTAAGCTTCAACCAGCCTTTCTGACCTCAGATCCTTATTACTGTAGACATAACATCACATTCCATATTCCATCAGTCTTCATTACCTCATAGTATCACCACATAACCTTCAACATTCCATCATATTACACATTACCTTTATTCGCAAAAAGAAAGTTGTTATTCTTCCTGTTTTACACTATAGGCTAAATAGACTATTTTCTTTTTGTCTTTTGGATTGTATAAATGTAATATTTACAAATATAATTTTGGTAACCTCAGCACATACAGAATTGTGTGGACTCCCTGGGATCTCTAGGGACCCCTTTGAGGGTGCCGGACCACATGTTGGGAACCACTGCCCTAGCAAATTGCTGAAAAGATACATTATCAGCAAGTGTCTCATATCATTCAAATTTGACATTGTTGACAGAGCCTATTTAAATTGGTTGGTTTCCATAAGCAAAGTACACAAACTGTCAACAGGGCTGGAGACTGGGTCATTCCAGAAGTCTAATGCTGTAATAGCCTGCTTTGTCTATTCTACAAACCAGTTTGAATGTGTGTGTAGTATTATCATACTATTGAAATAGACTCTGAAAAGGTGTGCTTTGTGGTAATATAATGGGTAATATCTGGAGATCCATGTCTATTTATCTACGTACAAGGGTGGTCCAATATTTAGACTAGTCAGTTATACAAAATTGGTTAAAAATATATTTCTTGGCCCTATCACATAATTCTACATTGATAGAAATATCTAATTAGCAGCATTACAGCTCTCATTACCTTAAAAGAAAGTTTATACTGTAGCACTGGTCAGAGATTTACATGCACTCAATATTAGTATGAATGCAAATAATTTGGTGCTCATAAATATTCCTTGGTAGGTTATTCTACACAAACATCTTATGAATTTTGAAACAATGATTAATTTATAAAAAATATTTTTCCATATTAGTACATCAAAATGTATTCAGCTGTTGTCACTGTGAATTGACAGATTTAAGACAATATCTCAAAAGATATCTCAAGCAAAATCATTTTAAGGACAGAGTAAGAAAGAGGAAAAACATTAGCATTTCTATTGACCCTGTGTCATTAGAAATGTCATTGAAGCTAACTTAATTAATCTGTGAACATGATATTGAAAGGGAGAGATGGCTGAGATCACCCCGGAAAATGTATGCAACTTCAAGTAAAGCTAGCTGTTAGAAAAGAATGCCTAAAAGAAAAATCTGATGAATTACCTTAAGAATTCAGCCTCATAGAGTTAATAGAAATCTAACAAGAAGTCAGCTCTCATACCAAATGGGACACCGTTTGACGCCTGCTGTTTAATTTCTGGAGGAAAATCCAAATGAGTAAAATCTGAGGAAAGAACAGAAGGGAGAAATTAATCTAATTTGTCAGTTTGCCACTTCAACTACTACACTCATCTGTTTCTGGAGAAAGACGCAGTTGGTGACTCACCATTATGTCCATCACACCAGGAAATGAAATGAATAATGACAATATAAAGCTCCTTCTACTGCTCTCTTCTCTTCTCTTTTGGTCTTTCACCTTCTTTGCTCATATATCACACTCCTTTGCCAGAAGGTTTCTTTATGCCACCTTACCTTTTCTTCTTAATTTGTATTCGACTTTCTCCCACTCCAAGGTTTTCATCTCTCAGCCATATACTTTTCATTTTTGTCCTTGTGTGCTCCTTTTACCATCATCTTGTGCTTTCATTTTTTAAAGAGAGATTGCATCTATTTTCTCTCTTTGTGTTTCTGCTAATTAACAGGGCGGCAAATGATTGAAAAATACACAAACAGATGTACACAGCACACAGCACTTTCCTTTTATTTGAGTGTGTTATGCAGTATTTATCAGCTGTGGCATAGGTTCTATTATCAGCCATTTTTTTCTTCTGCAGCTCTTGCCAGCCATTTGAGGCTGCCAGAGAATTGCTCAATTCCTTTTTTGGGTCTAAATATGCTGTCTGTTTCCTTTATCCTTTCTTCTTTTCCTGTATTTTGTGTTTCACTTTTGGGGCTTTTAGCACAGAAGTGGATCCGGCTGTGGGTCTGTTGAGGCATTATCAAGCCCAGGTTGCATTAATATTGTTCTTGAGCTTATTTGCATTGTTGTGTCTGTCTCTCACCTTCTTCTTGTGGATACTCTATAGCTTCACTATGGCAGTGTTGCCCACGTCTTGTCCCCAAGGCACATTGCCCTGCATGTTTTAGGTGTTTCCCTTTTTCAGCACACCTGATTTCCATTTAATTCTGATCAACAGGCTTTTGCTAAACTGCAATTGTTTGAATAAGCTGTTTTAAAGCTGGGAAACATCTAACACATGCAGGCCAGTATGCCTTGAGGATCAAGATTGGAAAACACTGCTCTATGGGGTCAATGTAATTTCAGTTTGCTGGCCCATCAAGCACATGGTCATCAAATCAGATATTGGTACTTTTGGTTGTGTGGCCAGGTACAAAGTACTGATGGAGAATGGAATCAGTATCTCCATAAAGCTTGTCACCAGAAAGAAGTATAAAGTGTTCTAAAATGTCCTGGTAAAACAGCTCTGTTGACCTTGAACTAGATAAAACACTCCACCAACACAAGCTGATGATTTGGATTTCCAAGTCATTATTGACTGCAGAAACTTTACACCTGACTTCAAGCAACTTGGATTCTGTGCCTCTCAACTTCTCTAGACAAAGGGAACTTTATTGTCAAATTCAGTGCTTTAAGTGGGCCGGTACGCAAAGGTACGTAGTACCGGCACTTCGAAAATTTTACTCCTCAATGTACCGGGACTTATTTCCAGCGTGCGCTGCATACCGGAACGTTTTTCCTGCATGTGTTGATGAGTACCTAGACTTTTTCTCAGCAGTCATTACCCTTCTTAGACTTCCCAACAGTTTACAGCTTCTATTTGTTTATAATAAAAATCGCCTCAAATAAAACCATTGTTTTTACACATAAAGCTTGCTGTACTGCTGCCTTCATGTGGTATGGGAAAGATGATACTTTCCACTTGTGAAGTGGAAATTCCCATTGCGTTATGTTCAAGTCCTTTTGTTGTCGTAGTGAAGTGAAAGCAACGATGCCACCTGCGGCTGTATCAGCGGAGCCGAAGCGCTGTGATTCATCTGTGCCCTGCTCCTCCTGACCCTGTGAGTGTGTGTGTGTTTTTGAACTCCTGGCAAGATGGCAGAGAGCAGTAGCACAGCTTCGTGGAAGAACGGACATTATTTTAATTTCGTCAACGAAAAAGAAAAGAATATAACGGTAAAATCCACACTCTGCATTGGGGAAAAGTTTCTGTCGACCGCAAAAAATTCCACTTCAAATTTAAAACATCTTGTGTCCAAGCACCCCTCTATCAGGCTACCCAGGCTGGATAAGTGTTTTCGATTCATATGTTCTGTGATCAAAAAAAAATATTCATAAAACGCTATGTGGAATAGCCTATTGCTGGCTGTCTTTCCAGTTGTTATCCTGCAGAGTTAATTTCGTTGGACGACTGACGTTATTCACGACTTCTTGGTGCATTTAAAGGAGGCTGTGTCTGTCAATTAAGTTGCAGCCTGTGCGAGGTGCTGCGAACTGGCTTTTAATTATTGGTAACGCATAAGTACTCTAACGTGTTACTTTTATGAATGGAAAACGCTGTAACGTAATGGATTCCTTTCATTGATGGTAACGCTGTAGCCTAATTAACTACTTTCCAAAGTAACTATACCCAACACTGGTTATTACCAGAGTACAGGAGCCACAATAGTTTCTGACATGCCAGAGGTTTTTGTATCACCTGCATAGCATCTGAAATACTTTGACTTTAGAATTTAGATTTTTCATGTCCACGTTTACATTTGGCTTGATTCCGTGGTTACGTGACACTTGCTCATTTGGCTCGTGGATTTGATTTAAAACTGGATTTATCCTTTTGTTCTTTGTAATTTCTGTACAATAAATCTATAGATCGATAGATTTATCTATATGTACATAAATATCACCCATGTTTTTGTCCCATATTTGTATCACAGACTGACGGCAGGTCATTAAAGGGAGTACCGGCACTTATTTTTTTCCACTTAAAGCTCTGGTCAAATTCAATGTAAAATTTACTGTCATCTGATCAAAGGAACACAGTGTAACGATCCAGTACTTTCATTCCTTAGTAAGATGTCTCTGACGTCTCTGGTTCAGGATTTTATGCCACGTCCTAGATGCCTCTGTGTGTGGTGGCTCTTGAAGTACTAAGTGTGTCAGTGACTGCTTAAGAATAGTCAAATCAGAAATCTTCTCAAATGCACATGCTATAGCATGGCCATTAGTGACCTAAATTAAATTCAAATTTTCTGGGAACAGAAGGAGACTTTTAATTAGTTTTAAGCCATAATCATCAAAACATTTAAATTGTCTCACTTTAGTAAATGGATAAAAAAGGTTTCACTTTTTGAATTGATATCAATCAAAATGATAAATGCACATGCAAATGGATAAGTATCTTTTGAAAGTCATATTTCTTTGGAGGGGAAGTGTTAAATTTCTCATAGCCTATCTGGGCGAGGTGTTTTAATTATATGACATAAACAATCTTCTCCATGGAGACTGGCTTCAAAGAAAAGTAAAAGAACAACATTTTTGTATATTCCTCCATTCTGCATTGTCTTTATTACTCTATAGAGCAATCTGTCAGCCTTTATTGCTTCCAGAACATATCGCATCCCTCCCCTGCAGCTAGAATTCTCTTTGGACCAAATGCTAATTCAGTCAAGCTCTTAATCAGACATATTAATTCCATATCTCCCCTGATTGCACTAATTCCACTCTGGTGTGATTCTTTCCCCCTTCTGCATCTCTTTTTGCAGCAAAAAAGGACTGTAGTACCAAGCATGGTCTTTTAACCATTTTTATTTACAAAATGTTTTGGATAATGAATGGATGGCAGAATTAATATGCTGGTCTAAAAGCTATTTTTGAATCAGAGTTGATGGAAAGTTAGATGAAAACATAGAAATGTCAGTCCTGGCAGAAAACCTTTAAAAGGCTGTTAAAAACATAGGACTGGGGGAGGATGTTCATCTCTTAACAGGAGCCCAAATATATAAGACTGAGGTGAATAATTTTAATTAAACCATTTCTTTTTTTTAAACAATACAAAGTTTCTGTTATTGTTTCTTTTTGGGAACATTTAAATGTACCAGCAGAAAGGTGACAGCCAAAATTTAAGCATACAAGTCAATTCAAAGCAAATATATATCAAAAAGCAAAAATAAAAAACTGTACAGTAAACAGTATGGGCAGAACTTTGTGTCATCAGAAACTACACTTGAATAAGTTTTGTTTGAACCTGCATAATTCAGATTGAATCTCAGATGCCCAACTTGAATAAATGCTTTTAAAAACAGAATCTGAATTAGTCTTTGTTTTTAAAGCAAATTTCTTAGTCTATGATTTATTGTCACTAAATTGAAATTGTATTTTTTTTTTATGAATTCATTTACTTTTATGAATTCATTTTATCCCATTGCAAATTCAGCTTTCAAATATTTAATATCACTTATCACCACTCAGTGTCGGTTCTACAATTTGATTTCAATTCTTAAATTTTGTTTTTTGGGTCGTACTTCCGGGTACTCAAGAAGTAATTGAGGGCAGAGTAATAGAACTACATTGCACTTCAGCAAACCTGCCACATCCTGAACTGGAGAAGGGTTCAAATTAATCCTCAATGAGGGGTGTTGCGTAGTGGTTAAGGCGAGCACCCCATGTTTAGAGGCCTCAGTCCTCGATGCAGCTGTCTGGGGGTTCGCTTCCACCCCGTGGACATTTGCCAATGTCGCTTCCCCACTTCTCACCCCCTTTCTGTACGCTGTCCACTATACAATAAAGGCCACTGTGGCCACAAAAAAACAAACAAACAAAAAAAAACAACTTCAATGAGCTACAGTAGCTATATCACCAAAAAAATCTCAGGCTGAGGGTTAATCATGTTCAGGTTAAGTAATTTTATTTAATCTACAGGTTTTCAGAAATAACATGTTAACCTCAGCTAGTTAAGCCCAGCGATTCTATCTGAGTAATGCAAATTCTAACAGAACTTATTAAAATTCTGTTTCTGATGGCACAAATTCTGCCCATAAAATAGGTGTGTACACTTGTTAAAAAGCTAAGATTCAAGAAAATGTGAAACTAAGTAGGATAATTTGAAAAATTTACAGAATGTACAAGTATATTTGTGCATTAAAAACAAGAACAGACTATTCACAAGAAATGAAATAAAAATAGAACAGCCCAGTCAAAGCCCTGAACACAATCCATTTGATGTACAACAACCTTGAAGAAGGTATTATTATGAGCCACAGCAACACTTAATTTCCCTCTGGGATCAATAAAGTATTTTTGAATTGAATTGAATAATTTGTGGCAAGACTTTAAAATTGCTGTTTACAAATTTATTGACTTCAGAGGACTGAATACACAAGGATACTAGTTTTTCAGATTTCCGTTTGTAGAAAATTCTTAAAATTCTGTATTCTTTTCCCTCCACTTTGCAATCATGCTTCACTTTGTTTTGGTATATCATTTAAAGTTCACCAGCAAAAAAAATCTATTGGAGTTTGTGGTTATAATCCGACAAATTTTCAAGAGGTTCATGGTAAAATATTACCACCAGTCATCAGAATGACTATACTGTACATCACTCCAGGCTCTTCCTAATAAAAAAACAGAATCTGGCAGTGGTTGCCACATATTTTGGCACCTTTGGTGTTTGTCTTTATTTAGGCAAGTCTGGTTGTTAGTGACAACGTTTATGGACTGCACAAGCACAAACATGCACAAACTGAAATACAGACAATGTGTTAGAAAAGCCTATAAGCTCACATATTGTCTTGTAAACATAGTGCACATCCGAGACGTGTTATTTGATATCATATTAAAATGTATTAAAGTGCATATTTAGCTGTATTTTAATTTAATTAAAATCCCTAATGTGAATTAGAGAATTACAAAACTGTAACTATAAAATTTTGTTCCAGAATATAAACTCAGCAAAAAAAGAAACGTCCTCTGACTTTCAACTGTTTTTACTTTCAGTAAACTTAATGTGTGTAAATGTTTGTATGAACACTAAGAGAGTCAACACCATAAGACATAAACTAAAAATGTTTCACAAACATGTGACTAACAGAAATAGAATAATGTGTCCTTGAATGAAGGGAGGCTCAAAATCAAAAGTACCAGTCAGTATCTGGTGTGGCCACCAGCTGCTTGAAGTACTGCAGTGCATCTCCTCCTCATGGACTGGACCAGATTTGTCAGTTCTTGCTGTGAGATGTTACCCCACTCTTCCACCAAGGCACTTGCAAGTTCCTGGACATTTCTGGGGGGAATGGCCCTAGCCCTCACCCTGTGATCAAACAGGACCCAGACGTGCTCAATGGGATTGAGATCCGGGCTCTTTGCTGGCCATGGCAGAACACTGACATTGCTGTCATGCAGAAACTCACGCACAGAACGAGCAGTATGGCTGGTGGCATTGTCCTGCTGTAGGATCATGTCTGGATGACCGTGCATAAAGGGTACCACATGAGGGAGGAGGATGTCTTCCCTGTACCGCAAGGCATTGAGATTGCCTGCAATGACAACAAGCTCAGTCCGATGGTGATGTGATATACCGCCCCAGACCATGACGGACCCCCCACCTCCAAAATCGATCCCGCTCCAGGGTACAGGCCTCGGTGTAACGCTCATTCCTTCGACGATAAACATGAATCCATCCATCACCCCTGGTGAGACAAAACCGTGACTCATCAGTGAAGAGCACTTTTTGCCACTCCTGTCTGGTCCAGCGAAGGTGGGTTTGTGCCCATTGTTGCTGGTGATGTCTGGTAAGGACCTGCCTTACAACAGGCCTACAAGCCCTCAGTCTAGCCTCTCTCAGCCTATTGCGGACAGTCTGAGCACTGATGGAGGGATTGTGTGTTCCTGGTGTGACTCGGGCAGTTGTTGTGGCCATCCTGTACCTGTCACGCAGGTGTGATATTCGGATGTACCGATCCTGTGCAGATGTTGTTACACGTGGTCTTCCACTGCGAGGATGATCAGCTGTCTCCCTGTAGCGCTGTCTCACCCCCGATTTCCACTGCATGCGCTCCGTTCCGGTCCAGTCCACCACGCACTCCGCAGCCATTCGCAATTTCCACTGCATGCGCTCTAGATCCGCTCCGCTCTGGTCCGCAGCCCAGAGGTGGTCAAAGAAGCATGCGCGGGAATTGCGAGAGCTCACGATAAAAGCCAGTAATAAATGCGGAAGTCAGAACAAAATTCTTCATTCCGTGGAAAACGAACAGAAAAGAACAGTTATTCTCTGTTATTCTGTGTCAAGATATTTTGCACAACATATGTATAAATATACGCGGGCTTATATTAAAATAGCTCTGCATACAAAAAATGTCTAGTCAGTCTTTATTGATTTATTTAGAAAAACACCCGGAAATGTGGTTATTCTATATCCGGTTGGTGCTTAGTTATTTGTGTAGATTGACTGGGGACTCCTGTTTTTGCCGGATGGCGAAACGGCAGCCGGCGCCCTGCGCCGCTCAGCGGCGGCAATGGAAATGCTCTCATTGACTACAATGGGAGCGTTTTTGCTGCGGAGTGTGTGCCGGAGCGGAGCGCATGCAGTGGAAATTGGGGGTTAGGGGTCTCACAGTGCGGACATGGCAATTTATTGCCCTAGCCACATCAGCAGTCCTCATGCCTCCCTGCAGCATGCCTAATGCACGTTCACGCAGATGAGCAGGGACCCTGGGCATATTTCTTTGGGTGTTTTTCACAGTCGGTAGACAAGTCTCTTTAGTGTCCTGCGTTTTTAGAACTGTGACCCTAAATGCCTACTTTCTGTAAGCTGTTATGGTCTTAACGACCATTTCACAGGCGCATGTTAATTAATTGATTATGGTTAATTGAACATGCATTGAAAACATTGTTTAAACCCTTTACAATGAAGATCTGTAAAGTTATTTGGATTTTTACAACATTATTGTTGAAATACACAGTCCTGAAAAAGGGACGTTTCTTTTTCATGTTTTTTGCTGAGTTTAGTACTCCATCTTAATGCCTTCTTTTTAAGTCAGCTAATTTGTTTTATCATTTGGAATCATGTCGGTTTGGAATCCATGTGTCTACATGTCTTACACTCCCTAGTGATATGGTGAGACCCTTTCACCAAAAACGCATAGGTCTACCATTAGATAATAATAAATGGCAAGCACAGCTAAGCTTTTTTTCACCACTTACTCCTCCTTCTGCGCCTTTGGGAGCCTGTTCTCACCACACTACAAACCTCACTGCCCTGTCCCACCGAAGATCCTAATTGAACAAGTGGCTGCTCACCCATTTGATTCAGCTTGACATGCTTTTCTGGTCAACTCCAGAGGGTGATGTAGTGTGACCAGCAGGTCAAAATATGCTGAGGTCTGGAGCAAAAGACACTGACATTGGTCAAGATTTGTTGCAACAATGCTCTTTGAGACATGGACATTATTTGTGAAAACAGAGAGAAAAGAAGAATATGCTTGAGTTGATCTTGGATTAAATGGTTTATGTCAATGAATGGTGTTAAATTTGTAATGGGAAATCAACAGTTTTGCATTCACGCCAAGTACAAGATGTCAGTAAAACAAAACTGAATGACTGGAGCAAAGATACAAAGAGGTTTTTTATTTATTTAGTAAACTTATTGTTGGAAGAGTTTTCATTTTTTATTATATGTAAATCTTCGGAAAAAAAATGCATAGTTTTAAGTTTGCTCTTCATTATCGATGCTACCGACTAACACTAAAGAAGCATATCACATTTTATTTGTTTACTGAATTGCCAGCTGTTTTTTTGGCAATCTGCACGTTTAAGGTTTGCATACATTGTACGTATACAGATACACATTCTAAAAGACTCACTTAGAAACCAAAATGAAAAATATAATGATCTATCACTTTGGAGTAAGATTAGAAAAACCAAGGGATGTTTTACTTCTATGTGTGTGTCTGAGTGTGTTTAGAGAATGAAGGTGGAGGTTTACAATATTGATGATGTTGATAATAACATCAAAGATTATGATTACAACAACAAAGTCTGTATCCATCATCTACTTGGTAATCATAATTTGTCATTTTAAAATAGGTTTAAGCCCGACTGGTCTGGATGGTTCTCCATCAACTTATTGCACTGCATGTTGTGCTGTTTTTCACAAGATCCATTTATTTAATCACTTGCATTAATAGGTCATCTCCTAATTAATAGAGATGTGTCGGTTGCAAACGAAACGACTTTTAGAGCCTGCTCTTTGAAGTGACCGGCCAGGACCGGCTCCTTGTTGGGGGAACCGAACCGGAGCCGCTTGTTTTTTTTTGTTTATTTTTTTTCTGTTCAAGCTGGACTGTTGGTCAACTCCACAATGTTGTGGTCTGTGTGTTCGCACAGATCAGGAGGGGAATGGGAGAGGGGGGGGTACAGACAGACAGGGCCACAAGCACACAGAGAAACCGGAGGGAGAGGAGAAAAACTGTGCTACAGACAAAACGTACTGGAAAGGTGAGGAAAGAGTGACAGCAGGTAACGCAGCCAAATTTAGATGCATTTTAAATATATTGACTATTCAGAACACAGAGTGTAGAGTGTGCAAAGTTAAAATATATCGAGCAGGCTCTGGAGTTATCTAAATAATCTTATCTTTTCTTGTTTCACTGTAAATAGTCCAGTTTATAAATATTTAATAATAATAGATATATATATAATATATAATATAATTGTTTTTTTTGTACTTTAAGATTAATTTTTTCCTAGCACTCTGATCTATGGGGAATATAATAAGCCATATCAATAATAAACATTTGATACAATTATGTTTGTAGATTAGTGATTTATTTTACACATATATTTACATTATTGTTGGTGATAAATTAATAAAATAAAAAAAATTACGAAAAAGTCCGCTCTTTTTAGTGAGCCGAGCCTTAAGAACCGGCTCTCCTAAAAGAGCCGAAATTCCCATCACTACTAATTATTTAAGGCTGTTCCGTGACTGTAATACTTATTTGTTAGTTACAGCTCTACAAATTGCTCAGGGAAAGAAAGAAAAACAACAGTCTTCTCGTCAACCTAATTTTCACTGATTAGACAAGGTCTAAAACCTTGGGCACAATATATAATTGGCACTTAGTAATATATAATGGTTACTTAGCACAAGGGCAGGGATGTCCAACTCCAGGGCCCTCATTTATTAAACTTTTGTTGAAACTGTCCTATATTCTATCCTACGGATGAAATTTAGAATGTTTCTAGGAACAGTCAAAACCTGGATTTATCAAGTTGTTGTACGCATGTTCCTGTGTAATCAAGTGTTGATAAATCCCACATGTGTGTACCTAGGTGCTCATGCCCATTCACAGTCACAGTCATTTGCATACAGAAACGCCCTCTATTAACCATATTTGGTAGCACCACATCCTCTGATACATGCATTAAATCCTTGCATTCTTAATAAAAAAATAATGGCCTGGAGAGAGAAAAAAGGAAATTCGCTGACACCAGGATCGAGGTGAAATAAAAGTGGGGCAAAAGAAAAAACCCCAAAAAACCATGAAATTCAGACTTTTTGAACATTTTTATTAATAAAATTCACTTTAATTATAGTGTTTGCCCTCTGCTTCATGTCTCCCTCCTTCCAACATGCAGCAGTTATATTCCTGCTGCAGACATAAAAAATGTGGCAAAGAATCATTTCATTTGCTGTTATTCACTTCTGTGAAAATACCTAACTTCTTTAAACAAATTGAGTCAAATTTGTCCCGAACATTGTTGTTAGGTTCTATCTGTTAGGTTCCTTAGGTGTTTGTGTTTTGAGTTTCAGTTATTTAATTCCTTTATTTAGTTTGCCTTGTCATTTTGTTTTATTTCATGGTGTTAGCGTTTGTTAATTTATACTTTAGGGTCTTGGTGTTAGTCTTTTGGCTCCATCTCCCTTCCATATTTTCACTTCCTGTCCTTAGATAGTCTTTACCTTTGTTTCATTGTTTTATCTTTTATTTGCTTTTTCCTTATTTCATAATTGAATCCCGTTAGTTCTGCTTAACTTCATTTCTCTTATTAGTTTGTTTTCTTATAAAGAATCCTTTTCTAGTATGTTAATTTCCTTCTGTTTTCTCCTCTCTAGTGCTTACTTGAGTTCCTCTTAGATTCCTTTACTCTCATTTTCCAGATATCTTTTATGTTTAGAGTTCAGTCCTTGTCCTTCTTTAGAATGGTTCTCTGTCTAGTCATTATGTTTTGTTCTTGACCTTCCGCTCTGTTTCCTCCTTGCCATCTGCCTCCCCGCCCAGCTGCATTGCATTCTCAATCTATCTACTCTTACTCCCACCTGCATCTGCGTTCACTGATTGGTCCTCAAGTTTCTCTGTCATTCCCTTACTCCCTCCTCAGTATTTAAGCAGTTCTCATTCAGTCACTACTCTCTGGTTGCTTGTCAATACTTCCTGTTCCCCGGTCCCTGTATTTTCTGGTCCTCCTGCATTCATAAGCAAGTTCCTAGTTCTTTTGATTCATTAAATCATTATCCATTACCTAGCTGCATTAGGGTCTTCACTTAACAAAACATGACACTATCAGCTCAGGGGTAACCAAAAAACAAAAACAAAAAAAAAGAATAGTCTACTGCCTGGGAGAAAGTGACAGAGGCAGTAAATGCGGCCGTGACAGTGGAGAGGGTCCTGTCGGAAATTAAGGAACACAAAGTGAATAAAGAATAACGCCTGCTCTGTGCTCGCGCGTGACTCTGTCTCTGCTCACTTAACTGTGTCTCTGTTCGCAACTTCAAGTGTAACTGAACCCCATGAAAAATCATAACCCCGCCCCCAATACAACATTTGAAAAATTCTACAAAGTGGGCAGTGCCAGGAAGAACGGAGGGTATGGCCAAGTGTGGAGGATGAGCGAAGGGGGGAACATGGGGGTGTGTTTAGGAGGACAGTGACAGCTAGCTTAATCTGACACTGAAACATGGACAGTGACCAAAGCGACGTTGGCAGTTTTGCAACTGATCGATCTGATTGACGTTCATCTGTTTTGAACGTTAGCCTATGTTAGCATTACCACTGAGAGACTGGACTCCTCCTGTCTCACTGACTCAGCAGCGGCGGCCTCAGGCGGCCCTGGCTCGGCCCCCTGAGCCCGCCGATCTCCTCCGCCGTCACCGGAGAGAGAGGAGTAGAGGGAGGCTTTATGGAGCCCAGCGGCCCCAAGCCGCCAATTCGAGCCGGTGGCTCAGGGCGCTGAGTCAGCGCTGTCCGAGGCCGGCGCTGCAGCTGCAGCTGAGGCAGAGGGAGACAGGAGGAGTCCAGTCTCTGAGTGGTGATGCTAACATAGGCTAACGTATGTTAGCTATGGTAACTGAGTGCTAATGTGATAATAATGGTAACCTGAAAAACGCAATCCAACTCCAAACTCACCACGGGGCCGGTATGTCGGATAGTTTTATACCCAAACCCACGGGGCGTGTCTGTGAGACCATGACTGCTGTGACACAGTCAATGCCTGTGACGGAAAGATGTACCGCTCTCCACCAATCACAAAATTAAAATGGAATAGCCACCGTTCAACCCTAAGATGGCAGCACTAAGACATTTTTAGACCAAAAAGTGTAGAATTAAACAAGTTTACACAAAAATACAAAAAAAATCCCCAGAAACTGAAGGATTGCATTGGTAAAGACCCATTTATACAGTTTATAGGCAAAAAAAAGTTTTTTTGGGGTTTAGTTACTCTTTCAGTTGTATGTAAATAAATAGTATTCTGTAGAAATATGGCATTTTGGAAAATCCACCAGTCACAAGCAGCAAATCAAAATACTGAACTAATGACTGACATTGCAAAACAAATCGGGAGAAAATGATAAAATAAACAGGAATTTTGTAATCTAAGAATATTTAGTTAGTTAGCATATGAATATGATTGCTTACTTTGTGCATTTTATTTATATTTCCACATGTTTCAACTATGACGTATAAAAAATGCTTTTGTCTCATTTTCAGGAGTTTATTTCTTTCAGCTCCTGAATGGAAACACCATGCCACTTGGTGTTATTATTAAGGAACACCTATATCCATCAATAACACCTATATCCATTAATATTTAATACATTTAACTGTAGCTTTTTGGAGGAGGACCCAGATGAAAACAAACACAGTCTTCATCTGACTTGTATTCTCCCATCTATCAACTGTTGTTGAATTTGAATACAAGATGACTATTACACATAATAATCAGAAAATATTGAAATAGTTGAAAGATAATTTTTAAAAAGTAATCGGATAAAGACTGGCTATCTGTGCTTTAAAATTGAAGAGTTTGTCTTATATTCTCCAGTTCTGTTTTGCAATGTCATGAAAGTTGCAAGCACAAAGCTGACAGAGTTGAGCGAGCAGAGAGAGTTGCATCCGCGCAGAGCAGGCGTTATTGTTTGTTTACGTAGATATGTGCTCCTAGATCAGTCTCACTGCCCGCTCAGATTGATCATTACTCAAGTTGGTGGCATGAATATTATGGCATATATATTGTGCAACGTTTCTATGTACGAGTACAAGACAAAATTTTTCCTATGCACGAAATACGCACAGATCTGTGCGCAAGTACGGTTGATAAATGAGGACCCAGGCCTCAAGGGCTGGTGTCCTGCCAGTTTTAGATAAGGCCCTGCTCCAATACAGCTGATTCAAATGGTCCAACTGCCTCCACAGCATGGCACAGTTCTGCAGAGGCCTGCTAATGAGCCCTCATTTGATTTTGGTGTGTTGAACCAGGGAAATAACTAAAACATGCAGTATGCTGGCTCTTGAGGACTGACCCTAGACACATCTGTGCTAGGCTAAGAACAAAGGATAAGTTAATCTAATTGATTTTATTTAAAACCTAACAAATTTATTCTAACATAAACTATTATTACTACTGTAAAAAAAAAATGTATCATAAATTGTTATATTGATCCTGACAGTAGTACGAGGGGCAGAATGATGGGTACTGGGGCAGTTCTCTTCTACACAACCAGCACAAAACTGTAGATTTTTTTAAACAATGAGTTTTTATAATTGTGATTCACCAAAAAGAAAAAAGAAATTGGTTAATTCCTGCTTTGATCATTGATTCAATTTTCTTTAAATTGTGTTACTTTAGGCCAGTTTTTTTCCGGTTATTTTATTTTTACAAATAAACAATTGCAAAATACATAAACCTACCACAGTCATGCCTATTAAGTGCATAATACTCCTATCCCATAATTGTGTATCTGCATGAGCTTTAATGGCATGAATGCATAGATTTAGGAAAATAATACTTCCCCATTGCCCTCTTATGCATTTGATACTGTGGCTTACATAATTTGATCACCAGCTAACCCTGTCAAAAAATTGTGGTTTGAGTATTGCAACTGGAATGCAATATATAGCATAACTTTGTCTTTTGTCATGCCCTGACAGTTGCAATATTTTTTTTAATGCTATGTTATACAGATGTCATGTTTGCAATGATGAAGATTTATTTACCTCTACATGCATGTCTTGAACTGAGAGTAAACTGATAGGCCTGTCATGTAACAAATTTTGCTGGACATTAAATTGCCCCAGATATCATTGCGATAAACGATAACGTTTTGAGATTACTTTCAACTACCATAATAATAATAATAATAATAATAATACATGTACATCGTCTGAACGATCAATTAACTTTAATTTCTAAAGAACATTTACCACTGCAAGTGGAAGAGATTTTGAATATCCAATATAAATTAACAAAAAAACGAAGCAATAAAAAAAAATGGATGAACTCTGGAAACAAAATAGCTCTTCAAAAAAGTATTAATCACATTGCTCAGACAAGAAAACCTGGCAAAACTACCAGTTGGAAGTTTTGCAAACAAAAAGTCAATACTAACACCAAAAACACTCAGTTAAACAAGACATCCCATTATTTCTGCCATTACAGATATTTGAAGCAATCATACCTTTTTTCATCTAGTCTCTTTGGTAAAAGAGGGAGACACACGAGGAAAACAAACAAGCATGCAAATGGAAATTATTGTGGCTGGAAAAAATACCAAGCTCATTTGAAATTATCAAACAATTGATTTAGTGTGTCAGGTCTATAGACTGACCTATTTTTCTTTCCAGCTAAAATTCATTTGACCAGATTGAGACAATGATTGAGCATTCAACTTTTATCCCCAGATGGTCATTTAATTCTTAACTATGGGGAAAAAGACAGTTACATCACATCAAAAGATTTGTACCCAGTTCTAACGCAGTAGAATGTATCCCCCTTGCATCCCAATATGTACACACTACAAGACAGAGAGAGAAAGGCGTTGCAGGACTGGATCTTCCATAAAATATAATTTTCCCATATTCTGACCGACTGACGTATTTATTGATACACCAACATACACAGTAAAAATAAGACATTAAACATTCTTATGGTGACTCAAAATGCTGATAGGCAATCAGAGACTTTGGTAGTATTTTATTGGATCTGTTAAAAAAGGTTATTACAGCATTATTTTCAGTATTTCATTGACTGTATAGTTCAGTATTTGTTTCACTTCATAAGTTTTACCTTTCCTGTGATATGATTAATGCATTGAGGAGTTAATTCTCTTAGTGCTACTGATATTCATTTTCAGTCTGAGATTATTTGAAACCCACCACTAAGTAAGACTGTTAACACATCCCCTCATTTGGATGAACATGAGTATGCCGAGTCTTTTGATGTAATCCCATCTACACCATCTTATTGCGATAACTACCCACTAGACCACAAAATTGGTCTGAACATATTTCCTGAGAAAAGTGATCATGTTTCTACTTGGAAAACAACACTTTTCAAGCTTAAATTCAACAACATGGAACGCAGAATTTTCTGCTCTTTTCTGTCACTTCTGGATTTTCCGATACATAGAATATAGAGAATGATTGTAGCTTGTAGCATTTCAGGTCTGCTTATTTAAGTGTCATTATGATATAATGTGACAGTACAAATGACACTCATTAACCAGAAAACAACATTTGGTTTGATAATAATCCCCCACACAACTACTACATTCTACTGTTAATACACACTTATCTACACTTCAAGTTACTATGTGCAACTGTGCCTTGTCTCTGGGGAATGAGCTTTTCCAGCCATGTAGGATCTTATTCTATAGTCACTATTAAACAAATCATCAAAGACACTATTACAAACACCTGTGATGGAAATAGTACGAAAAAAAACACTTTTTCAAAAAGTAGTTTATTTGAATAAATTGTGTTTTTATTAGCTGTATAAATAAATAATTTTTTTCTTATTTATGATTTTCCTAATCAAGGGGTCTATTTATTAAAGCCAATGATAAAGACAGTTAACAAACAAACAAACTAACCTTTAAGTGTGTTTTGTTTTTATACTCTTTGCTTATATTTACAGGCAAGCATGTTGGACTGGAAGCTGACATGAAAATGACCAGAACTCAATGGACATGTTATTGAACTGGCAGGTATGAACTATGCTAAAAATGGAAGTGTGACCACCTTCCACCTATGTAAAAAAGGAGGATGGAAATTTGATCAACAGATATAAAAAGAGAAACATATATGGAAAGATCCATGTGACACAACATAGCTCTATCATTTTGTACCTATGTTTAACCTACTGTGTAAAGTACACTTACTGAATTGGTATAGAGAATGAACTGTTTTGATAGAAAATATTTTGAATTATCATTGCAGTCCTAAGCTTTTAAAATTCACCACAATACAAAAATGAAAAGAAAAATAATTCTGACAGTAAAAAATTGATCACCCACTTGATTTCTCTCTTCTGTGCTAAGAAACAGGGATTACGGTCCAACCCTTGTGTTTATGAAGCTATAGTGAGGGAAAAGAAACATTGCTAAATGAATCAAGAAACATTTTTATTTAGTTTTTTTCAATGTTTTGATTTTATTTTCAGTGTAGCATTTCTAGGCTACTAGTATTGTTTTATTAAAATGCTATTTAATGCACCATGGCACTGGACAAATCGAAAGCACTTTTTTAAAGAGTTAGAATAAAACTATGTTTGTACTATGTTCACAGTAAAAGTAATACAGAGTTATACAGATTAAACACATGACCTCTTTTTTGTTTGGCAAAGTTCTTTCTTTGTCAAGATTATGCATTTAATATTTTCATTTGTTTAATCCATAAAGACGGAAAAAATAGCTTAACTGTTTTCAGAGCACTTAAGTTTACTTGACAGCCTGTTTGGGAAAATAATCACCCAGGCTATTAAGGACATTTAACTGCAACAATACTGGCACTAAAAGATGCCATGGGTCCTTTAAAGTAGCATCACTTTCTTTGGCAGCTTTACGACCATGCAGAGCAATCACTGAAGATAATGACTCCCACTAGAAGGTTTACTTCCCATTCACTAACCCATAAGGCAAAACAAACATTTTCTAACTACCTAACTAATTAAGACTTGTTTTAGTGATATATTTTGTACATCCATCTTTGAGACATTTCAATTCAGAAAAGCTGGATTTGTTAAAATGTTTATAATCCGAAGGACATCTGTCAGCCTGCTGTTGTTTTGCACCATCAGAGAAGGGTCCTGATGGTCCAAAACCATGTTGCATGTTTGCATTATAGATGAACAATTGCACCATAATAGACTATTGCCAGCAGTGTCAGTTTTTGATGTTGGGAATATACCTTTCTGATCAGGACAGGAGCCTGTATGGGGGTGTATTTGTGAAGCAACGACAGTTAGTCGCAGAGGTTTCCTTGCTTCACTAATGACAGTGAAGTTGGTATCTGATTGAATTTAGTGGGCACTATTCCTTTGTTTTCTTTAAGGACTCTGAACTGCATTTAACTGTCTCTATTTCAAAATTTTACATATTTCGACTAGGGTTGTCAAATGATCGCGGTAATGGCGATTAATCGTGGGAATCCAATTTTTATTTTTACAGTTTCTGCATGCAAGTTCCCTTTATGGTATGGCAAGCCATTGGTATCAAAAATAATGCGTGTATTACGTGTTGTTTTAACCCGTAATACAGCTGGACTCAGAAGATATTGACCCCACTGCGTCCAGAACGCTAATGAATCTCGCATACTTGAAGCATAAGGTTGCAGGCGCCACTTGGGACTAGTAACAAAAACAGCAGAATGTAAATGGCTGGGACTGTTTAAGTCTGTTTAATACAATAAATGACTTCATAAAGCCATTTTTTTAAATTACATGTATAAAGCTTTTGTTCTACCACAATAATGTAATGAATTTAAAAGAAAATACCTCAAGATGAGGGCTTTTCTCAACAATTATTAGGTGAGATAAAAAAATTAGAGTGATTAGATTAATTACATATCAATTAATCTCAGTTTTTTTTAAATCTCATGACAACACTAATTTTGACATGCATGTCCTCAAATTGAGATTTTGTATTTGAGATATTTGTGACCACCTAAGATTGAGAAAAGTGTGTACAGTGAAATTTGGTCAAACCTATACTATTTGAAAAAGGAGGTCTTTATTTTCTTTATGTAAAAGTTGTAGGATTAAGAGAAACTTTTAGCCGGGGAAACACCACACAACTTTCACATTCTTAAAAGATTTGGAAATGACAAGGAGTTCACACTAACTGACTGGTTTTGCTAGATTTTTCTTTCATCACTGGAAGTCTTTGGATGACGCAGTTAACGACAACTGCTTAGCAATCACAGACTACAGGATTTGTTAAACCATTTAAAGCCACTTAAAATCTTTAAATTTGTGAGGGTGACAGTTTAAATTTAGGGTTGGTTTAGGATAAACAATAGGGATGTGTATCAATTATCTGGGGGGACGATACGATATATTCTGATACTATGGGTCAGACTATATATTGTGATTTTTAGAACTAAATTTAACTGTAGAAAAACTGTCACAGCATTCTAAACACTCCAACCTGTTTCATACTTTAACACATCCAGTTTTATTACTAGATCTAGTTGATCCACTGGAACGAAGAAGCTGAAAACAGCCATCAACTACCAGTCATACATTTAATATTACTCCAAAAATTACTGTCATCATTAATGGTTCCATTCAAATTAAAAAAATATATAAATCTATACATTGGTTTTGAATATTGATACAATATCACTAATATATACGGTATATTGATGTATTCATATTTTCCTACATTCCTAATAAAACAAGCTTATCAGTCAGCGACAGTGACAAAAGATGAAATGAAAAATTCTTTGAGTTTAACCCACAAGGGAAATTCTCAAATGAAAATTTGATTTGGAGAGTGCTGACTTATTTTTTTTTAATGCTCATGTTGAATTAATGTTATTGGGTTTTAGAATTACTTTCCAAGCTGGCTTTATTCTAAATCTTATAATTTTTATCTAAACAGACAATGTAATTTCTTGACTTAACTGCATGAACATAATTTAGAATTTGTGATAAATAACTTGATTCTAATTGGAAAATATTTTTTTTAGAAATATAAATTCTTTAAATTAAGCCCGAACAAAACCTCTTTATTATATTTAGTTGACAAGACTGGACTTCAAGATTTGGCAAAAAGAAATTCAGACATGTTTGATTGCGACTAAGGTTGGATTGGGTCTGTTCCGCTATACATGCTTGCAGACCCTTCACTTGCTCTTACACGAACAGATTTTTGGTTCAAATCACTATGCCAACTGACTTCAACATCTACAGACTGATGCAGACTTTTACGACTGGTAATCAGAGGTAAAATCAGGCAAAAAAAAGTCATGTAGCATGTTCCTAGCTTAACGCAATGGGAGAAACTGCAAACACCCACCAAAAATACCACACATATGAGTCTAGGAAATTACCAAAGTCAGCACTGCTGAAGTCAGATAGGTTTTGTTCAGTTTTCCAATCACAAACAAATCAACTAGTTGTTTTTTAGATGTGGATAAACATTTGTTACTTAAAGAAGGCTAAAAGATGGGAAAAAAAATAAGAAAAACTGTAACCCTGCAGCTGTAGTCAGTGTGACAAACAAAATGAATGGAAATCTTCAGTATTCTGACAAAAACATCCTGAAAGAACAGATTTCCCACATCCCCTTAAAAAGCATTTTTCGTCACATAACTCTGAAACAATGGAAACATTTGGAAAAGGAAAAACATAAATTATGACTGATTTCACTAGTTCCATAAGGCCGTTACTGCATATTGGTGGGTTAATTAATGACAAGATTACTTAACAAAAAATATGAGGGATTGGGCAAAATCAATTAAAATAAAAAAATTGGCACAAAATAGGATGACATGTATGCTTGACAGGGAGCAGTGTTTAATTTTTACATCTACCTTCACCATAATAAATCATTCTTTTTATAAATGCAGCAGTGAACGAGGCACCAGGGTTTTAGTCGCTTTGGAACTCTTTTGGTTCCTTGTGATGCTTTTAAAGCCCACGTATAAAAGTACTGTCTGTCAGACCTTTTTAAAAGGTAAATGCCATTCAACGCATTTGATATGACTTGCATGAATAGTTGCTTTTTGTGGTTCACTAACTTCAAAGCTTCTTTTCATGTGGTATTACTGAAATTTGATCTATCCTTTTTTCTATCTATCCCAGTGGGGCTGGAGATAGGATGCCTTCATAGAAATAGTTATTAGAGAGCTGCATTGAACTCAATTGGTATGTTTTTATTTCTTTAAAATGATTAGATGTATTTTTCCTATTGCAGCATATTCAAAAAGTGTGTACTGTTAATTATTGAAAAACATTCTATTCTCCGAATAAGCCTTCTCACAGTAGCATTCTAAACATGAGTCCGAGGTTTATCCTTTGAAAATTGAACAATGTGACAGAATCTTTTTTTATATCACAATCAATGATTCACAAAGTCTGAACTCTGATTTGGATAAGAATGAACAGCAAGTCAGTTGCAGCCAGTCTACACTATTTTCTAGGGCTTTAAAACAGCCTTGTGGCAAATACTTGAGCACAGCATTTGCACAGCTATCGCTATGATACTAGTTATTAATATTTACAATGTTTAAAGCAAAGTTCATGAAAAATAATAAAACCTCTTTATGTAGGTGTTGTCCAAACATGATTACAGGGAACCACAATAAAAAAGATTTAAATTTTCAAGAGACGACATAACAGTTTTCAAATGTGCAAAGATCCTCAGCACGGAGAGACATCTGTTTACTGAAGGCTCTTTGTAGCTTCATATGTCTAGTCTAGTGATATAGTCCTCCAAAAATACATCGCAAAGCTAAGTGTTTTTTAGGGAAAGACTTGTATAAACACTTTATTCTACTATTTTACAACTGAAATATTTCCCATTACCTACTTTGAGGATAAAAAATGTTTAATTCTAAAACATAAAATATGAATGTGGGGGTACAGGATTTAACAACAAATCTAACTAATTTGATTGGGCTCTAGGTTCAAGGAGCTCACTAAACTGGCTTTCACCTAAGTTATTCTAGTTTTTGTGTGTGTGTGTGCAAGTAAAAGTACTTTCACTGGTAATTAACTACAAAAAACGATGACTGCAATGTCTAAGTTACTTGTTTTTTGTTTAGAACTATAGTAATAGTTGTGTTTTTTTGTTTTTGTTTTGCTTAAAGTACTTATGTATTTTTCTTCTGTTACTAACGATAGTTGTTTCTTGCATGGGAAATGATCCCACACGTCTGTCAGAGTTCACATGCTGTTTGACCTTTGCATGACTCAGAAAGTGGTAAAATGATGCCCACCAACCTTGACCTCAAAGAGACACCAGAGTGACTGCAGCATTACCGACAGACTCCTGCCATGACAGAGTAGAAGCATAGGATAAGGGTTCAAGTTGTTCTACCATGGTGTAAATGGAAAGAGAAATGGAATAGGAGTTATTTTGAAGGAGGAGTTTGTTAGGAACGTTCTGGAAATCAAAAGAGTGTCAGATAGGTTGATTAGTCTGAAGCTTGAAATTGAAGGAATAATGATCAATGTTGTAGTGGTTATGCCCCACAGGTAGAATGTGAGTTAGAGAAGCAGAAATTCTGGAGTGAACTAGATGATTTGATACAGTGTATCCCCAGAGTTGAGAGGGTGGTGATTGGTGCAGACTTCAACTGACATGTTAGTGAAGGGAACAGAGGTGATGAAGTGATGGACAGGTTTGGTATTCAGGAAAGAAACGAAGAAGGACAGATGGTGGTAGACTTTGCAAAAAGGATGGTAATGGCTGTTGTAAATACTTGCTTCCAGAAGAGGCAGAAACATAGGGTGACTTATATGAGTGGAGGTAGGGGAGGACTTCCGGTTATGATGGGCGCGAGCTAAAAGTCACGCTCAACCTGCCTCCGCCCTATTCTCAAGTAAATCCTGATGTGAACTGCAAACTTAGTCTTAGAAAGTGCAAGCGAATCCTGGATTTGACAAAATGATACCAAACCCTTGGAAAATGAAGAGAGAGAGGGAAAACAGCAAAGCAGGTGAAGCTAACTTGCTTTGGGATGCAAAGCATGGAGAGGGGTTATCTCTCTTTAATATTTTGAAAAGATATGGATGTGGGAGTACATTTATAAAAGGGGCTCATGTATGGAGGACCGTCCCTGACAAAATTGACAAATAAATATTACTATATTTATTTATTCACAGATTATTTATATATTTACAAATGTATTTTTTTATTTCTCTATTTATAAATGTATTTCCGTTTTTTTTCCACATTTATTTACTTGTTGTCAATTTTGGCAGGGACTGTCCTCCATACTTGTTGTATGTATATCCTACACCGGAAATAACCAAAAATACATTAGAACCAATCCCAATTAAAAGGAGGATTTTGTCAGTGGTGCTCATTGCCACCGCTATTATTCAACCTAGCCATTGAACCTTTTGCAGTACGTACGTGTGTGGAAATAGCTGGAATAACAATTAATCATACAGAACATAAATTAGCATTATATGCAGATTAGATTAAGATTAGATTATCTTGTTTATCTCACATCTTAGTAGAACTATACCTATGCTACTGGAGCTAATGAAAGCATTCGGCTGCATCTCAGGATACACAATTAACAATACAAAGTCCTTGATTTTTATAGTTGAGCAGAGTCGTCTCTCAATTCAGAGTGATACATAAATTTACGTACTTGGTAATAGAAATCATGTCCAACTTGGCTTCAATTGTAAAATCTAATTATAAACCATTAACAGAGGAAATAATAGTTAATTAATGGATTGACCTGCTACCTAGTAATGGAGGATTAAAGTGTCCAAATACAACTTTGTACTACTGGCAGTGCAGTTAAGGACCATCAAATTTTACTTTGCAACAAAGGATGTTCCACAATGAAAATTAATTGAATTTAAGCGTCTGCGCTTACCTCTACCCCAGTATTTATATTTTGACAAATTGCCAAACTTGATAAAACAAACCACTAAACCGATTGTTAAGAATATGATAAGAGTGTTGTTTGAAGTGCAAAAGTTTGCTAGAGAAACTTGTCTCTTATCTCAGTATTGTCCTATTTGCAGAAATCAACACTTTGTACCGGGAAGATCAGAAGCTGTATTTAGAAAGTGGGCACTGAAGGGATTAGAGAGAATTCAGGATTTGTATCCACCTAACTCAGCCAACATGTTATTTGAATAGTTTAGACATAAACATAAACTAAAAAAATATTTATTTCAATTCCTCTGGCTAAGAAATTACATTAGAATGAGTCAAAATAATTCTTTATCCAAACCTCTAATATCTGACTTGGAAGAAAATCGTGTCTAAGGACAATTTCAGTAAAAGGTGCTATAACAGAGTTATACAACTATGTATTATCGAATTCAACTGTGAATGCAGACTATAGACGAGAAACATGGACAGAAGATTTAAGTACTCATTTAAGATTTAAGTACAGTTATATCATCGGAGGACTGGCATTCGGCGTGCACTAAGACCCGCACCCAATCAGTCAATACCTGATTTAGATTATTACAGTATAAATGGTTAATGAGAACTTATTTCACCCTAGTTAATTAAACAAATATATTAGGAACATCCCAGATGTATATACAAAATGCACAGAAGTGAAGGGGACACTATTTCATTGTGTTTGGCAATGTAGTAAGATAAAATATCTTTGGAAGGAGGTTTCAACAGCAATAGGATAAATGGTTTCACAAAACATTCCAATGGTTCCTGCACTTTGTATATCAAGACTTTATCCAAAAGGTCATAAAAGGGTCGGAGTGGGACTCATTTTCAGCCCTGGAGTTTCATGCCTGAGACAACCCCACTTTATATCACAATCCATTATTAATAATAAAATCATGTAAATATAACCTTACATGTTAAAGCTACAACAGCACACTGTTCTATAAAGCCTGGTAATTCAGAGTATTTTTCTAAAAGAATGTCCAATTCAGTGCAACTAAGGGTTAATTGCTTCACAAGTAGGGCTGGACGATATAGAAAAGGAGCATATCGATAAAGGGAATAGTCATATTGATCGATATTGATAATTATCGATAAAAATTACAATGTAAAAAATATATTTTAAGTGCCTCCCCGGTCATTTTGTTATTCTTCAGTGAACTAATTTTAACTAAAAATTAAATTAATTCATGTTTCAAACACCTCTTTTTATCATAAATAAGTTTGTAAGACACAGAAACAAATCCAGAGACCTGAGTAACATCAGTAAATACAAAGAAAAGTAATATTAACCATTATATATTTTTTAATTGTTAGTAATTGAAATTAAAGGCTTATCTTGATGCTTTATAATCTTTTAAACATTTTATGACACACACACGCACACACACATATAAATAAACACATAATATTAATGGCTGAAACCTTTGCTTTAGTTTGTCAATAAAGCTTATTCTAATTCATTTCAGCCGGCTGGCCTATCCAACCCTGTTGTGTTTTTTAAAGCGTTTTTCGCTTCTGAGGACCGGTTGCAGAACCGAGGGGGACATTTTAAAAGCCACAGGTGTTGTTAGCAGTGTGACCTGGGCAAGTTTCCTGTGTCTCTCTGTAACGGATTCGCAGCGAGCTGGGAGAGGGGAGTCCTGCTTAAGACAACTGATCGTAGTATTTTATTTGGTTTATTATTGCTACGTTTAGTGTTTTAGTGCGTCGAAGATCGGTTCAAAACGGGATGCAACCTTTACCTGAGTCACTGAAACATTTATCCGGAACAACTTCCTCCGCTGCTCCCTTGCTATGACCATTGATGCTGTGACATCTGACCGACGTGAAGTTACAGCGATGGTTCGCTTAGCGACTATCAGAAAATTCTGTTTCATCTCAAATCATTTCATCCTTTTTGTGGTTTGAAAGGAGAGAGGGGTGGCTGACAGAGCTGGCTATCAGCGGTAATGATTTGTTTGGAGTAAGTAAGGATTCTTGTATTAAGCTACCTGATAGGCTATAATGAAAAAATGAGGGAAAACTTTTTTTTTTCTATCGAACTTTTTTATCGACCCCTTTTTTTTCTATCGCACCACACGTCTATCGATCGATATATATTGCTATCGAATTATCGTCCAGCCCTATCCACAAGGTAGATTTATTTCAGCATGCATTCACATCTACATTTTTCTTTACAACACATCCATTAACAATATCAGAATCTATCAGAGTTCTTGGGTAGACTCTGCTCTCCCTTTCACTTCCTTCAATTTCACTAAATTCATCTGCTGCACCTGTGTCACAGTAAAAAAAATACATTCTGTAAGGCTTTAGTGTATTTGATAAGGAAAATAAATTTGACTTAACCAATTAAGATATTTTCAATGGCAAAACATGCAGGCTTATTTTATATTACTTTCATTCTATTATTTATAAATGTCGGCTTTGTTTTTTTTTTCTCTTACTTTTAAAAGAAAAAATATATAACAGGTCAAGCTGTCATTTGGGCATAGAAAGTGGTTATATTGGAACTAATGCCTGGTTGTTCACACACCTATTGCTTCCATACTATCAGGATAAATCCCATCATCACTACTGACTCCTGCCTCTGAAAATTTCAGTTTCTGAAAATGAATCACATTTAAAAATTGTCGTAATTCTCAGCACAAATCTTCCAGTTGTACAAAGCCTATGATTAATTCACGTCAGTTTTATCATTGTAGTGCCAAATCAATTAGCATTGCAGGGCACTTTTCATATGGAGAAGGTCTATACTATGTTCTTCTTTTTAATACTACTAAAAATATTCACTCAATAAGTAATCCTGCCCACTCTGGACTTGTGGGCTTATATTGCTTGATACTGGCTTCTAACCAAGAGGAGCTACTGTACAAGACAAAGTTTCCCAGTTATGTGGCATCACATCATATTGTTAAAATTATATGTTATGCTAGTTGCCACAACACAGTTCATTGACTTGGTAATTAATTAAATCGAATCAGTACGTAAGACAGCATCTGAGAAAACTGTAGAACCTCATTAGTGTTTGGACTGTTTTGATTCAGTCGAGCTTTTGGAGTTATCGAAAATATTAACTTCATCTAAACCTTCAACTAGTATGTTGGACCCAATCCCAACCAAATGATTTAGGGAAGTGTTCCCTTTGGTTACTGGCCCCATTTTAGATATGATGAATCTATCCTTAGTAAATGGATATATACCACAGGAATTTAAGGTTGCTGTAGTTAAACCTTTACTTAAGAAACCTTGCCTCGATCAAGATGACTTATTTAATTACAGATCTATATTTGACCTTCCTTTCTGATCTAAAAATCCTCGAGAAAATAGTGGCTAATCAAGTATGTGAGCATCTAAACACTAATGATCTGTTTGAAGAATTTCATTCAGGTTTTAGAGCTTATCATAGCACTGAAACAGCTCTGGTGAAGGTTACTAATGATATTCTCAGGGCCTCAGATAATGGACTTGACTGTTCTGGTTTTGTTACATCTCAGTGCTGCTTTTGATACAATCAAGCATAATATTCTCTTAGAAAGGCTTGAACATGTTGCAGGGATCAAAGGAACAGCACTAGGCGGGTTTAAATCATATTTGTCCGACAGATTCCAGTGTGTTCATGTAAATAATGTTCTTCATCCTCAAGGGTTACTTGTGGAGTACCACAGGGTTCTGTGCTTAGACCAATTCTTTTTACTATATATACACACACACACACACACACACACACACACACACACACACACACACACACACACACACACACACACACACACACACACACACACACACACACACGCTTCAAATTGGTAAATTCATTAGACAGCATGGGATACATTTCCACAGTTGTGCAGAGGATACAGATTATATTATATTTATCCATAAATCCTAATGAATCCAGTCAGTTGGGTAGATTACAGGCATGTCTGGAAGACATAAAAACCTGGATGATGCTAATGTCATGTTTTTTATATAGAGGACCCAAATGCAGCGGAGTACAAATGAAATGATTTAATTGTAACAAAACAAAGAACAAGGAACTTACAGAAACTCAGGAAGATCAAAAATGCAGCAGAACAGGAACCAGACGGGGAAGATTTGAATGGGCGACAGGGAAGTCAGGAACCAAACAGGGAAGGAAGACGACGATCTAGCTAATTGTGACTGAGTGAGAGCTGAATATATACTGAGGGGAGAGTGAGGATGTGAACAGAGAAAGAGCTGAGGACTAATTAAGAGAAACGGTTGCAGCTGAGAGGGAGTGAGCAGGTGGAAATAATCAGTAGCTGGGACGGAAGGCAGAATGACTAGGGAAACTGGGAGGAAGACCAGGAGCAAAACATACTGTAAGGATAGACGGAGGATTATACTAAAGAGGAATAAGGACTAACTATAAACCTAAGAGAAACTGGAGAGCATTAGAGTGTAGAAAACAGAACTGAGGAAGTAAACCTACAAGGAAGGATTCTTTAAAGAGGGACTAGAAAGAGGCATTAAATATAACAAAACTAACTGGGACTAATAAAGGATAAGTATCAATAGGAACTTAGGAAAATAAATAAGAGATGAACACAGATATGGGTAACATAACATAACATAAGAGCACCAGAGGGTGACAAAACGTAGTGGAAGGAAAAACTCAAATTCAAAGCCCAAACACCCAATGAACGTAACAGCTAAACTTTTTCCTCTGACAAAACAGAAGTTGCCGTCTTTGGACCAGAAGCTCTAAAAAAGAAACTGCTTAGTCAATCACTTCATCTGTATAATATTAAATTGGCCTCCAGTAATAACGTAAAGAACCTCTGGGTTATTTTTGACCAAGACATGACATTCAAATCCCATATTAAACAGGTTTCCAGGATTTCCTTCTTTCACCTCAGGAATATTGCTAAAATTAGAAACATCCTGTCCAGGAGTAAGGCTGAGAAACTAGTCCATGCATTTGTTTTCCTAAAGGCTGGGCTACTGTAATTCTTTATTATCCGGATGTCCACAAAATGTAATTAAAGAGTAGCTTAACCCCAAAACAAAGTTTTTTGCTTATAAACTGTATAAATTGGTGTTTTTACATTTTTGTGTAAACTTGTTTTTATTCTACACTTTTTGGTCTAAAAACGTCTTAGTGCTGTCCTCTTAGGGTTGAAGTGTGGCTACTGCACTTGAAATTTGTGATTGGCCGAGAGCGATATATCTTTTCCATTCTTCACTTCACAGGCATGGTGTCACAGACACCCCCTGTGGGTTTGGGTATAAAACCATCTCTCAGACACACTCACCCTGTGGCGAGTTTGGAGTTGGAATTGCAAGTTTTGATCGATTGCATTTTTTAGGTTACCATTATTATCACATTAGCACTTAGTAACATACTGTTTTGAATGTTAGCCTATGTTAGCATTACCACTCAGGGACTGGACCCATCCTGTCTCCCTCTGCCTCAGCAGCATCGGCAGCACCAGCCTCGGGCAGCACTGACTCAGCGCCCTAAGCCAGGGGCTCGAATTAATACGGCTTAAGGCCGCTGGGCTCCATAAAGTCTCCCTCTACCTCCGGTGATGGTGGTGGAGATCCGCTGGCTCAGGGCACTGAGTCAGTGCCGCCCAAGGCAGGCGCAGCCTGTGCTCCTGAGGCAGAGTGAGACAGGCTAACGTTCAAAACAGATGAACGTCGATCAGATTGATCAGTCGCAAAACTGCCAACATAGCTTCGGTCACTGTCCATGTTTCAGTGTCAGATTAAGATAGCTGTCACTGTCCTCCTGACTACACCCCTACAATCCCCTCTCAGCTCATCCTCCACACTTGGCCATGCCCCTCCGTGCCTCCTGGCACCGCCCACTTTGGTAGAACTTTTCAAATGTTGTCTTGGGGCGGGGTTATGCTTTTCATAAGGTTCAGTTCCACTTTAAAAGCCTTCAGTTGATCCAAAATGCTGCAGCAAGAGTTCTGATGATTATTTAAAAAAAGAGAGATCGCATTCTCTTGTTTTAGCCTCCCTGTTAAACAGAATATAATTTAAGATCCTCATTATTACATATAAAGCCCTTAATAATGAAGCTCCATCATACATCAGAGATCTGATTGTTCCTTACAGAGCATTTCGCTTTCAGACTGAAGGTTAATGGTGATTCCTAGGATTTCTAAAAGTAGAATGGGAGGCCAGTCTTTTAGTTATCAAGCTCCCAATTTTCGGTTAGGCAGACACCTTATCTACTTTTAAGGCCAGGCTTAAAACTTTCCTTTTTGATAAAGCTTATAGTTAGAGTGACTTAGATCATCCTGAGCTATCTCTGTAGTTTTGCTGCTATAGGCTTAGACTGCTGGAGGACAAACTGACCACTTTTCTTCACTCTACTTTTCTCTTCTAATACTATCCAGTTGCATTATTTGTTGTTATTTTGACTGTTAACGTTGTTTTCTCTGGGGGTTTCTCTCCATAGACGCTACACCTGGTCTGGTATCCTGCTTAGCTGCAATGCCCTGTTGGACGGGGGGCATCCCAGTAACTGAGCATCCCCCGTGTCCTGGTTTAAACTTTTTACTTTCTTTAATATAGGAAATACTCTTACATCAGTTCTTTTGTTCTTTCTGTGTCTCTGCTCTGTCTTCTCGAACCCCTAGAAGGTCGTGGCAGATGGATACTCGTACTGAACCAGGTTCTGCTGGAGGTTTCTTCCTGCTAAAGGGAAGTTTTTCCTCTCCACTGTTGCTACATGCTTGCTCAGTATAAGAGATTGCTGTGGTTGGAGTCTGCATCAGCGGGGCGCAACTGCCAGTCAATTAATCGATGCAATCTGCTGGAATTCCTTAAATAGAAAACTAAAAAACTAAGAACTAAAACTTTAAACTGATTGGAATGTTTGTATTGAAATCACTTTCTTGTAAAGTGCCTTGAAATGACATCTGTTGTAAATCGGGGCTATATAAATAAACTGAATTGAATTGAATTGAAAACTTCTGTTTATTCTAAAGTAAATTCACTACTAAAAGTAAATACAAAGACTTACAAAACAAAGAACGTTCTTAAATACTTTTAAAAAGATATTTTTTTCGAACTGGGATAAAACAAAATTAATAAATGCATAACATCCCAAGTAAGAACCAATCCAAGGCCTCTAATTAGAGAATACTCAAAGAGAATGGAGAATATCTCACAGAAACTCATTGATTTACAGGTCCTCATTCATACCCATTGGAAACAAACTCCTTAGATGGATAATCCAAATACCTCTCTCTTTTTTCTTACAAGATTTATGTTTCCACGTCTGTATCCTATTTTTATTGCTTCAATTCCAACAAAAAATAGAGGTAGGCCACAATGTTTTTCATTGAAGTGTCTTGCAACACAGTGGGGTCGTTCCTCTTAATTGAACTTCTGTGTTCATGAATATGTTCTTTTTGAGGATGGGAAGTTTCCCCTATATGTATTTTATTGCATGGCCATTGTACTATATAAATTTTATTTTTGGTTTTGCAGGTAATAAAGTCTTTTATGGTGATGATTCTTTACAAATAGGGTGTTGGAATGATTTGGTATTTTTAGTGTATTGACAATTTATACAACTGTCTCATTTAAAATTACCAATTAGGTTATGAGTTATCGAAGATGTTTCTGAAATATTGGTGTCCTAAGAGGCTCTATCAATCATTTCTTTGATGTGTTTTTCCCTCTTGTAGGTTATCATCTGCAGTTCTTTAACGATTCCTTGTAGGTTTGGGTCTGTCTGGAGAATATGCCAGTGTTTTAAAATAATTTCTTTGATGTTTTGGGTATTTTTGGGTAAAGGTGGTAAATTTGTAGGTTTACTAAATGGACATTTTGCAGGTTTACTTTTCTCTCTAGATTATAGTACAGAAGAAATTAATTTCCTTAGTATTAGAGTCTCAAAAAAAGGAGAACATCTCTCCACTTCACTTTATTCCAAAACCACGCATCAAAATACATTACTCCATGCTAATAGTTTCCACCCCATTCATCTTAAAAAAGCTGGCCTATAAGTCAACTTACAAGGCTTAACCGGATCAGTGAAATACCCGAAAAATATAATGAAAGTAAAGAGGAGATGTTAAAGAAAGACATTATAAAGAGGATTGGTTAAGATCTGCTAAGAAGAAGGTAGACTCTAAAAGCAGAAGTTTCTATTTAGAACCAAAATCAAACCTAAACTTGTTTTCTTGTTTTACCACATATACAGCCAAAGCCCAAAACATCAAATAATCTATTTTAATACACTGGCATATTCTCCAGTAAGACCTTACCTCTATTTTTTGTGGGAGTTGAACCCATAAAAATAAGATATAGAGTTGGTAACATAAATCTTGTAAGAAAAAATAGAGAGGGGTTTTGGATATTCCATCTAAGGTGTTTTTTTTCCTGTGGGTATACATGAGGACCTGTCTATCAATGAGTTTATGTGAGATGTTCTCCGTTCTCTTTGAGTATTCTCCAGTTAGATGCCTTAGATTGGTTCTTTTTAAAAGTTTTTAAGAACATTCTTTGTTTTGTAATTCTTTGTTTTTACTTTTATTAGTGAATTTACTTTAGAATAAACATACGTTTTTCCCTTTCCTATTTGCTTCATGTTATTTTTATTTATTTTTTTTATTCCATTACTTTTTCTTATATTTAGGTACACCGATATTTTTACTCTTATTTTTACTTTTTATTTTTAGTGTGCTCCTCAATTGTAATTATTTTCCTTGTAATGGTTTAGTCCATGACACATCATATCCAAGGTACCACCCCCATAAACTGATTGGTCAACCCACTCTTGTTAATGTATGATTGGCTGATTTGTGTTCTTTCTTGCATGATGGTTTGTATTCAAGCGATGATTGTTTGGTGTTTTAAAATTACCCGGATGAAAGCTACGTGCCGAAACGCTTTGGTCGATCAATAAAGTTGTTTCATTAGTACTTCCAAGTGTTGCTGGAGTTCCTATCACACTTGACCCTTGACTCTCTTCATGCACCTTGCAAGCTGGTGAAGTTGTACCAGTAGATCTTTGGATTTCTATATAATATCGTCATTAACATGTTTTGATGAAACAAATAGGTTTATTTGAACAGTACATACTGATCCTGGATAATATAATGACCAGTGAAATTACAGTGATAAATGCTAACTATTTCCTCATCAGCAGCATTGTTTGATGCTAATGAGCACATACGTATTTTATGGTAAAAGTTGATGTGTTGGAAGCAGGAATAATGAAACCAATTTAGAAAGTCTGAAAGAGGAAGAGTTTGGATCATATCCTTTTGTGTTGTGTTTTAGGTGTCCAGTAGTCTGTATCTTTCAAAGGTGGTCCAAGGAAGGAATAATGATAAACTTGTAATTGGGTCAGGTTAGTCGAGGTTCATTGACTTATGTTGGGAGTAAAGGCTTGTCCATGTGGTCTGACCCAACAAACATGTCTCTGTAGATAATGTTGAGAGAAGTTAATGCTCATTATGACAGAAAGGTATCAAACACAGAGCGGATTACAGTTTGTTGTGTATGGGACTCCAGACCGGTCAAGGGACCCATGCTGATCCCTGTATACTGCTGAAAACACCTAAATGAACATCACAACTGGATCAACTAATCAATTAAAGAAGATGGCTTGCTTCTAATAATAATATTTTATTTTATATTACATGAAGAAGACAAACCTGTGATGATTTGGGAAATTAAATGGCCACAGAGATACCAGGAACCAAGGCTTTAAAAATTTATTGAGTAACTCTTTCCACTTTGGGGAATCTCATTAAATCCTAATTCTCTGTTTGTGGTTTGCATTATATAGTCAAACCCACTTTACAGTCACTTGTTTTTAAAGTATGCCCTTCACATGCTTCACTGGTTCTCCCTGGCAGCAGCTGATGGGGGAAGCATCTTTCAAGGCATGTCTGACAAGGCAAGGCGAAATAAGCAAATCTGTGAGAAAAGTAACATTAACCTAAATGTATAGGGCATGCTGAGGTAAAGATGCCTAACTCATCCAGTAACTCCATTTACAGGTAAGAACACAGACAAAAAATGCAAAACGATGTGCAACTATAATATGCTTCAATCAGTAGGTGACATGTAAAACGTACAGAAAATGTGTAATGACACAATGTCAAAATAATAGTAATAATTTGTAAGCGCCTTTCAAAACACCCAAGGACACTGTACAAGAAAATGAACAATAAAATAGACAAGATAAACATGATAAAAACAGTAAAATAAAACAACAAAGATCTAAAAATAAAAAATAGAACAAAATAAAAGAGAGTATGCAGACCAAAATAAATAGGTTTTAAGTCTAGATTTAAAAACACGTGGAGAGGAAGCATTGCGTATAACATGCCATGTGTTGTACATAGGTTTTTTCATATATTTTTCATGAGGCAAAATATTTACAAGTAGTTAAATACCTCTCATTAGAGAAGGCTAATGATGACGGGATTTGTGAACATGAGTACCTGTGCGCCTCAAGTGCGTCACTAAAGAAGCAGTGATTAGATGCACTTTTAGCGTCAAATGCATTTAGTGGTTTTTACGGTTTTTGTTTAGGTAAAATCTGATCTCTTCTTATGTCAGATGAAAGATATATTTGTGAATAAACTAATGTAAGACTCATCTTACCAGACAACTATTGTTGAAAATTTCTGTTATTGTTCTATAAATACCAACCTGGTTGAGGAGTTGTATCATCTTTATTTCTTGCTATGCCTGTAACTTTGAAACTCATCTGAACCTTACAGTTCTTTTTTTTCTCATCAGAAGAGAAATATTCTACCTTTAAATGTTCCATCTTTGGTGCAAACACCAAACACGCAAGTTTATGGTATGGGAGATTATGTGAAATTTGAAGACATTTTTATTTCTTTAACCCATACTTTCATATTTGTCATGCTATGGTTATTGTGCAGCATTCAGCATCCGTAAGGTCCTTCATTTGGGTTGATGATTTGCCAGTGTCTTCATGGACAGCCCCTCAGATGTGGCTCAGCACAAGTGGAGTTTTTTGCGGTCCACCCTCTGATTTTATTTCAAGTGCCAGACAGACATTTTCAAGAAATGTAAAAGAATTGCTTTGAAGTTACATTTTAAAAAAGAGGCCTTTCCTGGGCATCTCAACAATACTGCTGTATTCAAATACATAAAGCTTATTTGCTATTGGCAGCAGGTGGCGAAGGAAAAGTCAATGCCTGACAGATGAAATACAGATTAAATCACAAATTCTAAATATTTAAGGGTTTTAGTCTTTAACCTTTGTTCAGCTGATGAATAGCTTGAGTTTAAATTAATTAGCCTTTTGAATTTTTTTGTTATCTTTTGCTCTAGTTTTTTCTTCATTTTGCATTTTGAAGTTCTACTTACAACCTGGTTATGATCCACCAACATAAAGAGTGAATAGTTGTAACTTTTTCCGCTATTGTAAGATTCAATTCGAGAGTGTAATCAGATGGTAGATTTCTGTTTTTGTCTATATGTATTTTTCTTTTGTAAGACCGGTGGATTTTAAAAAGACTACTGTTAAATCAGTGTTTGTCAGGTTTATCAAATGCAACTTTTCATCCTCAGTGAAAGTCAAAGCAAGCCATGCCAAGGGGTTTTTGACCAGTTGTAAGTTTGTATTACTTGGCAAGTTAAGAACAAATCAAAATATGTGCTTGTATGTTTTACTTGGCTGCATGAAACAAACAAAAAAACTAAGATAAAGCTAGAAAAGAACTAAAGTACAATGCTCTTCAGAGCAAAGCTAAGCTTTCAGCATCACTCAACACTTAATTTTATGGTGTCTTGTAATAATTACATTATTCTGTATCACAAGCTGTGAGACAGAGTAAAGTGGTACACAATACAAATACAACATCAAGTGTTGTGACAGCCCATCCCTCTAGTTAAAATAGGAAAGAAACGCAAATATGTTACACCTGTTACTTTGTCATACCTCTGATGACAAATGAAGTGGCTGTCAAGCAGATGCGTTTTGATTTTAAATAATTTTATTATTAACCTCATGGGAGTGATCAGCACAAGTTAGTTGTTAAAGGCAAAAAATGTAGGGCTAAAATGTATAAAATCATCTGACTGAATGTAAAGCCTTTTAGTTTATAGAGATGGAAAGGTTGTTTATTTTTTTTGATGGGAACTTTGATGGGTTTTTGAATCCTCACAAAATGTTCAATGTAAAGATCCTCTAAGAAATTTGTTTCCTATGGGTATGAATGAGGACCTGTCTATCAATGAGTTATTCTCCACTCTCTGAGTATTCTCCAGTTAGATGCCTTGAATTGGTTCTTACTTGGAAAACTATGCATAAATAAATTTTGTTTTATTCCAACTAGAAAACTTCTTTTTAAAAGTTTTTAAGAACGTTTTTTGTTTTGTAATTCTTTCTATCTACTTTTAGTAGTTAATTTACTTTAGAATAAACATAAGTTTTGTTTCCCTTTCCTATTTGCTTCATGTTAATTTTAATTTATTTAATTATATTCTATTTGTTTTTTTATTATATTTAGGTACAACAACATTTTTTACTCTTAATTTTACTTTTTGCTTTTAGTGTGATCGTCAGTTGTAATTATATTTCCTTGTAACGGTTTAGTCCATGACACGTGACCCAATCATATCTTGCATGATGCTTTGTAATTAAAGAGTAACTAAACCCAAAACAACCTTTTTTTGCTTCTAAACTGTATAAATGGGTATTTACCAATACAATCTTTTAGTTTCTGGGATTTTTTTTTTACATTTTCATATAAACTTGTTTAATTCTACACTTTTTGGTCTAAAAACATCTTAGTGCTGCCCTCTTAGGGTTGAACGGTGGCTACTGCATTTGAATTTTGTGATCGGTGGAGAGCGGTACACCTTTACGTCACAGGCATCGACTGTATCATAGGCATGGTCTCACAGACACGCCCCGTGGGTTTGGGTATAAAACTATCAGACATTACGGCCCCATGGTGAGTTTGGAGTTGGATTGAGTTTTTCAGGTTACCATTATTATCACATTAGCACTTAGTTAGCATAGCTAACATACTGTTTTGAACGTTAGCCTATGTTAGCATTACCACGCAGAGACTGGACCCATCCTGTCTCTCTCTGCCTCAACAGCAGCAGTGCCTCGGGCAGCGCTGACTCAGCGCCCTGAGCCAGCGGCTCGAATTGATACGGCTCAGGGCCGCTGGGCTCCATAAAGCCTCCCTCTACTCTATCTCCAGTGACGACGGAGGAGATCCGCTGGCTCAGGGCGCTGAGTCAGTGCTGCCCAAGGCCTGCGCTGCCTGTGGTGCTGAGGTAGAGGGAGACAGGAGGAGTCCAGTCTCTGTGTGGTCATGCTAACATAGGCGAACGTTCAAAACAGATGAACGCCGATCAGATCGATGAGTTGCAAAACTGCCAGCGTCGCTTTGGTCACTGTCCATGTTTCAGTGTCAGATTAAGAGAGGTGTCACTATCCTCCTGAACACACCCCCACGTTCCCCCCTCCGCTCATCCTCCACACTTGGCCATACCCCTCCGTGCCTCCTGGCACCGCCCACTTTGGTAGAATTTTCTAATGTTGTCTGGTTATATCTGGTTGTAAGGTTATGATTTTTCATGGGGTTCAGTTACACTTTAAACAATGATTGTTTGGTGTTTTAAAATGACCCTGAGGAAGGCCACATGCCGAAACTCGTTGGTCAATCAATAATGTATTTACTTTAAAATAAACAGAAGTTTTCTATCCCTTTCTTATTTGCTTCATGCAGTGCCATGTTCATTTTAATTCATTTTATTTTATTCTATTCGTTTTTCATGTGAACCATGTGAAAATGGTTTTTGATTCCTCACAAAATGTTCAATGTAAAGATTTTGCAATATTGCACCAGTCATCCGATTTTGACCTCATGGATCAGGGAGGTTTTACTGATTTGTGAAAAGTAGGAGAGTGTATTTTACTTAGACGTTTTTATGGTGCATCCTGCAGAAATTCAATTTGATCAGTATCTGGCAAGTGACAGTTCTTTTTCCTCCTGCTCTTACTCAGCATTTTTGTGGCGTTGTGGGTAGTGAATTGTTCTTGTTGGTGATTTTGTTTGACATGGGGGATGGTATTGGTCGGTAGCAGTGTTTAGGTGGGTCGTATGTGTCAAAATAAAACCCATATTAATGCCAGAACCATTCTGATTCTAACAATATATTTTATTTACGTTACTTGTCATTTGTTCTATGTTGATAGCATATGTGTTTATAAATTCGTATTAAAAAATAGTCCAAAATACTTTAAGATATTGTTTTCCATTACACAATTTTCACACACCTAAAACTAGTTCAGAAGGAAAAATGCAAATTATCCTCAACATAGTAGAGACTTTGCTTTTATTTATTATTATCTAGAAAATACACAAAAGCAGTTTGTTCAAATTGAGTGACACACTGTTTTTATTCTTAAAGGAAATTCCCAAAGCTGTTTCACACGTGTAACTTTCTAATCCTGATTCCATTAACCATGCTAGCCCTAATGCAAAAGACTCTGCAAAATATTTCTACACAATAAAGAAGAGGCTGCAAAGATGGAAAAGAGAGGGTCTGTAAAGCGTGTGGTGGGTATCCCTCCCACATTGCAGTCCTGAAAGGATTCAGATTTATATTTGGAGCTGTTGCAAGATTGCTGGCATTATCAAGACGTGACCTGATTTGATTTATATCTCATTAATCTCCCTCCCTCTCCTTCTGTCTCTTTCTCTCTGCCATACATGCCGACCTTCCTCTGTCTCAACTGTCTCATGATTCGCAATCTCCTATAATTTTTTTGTTTCATCTTTGCCGTGCAGTGTGAGAGATAGAGGTAGCTCATTCTTTGCTTAAAAGTTAATCAGTCAGCATTCAAGCACTAACTTTAAAAACGACAAACTCAAGAGAGTCCATTCTCACTTGCCTACTGAACATGAAAAACAAAATACTGTATGATAGTTCGTACCAAACACTGACTTAGGTCGTTAAATTGTTGAAGGCTTTCAGGCCAGTCAAATTTTGTCCCACTCTCCTGAAACATTTTATTTTTTTCTGACTGTGTTGTTTATCAAACATATAATAAAAGCTCAAACATAAACACCTATTAAAAAATTTCAGGCACATAGAAGTTTCTGTTTAATTTGGTGTACCAAAGTAAGAAAAAAATGAATCAATAAAATAAATTCATGGCCAATTAGCAGTGTTCCTTATGAAAAATATTTACCAGAACATGTACAATGCTGATTTCCTCTAAAGTCCTAAAAGAATCAATCAAAGAATTAGGATTTTCATGTTTTTAAGAGCAGGCTCAAGACTCTCATTGCTTTTAATTAATTATTATTTATTATAGTCAGTTTAATTGCTCTGCATGTTTTACTCCATAAAACTGTGGCTGCCTGGGTTAGTGCCTTGGCAGCTGCTGTTGATCTGCTGCTCCCGGTGCAGATGGCTCCCTTGATGGCGCTTCCTTACTAGGCTCATCTGTACTCAGTCCATTGTCCTTTTTACTGTTACTTTTAAGTGTGTGCTTGCATGAGGGTTGGGTTGGGGGGAGGGAGGGAGGTATAACTATGATCACGGTTTTAAATCTGTGGGGAAGGGATGGGAATGTGGCTGACGTGGGTTCATTTTAATTCTGTAAAGCACTTTGAACTGCAATGTGTGCATGAAAAGTGCTTTATAAATAAAGCTTGGTTTGTGATTATAACTTGCTGATGAGAACCTGAAATACACCAGGATGAATTGCTGTTTCCCTGATATTCCAGCGACTTGCACTGAATATTAAGAAGACGTCGAGATCCTGATTCACAGTGTATCCAATTGTCCCAAATTTACAACGTTGGAAGCAGTTCAAACTATTTAAACATTCTTTGACATTCAACGTTACATATACTATCTTGTCTATTTTGATTGCTTTTTGACTCCTGCATGTAACTCCAATAAATATGTAAAAAGAAGATCTACCAACTCAGAATTAATGGACATGTTGGAATGTTAAGGACCAATTCAATTAATGTGATGATGCTGTGCTGGGTTTTTGTTTTGAAAATGTTTTTCCATCAGTCCATTATCTATACTCGCCCATCCTCTGTGGGGTTGCGGGGGGCTGGTGCTTATCTCCAGCAGTCATGGGGCGAGAGGTGGGGTACACCCTGGACAGGTTGCCAGTCCATACAAATCAAATCAAACTTTATTTATAACGCGCTTTTCATACAAGAAATTGCATCACAAAGTGCTTTACAGATTAAAATGAGCCCACATAAACCACATTCCCATCCCTCCCCCACGGATTTAAAAACATGGTCACAGTTATAACCCCCTCCCTCCAACCCAACTCCCATGCACACACACAGTTAAAAGCAACAGTAAAAAAGGACACTGGGCCGAGTGCATATGAACCATGCAACAAAACGCCGTTAGAGGAGCCATTTGCACCGGCAGCGATAGATCATCAGCAGCAGCCGAGGCACCGACACAGGGCGCCCAGTGGAAGCAAGGCCAAGACCCCCACCTCCACCCAAGCTCCACCTGGAGAGCACCCAGGCAGCTACAGCCGACCACCGCTCCCAGGGCAGAGGGCTCCCACAGAGGAAACGGGGAATTAGATATCAAATTAAAACATAAAAATAAGCAGCAAATAAATGTGCTAAGATTAAATAGTAATACACTGATAAAAAATAATCATATAAAAATCATATTGCTGGGCAACACAGATATATACAATCATGCACGCACACACCCATTTGACAGGTGTACCACCCCAGTCAAACTCCCCACCTGCCACTGTCCCCGGAGCGGGTCACACCCCACCTAAGGGCAATTTAGAGTGACCGATTAACCTAATATATATATATATATATATATATATATATATATATATATATATATATATATATATATATATATATATATATATATATATATATATATATATATATATATATATATATATATATATATATATATATATGTATATTATGTGTGTGTGTGTGTGTGAAAGAATTAGTTACAACAAAAGTTCCTATAACTGCAGTGTAGAAAGTAAGAGAGTTAAACACTATGAGACTGGGCCAAGTATATCATCTAAAGAGAATATTATTATATTGACAGGAATAGCTGAGACAATGGGTCTCCTCCAGGAATTTGTCACAACTACAGATTGTCAGGCCAGGTGTAGCTTTTGTGAAGAGGTGTCTGCTTGCCAGAAACCGCGCCCCACAGCTTTGGTCTGCCCACCAGCATCTGTTGCTCCCTCCAGCATCAGTCCAGCCGCCGTTGCTCCGGCCATTAGGTCAGCTGCCACCACGTCCTCTGTGGCTGCCCCGACTGAAGAGCCAGATCTCCTGGAGGGGGTCGAGAATGACCTGCCTCTGTCCCCAGAGCCAGAGATTCTAGAGGGGGTCAAAGACGACCCGCCTCTGTCCCCTGAAGCAGCCTCACCACCATGCTCCTTCAGCCAAGTTATTTTGTTGCTGGCCTCCTTCAGCGAGGCTCCCTCGTCTCTGGCTTCCCTCAGCCAGACTCCTTTGTCGCTGGCCTCTACCCCTCTTCAGGGACTGTTTTACCTCCTGACTGCCAAATTGTCAGGAGACCACCACCTCCGTCTGCCCAACTGGCAGATCGTCACAGGACGACCACCTGGCTGGCTGCCGTAGCTCCAGAGACTATCTAAAGATTCAGGCCCTCCTTCCGAGGGCCCCCTCCACCCATCTTGGAAGGATGCTTCTGTTCTTTTATTTCTCTTTTTCTTGGTAGTCTAGTATCCGCACTTAGAGAGGCAGGTCCTGTCAGAATCTCAGCACTCTGTCCTGTTAACTCACTGTCCTAATCATTGTCTACACCTGTCTCCAATCCCAGTCACCACCTGATCCTCATTTCTTTGCATTTAAGCCCTTCACTTCCTCTTACTCCTCGTTGGTTACAACTATTTCTCTCCTGCTCATTCATGTCAGTCTGGTGTCCTGTCTCTCCATTCCTGTCATCATCTTCAATAAATACCATTGCATCTTCCCTGCGGCTGCATGTGGGTCCATACATCAACCGGGACACCTGACAGAGATCATTCAGGATAAACTAAATCACTAACTACAAGCTTTATCACAAAGTAAACTTTTAAGCCTATTATTCTCCGCCAAAGAGGTTATGTTTTTGCCAGGGAGTTTTTGTCCGTCTCTTAGTTTGCAACATAAGTCAAAAAGTTATTGATGGATTTTGATTAAATCTTCAGAAAATGTCCGCAGTGGGAACAGGAACAATTTATTAGATTTTAGGGGTGCTCTGGAACACCATCTGGGGTGGGGATGGACTGAGCTAGTTACCAATATAACTCAAAAAGTTATAGACAGATTATGATGAAATTTTCTGGAAAATGTTAGCAGTGGGACCAGGGATTAGATTTTGAGGGTGATCCGGTTCCCCTTCAGGTGAACCAGTCTTCCCCCTTGGTGGAGGTCTGCGCTCTTTGAGTGCTTTTCTAGTTTTTAGTGTTCAGCCTCCCATTCTACTTCAGAAATTCTAGGAATCACCCATAAAGCTGCACTCTGAGAGTTAATTGTTTTCTTGGAGCCATTACATTTAATCCATGTTAAAGTAAATATCTTCACTCAGCTCCTGTAATCCATTGTTCCTGTGTCCCACCGATGTGATTCCTTAATGTTTTCAGCTTTTTGTTACCTGAATGCCATGTAGAAAACTGTGAAGCCACATTCAGCAAATGTGTTTTCCTCAATGTGAGTGGTGAATGATGTTGGTTATATAATTTTAGAAAACATTTTTGTTATTTGGATTACTTACTGAAGTGACAATGTTCATGAAGATGCCTAGGATTTCGTTTTTATTCTAATAAATTTTATTTATATATAATTTTGTGTCAGCTGAATGAATTGAAGTCTCAACACTGCTGTAACAAGACTGCTGTAACAACACTGCTGTAACTCTGTGTAAACTGGACGACTGTACTAAAAAGATATCTAGGATTATTCTTGTTCTCTATCTTGTAAACTGCTCATAGTTTAGCCTACTGTAATCAAATGTTGTTTGTCATATTTCAGTGAATAATGTCTACCTCAAAATATAACTCAGAGTTTGTTTGGTTTGATCAGCAATTTTTTTTTATAAACTTATAATAAAATTAACTGTCAGGTTTTTGACAAGTAACTTTTACACTTTTTGTGTAATGTTGTTCAGGTGAAATAAAATAGGAGGCACTGGTGAGTTTAGAGCAAATTGCCTTTTAAGTTTGGAAAAGGTTGTTGGAATGGGAAGTGTCGTAATTATTTGCTATTGCTGGTGTTGTTATTGGTATTGGTGTTGTTGAAACGTTTTCTTTATTTTTGTGGTGTTTCTCAATAACTTTTCTGACTGTAACAGACTCTCTAGCTAATACAAGGCAGTTGTAAATAGCTTATAGAAGTGAGTAATGCTAGCCAGACAGATATTGTATAAAACCAAACTAATAGAATTTTTGTGCCATTTAAATTATGTGTCTCTATATGTTCCTACTTATTAACCTAAGGTGGTCTGATAGCACATCTGATGGAGTAAAACAAAAAAACAAAAAAATAAAATGCTGGTTTGCAAATGCAATTGCACCCTCACCACATTGCTCCTTAGGGTAATGTGGTGAGTTGTGGTTTTTAATTGGCATATTTGTAAGTGTCTTTCTGTTGCTGTGGTAGCTCACTACAGAGACAAAGGTTTTATGTCAGATGCTGTTATCATTTCCAGCAGTTCTGTTGCATATTTTAAAGGTTTACTCATATGTCCTCAGTGTCAGCTGCATCAAGCAGCAATTTACTGTGCTCCAATATGCAACTGATGAAAATATTTGTTTTGTTTTTTGATTAGTAAATATGGGTCTGATTAATTATTAGCATTTTTCCTTGGCTTATTTAGAAAGGAAATATTGCCTAAAAACCATTCTGTTAGTACAATCCACTAGTATCTCCTAATAACCATTCTCCCTCATATACCTTTAGGCCTATTCAAACATAATTTTACGGCTGCTTCATTTGGAATTTAAAGCACTAAAGTTGGCATCTGATGTGCTTCTTCCAGTTCTGAAAATAAATAATGTAATGTTCTTTCACAAAGCCCTTTCAGATGCTAGAAATCATATGTGTACATATGTGTAATCTCACTGGAACGTGAAATACGCTTCATGTGAATGAATTACTACATTTTATATGCCTGAACCTCTTCTTATTTACCTCTTTTATAGGCTATGAAAGAAATTGGGTTATTGATTCTTGGACACTACAGATTTCTTCCATTTAAAGTATTTTTTATTCTAAACACAGCATTATATGAAAATGTTGCAAATTTTGTTCTTGGGTCGTTCATTCGTTTTTAATCTGGCTCAATCTTTAGCTCTTTCTGGCAGACAAAGACACAATTTCTAATCTTTTTTCAAAAGTTGAAAGATGTATTCTTTTTCTAATCCCATTCTGTTATCTCTTCTGGTCTAATTCCATCTCTGCACTATGTGAATCTAGTTCTGCTGCTTTCATTGCCATTGTGCTGACATTTTGTTTTGCTTTGTAAACCAGCTACATGTTTTCTGCAGCTATGATTTGGATTTCCTTCTGCTGATTCATTGTTTACCTCCTTTTCAAGGTTTGATCTATTGAAATAAGGGATGAAGAAACAGCTGAAAAAGAAACAGGAATTTCAGGAAGTTCTTTAATATGTACTGTAATGCCTGAGACTATTGAGCTTTTGTACTTCTACTGTCACAAGGGGAAAATAGTAAACCAAAATTAATCATGTTCTCTTGGCTGGTGCAAGATTTTAATTCTTACCAAATTAAAGAAACAATAATGAAACGTTTGGGTGCTGTGGCTGCACACACTCATGCGTTTACTTGCAGTAAGAGAAAGCCGAATTATTGCCTTAGTCCGATTGAAGTCAGACTTTTGAAATGCATGTACATATACACCATAATCGAGCTAAGGCCATCCATTTCTTCATTATGCATATCCTGCTTCTACTCCGTCTGGTTCACTGCTGTCAGCATTTGTTTACTATCTGTGTGATGCTCTTGGCTAACTGGAAAAATCCAACATGAAAGGGTGCATATTCCCAAAAAGAGTCGTGGAGTGATGTGCACTTCATTCAATAATTTCAATTTCAATAAAACTCTGAGCCCCCTCCGGATTACTGAGCTTTTCACCCTATCTTTAAGGGAGAGCCCAGACACTCTGCGGAGGAAACTCATTTCAGCCGCTTGTATCCGTGATCGCGTCACCACCCAGAGTTCGTGACCATAGATGAGGGTAGGAACGTAGATAGACAGGTAAATCAAGAGCTTCGCCTTTCGGCTCAGCTCTCTCTTCACCCCAACAGACCAGTACAGCGCCCGCATAACTGCAGATGCCCTACCAATCTGTCTATCAATCTCCCGCTCCATTTTTCCCTCATTTGTGAAGAAGACCCCAGATACTTAAACTCTTCCACTTGGGGAAGGACCTCATCCCCTACCCAGAGCAGACACCCTACCCTTTTCTGGCTCAAGACCATGGTCTCGGATTTGGAGGTGCTGATTCTCATCCGAGCCGCTTCACACTCGGCTAGAAACCGCTCCAGGGAAAGCTGTAGTTTATTTTCCGATGAAACCAACAGGAATACATCATCTGCGAAACGCAGAGACCCGATCTTGAGGCCACCGTAACGGATCCCCTCAACACCTTGGCTGCGGCTAGAAATCCTGTCCATAAAAGTTATGAACAGGATTGGTGACAAAGGCCAATCTTGGCGGAGTCCAACTCTCACCAGAAACTAGCCCGACTTACTGCCGGCAATGCAAACCAAGCTCTGACACTGCTCATACAGGGACCTAAAAGCCTGTATCAAGGGGCCTGGTACCCCCCTCAGGACTCCCCAAGGGACACAGTCGAACGCCTTCTCCAAGTCCACGAAACACATGTAGACTGGTTTGGCGAACTCCCACGCACCCTCCAGGACCCCGCTGAGGGTGTAGAGCTGGTCCAGTGTTCCACGGTCAGGGCGAAAACCGCGCTGTTACTCCTGAATTCGAGGTTCGACTATCCGTCGGACCCTCCTCTCCAGAACCCCTAAATAGACCTTACCAGGGAGGCTCAGAAGTGTGATCCCCCTGTAGTTGGAACACACTCTGTGGTCCCCCTTTTATAAACAGGGGTACCACCACCCCGGTCTGCCAATCCGAGGGAACTGCCCCCGATGTACATGCAATATTGCAGAGCCGAGTTAACCAACACAGCCCCACAACATCCAGAGCCTTGAGGAATTCCAGGCAAATCTCATCCACCCCCGGAGCCTTGCCACCGAGGAACTTTTTAACGACCTCGGTGACCTCAGCACCAGAGATTGGAGAGCCCGACCCAAAGTCCCCAGACTCTGCCTTCAAATTGGAAGGCGTGCTGATGGGATTGAGGAGGTCTTCGAAGTTTTCCATCCACTGACCAAAGGCTTCCCGCATCGAGGTCAGCAGCACACCATCCCCACTGTAAAGTGTGTTGGTCACAGACAACAGGAGTTGAAGCTCCTCCTGACAGGAGACTCTGCCAGACATTCCCAGCAAACCCTCACAACATGTTTGGGCCTGCCAGGTCTGTCCAGCGTCCTCCCCCGCCATCCGAGCCAACTCACCACCAGATAGTGTCCAAAACATGCAGCTGCAAATCAGATGAAACGACAACCAATTTGATCATCGAGCTGTGGCTTAGGGTGGACACACTTATGCTTGAACATGGTGTCTGTTATGGACAATCCATGATGAGCACAGAAGTCCAATAACAAAACACAGCTTGGGTACAGATCGGGGGGCCATTCCACCCAACCACTCCTCTCCAGTTCTCACTGCCATTGCCCACGTGAGCGTTGAAGTTCCCCAGCAGAACAAGGGAGTCCCTGGGAGGAGAACTTTCCAGCACCCCCTCCAAGGAATCCAAAAAGGGTGGGTAATCTGATCTGTTCTGCTGTGTGGCATGAAAGCACAAACAAAAGTCATGACCCGTCTGGGTCTGGGGGGTTGAGGGATTTAGGTTATGCTATGGTGGACCGGGTAGGCTTGGAGACTGGGTGTTTCTGCCTGGGCCTGTGTGTTGCCTTTGGGTCTGGCTGGTCTCTGAGTTCAGGGCTGCTGGTGCAAGGCTTGTTTTGCTTGTCTGGCCAGGGTTCTCCCAGATTACTCCTGCCTGGGGATGCTGGTCAACTGAGGGGCGCTTGTCCTCAGTCAGTGCTGCATTGATGTGGGCTCGGGGAAGTAGGGGAGCTGGTCCTGAGTTGGACTGGAGCAGGTGCTTTGGTGCTCACCCTGTCCTCTCTAATATATGCAACACCACACTTCAGTTGGGTCTTGATGTGTGGGCCAAAGGCCTGACAGCGACAGGACAGTGGGGGCAGCTGTGGGCTTCTCAAATCTGTGGAGTATTGTTTGAGTCTGTGCTTTGGCCACATACAGAGTGGTGAGCTCCCATTTGGTGGTCGATGGCTGTTTGGGATATGTCAGGCCAGCCGTGGGCCCCTTGGGCTCTACGAGGTGCTGGTCGGCCTCTTGACTTCCCAGGGGCTAGCTCATTGTGTGTAATGTGCTCTCCCTACCTTGGTCCTCTGGTTTCCGGCTGCCGGGGTCTTTGGGGGGTCTTCCCTGCTTGATGCTGGGCGGTCTTGCTGTCGAGGGTTGGTGGGGGCTCTAGGAGGCTTGGCACTTCGGCCAAAAAAGGTGGTGTGGCTGGGTCCGGGGGGCTCAGTGCCACATGTCTCACTCTGTGCCTCTTTGGCCTGGGGGCTCCTGCTGCTGTGGTTCACTGATGACCTGATGACGTGGACTGACATACATAATAATCCAAATAGTTGAAGATCATACGATTACAGGTTTCTATTATATTGTGGATTGCCAAATTTGATTCTTAATCCAGTCTTGATTTAGGGTTTATTCAGACCAGAAAAGTCCTTTTGTCTGCTTGTTTGGTCCGGACCAAAAGTGGACTTAATTTTTTTCGTTTGGTGCGGTTCACATTCACACTGTACTTTTTGCAAGTGAACTATATTTTGTAAACACATCCACACATGTGAAGATCGGTGCGGCCATTGGACAGCAATGACTAGGGCAGCACACAGAGTGCAGACCCAGAAATGGAGGAAAACATGGAAGCCGTACGCTGCTCTGCATACATTCTGCTGTTATTGGAGTTGCAAAATCACATTGAGTGTCAAGAGCAGCTCATTCAATGCAGGTTTCGCGACGCTCTGTTTCAAATTTTGGAAAGGCGTCGGGGAATGCGTGCAGTAACCCGAAGGAGATTATGTGCTCTGCGTGCCCCGTGGCAAAACAGAAGACGAAGAATCAGGTATGAACTTATCTTGCTACGGTGGCTTGTTTTGTCCAAAAAAACACATGTATCCTGCAGTTGGTTCGGATCGACAGTGGTTTCTATTCACACCTGAAGCGAACCTCACCAGAGTTCGTTTGGAAGCAGACCGAGACCACCTAAAAAAGTGGGTCTCGGTCCGGTTCTCTGATCTGCACCAGGAGTGTGTATTCACACCTGCATGAAAGGTCTGGACCAGCATTCGAAACAAACCCTGGTCCGTTTGAAGTGGACCAAACAGTGCAGGTCTGAATACACCCTTAATAACTTCAGTCACACAATTGGGATTCTATCTTGAGATATCCTTTTTGTAGAGCAAATCTACTTCTCTATATGGTATGCCTCAACTGCTGACATGTAAAAAAAAAAGAAGCTATAATGGAAAGTGACTTTCAGCATGGTGTGTGATCCCTGTCACATTTGTTTGCCTGCTTGAATGAAAACACTTTCTTTCTCCACCCTAGGATCTGGTTGCTTTGAATTTTGTAACTGACAAATTAATGGAGTCAATAATCTAGCAATTAATCAGCAGTTACAGTAATAGCCTGTTCATTCTTAAGTGGAGAGCTTTCTGTTGCAAATTCAGCAACACATAATTGAACACAGTCACAAAATAGAGCAATCCAGTGGCACAGTTCCTTAAAAGTCAGGCCCCATGCTGTCAGCACAGGCATTCCATCAAGAGATGAAAAGTATGTTTTCTGCCCTCATCAGCATACAGTCACATATTTGTAGTTGCTCTAAAAAGAGATGTAATTCCTGGTGAATGTATATAATTCTCGTTTTAAAATGCTAAACATCTACTATTGGTCAGTTTATAACTGCTTGTTGTTCAGTGAAAGTATGCTAGATGAAAGAACATCTTAAGAAAAAGAGGACTATGTATTTGTTTAAGTAAAGCCTAGTGGCCAAATTCCTTTATCTAAAAAAATCCAAATAAGCTCCAGTTTCCTGTGACTGTTGAAACATAGATTAGAACATGTATAAATATGTTTTCTTAATTTTTGTTAGTTATTAAACTCTATAGACCTACCCAATGTTTTCCTGTCTTTCACCCATACCCAAAGGTGTAAGAAAAAATAACTACTAAAATATTAGATAAAAGTAAGAAAAAATCTAATGAAATCTCACAGTTTTGTGTTAAATAGCACTTATTGAGTGACAAAGTTAATTTCAGCATTATAGGAAATTTTGAGTATGTATTAGTGTGTAATGCAGTTGTTGCAGAGGGTTGTTGTCCGGAGCTTTCTGCCCCTGTTCGGGTCACCCGTGGCAAACTAGTCCTAGGTGAAGGATCAGACAATGTGCAACCAGAAGATCCCTATGTTGAGTACCACAAATGGACTTAGTGTTCCCTCGCCTGGACTCTAGTCACCGGGGCCCCCCTCTGGAGCCAGGCCTGAAGGTGAGTCGTGCTGATGAGCGCCTGGTGGCATGGCCTTTTCCATGGGGCCCGGATGGGCTCAGCTTGGAGAGGTGACATGGGCCCCCCTTCCCATGAGCTCCACTTGATCTCCTGTTCTGTATGTTTCGTGCTTGGTCGGTTCATTGGTGGGTTTGATTGACCTTGGTTGGATGCTTGGTCTTGGTGCTCTGCAGTGTGCAGGATTGAGATTCGTTAGCTGGTTGAGCTTGGTGTCCGGGTGCTGGCCTGGGGATGCCGTCCGTCCGCTGAGGCTATTGGTGTGGTGCACATGGGCTCGCCGCTGCAGCCCCCAATCCCCTGCATTGTAGGTGGTGGATCTTCCCCTGGGGCTTTCCTCTGCTCCTCTCTTGGGGATGCGGTCAGCACTGCGTTGGTCTGCCTGGGCATCCTGTGCTCTGGGGGTCCTTTGGATGTCTATGGCTCCAATCTCCTTTGTATCTGCGTCAATTCCTGGGAGGTGGATCAATGGCTCCTTACACCAGCTATTGAACGCTCGTATGGAGAAACCTTATATGCACCAGCATGCTCAAACACACACACACACGCGCACACACACAGGTGACACACAGACAGGTGTGAGTATTCCGGTGTTTACAGATACATTTTTGGGCTTAGGTTACCATTAATAAATCTTGTAATAATTAGTACCATGAGCTTTTCAGTGATGCGGTTATTGTACTTATATATCTATTTGTGGGTTGTGGTTGTGTAGTTCTTGGTTTGCATTGTTTGATTTGTTTTTGTTTTTTGTTTTTCTTGTGTTTTCTTTGTTCCCCTTCTTCTCTTGTATCTTCAACACTCTCTCTCACTCTTAACTTATTTCCTGCCTCTCTTCATCTTCTTTCTTTCTTCCCCTTTATTTTCTGTCTTCGTGTAATATCAAGGCAAGGCAATTTTATTTGTATAGCACGCTTTCAACAGCAGGGTAATTCAAGGTGCTTTACATGATTTTGGTGATTTAAAAAACAAAAAACAAAACAAAAAGACATGAAATATAACATTGAAAATTAAAAGCAAAAGACACACACATTACACATGATACACAATAAAGCAAGAGAAAGATCAATAAAGCAAGAGAGCATGAACACATTTCATACATTTGACATCAATCATTTACTCGAAGGCAATTCTAAACAGATGGGTTTTTACTCTAGATTTAAAGCAGTTCAGGGTTTTAAATAAGGGGAGCATAGAAACTGAAAGCTGCTTCTCCATGTTTAGTTCTGAGTCTAGGGATGTTTAGTAGGCGAGAGTTGGAGGACCTTAGTGGTCTTGGTGGTTGGTACCATGACAACAGGTCTTCAACATATTTTGGTGCTAAGCCATGTAATGATTTATAAACTAGTAGGAGTATTTTGAAGTCTATTCTAGGAGCTACAGGGAGCCAGTGTAAGGACTTTAGAACTGGGGTGATGTGCTCTACTTTCCTGGTTCTAGTGAGGACGCGAGCAGCAGCGTTCCGGATCAGCTGCAGCTGTCTGATTGACTTTTTAGCCAGACCTGTGAAGATGCTGTTGCAGTAATCAATCTAACTAAAGATACATGCATGGATGAGTTTTTCGAGGTCCTGATGCAACATCAGTCTTTTAATCCTAGAAATATTCTTCAGGTGATGGAAGGCTGACCTTGTTATTGCCTTTATGTGACCCTGGAGGTTCAGGTCTGAGTCCATTATTACACCTAGATTTTGTGCTAGATCACTAGTTCCTAGCTGTATTAACTGAAGCTGTGTGCTGACTCTTGATCATTCCTCTTTGGGTCCAAAAATAATTACTTCAGTTTTGTTTCTATTCAGCTGGAGAAAGTTATGGCACATCCATCCATTTATTTGGTCATTGCATTGATTTAGGGTTTGAATGGGTTCAGAGTCACCTAGTGATATTGTAATGTAAGCTGAGTGTCATCCGCGTAGTTATGGTAGCTAATCTTATTGGTTGCTATAATCTTGCCTAGTGGAAGCATGTAGATATTAAATAAGAGGGGCCCCAGGATGGAGCCCTGGGGCACCCCACATGTGATTTCTGTCCGTTCTGATGAAAAGTTTCCTATTGAAACATAGAAGTCCCTGTTCTTTAGGTAAGACTCGAACCAGCCAAGTACTGTACCAGAGAGTCCGACTCAGTTCTCCAGTCGTTCCAATATATCATGATCAGCAGTGTCAAATGCTGCACTGAGGTCCAACAGAACCAGCACTGTGGTTCTACCACAGTCTGTTTTTATGCGGATGTCATTGAAAACTTTGACGAGGCCAGTCTCTGTGCTGTGGTGAGCACGGAAACCAGACTGAAAAACATCAAAATGGTTTGTCATTGTTATGAAGCTATTTAACTGCTGAAACACAGCTTTTTCAATAATCTTACTGATGAATGGAAGATTAGAGATTGGCCTGTAGTTCTGCATTAACGTGTTGTCCAGATTCTTCTTCTTTAGTAGTGGTTTAATAACTCTTGTTTATAAAGCCTGAGGGAAGACACCTGATAGCAGGGATGAGGTCACTATTTGAACAAGATCAGACCCAATAATAGGAAGAACTTTCTTTAGAAAAGCTGTGGGTAGGATATCAAGACTGCAGGAGGAGGAGCTTAATTGGATATGAATTTCTTCAAGGCTGTTTTGGTTTAATTCGTGGAATTCAGACATTTTCTCCACATTGTTGTTGTTTGGGGATGGCATTGGTTGTGGGTTCGGCATTGAGGTACAGATTGACCGTCTAATTGTTAGAATCTTTTCAGTGAAAAAGCTGGCAAATTCATTGCAGGCCCTGGTAGAATTTAGTTGAGGGACTACTGTCACTAAAAGGTTAGTTAGTCGTTCCACTGTTGCAAATAGAGTCCATGCATTATTAATGTCACTGTTGATGATTTCAGAAAAGAACGATTCCCTATCATCTTTTAAAGTTAATTGATATCTATTCAGTCTATCTTTGTAGATCTCACCGTGAAGCTGGAGTCGAGTTTTCCGCCATTTTCTCTCGGCTCGTCGACACTCTCTTATTTCACTACGTACCAGTGGATTACTTGCCCATTGAGACTTTTTTCTACCTGAGACTACTTTCACTTTAGTTGGAGCAATGGAATCCATGATGTCGGAGATTTTCGCAAGGAGATGATCTACCCGCTTGTTTACTAAGTTTGAGTTGGGAGATAAGGGGGATGTGGTGGAAGGGTAAATACATTTAAAGGTTTCTACTGAACTGTCCCCTAGAAAACGCTTTTTATAGTGGTCTTACTGTGGCTGGATAATTTAGCAGAGATGGTACTTTCAAAGAAAATACAGAAATGATCAGATAATGCAATATAAATTACCAAGATGTTGGAAATATTTAAACCTTTGCTGATAATTAAGTCGAGAATGTGTCCTTGGTTGTGTGCTGGTTGTTTGACATGCTGGGTCAGGCCAAAGTTGTGGAGAGTATAATCTAATGTTTTTGCTTGTCTATCTTGGGGGTTGTCAGTATGGAAGTTAAAATCCCCCACAATGATTAGTTGGTCATAGTCGATACATATTACAGAAATAAGGTCATTGAAATCATTAAAGAAGTTAGAGTTAAGTTTTGGGGGTTTATATAAACTTAGAAATAAAGCTTTGTTAGGCTCATTTATCTGGGTGGCTAGGTATTCAAAAGAATCAAAAGGGTTTTTTTTATCAGAAAACCCCCCCACAGAGATTTCTAATAAAGATTTCTTACACATATATATCAAGCGGAGTACTATAGCAAAAGCCTCTCTCTCTCTCTCTCTCTCTCTCTCATATATATATATATATATATATATATATATATATATATATATACATATATATATACATATATATATATATATATATATATATATCTCCTGTAGAGAGAGAGAAAGTATTCAGGCCCCTTTAAATTTGTCACTCTGTTTGATTGCAGTCATTTGCTAAAAAAACAGAAATGTAGAATTTTTCAGACCCTTTGCTCAGTATTGAGTAGAAGCACCCTTTTGAGCTAGTCAAGTCATGAGTCTTCTTGGGAATGATTTTCACACCTGGATTTGGGGATCCTCTGCCATTCTTCCTTCCAGATCCTCTCCAGTTCTGTCAGGACAGTGAACGCTGGTGGACAGCCATTTTCAGGTCTCTCCAGAGATGCTCAATTGGGTTTAGGTCAGGGCTCTCCCTGGGTCAGTCAAAAACGGTCAAAGAGTTGTTCCCAAGCCACTTCTTTGTTATTTTAGCTCTGTGCTTAGGGTCATTGTCCTGTTCAAAGGTAAACTATCGCGTCAATTTAGTGCCAAAATCCGAGCGCGTTA